>CM077190.1:25816530-26559030 GCA_039654105.1 Coreius guichenoti
TAATGTTTCACTTCCTGTTGAACTGTTCCATCAATTGACACAGAGAAGCAATTATGTTGCAATACTGCCAACCGGTGGTCAAGGGTGACATTACAGGAGAGTGACTGAGATGCTAAGCGCTATGATGATAAGCGCTAGCGCCACTGTTTATGAGAAATATGACAGCAGATTTCAGACCAGGCTAAACAGAGTTAATGTTTGACCATTCTAGATCCAGAAGGACCACCCCAAGACGTGACGCTGGAAGCCATCACCTCCCAAAGCATAAAAGTTACATGGAAGGTAGGCCACAGAGTATTATGACTGTATCAATGCTGTTTTATTGTAGTGTATTTAGTATATACATTTGTTTGTACATATATATATATATATATATATATATATATACACATTGTGTATATGTATATATATATATATATATATATATATATGAATAATAAGTAGATAAAAATAAGTATATATATATATATATATAATTTATTTTATGTATATTATATATAAATGATTTGTTATTTAATTCTTATTAATTATTTAATTATAATATTTATACATTAATAAATATTTATAACAATAAAGAAATGAATAAAATATATAGTGTATTTATTTTTTTATTTAAATACTAGTTTTGTAATAAATGTATATACCGTACTTGACTACAAAACTAATTTCAATTAAATTATATATACGGTTAATACAATATATGTATGTATAGAATATTTATATATACAGATTATTTGTATAATTTATTCTTTTTTATTTAAATACTAGTTTTATGAAGAAATTTATATTATATTGAATTATATTTGACTACAAAAATAATTTCAAACATATAAGCTTAAAGCATAAATTCAGGCATAAATGAAACATTCTACATTTAAAAATTCAATCCAAATATAAATTCAACCCTAACCATATATTTAATATTATAAATAAATATATTACATTATATATTATTATTAAATTATAAATTATAATTATATATAATTACTCATAATATTTCTGTTATTAAAAGAAATTGAATTATATATTATATATTATGTATATATATATTTCGATTTTTCAAATATTTTTTATGTTGAAGTGGAGAAAATGTTTAAAGGGTTAGTTCACCAAAAAATAAAATTTCTGTCATTAATTAATCACGCTCATGTCGTTCCAAACCCGTAAGACTTTCGTTCATCTTCGGAACACAAATGAAGATATTTTTAATGAAATCTGACCCTCCAATGACAGCTACATAACTAACACTTTGATGCGTCAAAAAGTTCATAAATAGATCGTAAAACTAATCCATATGAATTGAGCCGTTTAGTCCAAATTTTCTGAAGAGACACGATCGCTTTATATGATGATCAGATTGATTATAGGCTTTTATTCACACTTGTAGTTCGGTTCGCTTAGTTTGTTTGGTCCGGACCAAAAAAAAACATTTAGTCCTGATCCATTTAGCATTCACATTGGCATTTTAACACCAAACCTAAAGATATCGAACTATATTTTGTGACAGAACTTACCGAACATCCAAAACAATGCTGTGTGCAGGGCTAAATGCACTCGTTGTATGTGCGTAGCCTACATATGATAGTATTTTGACCAGCTGAGAGCTCGTGAAGAGCTTATAAAATGTGTAAAGGAGTCAAAACAGCGGCAGGAATCCCTCCGCCACACACACAAATGAAGATCTGCTGCGAGGAGACGCGTTTCAGACGCCTGTACCGAACTTGTGACATCATGTCCCGTTTTTGGCTCGTTTACATGTCTTTGGTCTGTGTTGCGTTCATATTAAATTCGAACCGCACCAGAGTTCGGTTTTCAGCAGTCTCGGCCCACTTGTTTTTGGTGCGCACCAGGGTTCGGATGGCAGCTTTCACACTTATTCAAATTAACCGCACTAACAGATCAATTGCACCAGAGTTCGTTTGAATCGAACCAAACATGCCAAGTGTGAACACACCGTTAACCACTCAGTTCATATGGATTAGTTTTACGATCTCTTTATTAACTTTAAGCGTCAAAGTGGTAGTTGCGTAGCTGTCAGTGGAGGGACAGAAAGCTCTCAGATTTCATCAAAAAGATCTTCATTTGTGTTCCGAAGATGAACGAAAGTCTTACGGGTTTGGAACGACATGAGGGAGAGTAATTAGTAACAGAAATTTCATTTTTGGTTTGTCTATCCCTTTAACCATGTAGCACCAGACTACATTTTTTAATTAATCTATTTTTTGCACTTTTCATTTATGTGGAGCTATATATACAGGTTCTAGCTTATGAAGACGTTATTCCAAATATCATTTCATCATCTGTAGGCACCGCTGAAACATCTCCAGAATGGCGTGATCAGGGGATATCAGGTGTGCCATCGAGAACACTCCATAAACGGCAGTCACCAGTTCGTCTGCATTAGTATGGAGGCCACGGGAGAGACAGAGTCCCTGAGCCTTAACAACTTGAAGAAGTTCACAGAGTATGAGGTGGTGGTGCAGGCCAGTAACAGCGCCGGTCCGGGACCTGCTTCCAGTGAGGTCCGGGCAACAACAATGGAGGACGGTAAGCCATTGTAATCATTCACATGATGAACAGACCACTTTTTGGATGCCCTATAAATTAATTAATTAATGTAAACAGTTTTTATAGCTTGAATTAATCTTTAAAAATGTATCATCAAATGTACCATTATACGCATCAAGCACATTTGAAATATTTGCTGCCATCTAGTGGCTACTGGAAATGTTTACAATGCTTGAAATTCTTGTCGCCAATTCAACCCAGTTCAAGTTAATTAGTCAATTTCAGTTCATCCACATGTACTATACATATTCTGTGAGTAATTATGCTGTTCTGTCAGTTTCTGATATGATATTTCTCTTTTGCTCTCAGTACCCAGCAGAGCTCCAGAGAAGGTTGTGGCCACCGCCGCCTCCCCTGAAAGCATCTCTCTGTCCTGGCAGACTCCATCCAGGGAAGCTCTTAATGGCGTTCTACAGGGTTTTCGCATCATCTACTGGGCCAATCTACCAGACGGAGGTAAAGCTCAGACCCCAACAAGTGCATCTATGGACCACTGGGATATTATAAATATTTTGCATCCATTGACCACTGGGTGGCACAACATATCTTTTCAACTTGGAATTCCTCCTTTAGAAGCCAAAAACCTGAATAGCAATATGCATAGTGACTACTATATATATGTGATAGATTAGAAATATTGCATCCCAAATCACAGCACATTAGCATACTATTTCCAAATGTTAAAGTCTGCTTTTTGGGCTAATATTGTCCACAGCAGGTTCTCCAATGTGGATACACGCAGCTATGCGACTAGTATTAATATGCGTTTCTATGTCCCAGTACTGGCGTATTAGCTTACTATATACTCAAAAATACATACCACAATATCACCAATGCAGTACGTACATTTTGCAATTCAGCAATATTCTCTTTTCATAAGTGTTGTGCCAGCATGCATACTTGAAGTGGCCTCTCATGAGTGATTTAGACTGTGAGGTTAGTTAATCGATCACGCAGCACTGCAGCACACAAACCAGAGAGCAACATAACACATTCTGCACACCTGTTTAATTGGCTGCTTTATGGCTCTCGATCAACTTGTGCTCAGTAGAACAAACTCACAGCACACATTATGTCGATCCGGCTCTTTCCAGGAGCTATTTGCTTATAAATTGCCTTATTATGAAGCAGCAGAATTCAACCCAGGCGACTCTAGGACAAAATTCAGCAACGAGAAGCAAAAGACAGTGGCTCTTTTCCATCCAACAACTGCAGTTAGAGTGCGAAAGGAATGATAGATAGCAGGAAAAAACTGAGATATTAATAATGCAAAACTTTCCTGGATAGCTGCAGGAAATCTCAATGTCTGCCCTATATCACATAAACCAAACCTGCATGATGAGACCAATTTTTCAACCTTCACTCTAGATTTTCCATAATATCATAATTTTCACACCAGGGGACAGTTGCATAAACATAGCCACCATGTTAAATGGATAATTCACCCAAAAATAAAACTTCTGTCATTAATTATTCACGCTCATGTCGTTCCAAACCCATAAGACTTTCGTTCATCTTCGGAACATAAATGAAGATCATTTTGATGAAATCTGAAAGCTTTCTGTCCCGCCATAGACAGCTACGCAACTGACACTTTGACGCTTCAAAAAGTTCATAAAGAGATCGTAATACTGATATGAATTGAGAGGTTTTGTCAAAAATTTCTGAAGAGACACAATCGCTTTATATGATGAACAGATTGAATTTAGGCTTTTATTCACATAAAAGCATTCATCAACTCACACATCAGTTGTGGTAAACAAAAGCTCAAGCATGTTCGTTTGACGTGCAAGAACCAATGAGGTTCATTCTTGTGTTATGCAGCACGTTTGAGCTCCCGCAAGAACCAATGAGGTTCATTCTAGTGTTACGCATCATGTTTAAGCTTCCGCAAGAACCAATGAGGTTCATTCTCGTGTGTTACGCAGCACGTCTGAGCTTTCTCAAAAACCAATGAGGTTCATTCTCGTGTATTACAAATCACGTTTGAGCTCCCGCAAGAACCAATGAGGTTCATTCTCGTGTATTACAAATCACGTTTAAGCTTCCACAAGAACCAATGAGGTTCATTCTAGTATTACGCATCACGCTTGAGCTTCCGCAAGAACCAATGAGGTTCATTCTCGTGTGTTACGCAGCACGTCTGAGCTTTCTCAAGAACCAGTGAGGTTCATCCTAGTGTTATGCAGCACGTTTGAGCTCCCGCAAGAACCAATGAGGTTCATTCTCGTGTGTTACAAATCACGTTTGAGCTTCCACAAGAACCAATGAAGTTCATTCTCGTGTGTTACGCAGCACGTCTGAGCTTTCTCAAGAACCAATGAGGTTCATTCTAGTGTTACGCATCACGTTTGAGCTTCTGCAAGAACCAATGAGGTTCATTCTAGTGTTATGCATCACGTTTGAGCTCCCGCGAGAACCAATTAGGTTCATTCTCGTGTGTTACGCAGCACGTCTGAGCTTTCTCAAGAACCAATGAGGTTCATTCTAGTGTTACGCATCACGTTTGAGCTTCCGCAAGAACCAATGAGGTTCATTCTAGTGTTATGCATCACGTTTGAGCTCCCGCAAGAACCAATGAGGTTAATTCTTGTGTGTTGCAAATCACGTTTGAGCTTCCACAAGAACCAGTGAGGTTCATTCTTGTGTTACGCATCACGTCTGAGCTTCTGCAAGAACCAATGAGGTTCATTCTAGTGTTATGCATCACGTTTGAGCTTCCGCAAGAACCAATGAGGTTCATTCTCGTGTGTTACGCAGCACGTCTGAGCTTCCGCAAGAACCAATGGGGTTCATTCTCGTGTTATGCATCACGTTTGAGCTCCCGCAAAAACCAATGAGGTTCATCCTAGTGTTATGCAGCATGTTTGAGCTCCCGCAAGAACCAATGAGGTTCATTCTAGTGTTATGCATCACGTTTGAGCCTCCGTAAGAACCAATTAGGTTCATTATCGTGTGTTATGCAGCACGTCTAAGCTTACACAACAACCAATGAGGTTCATTCTTGTGTTACGCAGCACGTTTGAGCTTCCTCAAGAACCAATGAGGTTCATTCTCGTGTTACACAGCACGTTTGAGCTTCCTCAAGAACCAATGAGGTTCATTCTCGTGTGTTACGCAGCACGTTTGAACTTACTCAAGAACCAATGAGGTTCATTCTCGTGTGTTACGCAGCACGTCTGAGCTTCCACAAGAACCAATGAGGTTCATTCTTGTGTGTTACGCAGCACGTTTGAGCTTCCGCAAGAACCAGTGAGGTTCATTCGCATGTGTTACAACATGAGAGTGAGTAATTAATGACAGAATTTTCATTTTTGGGTGAACTAACGCTTTAAGACGATCTTTAGAACTAGTCTGACCAACTCGCAGTCTTACTTTTCGGATTCAGATTAGACCAATATTCCTTTTTATGTAAATGACTTAAAAGAGGTTATGACCAATAACCTGGTTATGACTATCTCGTAAGACTAGTCTAAGCAGTTTATGCAACCGGCATATGCAAGTACGTTTTTAAAAGTATGTTACAGTGTACTTTTTCACAATGGTTTGCAAAGCCTGCATTTTGTGTGTGTGTGTGAATTTACAGTAAATAATGTGTTCACTTTAGCGTTATATCAGCCCTATCAGCTACCAAATCAACTGACAGCAGGTCTTGAGAAGTCTAAATGGCCTTATTGTTCATGGCACCACAGAACTGGGGGAAATCAGAAATGTCACTACCCAGAAGGCCCCGCTGGAGCTGGAGGGTCTGGAAAAATACACCAACTACAGTATCCAGGTGCTGGCCTTCACCAGAGCAGGAGATGGAGTGCGCAGTGACCAGATCTACATCCGCACCAAAGAGGACGGTATGACCGACAGACATCCATTCTATGACCAATTGAAGTCATAGCTTATGTTTTGGGATATCATTGCTGTCAAATTCTGTCCTTCTGTTTGCCAATCTGTACAATCTGTTAGCCATAAACTTTAGCAAAGATCTCTCCGAACAGCCTGACTCTTTTCTCTGCAGTGCCAGGTCCGCCCGGCGGGGTGAAGGCAGCTGCGGCCTCCAGCTCTGTGGTGTATGTTTCTTGGCTCCCTCCGCTGAAGCTGAATGGCGTTATTAGGAAATACACAGTCTTCTGTTCCAGCTCGTATCCCACGGTAAGACTCAGCCAACTGGTCTCATACTAACCAGAGAGATATCAGGCTGGCTATTAAGACAGTGTTAAACAGTGTGTGGAAGTGCAAACGTTTTAGCACAGCGCCAATACTATGCTATCAAGCTTAAAGGTGATGTTTAAATACCTTCTCCTTTTCCAGCTTTAAGTCGGCATGGAAGTTGCGATAATCATTTCTTCCCTATATTGTGACGTATATCCGAGTGAAACAGCTTCTTGAACAAGAAAAAATGTAGGGTGGGACTTGGTTTTGTCCTTTAGGATTTGATTGGATGGTTGTGGTTTGCTATTGTTGTGATGTCATGTGAGTGACAGGTTGCCCCGCCCTCACGCCAGTAAACTTGTCAGAAGAGATGTCACTGCAAGAGGAAGGGGAAGATATTTTGATTAAAAATTATGAGGGCATATGAATAAAAAAAAAAAAAGATGTGCACAGATAAATAATTTACAATAAATACTGCAATATTCCATTTAAAAAAAGAATTTAGATTTTTTTTTTTTTGGTGACTTTAATATGAGAAACCTGTGTGTACCTGTAAATCTACCAATGAAAGACACAAGGACTAACCAACAATCATTTATTTTGGGTCTCATTCAGGTGGTTAGCGAGTTTGAAGTGGCCCCAGATGAATTCCTCCACCGGGTTCACAATCTCAGTCGCAACAGGAAGTACAGTATCTGGGTGATGGCGGTTACTGCGGCCGGCCGGGGTAACAGCAGTGATGTCATCACCGTGGAACCTCTGGCTAAAGGTGAGTGAGTTACCTTCGTTCTTCAGGAGGAAAGCAGCTGAACTGTGGTTTTAGGAGTGACATTTTTAAGTCAAACCTCATGTTCAGCATTTCTGCTTTTTGGGTATGTGGAGTAATTAGTTGTATTTTGAGTTCTCTGCACTCTCTTGTGGGCTTTCACATGAGGAGCATGACAATAAGGCATTAGCAATCTTCTGAATACCAAATACTCCCACGGTGTATAAATATGCTGAAATATACAGTGGCCCAAAAAACAGTATTTGGGCACTAAGGGCCCTATTTTAACGATCTGAGCGCATGGCGCAGGTGCACTTAGGGCGGTTCTGAATCCACTTTTGTTTAATGACAGAAAAAACGGTCGGCACGTCAGGCACATGGTCCAAAAGGGGTTGTACCTAGTCTCTTAATGAGTCATGGGCGTAACGTGCAATAAACCAATCTCTCATTCCTTTTAAAAGCCAGTTGCGCTTGCACCATGGCGGATTCGCTCTTTACATGGCGGAATTTGCGAGCGGAAAGACTGAACACTTCTCCAGAAAGGAATCTTTTACTTTTAATATTTAAAAATGTTTGTGTGCTACTGCGCGTCCCTGTGTATGTAATAAGCACAGTGTACACGCTTTGTGCACCCGCTTATAGGCGCATATTACTAACGTGCCCTTTAAATAACATAAAAAATACTGCAGTCATTTTCAGTTGCCTCAAAATAGCAACGCTATAGCAAAAAACACTTGCGTCGCGGCTGGCGTCGCACTGTGCTGGTTGTATGATAGGGCATAAATGTTTACACGACATCAATGTACTAAAAACGTAGTTGGTGATGTCACTTTGTAAAGAAACACTACACGCCTATAGACTGAACACGTAATATGCATGCACATGATGTCATTGTTTTCACAAATTTGCATTTTTGTAGTTTATATGGAGACAATACTGGTATCGTTTTCAAAAATGTGCAATTTGAAACCCGTTTTCAAAGGTTTGCGTTTTTAGCCCCCCCCCAAAAAAAGCTGTTGTCGTGTAAATGAACGGCCAAAACGCATAAAAAGTTTTCCGTTTTTTAGTTGAAAATGGTGTTGTGTAAACAGCCCCTTAATGTCATTGCATTAAACAAAATATTAAAATAATCTGCAAACAAATGCTTCAAGAGCCACTTTTGCAACGACTTTTAACTCAATGAGATTTAGAAGTCAGTTCTTCTCAGGTTCATCCTTTTGAACCCAACAAACCTCTTTTAGTGCAATATTTTGTATAATGCAGTAACTTCACACATATTTAGTGTACACTACTGTTTGGGGTCAGTTTTAATGTTTTTCAAAGAAGTCTCCGGTCTTCAGTCACATGATCCTTCAGAAATTATTCTAATATGCTGATTTGCTGCTCAAGAAACATTTCTTATTATCGTCATGCTGAAAACTATTGTGCTTATTAATATTTTGTGGAAACTGTGATAAATTAGGAAGTTTAAAAGAACAGTGTTTATTTGTAATAGAATATTTTACTACATCATAATCTTTACTGTCACTATTGATCAATTTAATGCATCCTTGCTTCTTGAATGGTAGTTGAAATATGATGTAATATGCAGTGATTGTGCTTTGCAGTAAAATTGTGAAGTATTAAGCTTTCATAGATCAATAAAATAATGAATTGTGGGGGTTATTTTTAATCTTAACAGCTCCTGCCAAAATCCTCACCTTCAGTGGTACTGTTACAACACCTTGGATGAGGGATGTTGTTTTACCCTGCAGGGCGGTCGGAGATCCACCTCCTGCCGTCAAATGGCTAAAAGAGAGGTAAATAAACCTGTTTCAGGGCCACCGGCTAGAATGTATAGAATATATACTCTCAAAAACAATATTAACATTAGTATGAGCATGTCAATTAAGACAAATATGCTAGCAATGTATATACTGAGTTCTGTGTCATAGTGAAGAACTGCAGTGCAGCTCTAGCTTTTCGTTAAGAGCAAATGCGAGCATCTGAATACCTATGAGTAGAATCAGTCACTGGGGAATGCTGGGAAATGTCAAACTCTGCCCCCTTCATTGACGATTCATACTGTTTCTCGACAGCGGGAGCCCAGCCCCTGCGGTCATTGATGGAAGGCGCAGTATCCATGGAAATGGCAGCTTCGTCATTAAAACTGTGAAAGCAGAGGATTCTGGGTATTACACATGTGTCGCCAGCAATAACTGGGGAACGGACGAAATAATTCTGAACCTCCAGGTTCAAGGTGAGATTTGGGCAGGATGGTCATACATTTTCTGTATACCCTCCTCTATGTGTCAGCTTCATTTCCTCCGAGTTATTACGCAGCATTTCTCACTGTATAAATATCATCTTCAGTCCCCCCAGACCAACCTCGTCTCACTGTGACCAAAACAACCACCACATCTATTACCGTGACCTGGACACCAGGAGACAACGGTGGGAGCTCCATTAGAGGTGAGCCGCTTCCACCTTCAGCTGCTTCTCCTGCTGGAAAACAAAACAAAACAAAACAAAACAGAAAACAGAGAATAAAACTGTGTGGTTTTTGTCTTTCAATCAGTGATTTAGACAAAAAGCGTTCTTTTTTTACATATTCTATTCAGATCTATTTAGTATTTTGTAGCCTGAACAGCAAAAAAACGAATAAAATGTTTTTTTTTAAAACCCAATCAAAACATTTGTGGGATATTTTCCCCTAAAGTAATATAAAATGTATTAATGTGCAATTACAGTTGTGTGCACTTTTCGTAACACTTTATTTTACAGTGTCCTTGTTACATATGTTACATGTACTTACCATAGTAATAACAGTAAGGGTTGAGGGTTAGTTGCATGTAATTGTAAATGCATAATTTACTGTTATTACTATGGTAAGTACATGTAACATATGTAACAAGGACACTATACTGTAATTATATATTTAAGTACTGAGTAATATTAATTAACTGCATGTACTTACTATAGTAAGTACATGTAGTTAATTAATATTACTCATTATTATTAATGAATAAAATGAATAAAAATAATCAAAAAAGAATGCATATAAGCATATAATGAGAATGTACATTTGATTAAAATATTACTGGATTGTCCAAAAATAGGCATTACATGGTTAATAAAATAACATTACTGTTCAAAAGTTTGGGATCAGTAATTTTTTTTTTTTTTTTTTAAATAAATTCATACATTTATGAGCACCAAATCAGCATATTAGAATGATTTCTGAAGGATCATGTGACACTGAAGACTGGAGTAATGATGCTGAAAATTCAGCTTTGCCATCACAGGAATAAATTACATTTTATAACATAGTGAAATAGAAATAGTTATTTTAAATTGTAATAATATTTCACAATATTACATTTTTCCTGTATTTTTGATCAAATAAATGCAGCCTTAGTGAGCATAAGAGACTTAAGAGAAGACATAAGAGAAATCTTACCTACAGTGGGGAGAACAAGTATTTGATACACTGCCGATTTTGCAGGTTTGCCCACTTACAAAGCATGTAGAAGTCTGTAATTTTTATCATAGGTACTCTTCAACTGTGAGTGACGGAATCTAAAACAAAAATCCAGAAAATCACATTGTATGATTTTTAAGTAATTAATTTGCATTTTATTGCATGACATAAGTATTTGATACATCAGAAAAGCAGAACTTAATATTTGGTACAGAAACCTTTGTTTGCAATTACAGAGGTCATACGTTTCCTGTAGTTCTTGACCAGGTTTGCACACACTGCAGCAAGGATTTTGGCCCACTCCTCCATACAGACCTTCTCCAGATCCTTCAGGTTTCGGGGCTGTCGCTGGGCAATACGGACTTTCAGCTCCCTCCAAAGATTTTCTATTGGGTTCAGGTCTGGAGATTGGCTAGGCCACTCCAGGACCTTGAGATGCTTCTTACGGAGCCACTCCTTAGTTGCCCTGGCTGCGTGTTTCGGGTCGTTGTCATGCTGGAAGACCCAGCCACGACCCATCTTCAATGCTCTTACTGAGGGAAGGAGGTTGTTGGCCAAGATCTCGCGATACATGGCCCCATCCATCCTCCCCTCAATACGGTGCAGTCGTCCTTTCCCCTTTGCAGAAAAGCATCCCCAAAGAATTATGTTTCCACCTCCATGCTTCACGGTTGGGATGGTGTTCTTGGGGTTGTACTCATCCTTCTTCTTCCTCTAAACACGGCGAGTGGAGTTTAAACCAAAAAGCTCTATTTTTGTCTCATCAGACCACATGACCTTCTCCCATTCCTCCTCTGGATCATCCAGATGGTCATTGGCAAACTTCAGACGGGTCTGGACATGCGCTGGCTTGAGCAGGGGGACCTTGCGTGCGCTGCAGGATTTTAATCCATGATGGCGTAGTGTGTTACTAATGGTTTTCTTTGAGACTGTGGTCCCAGCTCTCTTCAGGTCATTGACCAGGTCCTGCCGTGTAGTTCTGGGCTGATCCCTCACCTTCCTCATGATCATTGATGCCCCACGAGGTGAGATCTTGCATGGTGCCCCAGACCGAGGGAGATTGACCGTCATCTTGAACTTCTTCCATTTTCTAATAATTGCGCCAACAGTTGTTGCCTTCTCACCAAGCTGCTTGCCTATTGTCCTGTAGCCCATCCCAGCCTTGTGCAGGTCTACAATTTTATCCCTGATGTCCTTACACAGCTCTCTGGTCTTGGCCTTTGTGGAGAGGTTGGAGTCTGTTTGTTTGATTGAGTGTGTGGACAGGTGTCTTTTATACAGGTAACGAGTTAATACAGATAATGAGTGGAGAACAGGAGGGCTTCTTAAAGAAAAACGAACAGGTCTGTGAGAGCTGGAATTCTTACTGGTTGGTAGGTGATCAAATACTTATGTCATGCAATAAAATGCAAATTAATTATTTAAAAATCATACAATGTGATTTTCTGGATTTTTGTTTTAGATTCCGTCTCTCACAGTTGAAGTGTAGCTATGATAAAAATTACAGACCTCTACATGCTTTGTAAATAGGAAAACCAGCAAAATCGGCAGTGTATCAAATACTTGTTCTCCCCACTGTATCCCCAAACTTTTGAACGATAGTGTAAATATAAACCATAACTACCATTACAGTGGATAAATATGTATATAGATATAAAATGTAAAGTATGTGCTTTTGGACACAACATGAATGCATAAAATACAGCAATGCCTACAATGCATCCATCCTCCCTTGTCACACTGACTATCTTCTCTGTTGTTGTGGAAGAAAACCACTCTCTTAGTATTGTGCTGATAAAGTCATTACTATAGCAACTGATGTGAATGTGCTGGATATTACATGCACTGAACAAATGGATGTGATTTCATCACATGAAAAACAACAAGAATCATAAGTTCAAAACAAATATTTGTTTTTGTGAATTCATTCTGTGTCTGAATTCTGTCTGTCTTCATGCAGGATATATTCTGCAATACTCAGAGGACAACAGTGAGAAGTGGGGAAGTATTTCCATTAGTCCCAGTGAGCGTTCCTACCGTCTGGAGAACCTCAACTGTGGCACCTGGTACAAGTTCACGCTAACGGCCCAGAATGCTGTTGGTCCGGGTCGAATCAGTGAGATAATCGAAGCGAAGACTCATGGGAAAGGTGTGCATTTTACATTCCATTTTATAATTTTGCAAACATTGTGGGAACGTTACTTTTGAATGTTCTCTGAATGTTCTGGAACAAGTAGTAACATTTAAAAAACCTTAAACAAACATTAAGCTAAAACGGTTAAAAAAAAACATTCCCTAAACAATGTATAAATATCTTTTTTATGCTAACATTTTGAGACCTTCATCCTTCCCTCGCATCCTGTAACACATCCTTCCCTCGCGGGTCAAAATGACCCAAAGCCCTAAAATTATATTTTATTATTTTTTTTTTTATTTACCTATAAATTATTAGATTTTATCAATAAATAATATAACTTACACATATTCTTCACATTCTTTCAACTTAAATCTTGTGGGGAAAAAATAATATAACATAATATTTCATGACTCTTGCCACTAGATGGCCTTATAGCTCTATATGACGCAAATGAGCTGTTCCGCTGGCTCCTAAAGTCAGTTCTTGAGTTTATCTCTTCAGTATGCATTCAGATACACATGTAGATAATATTTTTAGTAAAGTTTTAGCATTTTTAGTTTTAATTTCGAGCATTTTTTAGGTTTTTCTATGTATACTGAAGCATTCCATTAATTCCTAAGGGGGTCAAATTGACCCACGAGGGAAGGATTTGTTGCTTTTTTTATTACAACCACATAAACTCCTTGAATACAGTCATTTTTTGTGTATTCGTAGTTCAAGTCCGACAAAAGTCCTAAGGTCTTGGACCACTCTGATGAACACTCAATTTTTAAAAATATTTTAAAAATGAGTTTCGGGTCAAAATGACCCGAGGGAAGGATGAGGGTAGACCAGATAACTTTGAATGCATATTCTATTAAAGTTACTTGAAGAAGGTTTGTTTATAACTTTGGGAGAACCTTGCCAGAACGTTAGCCAAAGTTCTGAGAACACATGGAAATTGTTCAAAATAGCGATCACAATAGTGATCATCCTGTTCTCCTTCATCTTCTTTACTCTTCACAGAGCCACAGTTCTCCAAAGAGCAGGAGCTGTTTACTAGCATTAACGGCACGTGCGTCAAACTCAACCTGATTGGCTGGAATGATGGCGGCTGTCCAATCACTTCCTTCACTCTGGAATACCGTCCGTTGGACAGCCCTGTGTGGACCAAAGCGAAGCGCACGTCTCTTACGAAGAGCTACAACCTGCTGGACCTGCAGGAAGCCACATGGTACGAACTGCAGATGAAGGTGTACAACAGCGCCGGACTGGCTGAGAAACGCGTCAAATTTGCTACTCTGAACTACGATGGTAGTAAGTGAAGTTTGATCAATCACTCTTTGCACCTATTACACTATTTTCCAATTTTCAACTTTCTTTAGTATGTAATGTTGCTGTTTGTGCATGAAACCGGTCTACAAAGATACAAAGCACAAGTCACTCCAAAGGAAGTTATTCTCTATAATATCAGTGCGCACGGTTTCTGAACTACCTCAAAACCCTCGATTGTAGTCTTGAGTTTTCTTCCAGGAATGTACACGCCACAATATTCCTCATTCCTCAATATTCCCCGCCCAAGGCATACAGACAAAAAAGGAGCGAGGCCTGGATGAGTTGCGTTTGTAGTGTGTTGAAACTCTCGAATAGGGTAAGGGGTGTGATATTTGCCCTGTCCCATATGGCACACTTCATATTCACTTTCGGGCTTGTGGACTTACAATGGCCGCTGCGTGCGTGTGTTCGTTAAGTCCATGAGAACGTAGGGTGTCCCATTTGTCATTTTGGGTTTCAGAAGGGTGCTTGCAAGCGCCCCCTTGCGGTCGATATGCGGCCTCGATGCGCACTTTTGCCGAGCCCGCACTAAAGCGAGCTCTGCAGCAGACTTCTTCCCAACAGTCAAAGCGGCATTACGTCACAAATTTGCGGACTTGTGGGAAGACTGTGAGTGTTTAGGGTGCCATTTGGGACAGGGCCATGGTTGACCAATCACAAACACACTGATCCAGCCGACCAATCAGAGCACATTGTGCTTTTCAGAAGGAGGGGCTTCATTGAGACAGGAATTAAACAGAGCGTTACTGACAGACCGTGAAGAGAGGTGCTGCAACAATGTAAAATACATATAAAAAAAAATAGTTTTTTGAACATTCAAGCATAAAAACCTATTCTAGTAGGCCCCAAAAACAAAACCAAGGCTTTGTAAAAAGGCATCATAATAAGGCTCTTTAAAATAACCATTAAATCTGTCTTCAAAAGGCACCATTCCTCCACTGGTGAAGACTGCGGTAAAGGACCCGGTTAAGAAAACAAGCAACGAGGGGATGAAGATGATGGTGACAATCTCATGCATCTTGGTGGGAATGGTGCTGCTCTTCGTCCTGCTGATGGTGCTGAGGAGGAGGAGGAGAGAGCAGAGGCTGAAGCGGCTCAGGGGTCAGATGGTTTTCACAGCTCTTAGCTACAGATCAGTGTTTTCAAAGAGAAGGTGTAGATTCGTAGGCGTAAATACAGACAGCATATGTTGCTGTTTGAGATTTTACTCATATCAGCCTATTTTGTAATGAATAGATAGTACTTCCATTTTCAGTTTACAGTAATAAAGCTTATTGTTTGTTCCACAGATGCAAAAAGTTTGGCTGAAATGCTTATGAGGTAAATCTTTTGATGATTTTCAGTTTTGTTTTTTAAAGCAAAAGCAGCCCAAAATAGAAACTCTGTCATCATTTACTTGCCTTCATTTCATTCCAACCCCATATGGCCTTTTTTCTTCTATGTAACAGAAAGTAAGGTATTTTGAATAATCTCCAAGCTGCTCTTTTACATTCAGCATCATAAAAGTAGTTCATGCAACTCTTTATCTTCTAAATCTTCTGAAATCATACAATAGAATATTAAATTAAATATATAAAAAAATTTCTGAAGCCTGATAAAATCATTTTCTGATGAAATCATTTTATCAGTTTAAGAATATTGTTGAATATTTGTGTGATGAATAAACCACAAAAAGCTGTTACTTCAGAAGATTTGAAGGATTCAGGTGCTTTTATGGTGAATTGTTTTTGTCCTTTTTCAAATTTGACAGCCCTTAGTTACCATATTCGTATATTTTATGGAAACTTCAGCTTGGAAATTCTTCAAAATATCATATTTTGTGTTCCACAGAAGACAGAAACCATATAGGTGGGTGTGCTAACTATTGTGTCATACTGACCTTGTGAAAGTAGAGATGTTATTCACAGGCTTGTTTGTGTTTGTCTCCAGTAAGAACACAAGGCCTTCCGACACCATGAACAAACAACAGCAGACCCTCCGCATGCACATCGACATTCCCCGAGCGCAGCTGCTCATCGAAGAGAGAGACACCATGGAAACAGTGGGTGAGTCTTGTTCGCTGAACCATATTCAAACCTGAACATTTATATGAGAAACAGTGATACTAGGAGCCTCTAATAGTTCCATCTCTCCCTTCCCTCTTAGACGACAGATCAACGGTGCTGTTGACCGATAACGATTTCGGAGAAACTGCCAAACAGAAGTCGGCCACTGTCACGCACTCCGTCCACTATCAGTCTCTGTCGCAAGCCACCGGCCCGCTGGTGGACGTCTCTGACGTCCGACCTGGGACGAGTAAGAGCAGTCTGTCGAGTAAGAATCTTTTTAACACATTAATAATACATGAATATTTGATTGTGCTGTTTAACTGAGTGTTTCGGAACCGTCCTCAGATCCCACCTCTCGCCGTACAGCTAAAGCTGGTCCTGCTGCCCGTAATCGCTACGCCAGTCAGTGGACACTGAATCGCCCTCACCCCCCTGTCTCCGTACACACTCTCAGCACGGACTGGAGGCTGGGAACTCCCAGAGTGGCCGGATCGGTGGACAAGGAAAGCGACAGCTATAGTGTCAGTCCATCACAGGACACTGGTCAGTCTGCTACACTCACAACAGCCTACATTGAAAAATATATGTACATCTTTATATGTATATAATATACAGTCAAACCAAAAATTATTCAGACACCAGATATAATGTTTTAATAGTGGGTGCAGGACACTATAGTATATTTATGTAAGTGAGGATAGCAAAATAAAGTAAACTGTGACATATTATACCCAAAAATTCTTCATACAGTGGACTACCAGTAAAATTGATACAAATTTGGGACCAAAATTATTCAGACACTTTGACCTGACCATGTTTTGCTTAAGTGTTTTTTCTTTAATTGCTAATGCTTAATTACTTTTACACCACAGACTGAACAAAATTAAGCATTGCTTGGTCATTGGTTGACCTAAATTGGTATTATCTAATTGCGTACTTAAATTTAACAGCTGACAGCTGATTGGTTGATTGTAATCCATTACATACCTTTCTATCAAAGTTATCTGACATTATCAAGATAGAATTTGTTCTGACAGAGTTTAACTCTGAGTTCTTGTCATATTTTATTACCATTTTCTAAACTATACCGAATAAACTGATAATGTGAGAAAATGTTGAAGGTGTCTGAATAAATTTTGGTTTGACTGTATGTACCCATCTTTACAGCTGGGTACTTTAGCTAATTCGTTTTATATGATATTTTTGTATTATATTATATGTAATATAAGTTATATTTTAATACACCTTAAACCTTTTCAGCATTTTTACAATATTCAGTATATATCTCAATGTTTGTGTGTTTTAAAAATGATGAACACAATGAAGAATGATATTATTTTTTTATGCATGTATATAAAAAAGCAATATTTACTTATACCTAAAACACTTTAAAACATATATAATGGCATGCAGGAACATCCATGAATTTAAGTAATGACGCCATCGAATCATTGAATCAGTTTTGAACAGGTTCATTTTAACAGACATTTTATTTATATATATATATAAAGAATATTATGTGGAAAATTAATCAAACTTCACTACTCTTTCAGCCTTTTATTAAAATACACTACCATTCAAAAGTTTGGGGCCAGTAAGATTTTTTATTTTGAAAGAAATTAATACTTTTCTTCAGTACGGACACATTAAATTGATCAAAATTGACATAAAAGACATTAATCATTTTACAAAAGATTCTTTCTATTCAGAAACTTTCAAAAGAAACTTTCTGATCATCAAAGAATCCGAAAAAAATATATATTAGCAGCACAACTGTTTTCAACATTGATAATAATAAGAAATGTTTCTTGAGCACCAAATCGGCATATCGGCATGTAATATTTCTGAAGGATCATGTGACTCTGAAGACTGAAGAAATGGCTGATGAATTCTCAGGAATAAATTACATTTTAAAATATATTAATATAAAAAAGATTTCTTTCAAAAACTTATCCAACCCTATGTACTATATCCTTATTTCTTCTGAAAGGAAACTTCAGGGATTAGGGATAGTTCACCCAAAAATGAAAATTATCCCATAATTTACTCACCCTCAAGCCATCCTAGTTGTATATGACATATGTGCATATGACACTTCTTTTAGACGAATGCAATTGGAGTTATATTAAAAAATGTCCTGGCTAATCCAAGCAAAAAAATCCAAGCCCAAAAAAGTGCATCCATCCATTATAAAAGTAATCGACATGGCTCCGGGGGTTAATAAAGGCCTTCTGACGTGAATCGATGGGTTTGTGTAAGAAAAATATCCATATTTAACACTTTATAAAGTAAAATATCTAGCTTCCGGCGGACTGCCTTCCGTATTCAATTTACGAAGAAAGTGTAGCGCCTCTCGCAGTTCAAAACGCTTACGCTACGTCCGAGGTCATCGTCGCACCAGTTACACTTTTTTGTAAGTTGAATACAGAAGGTGGAAGCTATACTCTAAAAAAATGCTGGGTTAAAAACAACCATTTCTGGGTTATTTGGCAACCCAGCGCTGGGTAAATATTGGACAGAACACATACTGGGTTATTTTTACCTAGCTTGTTTTTGAAAGTGCTGGGTCAGTCAATTTGATTATTGAAGGTTTTTCATTTTAAATAATAAAAATGCACTCTAAAATCTCTTGTGTACATAGGACAGGAACAGTTCATACACAATATTTTTTATTCAATGGCAAGTCAGTCTTTTACAGTCATAAAATACTCAGCAACATCAGCCAATGGGAATCTGTGGGAAGAACTGCTATCAGTAGGCTGTTCCAGTTCATTAAATGACAATCTTATATATTCATTTTTGAAAAGTTACATAAAAAACAGCTTTACCTTGTGCCATCTCGTCTGTCAGACATTTAACCCTTGTGTTGTGTTCAAAACCCTATTACACTATTTGTGTTCCCGGTCAAAAATGACCCGAACACAACATGAGACTTATGTTTCAACCTGTCAAGCGCGTAGTGCGACCACAGCCACGACTAGTGCACTATCAACAGCGCTCCTATTATAGTCAGTGGAGCGCACGGCGGCAGAACAGCGATGTCATGTCGTGTTTCAGCCCTGGTCGCGCATTCGTTTGGCAGGAGGTGAAACTTCCTGATGGCGCTGGCGCGTCGTTCGGCTAGTGTTCCCAGCAGACGTTAGCTGTGACTTATGTAAACAAAAAGGGTAAAATGTGAGACTACAGTCATTTCCCTCTTTGTACAGTAATAATTTGATAGGAATACAATGTAATACATACCTTAATTTCATTCAGGAATATCTCCTCAGGAAGTTTTCTCTCAGAACAGAACACACAGAATGACCTTTGACAAATGTATCCAGTTTTAACCATTTTGGCACAGACTACCCACCATTGGGTTGCATTGACCCAGCGCTGGTTAGGTATGTGATGACCCAGCAGCTGAGTTAAAGAAAAACTACCCAGCACTGGGTAAAAATAGTAAAAAATAACCCAATAAAATGACCCAGCAGGCTGAACCCAGCATTTGGGTTAAAAAAATTACCCAGCATTTTTTAGAGTGTAGATATTTTACTTTATAACGTGTTAAATATGTATATTTTTCTTATTGATTCGCTTTAGAAGGCCTTTATTTACCCCCGGAGCTGTGTGGATTACTTTTATAATGAATGGATGCACTTTTTCAGGCTTCAAATTTTGGCCTGCCATTTACTGCCATTATAATGCTTGGAAGAGCCAGGACATTTTTTAATATAATTTCGATTGTATTTGTCTGAAAGAAGAATGTCATATACACCTAGGACGGCTTGAGAGTGAGTAAATCATGGGGTAATTTTCATTTTTGGGTGAACTATCCCTTTAATAATAAGAGTAGCACTTTATTTTACACGCCTGTTCCCCAAGTATATACTATGTACTTATTATAGTTATTACAATAACTGGGTAATAACTAGGTACTAAACCTGAACTTACCCCTAAACCTGACCTTAACCCATGTAGTTACCTTATATTAACCAGTACTTATAAGTACATGTAAGTACACGCACTGTAAAATAAAGTGCAACCATAATAATAATAAAAACCATTTTAAATTAGCATTATTAAATTGTCATATTGAAATGACAGCAAAGCTACATGTTAGAACAATTGTTAATGAGTTGTGACCCATTGTGTTCAGACCGCGCTCGCAGCAGCATGGTCTCCACTGAGAGCGCGTCTTCTACGTATGAGGAGCTGGCCAGAGCCTATGAACATGCCAAGATGGAAGAACAACTACGACACGCCAAGTTTACCATCACAGAGTGTTTCATCTCGGACACGTCCTCCGAGCAGATGACCGCCGGCACCAATGATTACACGGACAGTCTGACATCCAGTACACCGTCAGAATCAGGCATCTGCAGGTTCACTGCCTCACCACCCAAACCACAGGACGTCTGCAGGGTGATAAACATGGCCGTGCCCAAGGCCCACAGACCAGGTGAGACCACTGGTGGGAGGTAATGACTCTAAACTCTATTTTTCCCAAATGGAGACGTTCTTAATAATCTAGGGGAAAAAGTTAATGGAGCTAGCATTTAGGAGCAGGATTTTAAGTACTTATATGCTCCCTAAGGCTAAATAATGCTGCCTTCTAATGGTCCGGTCATATTAGCAAAATTTTGGTGAGATTTCGCTGATAAAAAATGTCCATTGTCCATTGTTAATACTGTAGCAATTAATGAAGCACAGCTCACATAGAAATTACTCTCGAGCCAGGCATCTTTCTGCTGGTGAACGTGACAAAGTCGTGTGATGAAATTGAACACATCTAAAAAATTGAGTTGGGAACTGTTGTAACTCCTGATCCTATTGAAATGTCTGGATTTCGCCCTCCAAATTTCACTGAGCAATAGTAAATGTTGACTGCACTTTAAGAGATCCAAAATGTAAGGTAGAACCGGCCCAGACCGCTCAACGAGAAATATGTTAATTATGAGAATATATGAAATATTGTTTTAATGAAGTTGCAAACCTTATACATAGCCCAAATGCAAAGTATACATCAAAGTTAAGAATGAAGGAGAAGAAATTGAAAGGGAGTGTGGAGAAACTGAGTTAGCAAAGATTAATTTTGTGATATACTAACAGCAAAGTTCTTTTTCGTTTTTTGCTTATGGATAAAAACAAGTTTGAAATAGCTTCACAGCGCTATACTGTTAACGAACATCCCACCGTCCACACTGATGAGAGTACCGTTTAGATGAATATAAATATGTGCTGCACGCTTTCCTCTCAATAACAAAATAAACACAACAAAATAACAGCGGTGAGAAAACAGCAGTTAAGAAATCATCTGATCATAGTGATGTAGATATGTTTGCACAAGCTCTGCAATTCATTTCATTTTTTTTATTTATAAGGACAACACACACACATTAATCAACATTTCTGTAAATGTGCCAGTGTTAGCCAGCTGGCTAATTTTCAACTGCAGTCCTTTGGCGAGATGTTTTAGAAACCTTTAAAATGATCAATACAAATTTACAGGACAAGGACAGCAACAGCAAAAGAAAAAAAAAGAAAAATTGTCAGCACAGGACACAAGCCATGCGGAGCAACAGAGAACAGCAAAACATCAGCACATTAACACAGTAACAACAATCAACATTTCCACTTTCCTTCTGTAGGTGCATGCAGGAATAAACAATAAACATACATAAAACACAGCCAACATTATGTTAATCTCGATAAAATATTAAAAGACGCAGTTACAGGTTAATAAAATGGTAACATACACCTAAGTTGAAAACCAGCACTATAGAAGACTGTTAATAAAATACTAATAGAATATTCCATACATACCCAAGCCATGCAGCTGGCCGCCTGGCAACGAGCAAAGGACATGGAACATGTTAGCAGCAGGTTAAATAATAACAACAGTAATAGTTAAACGAGCAATGAACTACATACACTATATTGCTAAAAGCTTTGGGACGCCTGCCTTAACATGCACATGAACTTTAATGACATCTCATTCTTAATCCGTAGGGTTTAATATGGAGTTGGCCCAGCCTTTACAGCTATAACAGCTTCAGCTCTTCTGGAAAGGCTTTCCACAAGGTTTAGGAGTGTTTTTTGGGGAATTTTTGGCCATTCTTCTAGAAGCGCATTTGTGAGGTCAGGCACTGATGTTGGACAAGAAGGCCTGACTCGCAGTCTCCGCTCTAATTCATCCCAAAGGTGTTCTATCGGGTTGAGGTTAGGACTCTGTGCAGGCCAGTCAAGTTCCTCCACACCAAACTCCCTCATCCATGTCTTTATGGACCTTGCTTTGTGCACTGGTGCGCAGTCATGTTGGAACAGGAAGGGGCCATCCCCAAACTGTTCCCACAAAGTTGGGAGCATGAAATTGTCCAAAATGTCTTGGTATGCTGAAGCATTAAGAGTTTCATTAACTGGAACTAAGGGGCCAAGCCCAACCCCTGAAAAACAACCCCACACCATAATCCCCCCTCCACCAAACTTTACACTTGGCACAATGCAGTCAGGCAAGTACCGTTCTCCTGGCAACTGCCAAACCCAGACTCGTCCATCGGATTGCCAGACAGAGAAGCGTGAGTCGTCACTCCAGAGAACACGTCTCCACTGCTCTAGAGTCCAGTGGCGGCGTGCTTTACACCACTGCATCCGATGCTTTGCATTGCACTTGGGGATGTAAGGCTTGGCTGCAGTTGCTCGGCCATGGAAACCCATTCCATGAAGCTCTCTACGCACTGTTCTTGAGTTAATCTGAAGGCCACACGAAGTTTGGAGGTCTGTAGCTATTGACTCTGCAGAAAGTTGGCGACTTCTGCACACTGTGCGCCTCAGCATGCGCTGACCCCGCTCTGTGATTTTACGTGGCCTACCACTTCGTGGCTGAGTTGCTCTTGTTCCCAATTGCTTCCACTTTGTTATAATACCACTAACAGTTGACCGTGGAATATTTAGTAGTGAGGAAATTTCACAAATATATTGCACATATTGCACAGGTGGCAACCTATCACAGTACCACTCTTGAATTCACTGAACTCCTGAGAGCGACCCATTCTCACAAATGTTTGTAGAAGCAGTCTGCATGCCTAGGTGCTTGATTTTATACAGTGATTGGAACACCCAAATTATTTGGAGGGGTGTCCCAATACTTTTGGCAATATAGTGTAGAAATTATCACATGTCTGATTTTCTAGAAGCCAGGCTTTGAGACTTTGTATAAAGGAGTGAAATGTGGTACAGTTTCTTATTTCAGTTGGAAGTGTGTTCCACAACTGAGAAGCTCTTACGGAAAAGCATGATTGGCTGAAGGAGGTGGACCTAAAAGGGATTACACAGTCCCCTCTCTGAGCGGATCTTGTAGATCTGTTGTTTACATTTTTCTGCTTAGTAAAAATACTAAGTGGTGGAGGAGCTTTTCCATTTAGGATCTTAAACATCAGACAGGCGTCAGTGTATTTTGTTAGATTTTCCCAGCTAAGGATGTCATATTTGCCTAAAATATTGCAATGGTGGTAAGTATTGGGTTTTATGTCTAACACTTTGTAGGCCTGCTTGTACAGGGAGAGAATGGGCTTCAGTTTTGTACCTTTAGCTTGAGACCAACTTGTCATACAGTATGTTAAGTGGGGGATAATCATTGAATTTATATATAATTTTGCTGCTGTAGTTGTTAGGCAGTTTCTTATGTACCTAAAATTAGCCAAGTTGTATTTAGTTATTTGCAATACTTTCTTCACTTGTTTTTTGAAGGATAAGGTGGAGTCTTAGTAAGGTGCAGTCAGTTGCAGAGTGTGTCTTTGTGAAAAACATACAAACAGTCTTCTTGACATTAAGAACCAGGTGTGAATCATTAAGCCATTTGTTTACTTTTATCATTGTTGCACTGAGTTTAGAAGCTACTTCATGTTTGGTTCTTGCATGGACATAAATTACGGTATCGTCTGAACATCACACCCTGTGCAATTCGGCACTATCCAGTCAAGTCACGTTTATTTATAGCCTAGTACTTTATAAAATATTGCTGACACAAATATCATAACTGTTATCTATAGGCCTACTGTAATTGAGACATTCACAAGGGGGCATTTAGACAGGTCCGTCCCTAGGGCACGATCATTTCATAATCCGTGCCTGGTCAGGCTAGGAGACGAGCTAAACACCAGCTAATACCAACAATCCAGGTTTAAAGTGTATTTTCAGCAGGGAACATCTTATAAATAAGGTGCTCATGCTGCAAGATGCTAAATAACATCAACGCTGTATCTGAATATGCCTACCTCCATACTATACAGTATGCTAAAAACAGTATGTTAAAAGAGTAGTCCGAATTCGTAGTATTCGAAAAACAGTAGACGAAAAAAAAAAGATTTTTTTTTTCTAGTAATTCAATGGCACAGAGTCAATTATTCCACTTATACTACGGTTACCACACCTCAAAAAAAATTTCAGATGATGTATTTCAAGATGTATGTATTTTCCTTAAAACGCTCTAGTGTGCAGGACTAATTTCTTACGCATCTCATCCCAAGCCTCCGTTGCTAATTCCAAAACGTCATTTTAGAGCTAGTAACAGAGGATTGAGCCATTGATAGCAGACTAATGCAGTTATTAGAGACAGAGAGAGAGAGTTATCAAATGTGTATGATTTACTTGAGTCTGTGCGTCTCTCAACAGTGTGCGGCAGCAGCGTCTCTACAAATAGCCAAACTAAGTTTATCTGCTCCAAGAACAGAGCCGCTGTTACATCGCTAGTGAGAAAAGTCTTGTAGATTTTAAGTTGTTAAACTATTTTATTGATAAAATTGTCAGAGCAGCGCTGACAACGTGTGTGTGTCTGTACTGTATGTGTGTGCACGTTTGAGTGGGAGAGAGCAGAAGTCCGTACACAATAAAACGTAATTTTGTTGTTTTTATCCTCTTGTTTGCTATATTTATTTGCTTGGTGAGTGTCGTTGTAGATTTTGGTCCTTTTGTTGTTGTAGGCTGTTAAGACCTTTGAAATAACTGAAATCATTTGACGAAGTGATATGGAACTGTAATGCTGGAACTACTTTAGCCATGCGTTTCCCTGAAAATAATTGCACACCTTACAACGTTCGTCAACCAATCAGATTCAAGCACACAACAGCTCCGTAGTATAAAATCGTTTAAAGGTGCAGTGTGTAATATTTATGAGGATCTATTAACAAAAATGCAATATAATATACATAACTATGTTTTCAGTGGAGTATAAAGACCTTACATAATGAACCGTTATGTTTTTATTACCTTAGAATGAGCCATTTCTATCTACATACACCACAGGTCCCCTTACAGTGAAATCGCCATTTTGCGCCGCCATGTTTCTACAGTAGCCCTAAACGGACAAACTGCTCTACAGAGCGCTAGCTACTCTCTGCTGTCTCAGACGACGACATCTTTGTCCTGTGTCGGCCACCGTAGCTTCTCTATGTGCTTCGAAAGGGAGGGGTGAGCGGTATGCGGTTGCAATTCGCAACCTCACCACTAGATGCCGCTAAAATTTACACAGTGCACCTTTAATGCACAGCTAGCCGTGGATTATCCCGCTTATACCATGGTCATTTGCCAGCAAAATTGACAACTTAAAGCTGTTATTGATCTTTGCAGCGCAATATTTGACCAGAAGGGTAAAATTGATGGTTATTTTCGTCAGCTCGTTAGATCTAGTATTCTGCCCGCTTTGAATCAGACACAGAGATAAAGTAGTGCATAAGATTACATTTATTTGAATAAATGAATTATAGCATTTATTTGAACTAATTATCGAGAGAGAGAGAGAGAGAGAGAGAGAGAGAGAGAGAGAGAGAGAGAGAGAGAGATTCGTACCTGCGTCTGTTCAGTGTCTCTCTCTATTAACAACGAAGCTGTGAGTTTAATTACTTCAAAAAAGCGGTAATGTAACCCTCTCGTTGCTGAGAAATATAATGTAGCAATCCAGCTGCAAAGCTATTTTATTACTAAAAGTCACGGGGAAGCATTGATAACAAGTTTCTGTGCTCCTGAATATTTCTGTGTGTGCACAGCGCGATCTCCGCTCTCTGTGTGCGAGTGACGTGTATTAATATAGAACGGTGATTAAACTGACTTGGAAATACCTGTGCATTAAACGGTTTATTGCACACCTTCCAGCCAATCAGAATCGAGTATTCAGACCATGGTATAAACTTTTTTAATGGTCACAAAGTAAGTTTCAACCCAAATGTATTAGGCAGTATGACATATTGGACACAGCACAAGACTAATCAATGACAAGCTCCTTTAAAGGTAGTTGAATGTAGAAAGCCAGTTCTTGCGCAATATGTTTTATTTAATAAAACCATTAGGAAATCTCTGATAAAAATATGCTATCTAAGTTGAATTGCCTTTTGAAAAGTTTGAAAAAGTTTCTTTTTCTTGCAGGAGGGGAGCTCGTCCACCTGCCTCCGTACCTGCGGATGGACTTTCTTTTGAACCGAGGTGTGTCGGGAGCATCTCGTGAGGCGGCAATGGGCCAGGCCTGTTTGGAGCCGCAGAAGACCCGTTCGCTGAAGCGCCCCGGCCTGCTGGAGCCGACGCCAATGGAGGTGCCGACCAGCAGGGACGTGCAGCAGTGGCAGCCGGGCACGGCCTCAACGCTTCCGCAGAGAGAGGCCGGAACGGACTTGGCGCAGGCTGCCAAAATCAGCACCTCCCAAGAATCACTGCTGGACTCCAGAGGACACTTAAAACAGAACAACAATCCCTACGCAAAGTCCTACACACTGGTATAACAAAGACCGGACAAAAATAAAACATCAAGAGCAAAAAGTGAACTCTTCATGCGCGGTTGTATATATATTTCCACTTCTACTCCTAACAGTTTCTTTATTTTAAGCTTTTTTAAACAGTGAATTCACTTCTTAAAGACGACTCCACACCAAGAGATTGCCAAAATGATTTTATTATTATTATTATTATTATTAATTACGATGACTATGATGATTTACTAATTTACTTATTTTAGCAGTTAGTGTGCACAAACTAATGACTGGGAGCCCATTTTAATATTTTTTTTACTGAAATTTCTTTGTGTAATTAGTTTAAGATAAAGCGTGAGAGTGATTTCCATTGGTCCAAAGTTGTCACCGTTCTGCTTCGGAGAAATCCGTTTCCTGGGAGTGCATGAGAAAGAACCGATTTAAGACGAAGATGACAGTATGAATATCGACCGCGGGTCCAGCCCAGAATTTTTTGACTACAAAAATAATCAAATGTGAAGATTTCGTATTCTTATGAGTATAAATATATAAAAAAAATATATATATAAAAAATGAGATTTTTTTTTTATTTGTGGGTATTACAGGGAAATTTTTTGATTTGGTTAATAAAGTCCTTTAGTCATGTTTGCACATATCTTGTTTAACCTAGAAAAGCAAGTCTTGATTGATGATTATTTGTGTTCCATTCTCTAAATGGTGCAATATGAAAATCCATGAACCACGTTTGCTTTCTACTGTACTGTATCTCGCCCATGACGTGAGCTCCTGAGAGCCGGAGCGAATGAAATGACAGATTCAGGTGTAAATCAGCTGCAGTGGAAGCAAGGGTTGATTTAGCAGGCTGCATGGGGGGAGATCGGACCACCTACTGCACTGACAGTGTGACTCTTTCACCCCCTATGTAGTGCACTAGAAAGGTGTCTTCGAGGGCACGCTCTCTCTTGTCTTCATTAGATTTATTTTTGCTGCATTGCAGAGATGCTGCACTACAGGGAAAACTGAGACAATCTAAAGAGATCCCCTAAAAGAATAACAATTATGATGATATTAATAAAGAACCACAAGCAGTTCTATATGATTATGGGCATATGGCGGCAATTGTTATTGTTGCCGCTCTGCACCAAACTGTCTTGCAGGGAGAGTTGTGATGAAGAATTGAGATGATATTTCACTATATTTGATTAGATAAATCTATTGTCCTCACTATACTCATTTACAAATGTTTTTTTTTTCACCTTTTTTTTTTTTTTTTTTTTCCTTTTTTTTTTGACAGAGTGCTCACAGTTGTGACACTCCAGAAAAGATTTTCCATGATAATCCTGTCGACTAATAAAAGGTTGATCCCCAAACGAATCTGGCAGTTTGGTTAACGCTTTTCATTTTGCTCTGGGATATAAAGGGATCTGAGCATATGTGATGAACGGTGAAAATGAACAGCTTAATATCTATGGGATGGGATTCCTGCACTTAAAGTAATAATTCACACCATTTATGTCGTTACAAACCTTCAACATTTCTCTTTTTGTGTTCTATAGTACAAGGGAAGTCATACAGGGTTTGGAATGACATGAGAGTGAGTAAATGATTTTCATTTAGGGTGAACTATTGCTTTAATCACAGCAAAGACAGAATCACCGTTTATCGGATCATCTGGATGAATATCCTTCTAGAAACATTTGGTTTTGAAAATCATACTTAAATGAGAGACCGAGAGCTCAGCAGGAACATAATGAAAGTAAAGCCACAAATCCTCCTGAGAGGAAGCAGAACTTTCCTTTTCTTGTCCATGTTCTTCTCCTCAGCTGTGGTGGCCCAGGAGGGAAACAGCAGAAAATTTGATTTGTATTAGATTTGTATTAGCAACATGAAAATTGTTTGCAACACAGAAGATAAGCTGCAGGATTATCTTTTACATTTTTTATTTATTTATTTTTACAAAATGTACAGGCCTATTTGGTCACTGAATTTTCTGTTAAATTACCAGTTACTTACTAGTGTTAAATTATATTATTACACGGCTCTGTGGAATACTCGATTCTGATTGGTCAATCGCCCCATCCAGTGGTATGTTATTCCCGATAAAAACCAGTAAAAACTGATAACACAAACTCATCCGGGTAACTGTCACTGAAGTCACGATTTTTCCTCATGGAAGTTTTGCGTTTGGTGAGCTAATGATATATGTGACCCTGGACCACAAAACCAGTCATAAGTCGCACGGTTATATTTGTGGCAATATCCAACAATACATTGCATGGGTCAAAATTATCGATTTTTCTTTTATGCCAAAAATCATTAGGATATTAAGATCATGTTCCATGAAGATATTTTGTAAATTTCCTACCGTAAATATATAAAAAATGTATTATTAGTAGTAATATGCATTGCTAAGGACTTTATTTGGAAAACTTTAAAGGCAATTTTCTCAATATTTAGATTTTTTTGCACCCTCAGATTCCAGAATTTCAAATAGTTGTATCTCGGTCAAATATTGTCCTATCCTAACAAACCATACATCAATGGAAAGCTTATTTATTCAGCTTTATTTAAAAATGACCCTTATGACTGGTTTTGTGGTCCAGGGTCACATATTACACCTCAAATCAAATCAATATTTTGTGTACAGTTATTTAATGATGTCATCCGGACTCGTTCTCGCTTGTTTCATACAAACGCAGCTTTGCTATGTTGAAAAAAACAGCATATGCTGGTTATGTATGTTTTGAAGCATGGCAGCTGGTTTGAGCTGGTTTATGCTGGTCCTTAGCTGGTCCTGATCTGGTTATAAGCTGGTCCTGAGCTGGAGCTAGTTTCTTAGGACCAGTTTAGGACCAGCACTTGACCATCTTAAACCAGCTCATGACCAGTTAAGGACCAGCTTACACCAGCTCAAACCAGCTGCCATGCTTCAAAACATACCTAACCAGCATATGCTGGTTTTTCAACAGATGTTTTGAATAAACAGAATAAACCCCTTCAGGATGATGATCGCTCTGTCGAGGTTTATTCTGCGATAACAGCCGGCTGGATGTACATTATCCCTTACTTAATATGCAATCCTCCTTTAAACAGGATAAAGGGTTTGATAAGATTTTAATATAATACCACAGTAATATCAAGCAATTAGGTCTTGTTTATTGATTTTATTTATTTATTTATTAGGCTACAATAGCGGGTTTGTAGTTAACATTACTTGAAGAAACATTGTTTTATGTCTACATCATAAATTACATAGTCACAGGAAATTTGTGAGGGAACCTATACAGTATGTGGCTATTTCTCTTCCTAATGCTAATTCTCTTCCGGACTTTATAGGATTACAAACTCTACCTGAAGTAACATGGAGAAAAACTATTAATTACGTTGTTTTCATCTTTTGTTTGCCATTTTAATTTTGTTGTGCCCCCTTAGACCACCGTACATCGCAGTCTGTCGTTTGGAGAGCGAATTCCCTCACAGCCTTCAAAGAGCGTGAGCAACACTCTTAAATTGCCGTATTGATTCAGAGGCTTTCAGGGAAGAGCTAGAGACAGCCGCTCTTCCTGAGCACTTGGACAGAAATTGGTTTTATAGTGCTATGTCAGCCCGGTGGGTATGGGGGAACACGTTCGTCATTGTGACAACTATATTCTCCATCTTCGTCTGAAGTGTGCAACAAATTAAGCGTTGCTGGCACATATTTATAGACGGTCTCGCTCAGCTGTTATTAACCACCGTCATAAATAAAGCTGCAGTGGGCTGAATTCTGATCTCCCTCAGAAACACACAGCTGTCAGCAACACAACACTGATGGCATCACAATCAACAGAACAGGGCCAAGTTCCGCTCTTGGTTGAGAATGCATGCTTACTTAATGAATACTATGCAGTAGCCTATACTGCCTACTATTTTTTAAGTAGCCTAGTACTGGTAAGTGAAGCAGGTAGTATTCCAAAAAAGTAGTGTGCTACATGACCTCATCAGGTTGCAAGTGACGTGTAGTCTAGTTGTCATTTTGGAAATAAAAGATTATTGTGCATTTTTAATCAACATGTGAGTATGATGAAATAATAATTATCAAAAACATATTAAAGTGATAGTTCACCCAAAAATGAAAATTCTTAATTTAGGCTTTTATTTACATATAAACATTGATCAGCAAAACATACAAAGCACTCAAATTTGGTAAACGGATGCTCAAGCATGCTTGATTGATGCACAAGAATCATGAGGTTCATTGTGTTACACATCATGTTTGAGCTTCCTCAAGAACCAATGAGGTTCATTCTCATGTTACGCATCACGTTTGAGCTTCCTCAAGAACCAATGAGGTTCATTCTCGTGTTACGCATCATGTTTGAGCTTCCCAAGAACCAATGAAGTTAATTGTTGTGTTACGCATCACGTTTAAGCTTCCTCAAGAACCAATGAGGTTCATTCTCGTGTGTTACACAGCACATTTGAGCTTCCGCAAGAACCAATGAGGTTCATTCTCGTGTGTTACGCATTACGTTTGAGCTTCCCCAAGAACCAGTGAGATTCATTCTCATGTGTTACGCATCATGTTTGAGCTTCCGCAAGAACCAATGAGGTTCGTTCTCATGTGTTACGCATCACGTTTGAGCTTCCCCAAGAACCAATGAGGTTCATTCTCATGTGTTACGCATCACGTTTGAGCTTCTGCAAGAACCAAGGAGGTTCATTCTCGTGTGTTACGCAGCACGTTTGAGCTTCCACAAGAACCAATAAAGTTCATTCGTGTGTTACACAGCACGTTTGAGCTTCCGCAAGAACCAGTGAGGTTCATTCTCGTGTGTTACGCATCACGTTTGAGCTTCCACAAGAACCAATGAGGTTCATTCTCGTTTTACGCATCACGTTTGAGCTTCTGCAAGAACCAATGAGGTTCATTCTCGTGTGTTACGCAGCACGTTTGAGCTTCCACAAGAACCAATGAAGTTCATTCGTGTGTTACGCAGCACGTTTGAGCTTCCACAAGAACCAATGAAGTTCATTCTCGTGTTACGCAGCACGTTTGAGCTTCCACAAGAACCAATCAAGTTCATTCTAGTGTTACGCAGCACGTTTGAGCTTCCGCAAGAACCAGTGAGGTTCATTCTCGTGTGTTACGCATCACGTTTGAGCTTCCACAAGAACCAATGAGGTTCATTCTCGTTTTACGCATCACGTTTGAGCTTCTGCAAGAACCAATGAGGTTCATTCTCGTGTGTTACGCAGCACGTTTGAGCTTCCACAAGAACCAATGAAGTTCATTCGTGTGTTACGCAGCACGTTTGAGCTTCCACAAGAACCAATGAAGTTCATTCTCGTGTTACGCAGCACGTTTGAGCTTCCACAAGAACCAATCAAGTTCATTCTAGTGTTACGCAGCACGTTTGAGCTTCCGCAAGAACCAGTGAGGTTCATTCTCGTGTGTTATGCATCACGTTTGAGCTTCCACAAGAACCAATGAGGTTCATTCTCGTTTTACGCATCACGTTTGAGCTTCTGCAAGAACCAATGAGGTTCATTATCGTGTGTTACGCATCACGTTTGAGCTTCCACGAGAACCAATGAGATTTGTTCTTGTGCGTCAAACATGAACAGTTGAGCTTCAGATAACCATGTTGCCATGTTGGAGTGCTCTATGTATTATGTTGGGGTTTGGAACGACATGAGGGTGAGTAATTAATGACAGAATTTAAATTTATGGGTGAACTAACCCTTTAAAAATGGAAAAGGTCAAGTTGAGCTCATTGCATCATGGGATACAGTGTTTCATGAAGTAAGTTCTGTTGTATACTGCACATTTTGACAAATGTAGTAGGCCTACTGTAGGTCATCTTTGTATATAAAATAGTTACATTTTATACTACATACATACTGTGTACTGCAGGTAAATTAAGAGTAGTCTGCTAGTATGCTATTTGGAACATAGCTTTACAAGTTAAAATCAAGGCTAATATATTACTTCCTGTTCATTAGCCACACTGGAAATTGAAGATCAAGTCAAGCACTTTTCCTTGTGGGATATTTAGAGATATTCAGAAATAGTAGTATGAACATAAGTTTTGTGTACACACTGCTCACATTACCAGTGTGTATTTTGTAGCTTGGAAGTGAACAATACAGATTAATACACATTTTATCTCAGTGTTTTTCTGTGTGAGCAATAGCTTTGGATCAGTATGAATCCCTCAGTGTTTTCTTTTCTTTCCATTGTACATCAGAGTGTAACTCCCCCTTCCAGCGCAAACCTAATGAACCTGTCAGACCTCAGCATGTGGTTCTGAACAGAAAAACTCCCGTAATTAGACCCATGAGGAGGATTTTCTCTGAGCCTCTTTGAAGCATCCTATACATGACTCACAGAGCTCAGTGTTTGCTGCACATACCGGAATGACACCATAATAGAGTCAAACACAGCATTTTATAAGATTTTGGTGGTTAGCAAGCTGTTGATGAGATGGGCTTCTGACTGCTTATTCTATTTTAAATGAGTGTTAATTCATTAAAGTAATTAATTGAATCACTTTCACAGATCAATAAACCAAGATTGGGATCCAGAATGTATTCATCACACAATGGCTGTGTCTGAAACAGAAGTAGCTGCCTCATTGCAAAATCGATGACTTAACAGATAGCATTTTGAATGAAGGTACCGCCTGAGGAACTTGTTTCAGATTGGCTTCTAATCTGCAGATAACCAAGCGTATATGTAATCGCCAGAAAAGACATGAGACCGAATCATACCATCAGTGTCTATCTATTTTTTTTGTTCGGAGAATGGAAATCATAAAGAATTTAACAATTTCCTGAATTTTCACTAAATATAACTAAATGTCCTAAAGTGAGTCCAAGACATACTGATTCAAAAATGCCTGAAATGCTGCGTACTTGACTCATCAAATATTTTTTTTATAACAATAATTTCAACATTCCTTTACATTTGGATGGCACCTGAAAATCCTACAGTAAAGACAATCAACAATCGGATATATTGGCTGAAAAAAGTAAGAGAAACAGAAATTACATCCAGTAGTAACAAATATTATAAGGGGGAAAAAGACAGAAAAGACATCAGTTGTGGTAACAATACAATATGTTGCAAAATAATGTTAGCTATTACAGTAATACAGCCTTTTTTGTAATTCAATTAACAATATACAGTGCGTGGAGAATTATTAGGCACGTTGATTTTCTGATCATATTTTTTTTCCAGGCACATTTTACCAATTCGAAACCACATTATTCTTAATAACTACTATTAATTTTGTATTTAATCATTTATAAGTGATATATAAATGTTCATGAAGGCTGGAAATGAAAAACACCTTATATTCAGGTGTGCATAGTTATTAGGCATGTTTTCTTTTACAGATAAAATGAGCCAAAAAAGAGATTTAACTCAGACTGAAAAGTCAAAAATTATTAAATGCCCATGAGAAGGATGCAATACTAATGCAATACTAGAAATTGCAGTTAAGGCATGACCATTGGACAGTGAAATGCTCACTGGGGCAGCAGGGTCAGACAAAAACAGATGGTGAAGAAAACACACGTTAACTGCAAAAGAATGAAGAATTAAGGTGAAGAATTAAGTGTAAAACCATCAGGAACCCTTTAGTCTCCAGCGCCACCATTTTCCAGCCGGCAGATTGGGTACCAAATCCGCCTATCAGTTTTGGCTTCTTATATCGTTTTTTTCCCCCCCTTCCCTCAACTATATACAAAAGAAACCTGAGGATGTTATATTTGACTCACTGTAAACCCAAATAAGTTGGCAAAACTCAAAAAGAAATTTAAAGTTTAAGCAAGCAGAACTTGCAGATTTTTATTTTATACTCACACATTATAATTGCTCTTAAAGGTGCTGTATGTAAGAATGACAGCTAGTGGTTGAAATGGGTACTGCAGTCCAAATTCAAAATATTGTTTGCCCCTCCCCCTCCTCCTCAGACTAGACGCTCACACGGGTTGCCAGTTTGAGGACACGCAACAGGAACGAGCGCAGTTGACAACAGAAGGCGAGGAGACTTACACACTGTAAGCAGATTTTTCCGCGTTTTAATGTGCTTCCGTTCATAGAGATTTTTAGATGGATATCGAGGCTTTTTAGGTTGGGTAGAATCTGCGATCTCTGACCCAGTTTGTTTGCTGGCTTCCATGGCAGCAATACGCTGTGTATTCCGGCAACTGGCAACCTGTGGTATCAAAATACTATTTGGTAAACTGGCAACATGCGTTATCGCACAGACCAAAACAAAAACTGACATTCCGACACAGAACGCACATTTCAAAGTAATATAACTGGCTGTAGCATTGTTTTTCTGAGAAATGAGTATGTGAACTCAGCATGTTTCCTAAATATCTGCAAACATATGGTATTTTTATGCTTTAGTACAGTCAAAAACTTACATACAGCACCTTTAACTTCAAATATTTGAATAAGCTATACATTTAAATTAAAATAATCAACTTAAATATTTTTAGTAGTGGAAACTTGGCTAGCTTTAACTAGCTAATTCAATAAATGCTACCTTGCTAAGTGGTAACACAATGCTTTGATAGCATTAGCATAGCATAGCACTTGCTGAATGAGTAAGACAATATAGAACATTTAACATATATCTGTTCTCAAACTAAGCTCATGATCCACTCAACATAACGAAACATTAAACACTATTAAATCTCCCACTTAACATTAATCTTGCACAAAAAAAGCATTATATAACACTTAATTTTAGCATTTACTCTCCCTTTTGAGTGTCATGGCAAAGCATGCTGGGAAATATAAACCCCAGCCCAGTTTCAGTTAAGTTTAAGTTTGTCTAAATTAAAAGAAACAAGTTCATAAAACTCAAAACAATGAAACAATTCAGATGACTTAACATGTGTCAGTTTTGTGAACTCAAAAGAGAAAGAAAGTTCTAAATACTCATAAAAGTTAAATTTGATTTAACTAATTTGTTTCATTTGAGTTGGCTCTACTCAAACCAATTAATTATTTTGGGTGTTGGTTTACTCTCATTCCCAATATGGGTATTTTTATTTTTATTCAAACTATTATTTTTATTCCTTATTTCTTATAACCCTATTTCTCAGTAATTCTCAAGATTTCCCTACTCTTCTTAATTATCATAATTTCTAGGTCTGGTCTTAGTGGGAGAATGTAGTCTATCCATTTTCCCATAACTTGATAAATTTCTCAGACCGTGACCGAAGATTCATTGTTAACCTCTCATCATGTAGATTTCGTACACTATTCCCAGCCAATCATTAATTTCCAGTATTTCAGGCTGGTTATAGCTTTTTTGCAAGCTATCAACAGAATCCTCATCAAATATTTATCAGATATATTATCAATATATATCAGATTATTATTCTAATTCAGGATTTGTAAGAGCAAAGTATAGAGTTAAAAAGCTAAATTGGATGGGTACCTTGAATATACTCTCTAAACTCCTATGGATTTCTTGCCGATATTTCTGAACTTTAGAGCATTCCTAGAATATATGGCTATGATTGGCTTCATTCGAGCCACACATTCTCCAGCAGATTGCATTTTTGCTTTGATATCTCTTCTGCTCAGGGGTGAGGAAAAATCTAGTGATATTTTTCAAACAAATTTTCTCCAGGTTGAGAAATGTGTTGTCTTCCACTGTGATTTAAGAATACTTTTCCAATCTTCCTTTAGGATTTCAAAATTTCCCTCCATTTCCCATTTATTTTTAATATATTGGGTATTTTCTAATTTACTGTCTTGTAGACTTTTATATAATTTTGTAATTATTTCAGTCATGTCACCCGCTTTATATATTGAAATAAACATTGTAAGAATACTATTGTTTGAATTATTGAATATTTTAGGATCAATTAATTCAGAACCGTCCGGGGGGGAAAAAAAACAATTCAATAGGACAAATTAGACTTTCCAAAGCTACATGAGAGAGAGAACTAAGTCATAATATCTATTTCGATTTTTGAATGCCATAATTTTGAATTTAAATGTGATCATTTTGACTTATGTCATAATTTTGACTTTTTTGTCCATTTTGATTTAGTATGTCATAATTGACTTTGCCATAATTTCAAATTTGAATGTCAAAATGTCAACTTAGTATCTCATAATTATGACTTGTATCATCATTTCGACTTTGTATGTCATCATTTTGGCTTAGTATGCAGTGTTGGGGAAAGTTACTTTTAAAAGTAACATGTTACAATATTGCGTTACTCTCAAAAAAAGTAACTAATTCCATTACTTTTTATTGAATGTAATGTTTAGTTTAGGGTCAATTCTCACTATTAACTAGTTGTTTATTAGCATGCATATTAGGATATTGGCTGTTTATTAGTACTTAAAGCACATATTAATGCCTTATTCTGGATGAACAGATTCTACATCCCTTAATCCTACCCAATACCTAAACTTAACTACCTTACTAACTATTAATAAGCAGTAATTAGGAGTTTATTGAGGAAAAGTCATATTTAATAGTTAGTTAATAGTGATAATTGGACCCTAATCTAAAGTGTGACCAAAGTAAATTTTAAAATTTTACTTAACTTGTTACTTTAAAAAAGTAATCTGATTACGTAACTCAAGTTCAACACTGTTAGTATGTCATAATTATGATTTACCAAAGCATGATTTTTTTCTTATGTGGCAGAAATAGGCTTCCATATGCTCATCAGTGAAATTGTATGCAACAAATGTGACAGTACAGTTATTGGAAAATGTTGCTTGCTATCAGTCAGTGTTGAGAGAAAAACATAAATGGTATTAATAATATGTTGAAATAATCAATCAATCAATCAATCTTTGAATTCATCCTAATATTTATTCAGTTCACATATGATTATTTCCAACTGTTTGGTGTCACGAATATTACAACACTGTTTGTTGACAAAACATTAACTTGATTAAGATGATAATGACACATCACAAACACAATATCATTTCAACTATGCAGACCAAAAAAAAAAAAAACAACAACAGAGGTGAAAGATTGAATAAGGCTGTTTGAATCTTAATGATTTTAGTTTTAGATGCCGGATGTTTCTCTTGAGCAACATTCTTGATGATTTGGCATTAAATACCTGTGGTTTCTGGTCTTAAACACAGGGAAAACACTTTAAGATGGATGTTTTCAAACACCTTGATGTTAATGAGACAAGTCAGTCTATATTTATCAAAAAATAACAAAATTATTTTAAAAGGGAAAGAGAAATTTATTGAAAAAATCTATGTACTGGGGGAACCAAAATATCACATTTTATTCCTGACAGATGACGGCAAAAGGCAAAAATTGCCTCTTCCCCTATCATCTGCCACCACCCCCACCCCACCCCAATCAACCCATTACCCCCACATGAGAACAGTGCAGTTTATCTGACATGCAACTCCCTGCCCTAATGTGGCTTTGGGCCCGCATGGGGCCAGGGACGCCCTACATGGGCATGATTATGATTTCACCGTCTGCTTCTTCTTCTGGAACTTTCTAAACTGCGATTGGATGGCGACGGCAGCCTTCTCCGTCTCGGGGGCGCTCATGTCGATGTCAATGTCCTCAGCGGGGACGTCCTTCTTGGACGGGTCTGTGGAAACGAAACATTGTGTAATTGGATTGATATTGTGCACTGCATTTCTGTTACTGCAGTTCTGCAATCAGGCTTGATTACATTTTATACTTTATACCTTTGTGCTCTGCACTCTTAGAAGCAAAGGTTCTATATAGGGTTATTACAGGTACATGTAACATATGTAACAATGACACTGTAAAATAAAGTGTTACCGTAATGCATAATTACATGCAACTAACCCTCAACCAAACCCTAATCCTACCCTAACCCTATAGTAAGTACATGTAGTTAATTATTATTACGCAGTACTTAAATATATTATTATACTGTAACAATGTCACCTTAAAATAAAGTGTAACCGGAACATTCTGTCACCATTTACTTACATTGTTCCAAACTCATGACTTTCTAAAGTCAAAAAGGAGATATTTTATAGTGTATTCACTTGATAACTTTCAAATAATACCTTTCAAAATTTCATTCGGTAACACTATTTTAAGGTGACATAGTTACACGTTACTACATATACTTATTATAGTAATAACAGTAAATCATGCATAATTACAAGTAACTAAACCTAACCCTAACCATAACGCTATAGTAAGTACATGTAGTTAATTAATATTACTCAGTACTTGAGTAAGTAACTACGTCGCCTAAAAAAATAAAGTGTTATCTAAAGGGTTACACTTCATTTTAAGGTGTCTTTGTTACACTGTAGTTATACATTTAAGTACTGAGTAATATTAAGTAACTACATGCACTTACTATAGGGTTAGGATGAGGGTTTGGTTTGGTTTAGGGTTAGTTGCATGTAATTATACATAATTTATAGTTATTACTATACATGTAACATATGTAACAATGACACTGTAAAATAAAGTGTTACCAAATACAGTGTAACCCATCATTCTGTTCCTCGTACAAAGCTGCAGTGATCGTGATTTTTTTCCCCTTCAAAATAAGAAATATAAGTATTGTTGGTAACACTTTACATTGCATTCACACGGGGCGTCGGCATCAACACTTCTCATTTACTTTGAATGGGTGACGTCATGCATTGCCGCAGGCGTCAGCCAATCATATCGCCTATGCAAATACCCTAGCGCAGACGCTAGCCAATTGCGTTCATGCAACACCAGAAAAGTAATACGATTGGCTGTTGTCACTATGACGGTCGCGTCAGCACGAGCTTCAGACACACCCTCTGTCAAGCGAACGCCCCGTGTGAATGCAGCGTAACTGTTAGACATTAATTAACAATGAAAAACATTTGTAAAACATTTATTTGAAACTTAGTTTAGTGAAACTTAGTACTAAACTTAGTGTTAATTTCGACATTTACTACAACATTAAAAATAAAATGTGTATTTGTTAATATTATTTAATAGACCTGAACTAACATTAACTAACAAAGAAGAGTTGTATTTTTTATTAACTAAAAAAAGTCCCCATAAAATCAAGAATGAAGTTTAGCATGAATATGTTAGCCTTACTGTTATCTATAAGCTAGTATGCTCCAAAACAATGACAAAATTCGCATTTAGAAGATATAAGCATTCAAAACTTACAGTCTCTCACTTCCGCCAATATGGATCAATGATTTTGATGACATCACACTGCACATCTCATCAGATTTTCTGTCCAATCAAATGCTCTTTAGAATCGTCCCGCCCACTACATTATAAATAGACGCTGAAGCTGCAGCTAAAATCAGTCAATTGTTCACACATTTACTATTTTCTACATGGCACATAGTGCACTATATAGGGGATAGGGAACGATTCAGACAGTGTAAATATGCTTTCCATTGGGGCGAATGAAGTCTGGGAAAAAACCGGAGAGCGGATCATATGCGCAAGTCCAGAAAATGTATCGGTCCCATTTGAATTCTATATTTTAAAGCGATGTGGAGGAGATTAGGAGGAGAAACGGTTAGATATTAGGAAGAAACTGCGGCTTTACCGAGCTCAACGGCTCTGGCCGAGCTGTGATATAAACCAAACGCTATTGGCTATTTAAAAAAGGGGAGGGGCTATTCATTATGTCCCGCCCTGTCTTCCTGTTTCCTGAGGCGATTACATCAACTCATTGAATAATGCTACGAGTTTCAAGGCACTTCAGTGGGCCTTTAACAAAGATTAATAAATAATCATTGTTAGCTAATGCATTAACAAAGGTTGACTGATTAACTAACTGAACCTTAACTAACTGTGCTACCATAATATTTAATAAATAAAAATAAAGTAATTTGGTTTAAAATGACCATGTTTCTTTACTAATCCACACTTACCTACATAATATTATATTGCATTCTCGACAACTATTATTTACAGTGTGTAAGAGAGAGAGAAAGAGAAACAAATGCAGACTTGCAAAACATTTTGTCATGATTTTATCCAGATAACAGAATGCACAATTCAAGTTTGGAGCAGTGAGTGACACTATACCTTGTCCACCTGAGGGTTTGATGTTTCCAGCTGATCCGGATTCTTGTCTCTGTAAACAAAAATAGAACTGAGATGAATGTGTGTGGATACCTTCAAAAAAACATCCCTCCAAAAAAAAATCCTATATAGCCAAAGAATGATGAGACAGGCATTGAAGATGCCAGATGTTCTGTTTCATTAGCTGACCGCAATTTAGTACTTCACATCCTGAATTAATAAGTCAGTGTGTACAATGAATTTCAAACACTTCAGAAGAGCTTTGATGCTCCGACGCTAAAGCAATCTTCCTCAGCGTGTGTGTGTGTGCGCCGCTCGTTTTCTGCTGATGGCATTCTGTATGGGTCTAGTTACAGTGGAAAGCGTGTCATTATATGCAAGAAGGATTATTCCACACACATACACACACTGGCACAATTTAATCATATTAGTCTCTCTCTCTCTTCGTCTCCTTCTACCTCAATCAGTCCTCTTGCGTTCAGTTCTATCTTTGTCTTACAGCCTCTGATAAACGTGTAGAATTTGCATAAGAATGTTTAGCAGGGAAAATCTGTGAGCTCTTCACGTTGCTGGAGTTGCCAAAGCTTCAGATACAAATCGTTCGGTTATTGCTTTGCATTAAGGAGCCGACGCAAAGAAGTCGTCCTGCTGGATGGTGTAGCGTATAGTTTGTGGCTGTTGTGGGGATAGTGAAGGGCGCTGCTGCATAAATTACAGTCATTTGAAATGTCATACAGCGCAGAGAGTTGAACGCATAGAGCACTCTGTGCTACACACGAAAAAAGCTTGAGAAATTAAATTGATGCTAAAATGTGAGCCTAAAGTCCCAATAGGGAGGAAAGTTCTATAAAAAGCAATCAGATAAGGAATGCAGGCATTCAGAATGATTAACATGACGTTAGATATTACAGCGCATGCTCATTTTCCTTATTTTTACATTTAGATTACTTTTGCCATAAAGCACTAATAATTTAATAACACTGTGAAACATGTCTTTCAAAAATTCATGTTTAATTCAATGTGTTACTTGCTGTTTCTTTGTAATTGTTTGTGAAATTTACTAGCAATTTCTGAGTGAAAATTGTTTCTACACCAATTTAAATTTTTTTACAGCATCTACTGCAGGTGATTTAACTGTCCATAACAAATCATTGCGCAAATCAGCGCTGTTTTATCAAAATGCTGATGTTTAAAGTGCCCCATTATGTTACTTTAAAGGCTCCTAATTTTGTTTTGGAGGTCTTCTACAATAGGTTTGCATGCATCCAAAGTGAAAAAACACAAGCAAGTCTTTTTTCAGTGTCTAAACCATAAAACAATGGACGTAGTGTCCGTGACGTCACCTGTAGGTTTCTGAAGAGAATTTTTGTAGCCCAAAGTGGCCGGAGCCATCTTGGCAGCGAGTCACCGCGCATCACTCCCGGATAACCAAAAATGGGCAAAAAAGTGGGACGTGGGTGGAGCTGAGGTGCCTGATTGACAACAGGCCAACGGCTAGTAGTGACAGTAGCAGCAATTCACCTGTCACTCAAGTGGCCACGCCCTTAATTATGCAGAACTTTAGGGCTTAATATAATTTAAACGAATGAGTAATAAAAAAAATTCACCCCCCTCACATTTGTCATGAAGGGCAAAATTAGCTATATAGACCAAAACCACTTTTTGTACCAGGCTGTAAACATATTTTTTTCTGCTGTAAAGTTGGGCATTTTAACATGGGGGAGATACAGATTAGATTCCCTTTTGGAGCCAGTCTCTAGCAGCCAGTCGATGAACAGATCTAGCGGCCAGTTGATGAACAACAGTCACAGTCTGTTGTGATTGGTCTACCGCTTACAGCACATGTCGGAAATTACATGTCAGTAATGATAGCGTCAGTTTTACCGTATCGATTCAAGCCCGAGTCCTCATCCTTTTGAAGTGAGTGCAAAGTAGTATTGCGTTTGCAACGCAGAAAACAGCATCTTCAACAACACAAACCAAACTCTTCCAGGCCTCAGCTACACCTACAGTGTATGAGAGCGGGTCTAAGTAGACGTTGTTCACAGGCAGCCAATGAAGATCATAGGCTGGCATTTATGAAAATGTTACAAACCTACGTAGGTTTGTGCAGGAAGTAAGAATGGAATTACTAACGATTAATTTCAAGTACCGAGACTTGCTACTGCCAATACATTCACAGACATGCTGCTGCTGCAGCACATGTAACATACATGAATTAACCCCCGTAGCAGATCTATACAGGTGGAGCTGGGGAAGGTGGAGGGTTTCTGAAAGCGCGCTGCAGACTGCTAACAGCAATACTACCGGTATTTGTTTGAATGTTGAGCCGCAGCTCATTGGCCACTGATGCAACAGCAACCAATCAGCTGTGCTATGTAGATAATGACGTGATCGCTAACAAATGAGTCAACAACCTATCAGCCTGCACCATCTAGAGTTTTATGCCAGAACTAGGTAATTATTGTGCACTTTGATCTTTGAAACTTTGCAGACCTTTTACATTCACAAACAGCTATATTACATACTACATGAAAGGTAATATCTGAAAAAAGCATAATAGGGGCACTTTAATATAGAGAAGGAATTTGGACCAATTAAATTTTACTGTGGACGGTACTACTCAGTGTAACACCACAGATATAGAAAAGCGTCTGACAAAGTGTCCTGTGACTCGTTGGTCGTGGCTGGTTAGGACAAAAATATAAATTTACACTGAAGAGAGCTTTAATGTGATGCACATGGCTAGGAGGTGATATAAAGTTCGAGATGAATTAATGCTTCAGCACTTTTCATTTTCAAACACAATTCTAACCTCGCTGTAGGTGCAAACCCACAATGAGACACCCATCCCAGTTCTGTTTCTGCTTGGAAAGGGGTGAAATGAGGGAAATCTCCTCACTGCAGTAGAGCGCGCTCCTGTTTCTAATCCTGTTTATGTGAGGAAACTCTGGAGTAAGGAGCAGAGGGAGACATTTTCCGGCAGCATCAATACCAGCACGGTAACATCCCTCTGTCTTGACAGTCTCAAACCACACAGCCTCAGAGCTAATGCCATTAAACTTGGATTATTGCAATGGGCTCCGGGGAGGCACAAACAAATGCATTAATTGGAGTAAAGTGTCAGTCAATTGTGTGGCATGTGAAGATGCGAGTCTGAGCGTGGTCAAATACGGGCGAGAGAGATTTTATTCAATTTATTTAGCTAATCAGATGGACATCTCCCTTTAAGGCCAGTCAGTCCACTCGGACTGAAAAAAATTCCTACATAGGCAACAATTTACTTAAAGTGCCCCTATTACACTATTTTAAAGATTCCTAATTTTGTTTTGGAGGTCTCCTACAACAGGTTTACATGCATCCAAGTTAAAAAAACACTTTAATTTTCTCATAATATTTTCTTAGCAGCATCTTTTTTCTCACAGTGTCTGAAATGGTTCGATCAAGGATTCGGCCTCTCTAAACCCTGCCTTTCCGCAAGCCTACTCTGCTCTGATTGGTCGGATGGCCCAGCCTGGTGTGATTGGTTGGAAACAAACACCCATTATCATATCTGAACTTCGGCACTTGATATACAATGATACAAACAGTAACAATGGCGTTGTTGTTCATGGACAGCCAGTGAAGATCATAGGCTGGAATTATGCAAATTTGTTAAAACCTACGTGGATTCATGCAGGAAGTAAGACTGGAATTACTGACGACTCGTTTCAAGTAGTTCAGAATCGGATCTTTCTTTTGAGAGACAATAATTCAATTTTTTGTGCATTATGATCCTTGAAACAGATCTTTTACATTTACAAATAGCTATATTACACACTACATGAAAGCTAATATTCGAAAAAGCATCATGGGGCACATTAAATCTGTAAGTCAAAATTATGTTTTGATCAGTGTTATTTTAGTATTATTTATATACTATTATAGTATTTGTCAATAGGCCTATTTTAAATTAGCTTTGAAATAGCTTTAATTTTTATATTTTCAGTTTTCATTTAAGTTTTAATAATTTTGTTATGTGCTTTTGTCATTTTTAAGTCATTTTTGTACTTCAATTTTAATTATTTCAGTAAGTTGCCATGGCAAATTTTTAACAACATTGGTTTCAATATCATATTTTAGCAATAATGCAACAATGGTATCATACATTTTGCTCATTTAGCGCAAATAAATAAGCTTAATAAATAAGCTTAAGCTAATGCACAAGCAAATTCTAAAGGCAATCTTGTGACTAGTTGTTGCGCAAGTTAGTTAAAATAAGTTAAACTGCTGTTATAATTATAGCTAGATACATGAAAAATAACATGTCAGTTTAGAGGCACACTATGTATTTTTTCGCTGCTAGAGGTTGCCTGTTCAAAACAAAAGCGTAGCTTGATGACGATTGCTAATGAGAGACAAGCGTGACACACGGCTCGACAGCAGTGGAGCTTTTATTATGCCACAGTCGCCGCTTCCTCTTCTTCCGCTCAAGCGTATGTGGAGTAACACAGCGCTGTTTTATCATATTAGATACATTTGAGTGTGTTGAAAATGATGTTATAACGTTACTCCGCGCGTTCACTCCGCGGCTGCTATGAGACACTTGTTGCACACTGCAGTAGGAGAGATTGATATTAGAATATCATATTAATAAATGCTGGATGACTTAATTGCTAAATGGCATGCAATTAATTTCAAAACATATTGTCCCTTGTCTAATAAAACATAATATATTAAAGTGGCTTCGGTGTTTTCATGGTTTCTACAAAATAACACTCAGAAATCGAAGGTAACACGGGTATAATGTCATTGATAGGCGACGCACGGACACGGTCCGTGTCCTGGTTAAAATTGCTTATTTCTCTGGATTTAAACATTCTTGGAAACACTTGGGATACTTTAGTGGTTTTGGAAACTTTAATCCAAAAATCTTACATATTGTGCCTTTATTGGCATAGATATTTGAAGGTAACTCTTGAGTTTTAAGGTTTGTTACCACCTGACTTTATGAATTGAACGGAATGCATCTTAACTCCTGCTGTTCAAAGGACCTTGACAGCAAAACTTTTGTTTAATTTTGTTTTTCTTTCTCTGATCCTAGCCTTTAACAACAAGGAGGGAACTCAAATGAACCCTGGGTCAAGATGTAATACTGCCAGGCTCACATACAAACGACAATTTCAGTTATCCAAAAGAAAAAGCAGGGACACAAAATCACGTTAATGAGAGAATGACTGCAGGAAATAATTAGTTAATGCATAAAATGGAAGTGGCAAACAGAGAGGTGCGGTTTTGGATGAAGCATTTTCAGCCTCCTCGTTCACTCTCTCTCTCTCTCTCTCTCTCTCTCTCTTGCTTTCCCTCCACCATATGCCTCCCCCATATTTTGTGTTCATTACGAACAATGATGAAAATGATGATTGTAATCATAAACTTCATTAGCTGCAGTGAAGCAAGGATTGGCAATGAAACTCGTGTACATCACGGGGCAATTAAAATTTTAAGAGAACAGGATGTTAGCTGCTTCTCCGTGGACAAACATGCTCAGATCCAAAGCGGGAGAGGAGAATTACAGCATGCATAAACAAAACAGAAATATGAATAAAAAACCCTTTTACTTGGCTTTAAATGTCATCACTAGCAAATAAATCTTGACTCGGGTGTTGCAAAGCATCCTGGGCTCGCATGCCACAGAAATGCTCTGAGCTCAGCACACCAGTGCCCTTCAGAGCAGCGCTTGGTACTGCCACCCGACGCCACGACAGCTTCCTGCTCCTCACAGTTTGAGCAGCACTGCTGCGACGCTAATGAAGAACCTCATTTATTTCTACTCGCTCTGACAGCTGGATTCACTAATTAATAGAAATGCATTTTAAACCCCATTTACAGACGATCATTGAACCGAACGCTGACAGCTTCCTCCTCAAAGTTGATTTATGGACATTCTTGTGGTTTCCAAAAACCTTTTTCGCAGCTTTTTTCAGAACAACAGTGTGTACAAATCCTGCAGCTGATAGTTGTGCCTATAAAATGCTAATTTTAAACCCCTACTAAAGATTCACACTCAAAAAAGCACCAAATTTTACACCTCTCCCAAATTCCTGACGTGTTTAACGACTGGGGAATTTAGACAAAATAAATAAATAAATACTGTATTCTGTCTTTTTATTCGAAGCCATTTGGAGAGCTATTTTTGATTCATTTGGCAGCTTGATATCTTGGAAAGGCTTCCATGCTGTTCTCAACATCTATTAAGAATTTAAGGGAGAAACACATAACTAGGACACAGACGGCTAAAGGGGGGGGGGGGACTCGGATCCGATGCGTCATATTTGAAGGCTAACAGATGCTCGACTGAATTTAGGAAACAGACTGGAGGATGGGAGCTCAAACGGTGGCTTTTATTTGAGCTCCTCACCACCAGAAAACACTGCAGGATGTAAATACTGAACTGATGAATGTGTGAAACCACATGCTGGTGAAATGATTATCTCCAAGCTTACTTTTGGCACAGAAACTTCTCGTATTCCATAGCATTCATATTAAATGCGGTCAAAAATATTGAATGAATTGTGTGCAGGATTGCTAGCCGATAATTGCTAATGGTTAAATAAGGATTTTTGACACAGAAACACCTTGTATTCCATAGCATTCATATTAAATTCGGTAAAAAAAATATTGACTGAATCGTGTACAGGATTGCTAGCCGCTAATTGCTAATGGTTAAAGGTGTGCTATGTAGTATTGACAGCTAGTGGTCAAAATCAGGGCCGTAACCACCATAGGCATTGAGGGGGACAAGTCCCCCCCATTAATTGGAAATGGCCAAATTGTCCCCCCCAATATTTGATATTTCTTAATGCTGCTCTCCATTACGCACCACTCTGTTTGTTGTTAGGATGACAGACAGTTCTTTTATCACTCTTATTTCTTCTTTATTCCATTAAATCCCTTTAAATCCTTTCATTATTTAATGTCTTTATATAAAAAGACCTCCCCTTCAAAAAAAAATGTTGGTCCCCCCCCAATGTTCAAGACATGGTTACGGCCTTGGTCGAAATAGGTACTGCAGTCCAAATTCAAAATATTGGAGATCGTTGCTTCCCCCGCCCCCTCCCCCTCCCCCTCAGACTCGACGCTCACGCGGGTTGCCAGCTTGAGGACATGCAACAGAAGCGAGCACAATTGACAATGAAAGCCACACTGTAAGTTGATGAGTTGATTTATCTGCGTTTTAATGTGCTTCCGTTCATAGAGATTTTTAGATGGATGCTGAGGCTTTTTAGGTTGGGTAGAATCTGCGATCTCTGACCCAGTTCGTTTGCTGGCTTCCATGGCAACAGTATGCTGTGTTTTCCGCCAACTGGCAACCTCGGGTGTCGAAATACTATTGGGTAAACTGGCAACATGCAGTTTCGCACAGACTAAAACAAAAACAGACATTCCGACACAGAAGCACATTTCAAAGTAGAATAACTGGCTGTAGCATTGTTTTTCTGAGAAACAAGTAGGTGAATTCTAAATATCTGCAAGCATATTATGGTATTTTTATGCTTTAGTAAAGTGAAAAACTTACATACAGCACCTTTAAATAAGGATTAAAAATATTGAGTGCATCATGTGCAGGATTGCTAGCCTCTAATGGTTAAATAAGGACTTTTGGCACAGACACTTCTTGTATTCCATTGCATTCATATTAAATGCGGTCAAAAATATTGAATGAATCGTGTGCAGGATTGCTAGCCGCTAACTGCTAATGGTTAAAAAAGGATTTTTGGCACAGATACTTCTTGTATTCCATAGCATTCATATTAAATGCGGTCAAAATATTGAATGAATCGTGTGCAGGATTGCTAGCAGCTAATTGCTAATGGTTAAATAAAGAACTGAACTGAATTGAATGTGTGTAGTATTGCTAATTGCAGTTGCTAATGGCTCACTGCTATTAATTAAATAGGAGTCCTCTAAAAATCTGCTAAGAATAAAACAATTTCTGTTGAACAATATATTATAGTAATTAAACAATTTTATCAATTTATTGGTCCCCAGGGGAACATAAATAAAATACTAGTTGAACATCGTCCATCTGATATATTCCTATTGGATATTTTGATTAGGTGCCCATATATCACTTTTAAAGGCAATTCATTGACTAACTATCTAAAAGGTCAGTTATTCTTGTGCTGGATTAAATTTACATATAGATATGAACGCATATATCTGGGCATTTCATTCTGGTGTCGTTTGAGCGGCATTTATGACAACTAAAATAATATGCTGCACAATGCAGAAGAGTTTGTGTGATTTACGATATTATCTCCAGGAATCGCACTAGCGCTGAGGTAACACACTGTTCCAGAAAGCCTAATGAATAAACATTACGATGGGGAAAAGAGAATGAGAACAAGAAATCAGGGAGAAAACATTGGGAAAACAGAGCAAGACAGGTGAATAGCTAATCACACTTGAGGAAACGAGTACAAATGATTGACAGCTGATTTTATTGGCCATCTTGTTACATCCTGTTTCATAGGCTTACTTACTTTTCCACCATACATGAATTTTGTGATAATGGAAACTATTTTTCCTGCTGGGATAATCCAAGCAAGACTAATGACGGCGAGTGCATGGACTCCTCATCAAAAATTTAGCGACATTAGCGGTGGCAGCAGCCTCTGCCTCCAGGCGCCTCCCACCACGCGCCTCCCTTTCCTCGCATAAGAGGAGGACATACTGCAGGGGTATTTCCTTCTGCCCCAACACGTGAAATGACATCCCCCCTCCCCCTGCACAGATTCTTGCACCCTGGAGAAACAGTCTGAAAAATAAAAAGTACACCACAATCGCCTTATCAGCCATCTTATGAGATATTTCAAATCATAGCACACCAACGGGCACATGTGTACAGCAATATCACACTTCACAGGAAGTGGACATGGAAATTTATGGAACATAAATGTCAGTGTGCCGCATCAGTACTGGACAAAATTTGAATTTAAAAAAAGAAAGTTAATTCAACTTAATTCATTAGATGAGCTGAAGATGTAACTATTGCAATGCCATTAACTAACATGATAAATATAATAATAAATATATAATAATAAAAATGTATGTAGATAAATATTAACGTTGCAGCAGCCATTTATAACTAAATATTTGCGTTTCAGGTATGCCGTTTTCAAACCTCTTTATATAATTTGGATATTTATATAAAAAAAATATAATAATTTAACATATTTAATTAATTTACATATAAAATATACTATAAAGATTTTATATATTATAACGATTATATATATATATATATATATATATATATATATATATAAATTATAATATTATTATCAATAGTAATGGATTAAATTTATTTAAAATGACATATAAATTGATTAATTGAATACTATGATTAAATTTTATAATAATTCATAATATTTAATTAATTTATGTCATTATTAATTCATTTATAATAAAATATATGATAAATTTGCTTACAAATAAATATATTTATAATATTCTCTTTAAAGTAAAACAAAATAAATAAGTTGGACATTTATATAAAAATATCATAATTTATAATATTTAAATAATTTACATATGAAATATGTTATACATATTTTATATATATATATATATATATATATATATATATATATTATAATTTAGATAATTATATATATACAAATTATAATACTATTATCAATAATGGATTAAATGTATTTAAAATTACATATAAATTGATTAATTGAATATTATGATTATTTTAATATTTTATAATAAATTATCATATTTAATAAATTTATGTCATTGTTTATTAATTTATAATAAAATATATAATGAATTTGCTAACGAAATAAACATTTATAATGTATTCTCTTTATTCTATTTTGATATAAAATAAAGTAAAACAAAATATTTTTTTATATAGTATAAATATATATTATATATATTATATATTATATTTATAAATATAATTATAAAAAAATATTATAAATATTATTAAAACAATTATATACCATATATATATATAATGAAACTGCTTACAAATAAACTGTTAATTATATTTGGACAATTATATATTATATCAATATTTGTTTATTTTATTGAAAATAATTATTTTAAAAAGTATAATTTCTCATCCAAATAACCAAATTCTGTCAACTTCTGTCAACCTAGCCCCTGCTCAGTATGCAGGAAGCAGTGAACACTGTGTAGGGACTGGAATGTAGCTATAGACTTGAGCCAGGCACTAGAAGTGTGGGGTAAAATCTTCTTCATGGGCTCTTTAATGGTCTATTTTCTCTCTCTCCACATCTAATCCTCCTCTTGCACTAATATGCCTTCTTTCATTCATCCCTTTTTCTATCCTGTTCAGTGACATTTCCCTTTCAGAGTGGCTGCAGGGATTACCGCTCAACCGGTGAGGTTGGGCAGAGCTGGAGTCGGACTGTGGCAGTTTACAGGAATTACCAAGGATCCGAGCGGAATCTGTGTGTGTTGTCAGAATGATTATGGTTTGAGGGGATGGTGAATCACAAACATAACTGTGATAAACAGCAGACATATTACAGTGGACGTAATTCATCACAGAACGGATGCAGGTGATGCATCAGACATTATAAAGTGGGCGTAGAGATACAGGGACCATTTCAAGAGCTTTAAATCGGAACGGACCACATCTGACACTGTACCATTTGACAGCCTATCATATAACGGCCTGAAGCCAGATGCACACTATACATTTTTTGTTTTGCAACAACTGATTAATTGCTTTCGCAATAAATCAAATCTGGGGTATGGAAAATTGTAAGGCCTCTAAATTATCAACATGATCAAAACTTTTTTGGCCATTCAAATATCAGCAACTGCACCAAATTACATATTTTTGCCCAGTTTGAGACTCCGCTTTTTCCTCTTTAAGCTCCATATTCTCCTATCATACTATATGAAACATAAAAGCCTGATGTATCAAATATGATAGTCGAAAAAACAACTTTTTAAAAATTTTGTCTAAAGGCTCAATAAAAATTATTTTACATCCCATGCTTTATATCTCATGCAATTTTGCTTGTCAAGAGATTTTTTTGTTTAAAGATGTTTAAATATGTGACCCTGGACCACAAAACCAGTCATAAGGGTCATTTTTTTTTAAATTGAGATGTATACATCATCTGAAATCTGAATAAATAAGCTTTTCCGTTGATGTATGGTTTGTTAGGATAGGGCAATATATGGCCGAGATACAACTATTTGAAATTCTGGAATCTGAGGGTGCAAAAAAATCTAAATATTGAGAAAATCGCCTTTAAATTTGTTCAAATGAAGTCCTTAGCAACGCATATTACTAACAATAACAACACATTTTTGATATATTTACGGTAGGAAATTTACAAAATATCTTCATGGAACATGAATTACTTTATACACTCTTTACTTAATACACTAATGATTTTTGGCATAAAAGAAAAATCGATAATTTTGACCCATGCAATGTATTGTTGGCTATTGGCACAAATATACCCATGCGACTTATGACTGGTTTTGTGGTCCAGGGTCACATATGTCATTTTTACACAGATTTCAGTCATTAGCTTCATCGTTTCTAAGCGAAAGGCGGCGTCAACTGGTAAATATTACAGCGCCTCAGGTGACAGTTGTTTTGTAGGCGGTTGGCTTAAGAACTAGCCGATTTGTCTTCTGGTGTCAGCAACTAGATCAAATTTGCATGTGACCGTCTGTTTTAGAAATTAATTAACTTCTGTAATTCACTTATAGACACCTTTAATCTGCAGATTGGGGGATCAAAAAGGTAAAACGTACACAGTCAGCCAACCATCCTTTTTTCTGCTGCTATTTCTACGCTGCCGCTTTCCATGAATCAATATCAAACCCTTCAGACTCCAAGCCTCTTCTGAGGAGAGAGCGGTACAAATCCCTTTCTGCCGATAATGGCTCCAGGTTCTGACAGGCGGTTCAATACTGTGTACACATTGCTGATACATCAGGGAAACAAGTGCAGTGCTGAGTTGCAGGAGACTTCTGCAGGAGAGTTTGCTGTTGAGTCTGCTCAGGGCAACTGACCAAGGAAATAAACCGTAAATCTGCTCCCGTGCAATGCGGGATTCGAGATCTAGTGCCGCACCATCGGATGTTTAATGCGGCGAGAGGAGGATGAAGACATAAACGAGCAGAAGGAAAAGAACTGTGTGTCCCAGACCGCCATGTACAGCGCGTTTGGGGGGCCGTTGTTTATGCGTGTGTAGTCTGGTTCCCCCATGCACACAGTCGAGCGCGCATTTCCTCTTTATCCGTGTGGAAGATGCAGAAGCGCTGGGCCGTAATGTATAAAAATCAATTGTCAGGCCTGATTACATCCAGTGTTTGCACCTTGAGGGCCATAAGTTGCTTTTGATCGCCATCAAGTTCATAGCTGTGTTCACCACAGCACATGGAGCTGCTCAGTTCAGATGTAGCTCCAAATAGATCAAGCACATTCAAGGGTAACCAAGATATTTTGTGTGTGGTAACCCTCAATCTGCTAAAAGTTTTGCAGCATTATTTTGAGCTATAGCAGAAAATGCAAATGTGATTTTACTATTAAAATCACCTTTCGCTTTGACAAATGAGCACCAATTTAAATAAATTTTAAATTGGTAAATGTATATATGCTATTTGTGCAGCAGCATGTCTTAGTCATTACTCAAGATTATTTTTAAGTTTTATCATTTTTTATTTATCTTTTATTTAAATTTTTGTGCATATATAGTGCTTACAAATAAACATTTTTAAAATCTTTAAATATAATAACCTTTAAATATGCTGAGATATATTGTTTTAATTAACATTTTAACCATGTCGAAATGACTATACATGTATATACAGGAAATGATTGCACAGCTTGCCAAAAATGCTACTCATTTAGCCTGAAAATGAGAAAACTACATTTCCCATGATTCTCAGCGGCAGATTCCTCTTTAGCATTAAAGATGCTTTAAGTATTTGTAAGTTGAAACAACAGGAAAAAAAATATGATACTGCTCAAAAACCACTTGAGTGCACTCCACAGCGCAATTACGACTTCCAGACTCGCATGCGAGAACTTCCCAAGAGCACTTGAAGTCGGCCTTTATTCCAGATGTCAGAGGACAACCCCTATTATGGTCCAGATACAAATCCATCGTGTGTTACATAATCCTACACAGCAACAAATGTCATCTACAAATCCGCTTAATATCTCTGTGTGGACAGCATTTCAATCTCTGCTCTGCCCTACAAATCTGGACCTTTTGGATTTATTACTATGGTCTCATGCTTTGTAATGTACAGATTTGCTTACCAATTGAACAGCAGTAGCTTTTCTGGGAAGAATGGGAAGGCAAGTGATTTCTCCACTTGCAGATGTCGGAAAGACCAATCAATCCATACTGCAGTCAGTTGAGGTCACCTCTGATTGTGTCTAATCCTGATCTCTTTGTCTGAACTCATCACTCTGTGCTGTGTATTTTCAGGGCATCTATATTAAATGCCTGTTTAAATGACTCAGATACCTAATCAGGTAAATGTCCCAGAGAGCCCATTTCAGGCATAAGAGATTACACTCCAAAACATATCAAATCCTAATGCTGACACTCACCCTCTAATTCAGACATATTCATGCAAACAGGACAGCTGTTTGGACAGCCGCTTTACTCACCGTCATGTAATTTAAAAGCTGCATTACTTTGAACCTTGAAACTGGGAATATCAAACCCCAAAATGAGAGTAAATATATTATAAAAGCGGTTCATATGATTCGTGCAAATGAAATTCAAGCTGCTTTTCACTGAAAATCTTACAATCCAGTGGTAAACAATTCAAGGTGGTTTGATGTACCAATAGTAAATAAAATGCAATTTCAAAATTTTAATTTATGCAAACATGATATATATATACCCATAATCCATAATATAAACTGATCATGTTTCCACAATATATATATATATATATGCATTATTATATTATGGGCACAGCTTAACCAGTTGTGCATCTTAATTGTTCTTTCAGTCTTGAATTATTATAAGATAAGTGGCCAGGATATGATTTTTTTTTTTTTTTTAAATATATATATATAGGCCTATGTATATATAACAAATACCCCATCACAGAAGAAATCGTATCATACAGGCTTGGAACATCATGAAGGTAAATAATTAGCCTACAGAATTGTAATTTTCGGGTGAACTATTCCTTTAAGATGCATTTTCCCTTATTCCCACCCACATGTCCACTTCAGCTAATCTAAAAGCTAAATTAGTAAAAGACTTCCTTTGGCTCTTCAAGGGAAGATCTTAAATAATTCAAGACTGTTGTATGAAGTCCATACTCCACAAGCACCTGCGTGGAGGAGTTCCCAGCTTGTGTTGCTCTATCCAGCGTTTCTGGATTCCATGTGTTCCCACTGTTCATTTAACTGACAAATATGCTTGAATGGGCCAACAGACTGATCTGAAAATGCGCAGAGCACCACGAGCCTGATTAAGCTCTTTTGGCAAATACTGGCCTACATTAAGGCATGTTTTTTAAACGAGACCATAATAATCATTTATATAACATTCCCTGATCCTGCTGTGCGTGAAGCGGCTCCTCATCTGCTGTTGCTGCTGCAGTGGGCCGGCGCGCACTATGCACATACGCACGCACGCGCGCGCTCAGTAGCAAAGATAAGACGCGCGCGCGCTTCGGGCATTTCGAGTGCGCGCAAGGCAGTAGTGGTAAGTCCGAATCATTTTTGCGTATCGGTTCTCTCGAATTCGAACACTCAAAGAAAAACCGATTTGCGTCATCACGTGGTCCCTAATAAACGTTCTAGTAGTCACATATAAGTAACATAGGTCTATTGTTTATTACGATTATTGCGATTCAGCTCATAAAAACAAGAAAGCATTTAGGACCTAAATAGCCAGATGTAGTAGCCTAAGAACACTGAAATGTATAGGCCTATAATTATGTATCTATATAGCTATCGTTTTAGACTATCGATTCAATGAGTCATTGAGTTCCGTGAATCATGGATCTATGCGAATAGGCTATAACATGTCAGACGATTTTCTGTTGTCAATGGCGATACCGATATGTAGGCCTAATTACAGGGATATGCTAATTATGGGGATAATAATCGGACAAGTTCAAAAGAGTTAGTGAGTTGTTATCCCGAGTTATACGAGTAATGATCTGCCAATACAGCAGCAAATGCTGAAAACACCTCAATATATTAATATACTGACACAAAATGCGTGATATTTACACAGATAAATCCTTAAACCCAAGAACCGCCATATCATTAAAGCTAAAGAAGAGGATATTCATTCATATTCACATTCAAGTGTATAAATTGCTCTGCACAAAAATATAAAACAAAGAGATCCATGATATTTTTTGTCCACAAAAAACGGTTCTCAGTTCAATGAATCGTTATGATTGTTGATTCAGGTCGTTATGTGAATTAATCGTTTTAGTTCTGTAAACTAAGTCAATTTATTAAAAAATACCCAAGCGAATCGGTTATAGGCTGCCATTGCGTGTTAAGTTTCAAAAACTCAAATTAGTTTTTAGCCCCAATTCAAATCCTGAAAACATACAGGATTAGCACAGGTGTCTGCTAAACATCTGTTAATCTGGAAAGGATCTGCTGTGTAAAAACATCTGATAAACGTCTTGGAAAAAGCAGTTTTACATACATTCTAAATCTTAAACATCTTAAAGACATCTTCTAAATGTCTATATGACATCTAATAGAATACATCCTAGAGACGTATTGCAGATGAGCAAACACTCTAAAAAAATATGTCTTGCAGATGTAAATGCAGACATCAAATAGATGTCTCCGAGATCTACTTGTGCTGAAAACGAGTCCAATCAGTCAAAACGTTAAACAATTCGAGGTGGCTCCATTGTTAGTAAAAACTGTAAGAATTCAATTTTCACTAAACTGCTAAACGTAGCCTAGTATATATTTTACATTTAAAAGCAAACTAAAATACTAAATTCGAATTAAAAATCATGAGAGCAAATAAGTATCTTATCATCCATAAACCATCTCCGTGTCATCCCAGGTTAGGGTTGAGTCCTAACTGACAGCTGTCATTTGTTGCATCATTAATCATCGCGTGGATAATGCTGATTCGACAATCTGCCAGCGCGCGCTGCAACAAAACAATATTCACAATCCGTCGCTCTCTGATACTAAGCATGGTGTTTAGATGGCTGGTTGGCATTTCAGCTTTTAAAACGGTTTTGCTGTTGTAGTGAAGAAGAAATGCGCTCAAACTCAGAAAACATGGAAATATGTGACTGCAGTCAACGCAAGTTCAAGGCATTGTCTTAATGTGGTAGTATTTTCAGTTCTCCCCAACACTGAAAGAGAATTTCCTCCTAGGGAAACCCCTTTAGCTCGTTACGGTAGAGTGATGCATCGTGCATGGAGGGTTATAGTATGAGGAAACTCACCTCACTCATGCTGGATGATAAGTGTGATGATGATGGGTGGATTCGGCAGAAGAGCAGCAGTGATGCAGTCCTTCAGTCCGCGCGCTGCGTGGGTTTGTGCGCCTGCTGGAGTTTTATACTTGGAGCTCCAACTCCCTTTCATGTCATCACGTTTGCACTAAACCAATGGAAAGCTGCCGGTGTCAACGCTTCTGATGTCACCACTTTAATCTCCCGAATAATCACTGAAGCGCACTATTGCAGCCTTTAGGGTTCCTATAGAAATACGTCTATATAATCAACATATTTTGATGCATAGGAATGCACTGACCATTTGTGTAGTGTGCACATTTCAATGCATTAAACATATTGGTTACTTCTATCAACATATTTAGCATCATCTAGATATTTGAATGTACTTCATTGCATCTTGATAAAATAAAGAAATATAGCCTATATAACATACAAAAGATGTGTTTGATGCATTGAATGCACTTACAACTGTGTGCATGTGGGTCAGGTTAAATAAGGATAATAAAACCTGAAATCCTGAAAAGGCTTAGTAAATAATGTCTTAATGCTTAGTAAAGTATGCTTAGTAAATAGCTTAGTAAATAATGTCTTAATGCAAATGCAAAAAGGTTTATGCATCAGTTTGCATTGACAGCAAATGTGCTTTGTCTTGGTGCAGACACGGCATCTCCCTCGTAGAGTCAGCATGCAGCCCTCAACTCACTGATTCAGATGAACACAAGTGCAAAAGCTTCACTGCAGCAGTGGATCTTGGCATAAATGAAGTTTGGATCAATGTAATCTTTAAGACTGGAGCAGGGAGATGCCTCATCAGCAAAAGACTAGTGATGGCCCTGATGAGGACTACGGTCCTTAATAAAAGGATATCTTAATACATTATTTGTTTATTAACATATGCATTTGTTGTGCATGTGTAATGGAGGCAGTTTTATCCTCCATTGCTGCATGTGAGCTTGGGGAGAATTCCTGTTTGCATACTGCCACCCACAATCTAACACAATTTCAAACCGTTTTGGGGCTTGGTGCATCAGATTCGCATATGGTCTTTATAATCGCTGCTGAGCAGCGAGTTTGGTTATTATCACAGATGTTATCATCTCTCTCAACAGATGAGCTCCATTAAACACGAGCTATTCCTCTGGTGTGGGGGGAAACCAGCTAGAGCGATGCAGCTACCGCCAGATCATATAATTGTGTGACATCTCTGTCTTTGTTCCTTGTATTCCCATAACATTTTTTATTTGCTGGCTTGTTAAATGACAATCGATCGCGTTCCTTTAATGCAAGCTGGAAGATTCGCTTTAACACAGACGTTTTAATGGAGATTGGAAATTTAAAGGCAGTCCATGGCATTCTCTATTGACTCACACTTGGTCAAACAGGGCACTTGTCACCATGAATTTTGTGATGAACTGTCTGAATGGAAGAAAACCCTTTTTATCTCCTTGTCTTTAATTCAAATCACAGCCCTGCAGAAGGTCACTGCTCTTTTCTTTACATAAGAGAATTGTGCTCGGGTCTCTGACTTTTTGCTCTTTCCTGAGTAAACAGTGCCGCAGACAGTCCCTGCTTAATGGCGCTGCTTGGTGTCATATAATGTCTCTGCTGCCCCCGAGCTCTGAATTTGATAATGACCCACACTGCCTCAGAGTTACACTGCAACACTTTAGTAAGACTGGCTGTGTTTTTCAAATTGTCCTGGTTAATGCATACTGCATAGTATGTTCTGTTATAAAAATCGGTCATCCAGCCAAACCTGACCGCAATAGCACTTTACTGTACATATTCAAGCAAATGTTTAATTAAAGTCTACTTGTGATTACTTTTCAGCTATTAATTACACTGACGACGCTTTGAAAATGCTTAAGCCTTAATTAAGGCCATTTCTGATAAACTATCAATGACCATTAGCAGAATCCTATGAATCATCTCCAATGCATTGCTGGCACAGAAACTGCCTACACTGAGATGACCGCAGGAAATAGAGGAGGAGGGGGAAGCGTTCATTGGCATTGATACAGCTTGGCTTATATTTACCTACTAATGTCTGCGTCCTGTAACTACAGAGGAAACCCCTCTCAGACCTTCTGCCAGTTTTATTGTCATTGCTTCTGCCCATGTGTGCTTATACACCGATTGGGCATAACATTATGACCATTTAATATTGTGTTGGTCCCCCTTTTGCTGCCAAAACAGCCCTGACCCATCGAGGCATGGACTCCACTAGACCCCTGATGGTGTGCTGTGGTATCTGGCACCAAGATGTTAGCAGCAGATCCTGTAAGTCCTGTAAGTTGCGAGGTGGGGCCTCCATGGATCAGACTTGTTTGTTCAGCACATGCCACAGGTGCTCGATTGGATTGAGATCTGGGGAATTTGGAGGCCAAGTCAACACCTCAAACTCGTTCTTGTGTTCCTCAAACCATTCCTGAAGCATTTTTGCTTTGTGGCAAAGCAAAATATGCAACAAACTGCGATGCACTGTGTATTCTGACACCTTTCTATCAGAACCAGCATTAACTTCTTGAGCAATTTGAGCTACAGTAGCTCGTCTGTTTGATCGGACCACACGGGCCAGCCTTCGCTCCCCACGTGCATCAATGAGCCTTGGCCGCCCATGAGCCTGTCGCCTGTTCCTTCCCTGGACCAATTTTGATAGATGCTGACCACTGCAGACCGGGAACACCCCACAAGAGCTGCAGTTTTGGAGATGCTCTGACCCAGTCGTCTAGCCATCACAATTTGGCCCTTGTCAAACTCGCTCAAATCCTTATGCTTGCCCATTTTTCCTGCTTCTAACACATCAACTTTGAGGACAAAATGTTCACTTGCTGCCTGATATATCCCACCCATTAACAGGTGCCGTGATGAAGAGATAATAAGTGTTGTTCACTTCACCTGTCAGTGGTCATAATATTATGCCTGACCGGTGTACCTACTGACTATTACTATTGCTTAGATTGAGAATAACTTCTAAAGGCCTGTTCACACCAAGAACGATAACTATAAACATAAGTGTAATGATCACTATTAGTGTCCACACCAGTGGACGATATCGTTCTGTTTATTCTTAGCACTGCAGTTTTGTCGTCTAGCAATTTAAGTGCTCGAGCGCTTTAAAGCTGGATGGATTCTGATTGGCTATCAATGTTTTTATTGTTCATAAAAATCGTTCTAAAAGGGATTCGTGCTGTTATCATTATAGTTGTGTTGTGGACTCTGCTATTCTTTTATATTTAGAACTTTATCATTATCGTTATATTTGTCGTCCTTGGTGTGAACGTGCCTTAAAGGGATAGTTCCCCCAAAAATTCAAATGCTGTCATCATTTACTCATCCTCATGTCGTTCCAAACCCGTAACACTTTATTTTAATAAAGGTTTAGTCCAAATTTTCTGAAGCATTATTTCTGAACACCACTCTTTTTTTCATAAAATATAATAATAATATAATCAATATTCAGTGAAGACTTTACAGTGACCACACTACACTGGGCATACACTTGCACCTCTCTTTGGCCCATTAGCTGTGTGCCGTGATGAAGTGTTCAATTCACAGTGGACTCATTTGAAGTAAATGGCTCTCTGACACTGAATCACACTGAATTATTACTGGCCTCGTAGATAACGTGAACATTTTGTTGGAAGAGCTTGCTCCTCGCTCCAAATAACTCCATGGAAACATGCAATACATTTTTAATTAACCCTAATTAATGATGCAAATAACTGAAATGGCTGAAATGTGTATGGATCTTCAGTGCTGAGGAGAGAAAGATCTTGATTACAGTATGCCTGCATGCTTATTGAACTAAAAATTTGATTAAAACATAGAGTTTATGTCTCTCTGAATGTGAATGCTGCACTACATGAAACTGCAAACATACCAATGAGATCAGTGAATTCAGATATGTAATCTTTACTGCAAGAGAGACACTAATGTAAAAACTGAAATCTACGTGACTAGTTCAATTAGTTTAATAAAATTAATTTGGTTATATACCAAATCTAAATACACTTAACATTATTTTCCCCCCTTTTAGAGATAATGAAAATGAATTGGCAGGGCTTTAGGGCACATTTGGGATTGTTCGGATGGCAGCCCACCATTCTGGGTCAAATTTCAACCCCATAAAATGTCTGAGCTCATCATTGAACCACTGATATAATTTTGCTAATGAATTCCTCTGCATTGGCCTGCTGATCAGCATCGCCCTTTCCTGCTGGAAGTACAAAACAGCACAAGATTTTAAATATGCAGACAGAAATGAGTCTCAAGTGAGCATGCAACTACAACGGAAACATTTTCTTCGGCTTGTAAGGACAGAACGTTCAGTTTTGCTACTCTCTGGTGGTTTTATTGTGAGAGAGTGATAAAGCTTTAAAAGCAAGGTTGTGAGCAAAGGTGATAATAATTCCTTTCCAATCATTAGCTCCTAAATTTTGTCTGAGACCAAGCTGTATCTTCTGGCAAGACCATCCGTTTTAGAGGTTGCCGTATTTCTGCCTTGTTTTTTTCCGAAACACAATGGCGGTTCATTAACTCCCAGAGTGCCTTTAGCAAAAGATCTCGCTGCATTGTTTGGACAAATAAACTGTGAAGTCTGGCTGACCTTTACGGTTCTCACATCCATGATCATTTGCTTCTGGAGAAGACAGTCATTCAAACCAACTGAATTAATATTCTGAGAAGTTGTTAATAGTGGGCCAAGATCTTTACATGCTCACACTCTGAATATTTCATAACAGTAACTTTGAAGGTCCATGTTCTTTAGGGTTGAACTGTTTTAGAACTAATAACTGTATATCCTACAGTTATTTTAGTCCATTACCACAAATAAATTACAAAAAGACAAAAAATGATTAGAATTTCTTAATACATAAGATGCCAGTTCATTTTAATGTACTTTATTCAACCATCAATAATTTAATCCAGTAAAGGCGCAAATTCTGTTTTTTTTTCTATAATGTTTCACTAATAAAAACATACCAGAAAAACTACCGTGATGGTTATTTGGACATTGTACTATGGTCATACCATGGTAATTTTAAAATGTAGCATGGACATACTATGGTATTCTTTGAAATGCATGGCAAATGGTAATCATTCAGTATCATAATATATAAAGTACCATGGTATGTTTTTTTTCTGTGGAACCATGGTCATACTTTGATATTTAAGATATTTACCATGTTTTGTACATGTTCTACATGTAAAAATGGCATCTTATTATTTCATATAAAGTACCATATACAGTGGGGAGAACAAGTATTTGATACACTGCCAATTTTGCAGGTTTGCCTACTTACAAAGCATGTAGAAGTCTGTAATTTTTATCATAGGTACTCTTCAACTGTGAGAGACGGAATCTAAAACAAAAATCCAAAAAATCACATTGTATGATTTTTAAGTAATTAATTTGCATTTTATTGCATGACATAAGTATTTGATACATCAGAAAAGCAGAACTTATTATTTGGTACAGAAACCTTTGTTTGCAATTACAGAGGTCATACGTTTCCTGTAGTTCTTGACCAGGTTTGCACACACTGCAGCAGGGATTTTGGCCCACTCCTCCATACAGACCTTCTCCAGATCCTTCAGGTTTCGGGGCTGTCGCTGGGCAATACGGACTTTCAGCTCCCTCCAAATATTTTCTATTGGGTTCAGGTCTGGAGACTGGCTAGGCCACTCCAGGACCTTGAGATGCTTCTTACGGAGCCACTCCTTAGTTGCCCTGGCTGTGTGTTTCGGGTCGTTGTCATGCTGGAAGACCCAGCCACGACCCATCTTCAATGCTCTTACTGAGGGAAGGAGGTTGTTGGCCAAGATCTCGCAATACATGGCCCCATCCATCCTCCCCTCAATACGGTGCAGTCGTCCTGTCCCCTTTGCAGAAAAGCATCCCCAAAGAATGATGTTTCCACCTCCATGCTTCACGGTTGGCATGGTGTTCTTGGGGTTGTACTCATCCTTCTTCTTCCTCCAAACACGGCGAGTGGAGTTTAGACCAAAAAGCTCTATTTTTGTCTCATCAGACCACATGACCTTCTCCCATTCCTCCTCTGGATCATCCAGATGGTCATTGGCAAACTTCAGACGGGCCTGGACATGCGCTGGCTTGAGCAGGGGGACCTTGCGTGCGCTGCAGGATTTTAATCCATGACGGCGTAGTGTGTTACTAATGGTTTTCTTTGAGACTGTGGTCCCAGCTCTCTTCAGGTCATTGACCAGGTCCTGCCGTGTAGTTCTGGGCTGATCCCTCAACTTCCTCATGATCATTGATGCCCCACGAGGTGAGATCTTGCATGGTGCCCCAGACCGAGGGAGATTGACCGTCATCTTGAACTTCTTCCATTTTCTAATAATTATGCCAACAGTTGTTGCCTTCTCACCAAGCTGCTTGCCTATTGTCCTGTAGCCCATCCCTGCCTTGTGCAGGTCTACAATTTTATCCCTGATGTCCTTACACAGCTCTCTGGTCTTGGCCATTGTGGAGAGGCTGGAGTCTGTTTGATTGAGTGTGTGGACAGGTGTCTTTTATACAGGTAACGAGTTCAAACAGGTGCAGTTAATACAGGTAATGAGTGGAGAACAGGAGGGCTTCTTAAAGAAAAACTAACAGGTCTGTGAGAGCCGGAATTCTTACTGGTTGGTAGGTGATCAAATACTTATGTCATGCAATAAAATGCAAATTAATTATTTAAAAATCATACAATGTGATTTTCTGGATTTTTGTTTTAGATTCCGTCTCACAGTTGAAGTGTACCTATGATAAAAATTACAGACCTCTACATGCTTTGTAAGTAGGAAAACCTGCAAAATCGGCAGTGTATCAAATACTTGTTCTCCCCACTGTAAATGCAATGCAATATACATGATATATGGTAATCATTGTATACCATGATATTAAAATACAGCAATTAATATTTAAAATATCTTGGAGTACCACGAAAATACCTTGCTATACGGTAATCGTTCAGGTCCATGGTAGGCCTACAGTATATATATATATATATATATATATATACACTATATTGCCAAAAGTATTGGGACACCCCTCCAAATCATTGAATTCAGGTGTTCCAATCACTTCCATGGCCACAGGTGTATAAAACCAAGCACCTAGGTATGCAAACATTTGTGAAAGAATGGGCCACTCTCAGGAGCTCAGTGAATTCAAGCGTGGTACTGTGATAGGTTGTCACCTGTGCAATAAATCCATTCGTGAAATTTCCTCACTACTAAATATTCCATGGTCAACTGTTAGTGGTATTATAACAAAGTGGAAGCAATTGGGAACAACAGCAACTCAGCCACGAAGTGGTAGGCCACGTAAAATCACAGAGCAGGGTCAGCGCATGCTGAGGCACACAGTGCACACATGTCGCCAACTTTCTGCAGAGTCAATAGGTACAGACCTCCAAACTTTGTGTGGCCTTCCGATTAGCTCAAGAACAGTGCGTAGAGAGCTTCATGGAATGGGTTTCCATGGCCGAGCAGCTGCATCCAAGCCTTACATCACCAAGTGCAATGCAAAGCGTCGGATGCAGTGGTGTAAAGCACGCCGCCACTGGACTCTAGAGCAGTGGAGACGTGTTCTCTGGAGTGATGAATCACACTTCTCTGTCTGGCAATCTGATGGATGAGTCTGGGTTTGGCAGTTGCCAGGAGAATGGTACTTGTCTGACTGCATTGTGCCAAGTGTAAAGTTTGGTGTAGGGGGATTATGGTGTGGGGTTGTTTTTCAGGGGTTGGGCTTGGCCCCGTAGTTCCAGTGAATGAAACTCTTAATGCTTCAGCATACCAAGACATTTTGGACAATTTCATGCTCCCAACTTTGTGGGAACAGTTTGGGGATGGCCCCTTCCTGTTCCAACATGACTGCACACCAGTGCACAAAGCAAGGTCCATAAAGACATGGATGAGCGAGTTTGGTGTGGAGGAACTTGACTGGCCTGCACAGAGTCCTGACCTCAACCCGATAGAACGGCTTTGGGATGAATTAGAGCGGAGACTGCGAGCCAGGCCTTCTCATCCAACATCAGTGCCTGACCTCACAAATGCACTTCTAGAAGAATGGTCAAAAATTCCCATAAAAACACCCCTAAACCTTGTAGAAAGCCTTCCCAGAAGAGTTGAAGCTGTTATAGCTGCAAAGGGTGGACCAACTCCATATTAAACCCTACGGATTAAGAATGGGATGTCATTAAAGTTCATGTGCATGTAAAGGCAGGCGTCCCAAAACTTTTGGCAATATAGTGTATATATGTAACCCTGGTCTTGCCATTATATTTCAGATATTTACCATATGTTTTTTACATGTAAAATGCCATCTTATTCTTTCATTTACATTCTTGTTACTTAAAGCACTGTATAAATGGCACGCATTATAAATACATTATACTGTATATAGTAATCATTACCAATTTACCATGGTGTATATCAAAATACCATGATATTAAAATTTATATAGCTATTGATATTTAAAATACCTTGGAGTACCATGCAAATACCTGCTATACGGTAATCATTCAGGGCCTTGGTAAAGTAGCATGTTTTTTGTTTCTTTTTAAATTCAACCATCGTTATGCTATTATAAGATATTTACCATGTTTTACATGTAAAATGCCATTTTATTCTTTCACTTACATTCTTTCTACATAAAGAACTATACGTACATTATATATGGTAATCTTTGCATGGTGTAAAAATACCATGGCATTAAAAAATAGTTATTGATATTTAAAATACCTTGGAGTGCCATGCTATATGGTAATCTTTCAGTGCCATGTTACAGTATATATCAAAGCACGTGGTATTCTTTGAAATTACCAGCTGATACCATCACTATACAGGGTATCACCACAGGGTTCTCCATGATATTTTGCTTCACATTAGAATGAAACTGGAGATTCTCCATATCTGTGTCTTGGAGGTACACAGTGCTGGTTACATAACAGGAAGAGACTTTGGTGTGGTCGTAATGAGGGGGAGAATATCAGCTGCTCGGCCAGCTCAGATCTGGGTGGAGTGAGGCATGAGGAAGAGGAAGACGCCGCTGCTTAACAAGCCACAGGGGGATAGATGCCAGCCTACAGCTGGCCATTAAGCCAACTTTATTTATTTATTTATGAACATTAATTATTTTTTAAGGGAAAAGATGAAAGAGGGCTAATATTCACACACACTGACTGGTGAGCTCTCGGATAAGAATGTCAGATACGCACTGCAGCGAGATGTTCTACTAAAGGAACGATTGAAAAAGCACCTCCAAAGAGAAGCACGGTGATTCGACACCTTGGGAAAGCATGTCTGTCTGAAAGCGTTTCTGTCTGTTATCTATATGTCTCACACTTAGGACTGCACATGCGCATTGGCTGGTCTAGCCTTAAAAATGAGCTTTTTCAAAGCTATTTGAGCAAAAGAAACATTTATGGGACAATTCATGTTTGATTTGAAATATGTTATTTAATTGTGAGTTCGGCAAGCAGTTTTTGAGATTTCAGGATTCCCCCCTTTAAAAAACAAATAGGAATTGGTCTTGGATGCCGAAATAGCGGCCAGGAGATGTAGCAAATATGGCCGCCAAGTGAACAGACTTTCTTTGAAAGGAACTTTGCAAACATTCCATACATATGGGGATGTTCCATAGACATACTGATTTTCAGTGTTGGGAAAAGTCATGCATTACAATATCGCGTTACTCCCTAAAAAAGTAACTAATTGCATTACTTAGTTACTTTTAAAGAAAAGTAATGCGTTACGTTACTTTTGCTTTACTTTTTCTCACCTGGGCTGGGCTTGTTTGCTTTGTTGTTTTGTTTTGTTTTTTATAACAAAAAAGTTCTATTTTGGGGGAAATGTAAAGACTCTTTCACACCAAAATTGAAATAATAAGCCTCAGGCTGAAGGAAATGCAAATTCCCGCGTGTACAGTAGAGGGTGCCGCTCAAACAAACCTTTTAGCTGTGCTGCTATTCTGGATAACAAAAAAATAGGATGCAAGAGAAAAAAGTTTAACACTTACTTCACCAATAAAAACGAAAAATTGAAAGTCATTTTTGCTTGTGGTTTAACTGAATCATCAAAGGTCAGCAGCAAGTACATTGGTCAATAAAGTGAAATTAAATGCATAAAAATGTTTTATTTAACATATTTAATTATTGGAGGTTTGCATAGTATTCTGATTTTGCATTTGACTGATTTTATTCATTTTGAGGAATACTGAATCTTTTTTGTGCAAGTGAGATTAGTAAATGCATGCTCACATTTAGTCTAGAACTACAATAACCATCATGTTTACACACAACTCTGCACTTATGATTTCTTTCAATATGGGGACAAGAGAGCTGTCAGTCAATAAATAGGAAAACAAAGTAACTTGCGTTACTTATTGGGAAAAAGTAACTTAGATATTTTGTTGTAAATTTTAAAAGTAATGCGTTACGTTACCAGTTACTTGAAAAAGTAATCTGATTATGTAACTTAAGTTACTTGTAATGCATTACCCCCAACACTGCTGATTTTTTATACTGTACAAACTGTATATTCTATCCCCTAACCCTAAACCTACCCATCACAGAAAACTTTCTACATTTTTTACATTTTCAAAAAACATAATTTAGTCTGATTTATAAGATGTTTCCCTCATGGGGACCTGATCGTAAGCTCAAATTTAAGATGGTTTCGACGCAACATTTTATAAATGAGGCCCCTAGTTTCCATGTTTTATAGGGACTTTTCGTAGACATAACAATTTTTATACTGTACAAACTGTATATTCGGTCCCCTAACCCTAAACCTACCCATCATAGAAAATTTTCTGCATTTTTACATTTTCATAAAACATCACTTAGTATTATTTATAAGCTGTTTTCCTCATGGGACGAAAAAATGTCCCCACACGGACAAGGATTTTGGATATTGCCATCTTTGTGGGGACATTTTGTCTTCATAACGTAGGGTTTACCTGGACCACACACATACACACACACAGATTTGTCAAATGAATGAAAATTGTACAAAAAAATAAGTTTATTGTTGAATACATAAGAATATATGGTCACATAAATATGTTGTCTATCACACAGAATTTTCCAGAATTTTCAGGATTTAATCAGGATTTTTGTCTTTTTTTCCAGAATAAAATATCCAAACATCCTGAGAAGCAAAATAAGATATTAAAGGATATATCTTGAATTATTGTAGAATTAAGTTAAATACATTTTTCTTATCTCACTGACATTTTTTTTTCTTGTTTTAAGCATAAATCTAACAAAATTTTGTGAGATTTAAGCTTAAAACAAGGGGGGAAAACAAGACAAATAATTTCATAAAACAGGTCCATTCTTGAAAGCAATTTTGCAGCATATTAATTATACCTAGGTTTTAAAACACAGTTGTTCAAAATCATTATAAATCATTTTAGTGCTGTAGAAATGTGGGGGAAAGTGCAGATAAGTGAAAACAACATATATACGGTCTTTGAAAAATTAATCTGAATTTGATATTATGAAGTGATCTGAATCACATAGTTCCAATCCGTTTCATGACACTTCACTGTATAAATAATTTAAGTGAGCAGTTTAAGCAGTTTTCCCCCTGTGGGGAGTTAAAGATCAGTGGTTTAGATTAATTGTTTAACCGCATCATGCTCCGTGAAGCATGATGTGTCACATAAGATGGTCCCCTCATGAAAATCTTTGGTTTAATTGTAAGCACCTATAAAAACAGGAAGAAAAACTCTCACGGGGTGTTTTGTGCCATATGCTGATGATTTTATAATTCTGGTGAAAACAGGATGTTGTTGATTCAAACCTGCTGTGGAAATGCAAGCATCCGATGCATGCATTATGCAAATGCAAGGATATACAATGAACACAAAATCTGATATGCTTAAAGTCCACCCATGACCAAACAGACATGGGTGGATTTTAACCAACTCCTCGACCGCCCTCATTTTGATCATGCTTATCTGTTAAAGCCCATAAAATCTCATTATCTTAAACATGCACTGGTGTTAAAAAACATACAGTATTCAGTGGGGTCCAAAAGCCTGAGACCACCAAGAAAATGCTTCGGTGTTCCAATAAATAATCCTGTGCAGGTGCTGATAAGAAGTCCCTTGTGCTCTCTTTCTTCTGTAATTAAACCTAAAATGAAGAGTTTATGCACAAGAGAGAAGAAAGCCAGAACACCTGCTTCCTGTGAATTCCAACAGAAAGGTTCACCACTCAGATTTAGTCTCTAGACGATGGTCATGTGTCTGTGCTTCCTGTGACCATCTTCAAGAAAGCCATCAGGCATCTGAAAAAACAAAGATTTGTATCAGATTTGGAGTCTTTGCAAATAATCATGCTAGTGAAATGCATGGAAATGTTTAAGTCAACATGAAAGACACCCACAACCCATTTTACTTCCTTTATATGGCATATTTCACAAGAGAAAAACACATTAGGTGTAAAGTGGATTTTAACAGTTACATTTTGATGAGTTTATTTCAGTGCCCCTGTTAAAATGGCTTATTTTTCAGAATTTAAACATCCTTGAAAACATTTGAGATAATGTTTTATGGTTTTTAGATATTTCAATCCATTAATCTTACATATTGTGCCTTTAAGCTATTTTAAAGGTTCCTAATTTTCTTTTGGAGGTCTAGTACAATAGGTTTACATGCATCCAAGGTCAAAAAACACTTGGATGCATGTAACACTTGAAATTTTCTCATAATATACACTGCAGCATGACCTCTTTTCTCACAGTGTCTGAAACGGTGTGTTAAAGGATTCTGAGAGTCTGCTCTGCTCTGATTGGATACCATATCTGAATTTCAGCTCCGGAGGCTTCCTCAAGAACTTGATATACACAGTGATATGAACAGTAACGATGGTGTCAGTTTTACCATATCAATTCAATCCTCAACCTTTTAAAGTGGAGGCAAAGTGGATTTGCAGCGCAGAAAACATCATCTTCTCGACATGTCGACAACACGAATCAAATTTTTCCAGGCCTCAGCTACAACTACAGTGTTTGAGGGCGGGTCAAAGTAGACGTTGTTCACAGGCAGCCAATGAAGATCATAGGCTGGTATTATGCAAATTTGTTACAAACCTACCTTCGTGTATTATGATCCTTGAAACTTTGCAGACCTTTTACTTTCACAAACAGCTATATTACACACTACATGAAAGGTAATATCCGAAAAAGCATAATAGGGGCACTTTAATAAGACAGCCTTTTCTTTGGAATAACAATTGATGAATCATTTAAAACAAGATTATGTGTTAAGGAAGAAAATAGGTGAGGTTTTGGTTTCATGTTGACTTTAAGCTTGATGTGAGGCATCACCTGATGTTTGTTAGAATAGCTTGTGTACCAGACTCCGCCGCTGGTGTGTCCTGCAGTAAAGAGAAGCAAAGATTTTTTTTATATTGTATTTAACATGATGGTTTATCGCACAGAGTTCATTCATGCTTTCCTGAAACCTCACATTAAAATAAATGACAATGAAAGAAAGTAAAATGAGGCTTCTTGTGTGCAGAAATGTCAGATTTTTGCGACAAATTTTGAATGCAATAATTACTTATTTATAGTTTCCATGTGATGTCATACCCTTATAGGAACGCCCAACTGGAGGGCAAAACAAAGGCTTTCCTCCATTGCTCGCCAGATATTTTTACAAGGTTAATATTAAGTACTAATATAGTAAGACTGTGATATAAGACCAAATTCAATAAGTAGCTTATTAATGATGCATACTATGTACAGGCAAGCAGACCCAGAATATAAACGCAAGCATTTTTTCCATAGAAAACAATTGTAACGAAAATGCTTAACCATTTAGTGCATTGTGTTCATATTCTAAACTCATCTGATCGCCTGTATATAGTATGCACCATTAATAATGTGTATACTGAATTTGATCTTTTAATATCACTGTTTTAGTACATTAAGGCATTAAGGTGTTTTTAACGTTAAATGTTTTAGAATGTCCCACTGTTTTTAGTGATTGAAATACTGTAGCATGTACTGTATATGGATCACAAGTGGACAAAACTTGCATTTTGTTCACATATTTTTTTTCTTTTGAGAGGTGATCTAAATATTTGTGGCATGAAACACATGGAAAATGGTTGAGTCTGTGCTGCAGTTCAATGGATTTTTTCCCCCTCCACGCCAGTCATGTGACTGAAAACTATGAATTGTCACACTTATTTTCAAGTTCAGCCATTTTGCTTTGTTTATTTAAAAAAGAATAAATAAACAAGTTTGAATATATTTTAATTAATTATATTTATTTAGGCTATTCATTTATTTAAGTAAACCAAGCAAAATATAAATAGGAATATAAACAGTGTATATATATACACTATATTGCCAAAAGTTTTGGGACGTCTGCCTTTACATGCACATGAACTTTACTGACATCCCATTCTTAATCCGTAAGGTTTAAATTGGAGTTGGCCCACCCTTTGCAGCTATAACAGCTTCAACTCTTCTGGGAAGGCTTTCCACAAGGTTTAGGAGTGTGTTTATGGGAATTTTTGACCATTCTTCTAGAAGCGCAATTGTGAGGTCAGGCACTGATGTTGGACGAGAAGGCCTGGCTTGCAGTCTCCGCTCTAATTCATCCCAAAGGTGTTCTATCGGGTTGAGGTCAGGACACCAAACTCGCTCATCCATGTCTTTATGGACCTTGCTTTGTGCACTGGTGCGCAGTCATGTTGGAACAGGAAGGGGCCATCCCCAAACTGTTCCCACAAAGTTGGGAGCATGAAATTGTCCAAAATGTCTTGGTATGCTGAAGCATTAAGAGTTTCATTAACTGGAACTAAGGGGCCAAGCCCAACTCCTGAAAAACAACCCCACACCATAATCCCCCCTCTACCAAACTTTACACTTGGCACAATGCAGTCAGGCAAGTACCATTCTCCTGGACACCGCCAAACCCAGACTCGTCCATCGGTTTGCCAGAAAGAGAAGCGTGATTCGTCACTCCAGAGAACACGTCTCCACTGCTTTAGAGTCCAGTGGCGGCGTGCTTTACACCATTGCATCCCATGCTTTGCATTGCACTTGGTGATGTAAGGCTTGGGTGCAGCTGCTTGGCCATGGAAACCCATTCCATGAAGCTCTCTACGCACTGTTCTTGAGATAATCTGAAGGCCACGCGAAGTTTGGAGGTCTGTAGCTATTGACTCTGCAGAAAGTTGGCGACATCTGTGCACTGTGCGCCTCAGCATGTGCTGACCCCGCTCTGTGATTTTACGTGGCCTACCACTTCATGGCTGAGTTGCTGTTGTTCCCAATTGCTTCCACTTTGTTATAATACCACTAACAGTTGACCGTGGAATATTTAGTAGTGAGGAAATTTCACGAATGGACTTATTGCACAGGTGGCAACCTATCACAGTACCACGCTTGAATTCACTGAGCTCCTGAGAGCGACCCATTCTTTCACAAATGTTTGTAGAAGCAGTCTGCATGCCTAGGTGCTTGATGTTATACACCTGTGGCCATGGAAGTGATTGGAACACCTGAATTCAATGATTTGGAGGGGTGTCCCAATACTTTTGGCAATATAGTGTATACACACATACACACACACATCGATATACCTACACTCTAAAAAAGTGTAGACCCAGCTGTTGGGTTTAAATTTTTTAATTATATTTTTAACCCAACAGTTGGTTTTGTCCATATTTGACCAAAATTTGGGTTAAAAAAAACCCAGCATTTTTTTGAGTGTATCATTATGAGGATATTCCATAAGTGTAATGGTTTTTATACTGGGCTAATGACATTTTCTAGCCCCTAAACCTAAACCTATACACATCACAGAAACTTTCTGCACTTTTACATTTTTAATAAAAAAAAAATAATTTAGTATGTTTATTAAGCGATTTGAATTTCAAGGACATCGGCATGTCCTCATAATGTAGAGGGTGTGGCCTGAAACCTGAATACACACCACGATATTTGGATCCTCATAATGCAGGTCAAACCAGTACATGCATACATATGGGATGATAGTGTGTGTTTGTTTATGCATACACACCATCATGTCCATCTGTAGTATATCCTCGGTTGTCCCGTCCTCGCACATCTTGTGTGACAGGCGTCCTATTCTGGGACTGGACTCGTGCCCTGAAACAGGAGCCCAGACCTGTTAGCAAGCCACTCACAACAATAAAGATTTTGAAAGAAATGATTGTACAATTTCACATTATTTTATATTTTCAATCACTCTTAAATCCAAAAAGACACACTGGAGCTCATTTCTCACCTCCTGACCTCCTCTTGATAGCTTGATTCTGTAGAAAAAAAGAAATAAATGATCTGATACCAGATTAAGGCCAGAATTACATAAACAAGATAAGTGGTTTGGCTAGTTAGTATCTGGTCCAGTTAGCTTATCACAACTACACAATCTGACACTTTTTGATTTGGGATGCACTAATTCAACTAATCTGGCTTATATAATATAGTCAGAGATGGGCACAAATACATCAAAAAGTATTTAGTTACAAATTGCAAATACTTACTCATCAGCTGTGAAAAGTGTGTTTAATTAAAATACAAGTAATTTGTCATTTGAAAATACAAACAAAAATATAGCTGCAAGCAGCAATTAAGGGGCCAAGCACAAAGAAGGCACAATAAGTTATGCAAGCATGGCTGGGCATCAGAACAACTGTAACAATGAGCAATTAAATGAATTTTAAGATGATTTAAGGCAAAATGCCTGAAAAATCAAATACAATCACCAGTAATGTGATTTAATGGTTTATCACTTTTGACCACTATGTGTGATCAGAGTAAGGTGCCAAGGACACATGCAAAGTTTGGTGTCAGTATGTCAAAGCATTGCTGAGATACAGCCTCAAGAGTCATTTTGGCATCATGCCTCAAATTTGTTGCTGAGGTATACGAAAACGGTTTCGTCTATCGACATGAAATCCATTACTTTTTGTTGGCACGGTCTGAAGATGATACGATTCAATTTTGGTGAAAATCGGACAAACGGTCTAGGAGGAGTTAGAAAAAGTAGGTTTCGAAATATAATTAAAATGGCGGACAGGACATTTGGCCAAATATGGCAAACTTGGTATCTATGTTCTTGGCATGAGATATATATTAAGACCAGTTTCATTACAATAGGCAAATTTAATCAAAAAGTTATTATTTTTGGAAATTTCATTATAATTTTTGACCACAAGGTGGCGCTGCCCCGAAACTTTTTGAGTACTGTCAGAGCTTGTGCCGAAGACACATACTGAGTTCCGTAACGATATTGCATTTTACGACAAAATGGCCTACGCCCAAAATGGCCGATATGGGAAAATTCGGGTATCGTTCGACTCAGCATGCTGCACCGAATCTAAAGAGCCCAGTTTTATGATTTTTGTTCAAAGCGCTAAGAAGTTATAAGCAAAAATAGCCATTTTTTTGTATCTCCGGCCCACTAGGTGGCACTGTGCCAAAACGCTGCAGGTAGTCTCAGATCTCAGTCATAAACACAACAAGATTGGTCAGAATACGCTGCAGAAAAGTGTTGCAGAGATATAGCTTCATGTTCATTTTGGCGGGCACTTCGTTGAATTTGTTTGCGCGTTATTCGAGAACGGTTTGACGAATCGACTTGAATTCCATAACTTTTTGTCGACATGGTCCGAAGATGATCTGATTCTATTTTTGTGAAAATCAGAGCAACAGCCTAGGAGGAGTTGTCATATGTCCGAATCGGCTAGAATTTTGTTTCTAGCCCTTACAGTTCAAAAGTTATTAGCATAAATGTAAGTGAAACTTTGGACAGTTGGTGGCACTAAAGGGATCGAGCTAAATTTCATAACTTTCCCGCAAGCGGTTCAGACTTCCAGAGTGGAAGAAAAAACGGAAAAAGAAGAATAATAAGAACACCAACGATTACAATAGGTGCCTTCGCACCTTCGGTACCTGGCCCCTAATTTACAAGCAATCATTTGAAGGTAACAGTGCAGTTAGATACACTCAACTGGTGCCGATGATGGAGCAGTGAGTGATTTTCTCTTTTTCTTTTGTTGCTTGATTAACATTAATGACAGACAGCAGAAGGTTAAAAATGTTGGGTTGTTTCAACCCAAATTTGGGTCAAATATGGACAAACCCAGCCATTGGGTTAAATTTTTAAATAAAATGGGACGCCAATGGGACGTGATGTATTTTTTGTTTAACTTTATCAGAAACATTTGATTAATTAAAAAATGCATTAATGCATTAATTTAATATTTATATTTCATTATTTTTTAATGCTGTCTGCATATGTTCCTAACCAACTTTAATTATTCTCCTGTGATATAAGTATCCCCAGTGATCTTTGTTCAATAAAAAATAAAAATAAAAAATGTTCCTAACAAACTTGGAGGTCATTTGTCCTATATGCATAGCTATTTAATGTTTGCATTAATTTTGTCATCCCACCTTGGTGAATAAAAGCTCTTGCTATTGCATTCCTTTAAAATTAATTAATTACTGGAGACGCAAAAGAAATATTGATAGTTAGTGTGAGTAAAACACTACCTGGTTTTGAGGACATAGCTCGGCAAGTATCATCATTTAGTGCAGAAGCAATGAGTATTTACCCTATATTCTCAATCATCTTTAATGTAATTATGTATTAAATTAAGTGTTAAATTTCCAAATATTTCAGTTATAAATAAAACAAATGAATGATGTTCAATTATTCACTTAATAGGCTATTATTATTATTATTTATTAATTAACAGTTAAAGTGTAAGATATTACGTTCAGTTGGTTTTATTATTATATATGGTTTTCATATGCATTATATTGTAAAATATGCATATTTTAAATTAATATAATTCGTATATTGTCACGGTTTCGTATATTGTTGGTTTCGGGTTTTGTTTCACGTTTATGTTTTCATGTCTTTTATTTTGTAATTTCATAGTCACATTTCAAGTTCCTGGTCTTGTCATGTGATTCCCTTCCCTTCATGTGATCATGTCATGTGCTTCCCTAGTCTCATGTGTTATGTCCTCATTGGTTGTTTTTGTCATGTGTTCCCCTAGTCTCTGTATAAATAGCCCTCATGTTTCCATTGTCTCTTGTCGAGTATTATCCCCTGTACCACTGTTGGTGAGTTCATGGTTGTTGTTCATGCCAAGCCAAGCCAAGCCAAGCCAAGCCAAGCCAAGCCAAGCCAAGCCAATGTTTATTGTATTTCTGTTCACGTTTTGGATTTAATAAATACTGCACTTGGGTTCAACTACAACTCGCTTCAGTGGATCCGTTACATATATACACTTAGGATAATCATTAACTGATAGTTTGGGGAGACCCGATTTCGAGGGAGGACCCGATTTGTCATGACACCGCCCAAGACACCACCCGCAATTATTATTCTTCTTCTTTTGGCGTTTTATGGCGGTTGGCAAACAAACGATAGGTGCATTCCCGCCACCTACTGGGCTGGAGTGTGGACCATTGATGGAACAGGGAGAACTAACTAAATAAATGAAAGTAAAAAAAATCTATTACCTTCTAAATTCTATTAAACAGATCTACCTTTCTTAAGTATCTCATTAATGCATTATATGTTTTTGATGATTCAAGCCATTATTCAAGTGTTTTATGTGTAAGATTTCCTATCCGAATTTCTCTTAATTCTTCCAACAGAAATACCCTTTCATTTTCATAAGCAGTACAATATATTAGTACATGCTCTACAGTTTCTGCTGATACACATAAACTACAATTACCAGACTCATGTTTGCTCATTATATATAGAGAATCATTTAGAGCTGTGTGCCCAAGGCGAAGTCTAGTAATGATTGTATCTTTTCTTCTACTGCCAAAATTAGCTCTTTCACCTCCTACGTGGTTTTGAATATTATAAAGATTATATTATAAAGTCTTCCTCTTCCCTCCTCATTCCAAAGTTATTGCCATTTCCCTTTTATTGCTGTTCTGATTTTGGCCTTAACTTCTTCCTTACTTAGTGGAATATTAATTTCTATATGTAATAATTTCAGCGCCTGTTTTGCTTCCATCCACTCCCACATGTGCTGAAACCCACAGGAAACACATCTTAATTCCTGACTTATTCACTCTATACATACTTAAAAATATTTTATGTGGGACATATACAGCTGCTGAAGCTTGACCTGTTTCAGGATCTTTGGAACTATCAGTGAAAATTGTGAGCACTGTTTTGTAATTCTGCTCAAGATACTGTTTTTAACCATTACCCCGCAATTAAACAGAATGTTATTTTTTATTATTGACCCGCCCACGCAAGACTAGACAGTGCACGTCACTCTTTAGCTAGCAAGTCAATTCACAAGTTCTAGCTATTTGTGCTAATCTTCTGTCCTAAAATGACATTCAGTGAATAATATCTGAAAGTATTTTACTAGATACTTTACATCAAAGCAGTTTGACTGAGCACAAAAGCGGCTTCTTTGCTTGCTTCTGACCTTGTTCACAATGAGCACGCCGGAACGGATCCAACTGGTTGTCACGTGATTTGCTTGCATCTAGCCAAAAAACTGATAGGCTAGTTGGTAGTAGTATTAAGCCTGGTGATGAAAGTAATTATATGCGAAAATAAAATGACATATTTGAATAAGTATTTTAAATACAAAATACAGTCTCTCAAAGTATTTAAATTACAAATGACATTTGATTTTTGTTAAGGAAAAAACAAATTACAAAATACTCAAAAGTAATTAAATACATATTTTAAATACATGTAATTAAAATACTGCCCATCTCTGAATATAGTATGAAAATTGGGATTCATCCCCACAAATACTCACTTTTCTTTCTTCTCTTGCAGAAGAAAACAATTCCATAGATGATTAGAAACAAAAGAGCAGCAGCACTGAAGGCAACAGTGACAGCGATCAACACCGTCTGGTCTCTTTTAACAGGCTTTTCTTTAACAGAAAGTGATAAGAGAATCATGCATCCTCTTCACACTTAATGGGATAGTTCACCCAAAAATGAAAATTCTGTCATCATTTAAATCATTAAAATTCTCTCACCCTCAAGTTGTTCAAAATGTCTTAAGTTCTGCTGTACACAAAGGAAGATACACTATATTGCCAAAAGTTTTGGGACGTCTGCCTTTACATGCACATGAACTTTAATGACATCCCATTCTTAATCCGTAGGGTTTAATATGGAGTTGGCCCACCCTTTGCAGCTATAACAGCTTCAACTCATCTAGGAAGGCTTTCCACAAGGTTCAGGAGTGTGTTTATGGGAATTTTTGACCATTCTTCTAGAAGCGCATTTGTGAGGTCAGGCACTGATGTTGGACGAAAAGGCCTGGCTCGCAGTCTCCGCTCTAATTCATCCCAAAGGTGTTCTATGGGGTTGAGGTCAGGACCCTGTGCAGGCCAGTCAAGTTCCTCCACACCAAACTCGCTCATTCATGTCTTTATGGACCTTGCTTTGTGCACTGGTGTGCAGTCATGTTGGAACAGGAAGGGGCCGTCCCCAAACTGTTCCCACACAGTTGGGAGCATGAAATTGTCCAAAATGTCTTGGTATGCTGAAGCATTAAGAGTTCCTTTCACTGGAACTAAGTGGCCGAGCCCAACCCCTGAAAAACAACCCCACACCATAACCCCCCCTCCACTAAACTTTACACTTGGCACAATGCAGTCAGGCAAGTACCGTTCTCCTGGACACCGCCAAACCCAGAATCATCCATCGGATTGCCAGACAGAGAAACGTGAGTCGTCACTCCAGAGAACACGTCTCCACTGCTTTAGAGTCCAGTGGCGGCGTGCTTTACACCACTGCATTCGACACTTTGCATTGCACTTGGTGATGTAAGGCTTGGATGCAGCTGCTCAGCCATGGAAACCCATTCCATGAAGCTCTCTGCACACTGTTCTTGAGCTAATCTGAAGGCCACACGAAGTTTGGAGGTCTGTAGCTATTGACTATGCAGAAAGTTGCAAACTTCTGCGCACTGTGCGCCTCAGCATGCGCTGACCCCGTTCTGTGATTTTACGTGGCCTACCACTTCGTGGCTGAGTTGCTGTCATTCCCAATTGCTTCCACTTTGTTATAATACCACTAACAGTTGACCATGGAATATTTAGTAGTGAGGAAATTTCACGAATGGATTTATTGCACAGGTGACAACCTATCACAGTACCACGCTTGAATTCACTGAGCTCCTGAGAGCGACCCATTCTTTCATAAATGTTTGTAGAAACAGTCTGCATGCCTAAGTGCTTGATTTTATACACCTTTGGCCATGGAAGTGATTGGAACACGTGAATTCAATGATTTGGAGGGGTGTCCCAATACTTTTGGCAATATAGTGTATGTGAAAGAATGTTTGTAACCAAGCAGATCTCAGCCCCCATTGACTTCCATAGTAGGAGAAAAAATACTATGGTAGTCAATGGAAGGGGGCGACATCTGCTTGGGTACATACATTCTTTCAAATATCTTCCTTTGTGTACAGCAGAACAAAGAAATGTATACAGGTTTGGAACAACTTGAGTAAATGATGACTTGTAAATAATTTTTGAGAGAACTATCCCTTTAAATCACAGCAGAGTTATCTTTGCAATTAGCTCTGATTATAATACTAAACTTCATGTGGCTGGATTGGTGTTGGCAGTGCCCTCTAGCTGTTCCTGAAAGTAACTGTTCTGATTTGTGGTTTTAAAAATAATATGGAATCAAACCCTATTTAATAGAAATTATGATCTATTATATTTGACTCATAAAAAAACTCTTTATTGTTCTTACCGACAGTCAGAAAGACAGTGTTGCTTTCCGGTGTGTTCAGGGCAGGTACCGTGACCAGACACTGAACAGAAGAGTTTTTGACAGCAGTAGTAGTCAACGTGCAGCTGGAGTTAAACAGACCTCCCTGTGTCACAGAGCTTCTGTTGCAGGACTTTCCCACTCCATTTACAGACCAGGACATGTTGGGCTCCGGATACCAGCCCACGGCCCGGCACCGGAACTCCGTCTGAGCTCCTTCCGTTTTGGTCTGATTTCCCCCTACAATCTCGACGCTGCCACGTTCTGGAGAAGAACAGAGCAGAATTATCTCTTCAAACACACACTCTGCCTTAATCACTATAGATTTGTGAGTTTGCTTTAATGACGGTTCAGCCTGTTTTGAAACATGGTCCACTTTAATTAAGAAGTAGATTATTATTGATTATCTGCACTTTGAGATGTAATCGGATAATTTCCCACGGGACAGCAGGACAGGTGAAAGCAGTGACTCACAGGTGTAACTGATAACATCTCAGTTTTGTTTTGCCTTGTGCTGCAATTTGTACTTTCTGACAGATCTTGTAAAGCAAAATATTCACTTAGAAAAATGCACCAAAGAATGAAGAAATTCTATAACATGGAAAAAACACAACGTAAGACTTATTATGAAAAAAATATTATGATGTTATCTTCAGATTTGAAGAAAACATTGATCTCCATCTAACAAGAACATGCTAAAAAGGAGCAAAATTAACTTTTTAAAAAATGAACAAGAATCACTGGATTCCTGAAACAGGTCATTTATTTTGCAGTTGGGGAACATTTTTTGCTCTTTCATTGCTCAGGAGACTTAATGGAGTTCTTAGTTTTGTTTTGGACCCAGCTAACAAAAATATGAAAGTTTTCTAAGTTTTCTAAGAACGTTTTGCTGACGTTCCCATTGAGTTATTTCTGAATGTTCTCTGAATATTCAAAATGTCCAGTATATTAAATGTTTTAATAAAAATGTTCTCTGAACCAAGTAGTAACATTTAAACAGTTTTTTAAAAAAGTTAACCTAACGTCCAACGAAAAACATTTCAGGAAAAAGTTCTATAAACAATGTATAAGTAATGTTTTTGTGCTAGGGGGTTGAGAACATTATTAAAGATCAGGTAACTTTGAATGAAAATTTTATTCTATTAACGTTACTGGAAGAACGTTCCTTCATAACAACCTTAACAGAACGTTCTGAAAACGTTTCCTGTTAGCTGGCGAGAAATAGAAATAAATAATTTTTTACATGTGTATAGACTAGAGTAATATTGAAATATAAAATAATATATACACCGATCAGGATTCAGGCATAACATTATGACCACTGTCAGGTGAAGTGAACAACACTGATTATCTCTTTATCACGGCACCTGTTAGAGGGTGGGATATATTAGGCAGCAAGTGAACATTTTGTCCTCAAAGTTGATGTGTTAGAAGCTGGAAAAATGGGCAAGCGTAAGGATTTGAGCGAGTTTGACTAGGGCCAAATTGTGATGGCTAGACAACTGGGTCAGAGCATCTCCAAAACTGCAGTTCTTGTGGGGTGTTCCCGTCTGCAGTGGTCAGTATCTATCAAAAGTGGTCCAAGGAAGGAACAGTGGTGAACTGTCGACAGGGTCATGGGCGGCCAAGGATCATTGATGCACGTGTGGAGCGAAGGCTGGCCCGTGTGGTCCAATCGAACAGACGAGCTACTGTAGCTCAAATTGCTCAAGAAGTTAATGCTGGTTCTGATAGAAAGGTGTCAGAATACACAGTGCATCGCTGACCCCTGTCCACCGCTGAAAGCGCCAAGAGTGAGCACGTGCGCATCAGAACTGGACCATGGAGCAATGGAAGAAGGTGGCCTGGTCTGATGAATCACGTTTTCTTTTACATCGCGTGGATGGCCAGGCGCATGTGCGTCGCTTACCTGGGGAACACATGGCACCAGGATGCACTATTGGAAGAAGGCAAGCCGGCAGAGGCAGTGTGATGCTTTGGGCAATGTTCTGCTGGGAAACCTTGGGTCTCAATCCAATCAAGCATCTGTGGGATGTGCTGAACAAAGAAGTCCGATCCATGGAGGCCTCACCTCGCAACTTACAGGACTTAAAGGATCTGCTGCTAACATCTTGGTGCCAGATACCACAGCACACCTTCAGGGGTCTAGTGGAGTCCATGCCTCGACGGGTCAGGGCTGTTTTGGCAGCAAAAGGGGGACCAACACAATATTAGGAAGATGGTCATAATGGTATGCCTGATCGGTGTATTATAAAAGTGATATTGAATATCATTTGGAGTGGAAGAAATTTGGTGGGAATATTTGAGTTTCTATTGCGATCTTTGACTTTATCTTGGCAAATCTGTCAACAGTTTGGGACCTTGTTGAAATGTTACGTGAAATTCCCAGGAAGTCTCAATTTGGTCATTGTTGTGTAGAAGAAACAATTACTCCTGTTATTTAGTTGATAGATGTGTTTTGGTCCACAAAGGTTAATTTAGTGCTGATGAGGGCATTAGTTAGTGAAGATAGATTTAAGAAGACAGCCTCTGGGAATGTTCTAGCTGCATTTTACACTCTGTCATGCATAAAATTGCTGAGTTATGCTTAAAGGTTGTAAAAAGATCAGCATATGGATGTAGGTGCTGGAACTCACTTAGGCTCAAAGATGAAGCCTTAAGCAAGAAGGTAGGCGCTTTTGTAGAGTGTAATTTAACATTCAAACCATGACCAAAATCATTAAGGCTGCAGCTTTGCATCTGAGAAGCAGTAGTTTGAACACAGAGAGTTTTAATAAACGGACTCCTATCAAATCTGTAAACCAATCTGTAAAGGCAATCTGTACAAAATGCAACCCAAGAATAAAAAACACAGTGGAAATGAGAGTAAAATAACACTCATTAAAAAGCTTAAATCATGCTTTTGTGTTTGTCTGCTTTAAACTGTTTACTTGGATCCTTCTTAAAAAGACTGGAAAGGCCTGGATCATACGGTTCAAAAAGGTTCAAAAAGGTTCAGCTGTCCCCATGTAAATAAATTTACTTGTGTGATGGCAAAGCTGAATTTTCAGCAGCCATTTCTCCAGTCTTCAGTGTCACATGATCCTTCAGAAATCATTCTAATATGCTGATTTGGTGATGAAGAAACATTTCTTAATATTATCAATATTGAAAACAGTTGTGCTGCCTACAACTAGTAACCATGGTACTTTTTTCAGGATTCTTTGATGAATGGAAAGTTTTTATTTTATAAATGTCATTTTATTTTAACAGTATTTTATTTGAAGTTTTCATTTTGAGATATATATATATATATATATATATATCTCAAAATGAAAATTTAGCCATGTATATATATATATATATATATACATACATATACATACAGTGTGTATATATATATATATATATACATACACCGATCAGGCATAACATTATGCTCAAGGTGTGCTGTGGTATCTGGTACCAAGATGTTAGCAGCAGATCCATTAAGTCCTGTAAGTTTCGAGGAGGGGCCTCCATGGATGGGACTTGTTTGTTCAGCACATCCCACAGATGCTCGATTGGATTGAGATCCGGGGAATTTGGAGGCCAGGTCAACACCTCATACTCGTTTTGCTCCTCAAACCACTCCTGAACCATTTTTGCTTTGTGGCAGGGCGCATTATCCTGCTGAAAGAGACCACAGCCACCAATACCGTTTCCATGAAAGGGTGTACATGGTCTGCAACAATGCTTAGGTAGGTGGTACGTGTCAAAGTAACATCCACATGGATGGCAGGACCCAAGGTTTCCCAGCAGAACATTGCCCAAAGCATCACACTGCCTCCGCCGGCTTGCCTTCTTCCCATAGTGCATCCTGGTGCCATGAGTTTCCCAGGTAAGCGACGCACACTCACCCGGCCATCCACGTGATGTAAAAGAAAACGTGATTCAGTAGCTCGTCTGTTTGATCGGACCACGCGGGCCAGCCTTCGCTCCCCATGTGCATCAATGACCCTGTCGCCGGTTCACCACTGTTCCTTCCTTGGACCACTTTTGATAGATACTGACCACTGCAGACCGGGAACACCCCACAAGAGCTGCAGTTTTGGAGATGCTCTGACCCAGTCATCTAGCCATCACAATCTGGCCCTTGTCAAATCGCTCAAATCCTTATGCTTGCCCATTTTTCCTGCTTCTAACACATCAACTTTGAGGACAAAATGTTCACTTGCTACCTAATATATCCCACCCACTAACAGGTGCCGTGATGAAGAGATAATCAGTGTTATTCACTTCACCTGTCAGTGGTCATAATGTTATGCCTGATCTGTGTGTGTGTGTGTGTGTGTGTGTGCCCCGCCCCCTGCTGCCCCAGCCCAGCTCTCACTTCACCTTATATGCCACAAAATTATTTTTTTCTTCCTTGATATTTGATTAAATAGCAATTAGTACACTTTTAACAACTAACAAGAGCTGTATTTTTACTAAATATTATTATAATAATATTATTTACTAAATATACACTAACCAAGTGCATGTCACGTGACTTGGGTGATCGCTCAAGTTGCATGGTGGAAGGACAAAGAGAGCCAGTTTCCCCATTTAGCCAGGCTGGCTAAATGCTACCTTGGAGTCCCAGTGAGAGGCTGTCTCTACAGCAATGTTTCTCAACTGGTTTGTTCGCGAGACCGTTCTGAGCATATATAGATAGATAGATAGATAGATAGATAGATAGATAGATAGATAGATAGATAGATAGATATCTCTATGGTTCTGAGTGGGTCGCGGAGTGCCTGAGAAAAACGTGTTGTGCCGATTCAGTATCTGCAGTCAGATGATATGTTGTAAGGCTATATGTCAGTGTCATTTTCGTAGCTTGTTACGAAATTAAAAGTCTGTCTCACCTTAGAAAACCAAACTTCCATGTCCTGTCAGCCGTTATACTGTGCTCGTAGCGCAAACGCGGCGGCGCGCGCTGTATATCACTTCATATATAAAGCGCAAGAGAAACTACGATCATGCAACGTAATCATGAAATAAAAGTAAAGTACCAATAAATCACGTAACAGGTACGCCGTGTGTTAGCTGGGAAGGATTTGCATGCAGTTATAATGTTCATTCTGTTCATCAGGAGCAGTATTCATCTTTCATTAGCAGTTCATGTTGGTATTGTGTATTCGCCATGGTAACTGTTGTTTCCATAACACTAAAATGCCACTTTATTTTCACTTTATGTTATTTTATATATTTTTAAATTAGTGTGGTGGCTACTTTATTGTGTTACAAAAACTGCTATTTAATAGCTTTAACTTATAGGCCTATTTATTCATCAGTATTAGTCATATTCATACAATTTATGTGTTTTAAGTAGGCTAAAGTGGGACATTACTTGTGTGTGGTCATTAATTTTTGTGGAATAAATTTGGTGTTTTGTTTTTTTGTTTTGTTTTTTTAAAACTAGTCTACAGTGGAGGCATTTATTTCATTTTAGTTTACTCAGGTTTGCTAACTGCTCTAAAGAAAACGTGAAGCCAACGTATAAAGTTAATAAAGATAAAATTAATAAGTTAAATTATTATTGTTGTTATTATTATTAAGTTAAAAGTGAATCTAGTGTTATTATTGCTGGTGCCCTGCCATGAACCCGGCCCCCACAGCAAACAGAACCGAACCGATCCGAACCGTGGCTCCAAAACCGTGATGTGAACCGAACCGTGGCATTGGTGTGTGTGTGTGTGTGTGTGTATCTCTGTCTTTAACACTTGCTCTCATCCCATGCTCTCATATTTCACTTTCTGTCATATCTTTACACTCCAAACATTTTCCATACTCCAAACATACTCCATACGTCATTTGTTTAAGGTGTATCACAGTGGCATGATCAGCTGAAACGAGTCACAATAGAGCTTCAGACACTCACCTTGAACAGACAGTGTGGCCACCTGACTCTCTCCACCCAAAACCTGACAAGCGACTTCACCAGCATCGTTTCTCTGCACGTTGCTAATTATAAGCTCCCATTTGTAATTTCCAGGCTTGGTGAAATTTGTGGCAGAAAATCGGTCTGTGCTGTTCAGCACCCCAGATCCTTCTATAATGGTGATAACCAAGAGTCTATTGACTGTCCAGGTCATGACAGATGTGGCCTGAGTTGAGCTGCAGTTGAACCGAGCCTTCGAACCACGAAGCACCACTGCATTTAGAGGCTGGAGCTGCACCTCAGCAGACACTCCTGTGGGGAATTTGACAAGAATCAAATGATTCAAAACACTTCAGCAGAGTTAGTATTTACACTTCATTTTAAGGTGTCCTTGTTACAGTGTAATTATACAATTAAGTACTAAGTAATAGTAATAAACTACATGTACTTACTATATAATTAGTTTTAAGGCCCGTTCACATCAAAGACGATAACGATAAAGACACAGTTCTAAAACTCGTTCTAAATATTAAAGAATAGCAGAGTCCACACCACAGCTATAACGATAATGGCACAGAGAAAAAAAAACATGGTTGGAATCACTTTTCCAGCTCATGAACGCTAAAAACATTGACAGCCAATCAGAATCCATCCTGCTTTAAAAGAGCTAGAGCATTTAAAGCGACAGACAAGCACGTGCTTACAATAAACAGAACGATTTTGTCCGCTGGTGTGGTTGCTAATATAGTTAACTTTATAGTTATCTTTATATTTAACGTTCTTGGTGTGAACGGGCCTTAAAGTTAAGGTTTGGTTTAGGTTTAGTTTCATGTAACTATGCATAATTGACTGTTATTACTGCAGTAAAATGTGTAACAGGGACTCAAGCATAAATATTATAGGTCATTATATTTTAGACCTTCTCTTGGTTTTCCCTCTTTTGAAATGAAACAAAGGTGCATTAACAAAGAGCTGAGCAATAGACCGGGGCTAGTTGTCACAAGGGCTATATCATTAAATGTAAAATTTTGAGTCAAAGGTCAAAAATAAATTACACGATTTTGTGTGCGAGTCAAAATGGCACAAATGTTTGTTTTTTCTAGCAGTGAGTTTTTGTGAAATCGGTCCTTCAAATGAAAATTTCATTGTCATCATATTTTTGTCATTTTCTTAAATGACATGTTGTTTTAAATGTTATCAATTTACACAATTTCATAATTACATTTTTTTTTCTTCAATTTTGCTTTTTAATGGTAGGTTTCATATAGTGTGACAAAATCAAATATTAAGAAATATTGACTGGAACAAAGTGTGGCAACTTGCCCCGGTCTGCATTCCCATTGAAATACCCATTACTTTGTAAGATTTCACTAATTTCAATGACTTTTCCAAGCCTTCAAATCAACTCAAATCAATTAAAATTAAATTGTATTAAAATTTCTTATTATATATTATTTTTTTTTCTTAATCATCCATCCATTTATTCTCCAAACCACGTAACCTCTGTAGGGATGTGGGTTCCCTTTCAAGGGAACTCATGCTGCGTCAAGCGCTGCGGGAACGTCTCTGCGTGATTGCGTCATGAAGCACTCGTGAAATCAGTCCAATGGCGTGATGGGACGTCAAAGGCGGGTGACGTCACTGACCAGGAAACTATAAAGCACCCCTGAACCAGACAACGTCAGCTTCTGTGTCTTCACAAGTGCTCTGTGTCAAATCGTTTGTCCAAAAATTGTGTGTGTCAAAAAAAAAAAAAAAAAGGAAAATATAATGGCGAATCAGTTTAGACAGTGTGTGCCTCCCTCCCCTCGTTATATCACGGGTGGGGACACACATGTGCTCTGTTTAATGTGTTTGGGACTGGAGCATGCTCAGGCAGCCCTCAAGGGGGCTGACTGTGAGCATTGTGAGAAGTTACCGATGAGAACGCTCCGGTCCCGCCGATCGCTCTTTGAGGAGGCGCAGCGAAGGCTCGCGTCCTGGGGTTCGCAGATGGATCTAGCAGCGGGGTTAGAGACGGGTGATCCCCTTTCTCTGCCCTTACCTGCTAGATCTGACGTTTCAGTTCGCGAGTCAGAAGCACGCTCTGCGATTTCTTCTGCTCGCGCTGAAGCGCAGGTGCAGCAGCACTCCAGTTCCGAGGAACTGGATGTTGTAAGCCTGGATCATGATGAAATGATTTCGCCACCACATACACACGCTCACAAGGAGTTAATGGAGGTTGTGACTCGCGCTGTTGCCAGGTTAAAAATAGACTGGCCAGCCGAGAAGCAGGAAGCTCGTCTATCAAGCAAACTAGATGAAAGATTTCTCCCATCTAGATCACAACCTCCAAAGCTGGGCTTGCCGTTTTTTCCTGACCTTCACACCGAGGTGTCGAAGTCATGGAAAAAAACGGCTTCATACAGAATGTTTAGTCCAGCTACATCAGTGTATTCAAACATAATAGGACTAAAACAGCATGGTTATGCGGCGGTGCCGCGGGTTGAAAAGACGCTTGCGAGCTATCTCTCTCCCGATTCGGCATCGTCGCTGAAAGCCCCGCAACTACCCACTAAACCAGTACGAGCAACATCAGCGTTAGTGGGTAGGGCGTACTCGGCAGCAGGTCAGGCACCCGCTTGTTTACACACTATGGCGGTACTGCAAGCTTATCAGGCTGACCTGCTGAAGGATATTGATGACGAATGTGAGGAAGTGGGATGTGAAACAATAGTGGAGATTAGGAGAGCCGCTGATTTGTCTTTTCGGGCCACCAAGGAGACGGCCAAATCCATCGGCCACTCTATGGCAGCCCTGGTGGCCACGGAGAGACACTTATGGCTAAATCTGTCTGAGATAAAGGAGAGAGATAAAAAGTTCCTTCTAGATGCTCCTATCTCTGCTGCTGGCCTCTTCGACTCCGTAAATACAGTTGTCGAGAGGTTTCAGGAAGCTAAAAAACAGTCAGCAGCGTTTCAGAAATTCCTTCCTCGCAAGTCTCATGTCCCTGGGGCTGCCAGTGGCGTCAGGCTTCTGATGGCAGTCCCCTCCGAGGGGAGTCGGTGTCCACTACACGGTGCCCGTCTCCTCTCGGTGCCATCAGGGGCCGTTCTGCCAACCCTGCCACCTCGTGTGCTTCAGGGCGCAGCGGTCCTCAGCGAGCACACATCTCCATGTCTGCCCGGAAACGTAGCGGCACGGGGAAGCTCGCGCCCTCCGAGGAGGGCACAAAAAGGGTCAGTTCGGTTGCTCCCTGCCGGTGCGCCGTTTCAGGGCACCGAGCTGACCGCTCAACAAACACCAGAGGCCAGCCTCTGGCCAAATATCTCCGATTGGGTCCTGCAGACAGTGGAAAACGGGTACAGAATTCAGTTCGGGTTACGCCCGCCCAAGTTCAACGGGGTGGTATCCACAGTGGTCAGCCCCGAGCAGGCTCTAGTTATGGAACAAGAAGTACAGACTCTTTTGCGAAAAGAGATTTGTCACAATAGATTTAAAGGACGCATACTTCCATGTCTCCATCCTTCCTCAACACAGGAGGTTCCTCAGGTTTGCTTTCGGGGGCGAAGCATACCAGTATCAGGTTCTTCCATTCGGCCTAGCATTATCTCCCCGCACGTTCACAAAGTGCGTGGATGCAGCTCTGGCTCCGCTGAGACTCCAGGGCATCCGCGTTCTGAATTATATAGACGATTGGCTCATTCTGGCACAGTCAAGACAAGGCGTAGTATGGGATTCAAATACCATGAGGGCTCATCTATCGCCCGCTCGGGTACATTCGATCCTCGAAGCCGTAGACAAAGTGAAGCTAGGCCAGTCACTCACTGTAAAACAGTTTCAAAGACTTCTGGGTTTGATGGCAGCAGCGTCCAACGTGATACCTTTTGGCCTGCTGTACATGAGACCCTTACAGTGGTGGCTCAAAACCAAGGGGTTCTCCCAGAGGAGAAATACGTTTCGCATGATCAAGGTCACGCGGCGATGCCTTCGTGCCTTGGTTATGTGGAAGGATCCTTGGTTCCTGTCCCAGGGACCGGTGTTGTCGCTTAACACTAACGACGGATGCATCCCTCACCGGCTGGGGGGCGATCATGAGTGGTCGCTCGGGCCGGGGTCTGTGGAGCGGCCATCAGCTTTCCTGGCACATAAACCAGCTGGAGCTGATGGCTGTGTTCCTGGCACTCAGGCACTTTCTCCCAGACCTCAGGGGCCATCACGTGTTGGTCCGCACGGACAACACAACGGTGGTCTCCTACATAAATCGCCAGGGGGGTTTGCGCTCACACCGGTTATGGAAATTAGTACATCGAGTCCTGATATGGGCTCAAGGGAAGTTATTGTCAGTTCGAGCAATATATATTCCAGGGTGTCTGAACAAGAGGGCAGACTTCCTGTCAAGGCAGGGAGTGGTGCCCGGGGAATGGAGACTCCACCCCGAGGTGGTGGAGCTCCTCTGGAATCGCTTCGGGCGAGCTCAGGTGGATCTGTTCGCGTCTTGAGAGACTACACACTGTCCACTGTTTTATTCCCTCACACATCCAGCCCCCCTGGGGTTGGATGCCATGGTGCATACGTGGCCGAGGCTGCGTCTGTACGCCTTTCCCCCGTGGCGCTGTTGACAGGAGTTCTGGAGAGAGTATGCCAGGACGGGGTCTGTCTGCTGTTAATAGCCCCGTTCTGGCCGGGCCGAGTATGGCTGTCGGACATTGTGTCTCTTCTCGAGGGCCCTCCATAGGAAATTCCAGTCAGGAGGGACCTTCTCTCCCAGGCGATGGGGTCAATTCTGCACCCACACCCGGAGCTGTGGAAACTGTGGGCCTGGCCTCTGAGGGGGCCCGGCTCATAGATTCAGGTCTCTCTGCTGAGGTAGTTGAGATCATGCTGCACTCCAGAGCTCCTTCTACGAGGAGGCTTTATGCCCTTAAATGGAGAGTTTTTGTCTCATGGTGCACAAGCCATACGTTGAATCCAGTTGACTGCCCAGTTGGTTCAGTACTAGAGTTTCTTCAAGTTAAATTATCTTCAGAATTATCCCCTTCTACCTTGAAGGTATATGTGGCGGCCATTTCTGCTTACCACATTCCGTTAGAAGGTGTATCAGTGGGTAGACACCCGTGGGTTACTCGCTTCCTCCGTGGTACTCTGAGGCTTAGGCCTGCGGCACGCTCGAGGGTGCCGACCTGGGATCTGGCCGTGGTGCTAGAAGGCCTAGCGCTGGCTCCTTTTGAACCTATTGAAGAGGTGCCAGAGAAGTTTCTCACTTTAAAAACGTTGTTTCTTCTGGCCATCTCGTCTCTCAAAAGAGTCGGTGATCTACAAGCACTGTTGGTTTCTCCCTCATGTCTTGAGTTTGCACCTGGTATGGTGAAAGCATTTTTGTTTCCTAAAGAGGCATATGTGCCTAAGGTCCCCACTAATGTGGCGGGCCACATAATGCTGCAGACCTTTTCTCCGCCTCCGTTTCAAAACCCAGACCAGAAGAAATTAAATCTGCTCTGCCCAGTGAGGGCACTAGATGCTTATGTCCACAGAGCTGCCCTGTGGCGTAAGACTGATCAGTTGTTTATTTGTTTTGGCTCCCCAAGTAAGGGAAACCCCGCATCTAAACAGACGCTGAGCAAGTGGATAGTCGAGGCTATTTCAATTGCTTATGAGTCGGCCGGTCAGCTCTCACCCTTAAGTGTCCGAGCCCACTCTACTCGGAGTATGGCTGCTTTTACAGCTCTGCTGTCAGGAGTTTCTCTTCAGGAGGTGTGTGATGCGGCAGGCTGGTCCTCACCGCACACCTTTGTGAGGTTTTATAACCTGGATGTGGCCTCTACTCCAGGGTCTCGAGTGCTTGGAACATAGTGTGCGCTACGATTTCACACATACAGGCACTTGGGGTTATGGCGGCGTGGGTATTGGGTTCCTGCAGCGCTTGACGCAGCACGAGTTCCCTTGAAAGTGAATGTCTCAGGTTACGTATGTAACCATGGTTCCCTGAGAGGGAACGAGACGCTGCGTCGCTTTGCCATACTCCTGGCATGCCTGTGACCGACTTGTTCGACCTATCAGAAGCTGATATTGTCTGGTTCAGGGGTGCTTTATAGTTTCCTGGTCAATGACGTCACCCGCCTTTGATGTCCCGTCACGCCATTGGACTGATTTCACGAGTGCTTCATGACGCAATCATGGAGAGGCGTTCCCGCAGCGCTTGACGCAGCATCTCGTTCCCTCTCAGGGAACCATGGTTACATACGTAACCTGAGACGTTTTCTTCATCAGTATTTGTATAAATAAAATAAAATGTACTTAAGAAGCTAAATTGTGTAACATAACAAGACTTGTTTTCAAATAATATAATTTCAGAATAAATATTGTGTGGTTTACACGTAAAAAAGAAAAAGAATTTACTAGTGAGTGAAAAAAACAAGCAAATGTATCTTGCTTTAAAGATATTTTTACTGGAAAACAAGGCAGAAATACTGTGGGTGAATAAGAAAACTCACCCATGGTGATCAGAAGAAAAAGACCCAGTCTAAAAACATCCATGTTTCTTCAGTTATCGTCACACCAGCATCCTAAAATAAATGCGCACCATTGTGAAACAGGCTGGCCAACTGTTGGGACACAACCCTGAAATTATTAGTGTTCATTTTATTGTCTTCAGGCATCAGGAATTCCTCATATGTTTTTTTTTGTACAGTAGGTGTGTCTTTGTCATGAACATTGTGTGCAAATATCCTATTGTATTATGAGGTAAACACAAATTTGTCACAAATGTCCAGACATTCCATTTATTTAAACCATCAAGCTTTTATTATGCTTTTCTGATCAAAACATTACTAATATTACCCACAATGCTTTTTCATCTTTATTAACTTATATATCACAATATGAACATCATGAAGGAATTACTGACTAATACATACATACATACATATGTGCTATTGTACATGAGTCTTTTGGTCTTTACTACATTATTTGTTCAGTACACACCCTAGAACAGGTATGACAGATTTCAGATTTTAAAACACACTCTCCTTTCAGTGAACTTAAAAGCTGTTCTAGTAGGAAATTCAATATCTTGAACAACAACATACCTCAAAAAGATTCCATGGAATTCAATTAATCCAGGAAAATAGAGAAACAGTCCTTCGTCAGATCACCTTTATCACTTGTCGGCCTACAGAGGGGCCAAAGTCCAGCTGGCTGCTGACCGTCATGTTATCAAAGACAGAGAGGTAAGCCTCTATTACATCTCCATGCAGTCGAAACCCATCGAGCCTGTCTGCTTTGCATATGTCTGCAGATCTCGTGAGGATTTGAAGTCACACTGACGTCAAACAAGGTGGTCCGTCTACCTGAAAGATTACCTTTGGGGTGCATGAGCCCATGGACTGTTTGGGTTCATGCAAGACTGTGTTTGAATGCAGTTGATTTATATCCTCTGAAACAGACACACCCAGTTTCACTGAAAAAAAGAGAGTTTACAGTGTCAACAACAGTCATTCCTACAGCTCAGCGGATTTATATATCAAGTCTCCATCACTATATGTGCAAAGACAGGTCTACAGGTGATGTTCACATATCTAGACAAAAAAGACATGGAGAAAACCAGGAAATCTCGGGGTATTAGGCAACTGTGTTTGTTTAGTTACCTGGGCATCAGCTGCTTGTATAGTGTACAGAGAAGGACATATGCAAACAGGTAACAATGACGTAGTCAGGCCTGACACACATATTCTACTTATACATGAAACTACATGCCCTGTGGCTCCAGGGAACATTGTATTTGGTTTTTTCATCTGCTACAGAAGAGACAAATGACAATAAATCAACTTAGACTTTGACCTGACTGGGTTTGTCCTACCAGCTACTCAAGCACAGGGATAAAACCAAACCAAACCCTTAAAGGGGACATTAATGGGATAGTTCACCCAAAAATGAAAATGAGCCCATGAATTACTCACCCTCAAGTCATCCTAGGTGTATATGACATTCTTCTTTCAGACGAATACAATCGGAGTTATATTAAAAATGTCCTGGCTCTTCCAAGCATTATAATGGCAGTGAATGGCTGTTTCTGTTTTGAAGTCCATAAAAGTGCATCTATCCGTCATAAAACTGCTCCACATGGCTTCGGGGTGTTAATAAAGGCCTTCTGAAGCGATGTGTTTGTGTAAATAAAAATATCCATGTTTAAAACTTTACAAATTGTAACTTCCGCTAACTGTCGTACGCACGTTCACGAGAGACTGGCATTCCAGGCATTCCATATGACGTATATGATCCGCTCTGTGCTATGGTGTCTCTGGACCGGAGCAGACTGTGTCCACGGTGCGGCAGTTGGCCTGACATTAACGTGAACCCAGACTTCATTCGCACAAAGGAAAGCATATTTACACTGTCTGAATTGTTCCATTCACCATGTAGAAAATAGTAAATGTGAAGTGCAACCTGCAACTTCAGTGTCTATTTGGGGGCTGGACACTATAGATTATAGAGAGCATTTGATTGGACAGAACATCTGATGAGAAGCTGAAGTGCAGGATCATCATCAAAATCATTGATCCGTATTGGTGGAAGTTTGAAACTGTACATTTTGAATGCTTATATCTTCTAAATGTGGATTTTGCCAAAAAACTTACATTTTGATGGGGACTTCAAACATGGGCTATGTCACATAACCTGCTTCCTGGGAGACCCCGCTAGTCACAGATTTCTGTACGTCACCGATTTCGGAACAACAATTACGATTATGTCTGTCAAAAAATATCATAAAAGAAGTCCATGTGACTCGAGTTCTGTATTTTGCGTAAGCCATGCAATATAGCTTTGTGTGAAGAACAGAATGATATTTACATCATTATTCACTGAAAAGCTTCCCAAACTCAACACTTGAAGTAAGAAGTCATGATTCAGTGCAGAACCATACGTCACAGCAGTCTGAGGACAACAGCGCCAGGCCAGCAGCCTCACACCAGTGTTGGGGTGGAGATAGCGTTATTAAGAATAGGTTTAGTGGTTGGGTGGGGTTCGCATTCGTTAAGGTTCAGCTTATAATAGTTATAGCGAAGGATGGGTAAGGGTTAGTGGTTGAGGCAGGTTATGCAATCTTCAACACCACCCTAACTTCATGTCTGACGCTGTTGGCCTGGCACTGTTGTCCTCAGACTGCTACGTGTGGTTCTGCAGTTAGATATATCTCAGTGGAGCAGGTTTGTGTTTATGTCAAAGAAGAGTTACTGTATGTTGTTCACAGGAGATGCCGAGTCAGCCTGCAGGGGGCGGCAGTGAGTTAATGCAGAGGGGGTAGGTGCGAGTCAGCCTGCAGGGGGCAGGAGTGAGGCTCTTTACTAGTATCGAGCGTGAACTGCACCTATGGAGAGCCATGAGATGGCAGGTCACACATTTGATTAGAGTCAATGGGAGGGAGAGAAACAGCACAAGGTCAGAGACAATGGTTCCGAGCAGGTGCATAACTGTCGAATTGCTCAGTCAGAACGGCCAAAATGGAATTAGCATTGTGCAGTGTGAAAAAGAAGTAGCCTACACTTTTGCATATTTTTAAAAAGAGTACTTAAATATTAAATTTAAGAGTGATTTAATTAGGACTTAAAGGGAAACTTTAAACAAAGAGTTTGAAGAATATGGGTAACCAAACAGTTGATGGGGCCCATGGAAAAAAAAAAATACTATGGAAGCCAATGTGGCCCATCAACTGTTTGTTTACCGACATTCTTCAAAATATCTTCTCTTTTGTTCAGCAGAAGAAAGAAATTTATACAGGTTTAGAACAACTTGAGCGTGAGTAAATGATGACAGAATTTTCATTTTTGGGTGAACCATTCCTTTAAGTGCATCTTTATATGTCATTATAAATATGGTTAAAGTGTACGCTAAACGTACTGACAAACATTTATGGTAAACTAATGTCATTTCTATTGAAATTTGTCATCTATTTAAATATATTTGTATTTGCACATTTGTAATGATAAAATGGCAATAGAGCCTAGTACATTTTAAAATATATTAACTTTAAATGTAGTAGCAAATAACGCACTACAGTAAAAATTATAAATTATAATCAAGTACTTTACACGTTCTTTAGTATGTTAGTCAACACATCAAAAAAGTGTACTTCTTTAAAACACGACAAAAGATTATTAAAATACAATTATTTAAAATGTGCTTTAAAGTAAAACTTTTATTTTGACATTATTACAAAGTGTACTTTTTAAAAGTGTATTAAACACAGTCATGAAAGTATACTCTCTTTAAGTGCACTTAATTTACTTAATATTATATTATCTAATAATATAATCAATCTACAAGTACTTTAAAAAATAAAATAAAAAATCCAGTTGTAAGGTCTGAAGTACACTACAAGTGCACCATAAATACAGTTAAGCACACTTCTTTTTTACATGGGACACCATGTTGTTGTTGTTGTTGTTGTTTGTGTACAGATTTCATGGTATTAGTTACATGATATATGTAACTAATACCATGATATATACATATGGTAATGATATATATCATGGTATATGATGATATATACATATGGTAATATTTCAGTACCACTGTTTAACTGAAAGTACCATGGTAAAAAACATTTGATATCATCACATGCCACATTATAAAATACATTTGACCACAGAATGCCTCAACTGACCAATCAGAATTAATTGCTTCAGAGAGCTGTGTAATAAGAAAACTTAATAGTGAACTGTGGAAATGTGATCACTGAAATCTTGCTGTTGCACTGCAGATTTTCCTCTTGAGCTCTTCAGGTTTCCTGCACCGGTGAATTTGGCTGCTTCATTCAGCAAAACAGAATTGGCACAGGGACCCAGATGGAGGTGTTATGGGGTTTGAGGTTTGAGGTTTGGGGAAGTGTGACCTTACAGGGTCCTTCTTAAAAAATGATTTTCTGGCTTACAAAATGCTGATGTTGTCTCCCATACAAGCGAATGGTGAGTATTCATTAATATTTTAATATTATTAGGCTACTTTTCATCTGCCACATGAACATTAAACAATGCAATACTGATGCACTTAACTAATTAACAGAGTGAAAAAAATGTATTTAATTTTTTTTTTCATTGTGGTGGGGAAATCATACACATTTCACCGGCCCACCTCATATGATTGTTTGTTTTCCTTATATTCTGTTCTTCTTTTCTCTTCCTTTACATTGTGTAGGATGTCTGTGGCATCATTTAATTGAAAATAAGCATTAAAAATAAAGAAAAGAGATAGAAAACGTTGATCAGGTCCCTATGAACCTATGTTTTTAACATTGACAACATTGGCATGAAATAAAAGTATATAGTATTATATTATTATTATATTATTATATTATATATTATTATATTAAAAGTATATATAAAATAAACTTATTTTTATTCTTATTATTTAAAATAATTATTCTTATTATTGTTTTATTCTTATTATTAACTTATTATTAATGTATTTTTTACTAATTGCATATTTTGCTTGACTTAGTTTAGTCCTTGGACTAATACTTAATGCTCATGCTGGAAATACTAAATAAAATTAAATAATTAAATAAAATCATTTCCATAAAATCAATTTTTCAGACACATGGTAAATTCTAATAATTTTAGCAAAACAATATTGGGACAAACAGCTTCATATTATAATGATATAATATTAGGTTGTATAATTATACCTTTTATATGAGGTTACTTGAATTATTTCAAATCTTTTTCATTACTGAAAAATCAAGTATTATGTGTATCACCATATATTTAGATTGGTCAGGGAGAAGCCCAATGTTTTATTTTTATGGATGAGAAAAGCAAATGTTTGTTGTAAAAATTATTTCATACTTTTTTCTGTAAATAATTTTTTGTAAAATACAACTGGTAATCTGTCTGCAATCCTGTATTGTGGGTGAGAATTACATCAATCTCAGATTAATGTGTTAAGTGTTCAGTACAAGACTCAAACGCAAATACTAGCGTTCCTTGCGATATCTTTGCTTTTGTCGCCCTCTAGTTGTGTAATGCGCTCCTACATGGAAAAACCGAAAATAAAACATTAGAAAATGGCGCATTTTCTGTTGACATTAAGAATTAGGGCAATAACATTCTGAGAAAGCAGGAAGGAGAGAAAAAAAAAACGAACCCAGGTGCAGGTGGCTTCATACGATTTACCCTCCACTGTCAAATCTGTCTATTTGAAGATTCATGCGAAATTGCCCCTATATGTATTAGGATATATAATTAAATCACTTTTGTATGATGACGAGGGGATGCTGTGGATCTAATACACAAACAGCTGAATTGTAAGCAATAAAAACCCAAGTGCTGCAAACAGGAAATATTGTAAAGTGGGGGAAGTGAGCCCAAGAGACACTCTCTGGCACTGACCATGTTTTGAAGGCACTAATACCACTACAGGGTCTTTAAATCCACTGCCCTCATTATCATCTAGAGTTACTGACTTCCCAAAGTCCCTTGATAATCTCATTACTTCACCCTTGATTAAACCAATTGTGTGTTTTCACTGCAGTTTGAGACAATAAGCTTAATCACAAAAGAAAAGTTGGTCAGCCATGATGGCAATTGTCTAAGGCAGAACTCTAAGAAATCTCTAAAGCTGTTAAGAAGAGTCAGTCCGTAAGTTAAATCGATACTTGGTCACAGCTGTTTCTTGAGCTCTACTGTACATCAATCTTTGGCATGTGGCCTCTGTTGACAATAGTAGTGCCATGTGTTGTGAGCATGCATGACTTTCTGTCTGTACCATACAAAGAGATTTTTAGCTTCAAAATGACAACAGTCATATTTTTGTTTTTATGTGTTTTACATCAAACCTTCTGGCAATACACAATGTCAAGTGAGCAAAAATTTTAACATGGCAGTTCCTATAAGATAATAATAAAACATATGAGTAGGCTTACTTTAGAGTGACAAATAAAACAAAAAACATGGTTATTTAAGTTAAACCATGGTAACCAAAAATTAACCATGGTTTTGCTACACTAACCATAGTTTAACCATGGTATTTGTAGTAAAACTACCCAAAAAACTAAAAAAACAAACATGGTTACTACACTTTTACTATAATATAAAACCATGGTTAATTTTCATACCAAAAAAACACACTTTAACCAAAATATCAATGAAAACAAATTATTCATTTGCAGATAATAAGTTTGTACCAGACTGGCGAGGAGCTCTGTCTTCTCCCCTCCCACTGACCCCTGCTGCATCACCATTACTCTGTGTAATTTGGGCTTTACGTGCATGTCCAGATGGGCAGGCAGCCATTCGCTCGAGGAGAAATCCACTTACTGATCCATATAGTCACTGGGTTACACTTGCACTTCCAAAATGAGGGAGTTCAACAGAGCTGTCTGTGCTCATAGCCACTTCTGCATAACCTCATCAGTGAACCTTTACTGAGCTAGTTAAATCTCTATGTGTGCATGATAACAATTCTGTATGTTTTATCTAGCCTGATCGCATTGCATCAACCTCTGCTAAAACCTTTCTCGGTCAACTACTGGCAGGCTTTTAGACTGCACCACAAATATTATGTTTTACATTTCTAGCATTCACCCTCATCTTCTGCATGCCTGTGCAGGTCTGGGTGGAGCCAAACAGACATATTCAAACCAAATCAAAGCTGAAGTCTGGTAGATTTTACTACAAAGTCCTAATTAAATGTTGGTGTTCAAATTATATAATGATCGAGAGAGTAATATAAAGGCGGTCGAGTAAGTAAGATGTTGTGGCAGATGGTTGGATAGAACCACAGGAAGTGCTGCCCCTCAAAGAGGCTTTTGTTCAAGCTACTAGAAATACCTCAAGGTGACCTGGGTATCTTAATCTCACTCAAACGCATCCCACTGTAAATCTATTCATACTGATCCTCACAATGCATCTTTCAACTTTACGGCAAAACAAAAGATTTCCTTGCAAAATTTCGCAATGGAAACATTAGTTTCTGCCAAAAAAACATAGTTATGTGGTAACTTAGCATTATCCACCACATAATCAATATAAATGAGAAATAAAAAAGGAAAAAAAGAGAGGAAAGGACTGTCAGCTCTTTTGACTTCGACCAATAAGCAACCACCTAGCAACGTCCTAGCAACCACACAAAACACCCATGTACAAAAAAAACCACTGAGAACGCCGTAGCAAATGTAGAGCAACACCCTAGAAACCACATAGCCACACACTAAAACCACCTAGAACACTCTAGCAACCGCACAGAAACACCATTCTGAAAACCCTAGCAAATTCCTAGCAACACCCAAGAAACCACCAATAAAATCCTAGCAACCACATAACAACACATTATACCCACTCAATAAAACAAGCAAATTTATAGCCCTAGCAACTCCCAAAACACCCAGCAACAACATAGAAATGCACTAAAGCCACTCAGAACATCCTAGCAAATGCATAGCAACACCCATGAAACCACTTAGAACATCTTAGCAACACACTAAACACTCTCAAAAAACCCAAGCAAATGCATAATGACACCCAAGAAACCACCCAGAACACTCTAGCAACCACATAGCAACACTCAAAACACCCAAGTAAATGTATAAACACATTAAACCCACTCAAAAAAAACAAGCAAATGCATAGCAACGCCCTAGAAACCACCCAGAACACCCTATCCTAGTACACCCAACCGCTTAGAAATGCACTAGAACTATCCAGAACAACATAGAAAATGCATAGCAACACCATGCAGTGTTTTCAGTTTTGTACGTGTTATATTCATAAGCTACTGAAATGCCATAATTTAATTGTCCGTAGAAATCCTCTGGAATTCTTTTGTAAGTAAACACATTTGCAGTATGTACTGTGGGTGTTTAGCATGTGAACCATTGAGATAAACCAAACACTGAGGACATTCAGATGGTGGTCATGACTTGTAAAGGCCTCATTGTACACTTTGTTGTGTGTTTTCTCTCTGATGTAATCACACATGCACAATGATCTCACTCTCACATGTATGTTTAGTTAGTAGCTTTGTAATCGTGCGCTGCACAGACCACTTCAGTGCCCCTTTCCTTCCTGTCTCAACTGAATCTTAAGGATGGCAACAGTCAGGCTTCTCAAATGAGACCTGTTATCTGAAACTCAGCGGCCACACCCACTACACCCCACCCCCATTCCAGTCCTGCAGGAGCATGGGAGAACTTCATGAGCAGGACGCTGAGACTTTCCCGCCTGAAAGAGCTGCCTATAGAAAGGGGTGTAATGTTTTCATGGGGGAGGGGACCGGCGAGGAGGGAGTTACTGTGATCTGGCCATGAAATCGCAAGGGTCTGAACAAGGAGATAGCAGTGTGGTTGAGGGTGTGACAGATTTTCATGATGTTGTGGGCCATGAACCAGTAGGAGCCCTTAAAAATTACCTTAAAAATAAGCATTCCACTTATAACTAAAGAAAGGTTTATAGGCTGATGCCAAAGGAGAACCTTTTAAAGGTCCACAAATCACATTTTATACTATAATTATTTAGAACTAACCATTTATGCACACCCCGAAACACCGCAGCAACCACATAGCAACGCACTAAAAACCACTCTGGACACCCAAGTAAATGTGTAGCAACACTCTAAAAACACTCAGAACACCCTAGCACGTGAATAGAAACACTCTGGAAACAGGGACGGATTAACTCACTGGCCTACCGCTTTCACAGGGCACTGGAGTAGAGGGGGGCCCAGATCGCTCAATGAGAAATCCCATACGCAATGAGAAATCGGAGCGCTGCTAACACCAGCCTGAGCATATGAGCGGGGCGGTAATATTTCCTCCGGAGTGGAGAGCGTCTTTTTGAAGATTCCGCTCGCTAAGTCTGCTCAGGGCTGCTCATTCATCCCAGAATGCTCTTTTTGATATGCTGGTTCGAGAATATGTGAAATAAGTAATATGTCTATGGCTATGGAGTTCAAATATTGTTTTAATGAAGTTGCGAACCTTATACATAGCCTAAATGCACAGTAAATATTGAAAGGGAGTGTGGAGAAACTGAGTTAGCAAAGATTTATTTTGTGATATACTAACAGTGAAGTTCTTTTTCGTTTTTTGCTTATGAATAAAAATACCTTCACAGCGCTATACTGTTAACAAACATCCCGCTGTCAACACTGATGAGAGCGCCATTCAGATGAATATGTAAATATGTGCTGCACGCTTTCCTCTCAGTAAAAAAATGAACACAACAAAAATAACAGCGGTGAGAAAACAGCAGTTAAGAAATCATCTGATCATAGTGATGTGGATATGTTTGCACGAGCTCTGCAATTCGGCACTATAGCCAGTCAAGTCACTTTACCTTTATTATTAGCCTACTAGTTTATAAAATATGGTTTTAAAGCCACAAATATCATAACTGTTATCTATAGGCCTAATGTAAGACATTTTTTCAAGAAAATCATTACAAACAGAAAGAAGTATTGTACAGAGAAATGTATTGTCGGAGCGGGATTTGAGCGAACGGCGTTTTACCGGTGAGGGTGAGTGGTACATGAATGGAAAGTTTGGTTGGGCCATGAGCAATTGAGCAAAGCGCACTGACATTGAACGGAATATTGATATGGAATATGGTATATTGAATATTCGCTCACATGGTCTGTCACCAACCCACCCTCCACCCTCCCAAGAGGGGCCTTTAGACAGGTCCGTGCCCAGGGCATGATCGTGTCATAATCCGTGCCTACCTAGAAACCACACAGAACTGCCTAGTGTAACCGGTCCTACTCAACCTGCTCCGAACGGGATTCGAACCGGTGTGTCCGGCTTGGGAGATGGGTGCGCTAACAAGGACACTAAAGACCACAATCTCTAGCGCGCCTCTTGAGGCCAGGGGAGTGAGGTTTTACACGCACAGCTCTTACTAGCTTGCCTCCGTTACACTCAGCCCCCTAAACCTCACTCTCATCCGGATCATGGCACAAAATGTAACCGGTCCACGTTCAAATTGGCGCCTCCGGCATGGGAGGCGGGTGCGGGTGCGGGTGCGGGTGCGTTAACAAGGTGAAAGTAACGACTGCAGTCTCTAGCGTCAGTCGCTAGCGTGCCTCTTGAGGCCAGGGGAGTGAGGTTTACACACACAGCTCTTACTAGCTTGCCTCCGCTTCACTAGCAACCACACAGTAACACCATAAACCCACTCAGACAACCTTATGCCCTAGCAACCACTTAACAATGCACTAAACACCACTCAGAACACCAAAGCAAATGCATACCAACACCCTAAAAACCACTCAGACTAGCCTAGCTATCACATGGAACACACTGAACACACTCAGAAAACACTGATCTGAAGAACCTGTAACATTAACGGTGATGATACACAGGGCAACTTTTTTGAGCAGTGTTTCCGGGCAATGTTGCCATGCGATGTTGCTTGGGCACTTTCCCATTGAGAATGGGCAACAAATTTCTATCTGGATACTTTAGATCAGTCGTGGGCCCTGTGTCTCACCTGGTTGCCCGTTGACGGCCACATTGCACAGCAACATTGCTCAAAAAGTTGTTTTTTATAATTATCTCAAAATAATTATATAGCCAATTCAAGAACCTTGGCAAAAAAGGTTCTTGATAAGAACTTGAATCCAATGAAGAACCTTTCTTTTTTTAAGTGTTTGATGACACCAAACATGTTTTAGGTCATACACACACTATTCTGTGGCAGATTTCAGAGCACCATTTATTGAAAGGGGTAGTCTAAGTTACAGAGCTGTTACACATATCTCTCCCAGAGGAATATTATCATATATGTGCTGAGGTGTTTTGAACTACTGTGCATCTGTGTGCATTGGTAAACATGTCCTGTGCAGTGTTATATGCACTAGTTACAGCAAAATAACATCTGCATGTATGTAATATTCATATTATGGGACCTATACATTTCCAAGTTTCAATCCTAGAAATAGATTTAAAAATTATACTTATTTGTGTACAAAAGTCTCTTGAAAGATTTGAATGTAGCCCGATGGAGGATTAATTTTGGATTAATCCTCCATTTTTGCATGCACTATAGACATTGTCATGGATTTTGCCATTTTATTATGTTTCCGTTACTTTTCCCTCATGAATATATAATTATTATTACAATCATTTGTTGTAATTACTATTTATCAAGATGCTTTGCTCATATTTTATTTCCTTCCTGGTGTTTAACCACTATTTTTGAGGGTAGTTGTGTTTATAAACCTAAGTGGACAGATAATCCCTTTTTATATAACTTGTTATACTTAATACATATTACAATTACAATCATTTTCACGCCAAAGGCAGAAACAAAATACCTAAACAAAAGAAACAATGCCACTGGAACTGCCACTAGATGTATTTTGCACCATTTTTGTTCTATAGATTTCAACAACGGCATTTTGTTGGTGACACACAAGTGAAATGTTTCTGTGCACAGTCGCCATTTTCTGCCTTTTTAAAACCTTTACATGCACGCGGGGGCTTTAAAAACACAACATCTCCGAGGTCCATTTTAAATCCAGCTCCTAAAATAACTCCCACACATCTGGAAAACATGAAAAAAAAAAAAAAAAAAAAAAAAAAAAAAGCCTTAGATTGCGCAACGTTTATGATCTAATCGCATGGAAATTAAAGATGAGAATATGATTTTGGATTTCCTAACATTTTTAAATCGACAGCAGATTTAAGATAATCTCCTCACACCAGCTCTAAGTCATTGCAAAAACAAATAATATTGCAACTGATTGACATGCAGAATTGCCCACACGGGTATCTTGCTATGATTTGAAAATGTACAGTGCGTCTCCGCAGGCCAATCACCGGGAGCTGGAGGCGGAGAGACGGATTTGATCATCCTACTATGGCGAAGACTTGCCTTATGAATAATAAATAACAAAAAATTGCTTTCGCTCTGATTGGCTTAAAGGCAGTCGTTGGCAAGGGGACGCTATTCTGCTGGCCAGTGAACGAAACGTACTCTAAGGATGGCATGGCTTATGAATAGTAATCAAAGGATGTGATTGGACGGTTGCCAAGTAACGTCACCATGGTCTAATTAATATTCATGAGATAAGGCTTCGCCATAGTGGGAATCGTAAATTCTCTGTCAGGTCGGCCTGTGATGAATTGAATAGGGAAGAAGAAGGAGGAGGAGGAGAATCCAATCCGGTTTGAGCAGGTTTTTGTTTCGGACGAGTGTTAACGTCTTCCTATACTGTGATCAAACCTACTGTGTGAATCTTTAACCGAGCTCTAGTCACAGCGCCGACTGTTTTTCAGCGTTAAATCCGTGCATCTTGCATTTTTAACCGCCTTGATTTTTTGCGAGTTGTGAAAACCTACAGCCATGCCTAAAAGGAGCAAAGTAAGTAGCGCATTGGTTTCCTAATATATCGAGGAACCATCTTTAATAGAATTGCAGTATTAAAAAAAACGAATGAAAATAACAGTGCATACACATTGCATGCAAATGTACTTATTTTTCTTCTATTGCAACGGTATGCGTGCAATTTTGTCTTTGCATACTTCTGTTTTAAAAACGCGTGTTTTGATTTGAGAGCGCGCGACTGAGATTTTTTTCTCTCTATCTGAGTTAATTGAAGCCAGATTAATTTTCATGCATACGCGGATATAGGGTGTGATCTGTGCATATATATTATGTTTGTCGTGTTTTTGTTTACAAATCTCTGTCGACATGCATCAGACAAAGGGGGTGTAACGATCTTAGTTCTCGTTTATGTGCAGCTTATAGACTCGCAACCTAAAGACGTCGCGCGCAGGACATCAAATCAAAGTGTTGCATTGAATATTTATTGATTACATGCAGTTTATATTCTTAGTAGGGTCTGCTGAAATGTCTCATACATGTCTTTGTATAGGCTCGGGTTTTTTTAGTGTCATGGCTGCCCTTTCGCGCAACCCCGATGATTTAAAACTCACCGTGGGTCTGAATACACAGTGACAGACGGTGCAATATTTTATCCTGCCGCTCATAGTCGTGCATTAGGGATTTAATTCGTGCATTGGGGCTTTAGTGCACGACTGCGTCTCTATATATTTGGTCGTGCAAGTGGTAGATTATGCAATGGCGGTATTCTTGTACATCATAGCGCCACTGTTTGGTGTTTCCTATGATTCTGGTATATTCTGTAGTGTTTTTTTTCCTCGCGGCTGTGCACCTCGGGATGTTGTGTTTGAAAGTGAATGGCGGGAATGTCATGGAGCGGGGTCGGTGGGGCGAGCGCAAATCTCCATTAATCAGCGTTGAATGAGTCGCTGTGCATGAAGGGGGCGGTGCGCGCAAGACTGGAATAAAAAAAGGACGGAACAGCAACAGTATCGGCGAACGGAGGCAGGACATAAACATTGATAAACTGCTGACTGGATTGGTGTTTGGGAGTCGTTCCTTCAAGAAAAATACCCAATCCTTAGTACTAAACACCCAGCAACCATTTAGTCGGATCCAAAAGCGAATGACTCTTATGATCCGATTCTTTTTAGTGTATTAAAGCGTACAGCGTGGCCCGGGTAGTTCTATTTTCGAACGAATGAATCATATGAACCGATTCTTTTGAATGAATCAAAACCATACATCGCGAACAATGTAGTCCGGTTCCCGAATGACTCTGATGAGCCGATTCTTTTTTTAGTTAATCAAAAACATACCGCGGACTAGTCCGCTTCTTGAAAGAGTGACTTGTATAAGCCTGTTCTTTTTAATGAATCTTCGGTTACCAAATTCACTTACAAATTCACGGTTTTGAAACTTAATTCACTTACGAAACCACAAGTTATAACTTTCGTCATGTCCGACTGAAAATGAATCAGGAACTGTTTTTGTTATGTTGTATTAAGGCTAACGAGTATCATTGTAGTTACTGACTGGTTATTCATGTCAAAATGGTTTTCATTTACATTATGACATGAGTTTTATTTATTAAAAGTTAAAACTTTATGAGATTTGGTACCACATGTTTTGTTTGTTTGCTATTTAACCAATTATTGACTGCCATTTATGCTGCCTTTAAATGTCTATGAAAATGAAACACCTTTTGCAAAAAAAATATTAAATTATTTCTCATTTGAAGATATATGCATTTTCCCTCCAAATATGTCTTCATAAAAGTTCTAAAAGAATTGTGGAATCAGAACCCAAATAAATGAAATTCCCTGTCCCATCCCTAACTTACCTGGAAAAAAATAAACAGTGGGGGGTAAAAATATAAAGATGCATCTGTTAAATTACATTGATGGACTTGGACTAATGAGAATAACACTCTTTTTTTTTTTTACACTTAGGCGAACAATGATGCTGAAGTCTCTGAGGTAAGCAGATCCCACTTTTTTTTGCATGGAAATAAAGTTTTAATAATAAAATAAATATTTTATTGCATCAAAATAAAGTTATATGGTTTAACCCTGTTACTGCTTTGCAGCCTAAAAGAAGGTCGGAGAGGTTGGTAAACGTGAGTATACATGTTTTTGTTTAAATTTATCCAACAGATATGACAATTGTTGTTTGTTTATTAATTTATGTATTATAACTCTTTTCATTTATAGAAACCTGCACCCCCAAAAGCAGAGCCTAAGCCAAAGGTAAGGAAAATGCTGAAATAAAAATAATAAAAACATAAATGAAATTATAGACTATAACTTATAGCAATAAAATGAACATTAATTCAACCCAATGTAGAAGGCGCCTGCCAAACCTAAGAAAACAAAGGAACCCAAGGAGCCCAAGGAGGAGGAGAAGAAAGAGGAGGTGCCTGCAGAAAACGGAGAGACAAAAGCTGACGAAGAGGTAACATTACGTATATCACCCTTAAATGATTTGTGATGTGATCTTATGTGAAGATGTTTGATTAACTCCAATGGTGATGTTTTTTCAGGCAACGGAAGACGCCGACAAGAAGGAAGACGGGGAATAACTTTGCTGAGGTCTCATCTTTTACCAGCACTCCCTGTACCTCTTTTCTTGTACAATTCAGGGGAATATTTTTATCTACTATTTTCTAAAGGCAGGTTTTTTAGTAGTTTGATTGTAGAGACACATTTTTTATGGAAGAAAAGAAACATTTTGAAAGTGATCTCATCATATCCAGCATTTTTACATTGGGCAGAAAAAACTACCGTCATCGTAAATGTCGACAGGAGTTTTTTTCCCCCTCTCTGCTGTCGCTTTCAAAGTGAGAGGTAGAGGGGCAGGTTGCGGGCATGTCATTTACACAGACAGCTGGACATCTTACCGAGCTTGTCCGTATGACTAACATTCCATTGGCTTTATGAGGGATTTTATTTTTTTTGTGTGTGTGTGTGTGTGTGTGTGTTTGTGTAACCTGTAATGTGTGTTTGGGGAGGGAGGGGTGGGCAAATAACTAATTGTTTATAAGGAGAAAGATTACTTGTAGAACATTTGTAAGCTGTGTTCCATATGTTAACTGCAGTTCTCCATAATCATTTCTGCTAAATAAACATATTCTCTAGTACTGGAGTTCATGTCAGGCCTGTGCTTCGTGTGTATTGATTTTGTCTCCTCTGTGATAGTACCGCAATAAATTTGTAAAACTGCTGTGAAAATTTTTGGGGGGCTTTATGTCCAGTTTGTGTTATGGTACCGATGGCAGACGTGGGATGAATATCTCTGCAAAGCCAGCGATTCTTTAATATCCAAACGCATTATTAAAATGGAAAATTCGAGACAAACGAGTCATTACGTGGAAAATCTCTTTAGTTGTAAAGCGTTCTGACCAGCAGTAGCAATATTTTTGTGGGACTTGGATATCAAGTATAAATGTACAGTTTCTTTTGATCATTGTTTATAGATGTTTCTCTGTGTGTTATGGTTCGATAAAACAAGCCAATAAAAATCAGTTGTGATACCCTGTTCTCCCTTTGATTTTGAAGTTACATTCATTACTGTAGGGTTAGTTACACTTGCATTGTGTGTGTGTATATATTAAACTGATCTATTAAATATCTGCACATTCAAATTCTGCAGTTTGTCAGATTCTGCATGTACCATAGTATTTATGGTATTTCAGAGAATACCATTGTAACCAGGGTTATTACAGTTAACTAAAACTTAAAAATACAACAACACTGATTACACTTTGGATTAGGGTCCAATTCTCACTGTTAACTACAACTTTTGCCTCAATAAACTCCTAGTTACTGCTTATGCTTATTAATAGTAAATAATGTAGTTATGTTTAGGTATTGGGTAGGATTAAGGAATGTAGAATATGGTCATGCAGAATAAGGCATTAATATGTGTTTTATAAGTACCAATAAACAACCAATATCCTAGAAATATGCATGTTAATAAGCAACTAGTTAATAGTGAGAATTGGACCCTAAACTAAAGTGTTACCAAAGCACTTTCATTGCTTGAAATGAAATGAATGTTAATTGAAATAAAATATTAAAAAAATCTGACTTTTTTTTATTTCAGCTGGTTGCCAAGGAAACATTTCTCATTTTCACTGAGTTTAAAGGGATAGTTCACCCAAAAATGAAAGTTCTGTCATCATTTAGTCACGCTCAAGTTGTACCAGAGTATTTTTCCCACTATGGTAGTCAATGGCTGCCGAGATCTGCTTGGTTACTAACATTCTTCCAAATATCTTCCTTTATGTTCAGCAGAAGAAAAACATTCATACAGGTTTGGAACAACTTGAGGGTGAGTAAATGATGACAGAATTTTCATTTTTGAGTGAACTATCCCTTTAACTTGATGAACTAAATTAACAAACTAAAACTGAAACAACATTAATAAAAACTATATAGACATTTAAAAAAAAAAAAAAAGATTAATAATAAAAATGATTAAAAAAAAACAACAGAATTACTAAAACTTATATTAAAATGAAAACAGAAAAAATACAAATTAATTCAAAATACTAAAAACTATAATAGGATCTCAATTATGATAAAATAACACTGGTATTACCATGGTATGTGTCCAAAAATAGAACATGTTAATACCATATAACTTTTTGTTAGTGTCTAATATGATTTTGGTGCATAATGTGCACTTTTTCTTCTTTTTTCATGACTAGTCTGTATTAGATTCACAATACACATTTATTCAGCTGTATGCAGAATATGGACTTTTCAAGAGTTTCTTTGATTTGAAAATTATTTGAAGAATTGCTTGTCTAATTCCCTGCAAGAACATTTTAGGTTGCATTTTGATGGGTCTGACTGTACTCTGACCTCAGGTTTTGTTATTTTTATCATATAAAAGTTACACATGTTATGTGTAAGGATGTAAATGATTTGATATCTATAACTGGTCTATTCCACTAAAGTACTTTATCCATTTGATATGATATGAATATATGCACACGTACAAAATCAACCAAATTTACATGTTATTAGTCAAAAACAGCTTTGTACTGATGTGTGTATCTTAATCACTGAATCAGATGTGAGACAGATGTGAGCACCTCTTGGCACAGGAAGTGACATCAACAGTCGCCCTGTTCCCATACGAAAACAGAGAAACGGTCTAAGATAAATGGATAAGCAGTTGCCCACCATATGTGATTTTAACCCCAACCCCCACCCAAATTTTTTTTGACCGTGATGATTTAGAAAATGTCTGTCACTGGTTTTTGTTTATATTCGAACATACTTCAGCTTAAGGCCAGGGAGTGTCTGAGCTTTGTTTTTGGTGCCACATTCCTGCTTTTTTTCCAACATGTCTTTGTAAAGCTAATGTTGTTGGCTAGATTCCTTTATAGCCATTTGTCAAAGATGAAAAGCAAACTTAACTGACTTGTGTAACTAAAAAGTAAATAAGGGAACTTGTCTGTCCTTGATTTTGCACAAGCCGTCTGACAGATCAGCTGTAAGAGCATACAGTTTGAATGTTTAATTTCGTTGTTAGAACTTTTCACAGACAAAAAAGCAACAAAAAACAAAAAAAAACTTTATGACTCTTGGGCCAGTATGCGATGTAATCTCTTCAAATTTAGATTCTGAATCGAAATTAATTCCACAGGTGATTTAAACCTGTCATTAACTCAAAATAACAAAGCTTAATCTTCGTGTGAAACATTTTCACCCTTGTATTACTGGAGAACAAGGGCAAGGCGACCTTTTGTTTGCTGCTTTGGATGGATTTATTTACTGTCTGAGCTTTACGTCACACACTATTTACGCAACGTCCGCACAGTTTCGTTAGTGTATGATGTAAAAAACAAACCAGAATTAACACTAACATAGCTGCACATAACTTGATACATTTGTGAAATATATCAATATAGCACATTTCTGGATTGTATTTCTTTAACTAAAGCTTTCACGTTTTTATTGGTAATTATAGAAAGTGCTGAAGTGAAACCTTACGGTGGATTTTTGTATGAGAGGTGACATCCACAGCTGATCTCCGCAGATTTACAAACTGGGAAACTTGTTAATTCGTAATGTTTGCATAATACTTTATAAGAGCCGGCCTGACTGTTTGACAGTGCGCGTTCTCAGGGGGCTGATGTTGTAATAGTAGTGTTGTGTGTGATGATCAGTGATGCGCTGCGCGCGGCTCTTGCTGCAGCGCTCGCACGCGCTCTACAGACTCACTGTCAACACATGGTCTGCTGTCGGAGCAGCGTTTAATGTTCAGCACCAACGACTGGAACATTTACAGAAAAATGTGGTGAGACTTTTATAACATATCATTTAAGAAGACGTTTATAATAGACTATAATATATACTTGTGCTTTAACAGTAAAATAATTTAGGTGTACAACCTAAACTGTCTTTATAAGGCATTATTTTTTTCATTATTATTTTTTAATTACTTTTATAAAATAATTTTAATTGAATTACATGCTATGGTTACATTGTATAATGATTATAACATCTTAATTTGTGAATCTCTTTCCACTCTATCTCATCTTTATTTATATTATACAATACAATACACATTGTCTCAAAGCAGCTTCACAGTTATAAACAGGAAAATAATGATCTATGATGCAAACTTCATCAAATACGAGACACATTATTATGTAAAGCAGCTCTACAGAAGTAATTATTCAGCTCAAGTCAGTTCAGTGTTGATTCAGTTCAGCTATAAGCAGCTCTACAGATGACAATAGAGTCATTATTCAGTTCAAGTAAAGTAGTCCATGTGACTACAGTGGTTCACAAAATGTTATGAAGCGACGAGAATACTTTTTGTGCGCAAAAAACTCCCCAAAATAACGACTTTATTCAACAATTTCTTCTCGTCTGCGTGAATCTCCTATGCTGTTCACGGTTCTACAACAGAACTAGCTCAGTCCAGTCAGCGGGCCAGGTCTCTCTCAAGTCAGATTGCGGATTGGTATCATTCAAATATTTTAATCCAGCTCCTTCTGCTTGAAGATTAGGATGACAAATGACTACAATTGTATTGACCTTTTTTGCAGTGCAAAATGAAAGCAAGTCTCTTTCCTCTCTGTTCTCAGGGTCTTTTTGGAGTATCAGAGCTCAGTAGTCCTGCCGGTTTCCAGATTTCTCTGTGTCAGGCTCTCAGGGAAGCAGAGTTACTGGTCCACAGGGCTTGCACACATCCTCCTGGTGCCGTCACTGTGGAAACCTTTGACCAGCTGTCTGACAGCTTATGCAAAGTGGCAGACCTGGTAAACTTTATTGTGTTGGTGTAATGTAAACTGTGATTCTTGTTAGGGTTCTGTTAAATCTCAATGTTTTGTGTTTGTTGCAGGCAGATTTCATCAAAGTGGCTCACCCGGTGGCCGCGTTCCGGGAGGCAGCGGAAAGGACCTGCGTTGATATCGGAACTGTTGTGGAAATGTGGGTATCTGTCATCTGGTTATTCTGGTTTTAATGTTAAACAGTATTTGTGTTTTATTTTTATTTGTGTATGTGTATGTTACAGACTCAATACAAATGTTGATTTGTGTCAGAGCCTGAAGAATTTGCTGGGAAACGAGGCTGTTTTGTCCACACTGGACCCAGACACAAGGCAGGTTTTAATACATTTTAAAATGTATTAGCTGGCAAAGCTTTCAGCATCATTACTCCGGTCTTTAGTGTCACATGATCCTTCAGAAATCATTCTAAAATGCTGATTTGGTGCTGAAGAAACATTATTATTATCAATGTTGAAAACTGGTTTTGGTAGAAACCTTGATAGATTTTGTTTCAGGATTCTTTGATGAATAGAAAGTTCAAAAGAACAGCATTTATTTGAAATATAAACTTTTTAAAACTATATTATTGTCTTTACTGTCACTTTTGATCAATTTAATGTATCCTTGCTGAAAAAAATATTAATTCCTTTAATAATAAATAAAAAAAACTTTTAAATGGTAATGTATATGGTTCTGTTGCTGGTTTAGGAGAGTGGCAGAGCTCTTCATGTTAGATTTTGAGATCAGTGGAATACATCTGGATGAATCAAAGGTGAGAACAACCCTTTAAGACCAAAATACAAGCCTGCTCTAATGTGATCATACTGATTATAATCTTTCTTTATAAATCATCTCAGAGGAGCAAGGCTGTCGCTCTGAATGTGAAGCTACTGGATCTTAACCATGAGTTTTTGAGCGGCTCTCAGCTTCCAAACGCCATTGAGAAGCAAGTTCTACCAGAGCACATCCGCCACTGCTTCTCTATAGACGGGAACCGCGTTCAAATTGGCGGGTTGCATGCTGACTCTCCTAATGAGCTGGTGTGTATGATCAAATGATTTTGTTTACTTGGGTACCATCTGTTTGTTTGTTGCTCAAGCTTATTAAAGGTGCACAAAATCCGTCACGTTCCTGTGATGTGATTGGCTGTTTATGCAAGCTGAATAGCAAGCTATGCTTTCAGTTGCACGTTCAAGCGTCTTTTTTTCGTCTCTCTGGTAGGTGCGGGAAGCTGCGTATAAAATCTTTCTGTACCCCAACGCTAGTCTCTTGCTTTGTCTGGATGAGCTTTTGGCTTGTAGACATGAGCTGGCAACATTAGTGGGCTATGAGTCGTTTGCACACAGGGCTTTGAAGGGAACAATGGCTAAAAACCCAGGTAAAATGGCTTTTAATCAGATCATCAACTGCTGGCTATAGTCCTCATTGCTACTTTTGTTTAAAAGCTGCAAATGAAGGAGCAGTGAAAACAAACTTGTAAACGAATTTGTTTGTTTTACAGAGACTGTGATGAAGTTTTTGACGCTGCTAACAGAAAAACTCTTTGACAGGTATGTTTCACATTAACTGCTATTTTTGAATGAGTCTTTGATGTGTTGTAAAGCTTACTTTGTTTGTTTGTCATAACACAGAACATCAAAGGACTTCATGATGATGAAAGAAATGAAGAAGAAAACACACTCAACAAATCCTGTAAATGTTTATTTTGTCCACTGGATTTGTTTTGTGAACATTGTTTTCCCCTTTTTTTTCGTTTGCATCACAAACGCAGACAGATTTCCTAAATATTGTTTTTCAAATGTCAGGAAGTGATGCCGTGGGATCATGCATACCTCAGCGGTGCCATACGAACAGAAAAGTAAGGCGTTTTCATGCATACATCGCTCTGAATAAGCCATCTACTTCGTGTTTATGCTCATATATACGCTCATGTACCTGTAGGTTTAACATTGATCCCAGCGTCTACAGTCCGTACTTCTCTCTCGGTGCTTGCATGGAGGGACTCAACCATCTCTTCACGCAGCTTCTGGGCGTTTCTTTCCAAACGGTGCAGCCGAAGATGGGTGAAGTGTGGAGTGAAGATGTTCGAAAGCTGGTGAGCTGCTCTCATCCATCTTCGTTCACTCAGTTTTCACGATCAACCTTCTGTCAACTATTTACAGATGTATTTATGCAGATGGGCAGCTGTATTTACTGTTTCTTGTGCTGCAAACAGGCCTTGGTCCATGAAACAGAGGGACTGCTGGGATACATTTACTGCGATTTCTTCCGTAGACCTGATAAACCTCACCAGGTACAGCTGTCTTCTCTTGACTGATTCTGCACAGTGCATATATACACTAAGGGTACATTTACATGACAACGATATACTAAAAGAATGCAGTATACTAAAACGATATACTACCTTTGTGTTTTTCAACACTTTTTTACGACAACGTTGTCAAAACGATCCCCGATCACACGGATCCGTGAAAACAACTAAAAATTCTGTATTATGCATGCCAGGCCAGTAGTTGGCGATGTCACTTTGTAAAGAAACAGTACATGCCTGTAGACTGAACACAACGTCACCGTTTTCACAAATTCGCGTTTTTGTAGTTTACACTGAGACGATAACGGTATTGTTTTCAAAAACTTGCACTTTAAAACCTGTTTTAAAAAGTATGCATTTTCAGTCCCCCAAAATGCTGTTGTCTTGTAAATGAATGGCCAAAACGCATAAAAAGTGTTCAGTTTTTGGTTGAAAACGTTGTCGTGTAAACAGCCACTCAATGGACAAAAAGTGTTGGGACACACCTCTTAATTATTCAATTCAGGTGTTTCGATCAGACCCAATGCCACAGGTGTATAAAATTAAGCACCTAACCATGCAGTCTGTACCTTTCCTCAGTTTCCTCAGTTTGTGAAATTTCATCCCAGATAGATATTCCACGGTCAACCATAAAGGATATTATTGGAAAGTGAAAGCATTTAGGAACAGCAACAACTCAGCCACAAAGCAGAAGACCATGTAAAGTCACAGAGCGTGGTCAATGAGTTCTGAATGTGGCAACACATGGTGCGTAAAAGTCGGCAATGCTCTGCTGATTTAATACCTGAAGAGTTCCAAACTTCCACTGGCATTAATATCAGCACAAAAACTGTGCGGCGGGAGCTTCATGGAATGGGTTTCCATGGCCTATCAGCTGCATCCAAGCCTCACATCACCATGTACAGTGCCAAGCGTCAGATGATGTGGCGTAAAGCACGCTGCCACTGCACTCTGGAACAGTGGAAACGTGTTTTGTTTAGTGACGAATCACACTTCTCTGTTTGGCAGTCTGATGGAGGAGTCTGGGTTTGCCGGATGGCAGAAAAACATTAACTGCCTGACTGCATTGTGCCAATTGTAAAGTTTGGTGCAGAAGGGATTACGGTATGGGGCTGTTTTTCAGGGGTTGGGCTTGGCCCCTTACTTCCAGTGAAGGGAAATCGTAATGCTTCATCATGCCAAGACATTTTGGACAATGCTATGTTTCCAACTTTGTGGGAATAGTTTGGGGAAGGCCTTTTTTCTATTTCAGCAGGACTGTGCACCAGTGCACAAAGCAAGGTCCATGAAGACATGGTTGGATGAGTTTGGTGTGGAAGAACTTGACTGGTCCTGACCTCAACCCCATCAAACACCTTTGGGATGAACTGGAACGGAGATTATAAGCCAGGCCTTCTCGTCCAACATCAGTGCCTGACCTCACAAATGCTCTACTGGGTGAATGGGCAAAATTCCACAGAAACACTCCCTTGTGGAAAGCCTTCCCAGAAGAGTGGAAGCTGTTATAACTGCAAAGGGGGGACCAACTCCATATTAATGTCCATGTATTTAGAATGCAATGTCAATACTGTCCCTGTTTGTGTAATCGACAGGTGTCCCAATACTTGTCCATATAGTGTATATTCAAATGGAATATACATAATATTGGTGAAATTAAATAGACACACACACACATACTTTTTCATGCAACTGTATACACACACACTACCGTTCAAAAGTTTAGGGGCAGTAAGTTTATAATTTTATAAGTTTATAGTTAATATTTTATTCAGCAAGGATGCATTAAATTTATACAAAAGTGACAGTAAAGGCATTTATAATGTTACAAAAGATTTCTATTTCAAACAAATGCTATTCTTTTGAACTTTCTATTCATATAAGATTCACGGGTTCACACTTACAAATAATGAGATAAGTAAGAGTATGCGTATTTGGCGCGCTGTCTGAGGGGAGGGCTCCGAGCTCGGAACCCAGGGTACTCACCTTTTCAGAGTAAAGCCTTTCTCCCCAAACTAATACCCTGAGCAAAGCATTGTTAAACATGAGTGGAATACCGACGCCAAAAACCGATGGGTGGTGATCAAGAGGGGGAGAAGTACATTAACATATTCTCCTCAATGCATGTTTAAGCAATAGCTCCTAGATTGTACATAGGATACTTTATTGTCTCACCACCATTAAGTTCAGTTGATGAGCTGTCAGATGAGACCAAACATGACATAGTTAGAAGTTAGAACACACTAGTAGATAAATAGTATGTAGTGGAAAACACATGCGTCCTGTGGTCCAAATGGTACAAATGTGTCATTGAGGTGTAAATGACTCTGTCTCCCCAGACAGAACCATCCTGTGCCTGGAGTGTCCCAACAGTCCTCAATCAGCATATTGATGAATCCCTTGCATAGGCAATTATCATACTGTGATGATGAAGGCCATTGTGTTTAATTCACATGTATACTTTTAAGGGATTTCTGAAGTACTAGGGCCGTAAAGAGTTCTACCCATATTCGCTCAGCCCTACAGTCGACTATATATATATATATATATAGGCCTCCTCTCGTGATGATTGGATAGATCATTGGAACGTGTTCCTCCCGAACTTTGAACTTAAAACATTATATCCTGAAAAAAATGTATTGTGGTTTCCACAAAAATATTAAACAGCACAACTGTTTTCAACATTTATAATAATAAAATGTTTCTTGAGCACCATATTAGAATGATTTCTGAAGGATCATGTGACACTGAAGATTGGAGTAATGATGCTGAAAGTTCAGCTATGCATCACAGGAATAAATTACATTTTAAAATCTTTGAAATTGTAATAATATTTCACATTTTTTATCAAACAATGCAGCCTTGATGAGCATAAGAGACTTTCAAAAACATTTAAAAAATGGTAACACTTTAGTTTAGAGTACAGTTCTCACTATTAACTAGTTGTTTATTAGCATGCGTATTACTAGGATATTTCCTGTTTATTAGTACTTATAAAGCACATATTAACTGCATGACCATATTCTACATCCTTAATCCTACCCAATACCTAAACGTAACAACTACCTTACTAACTATTAACCCTCATATGGTCCTCGTTTCCCCTTTACACTCAGGGTCTTTGGGGTCTGTTCAGAACCCACGCATTTACAGTCATTGTATAATAAATATGCAATTTTTTTAATACTTTTTTATACTTCTCAACTATACATTTATGCCGTGTTTTGGGGGATATGTGGTACTTTTTTGCCTATTTACCACAACATTACTCAACTACACCATTAGCGTGTATATGAAATATTATTTTTTTCTGAAAAATTACTTTAATGATGCTCTAAATTAAATATGAAATTGATCTAGGTGTTAGAGGCATAATTATGCCATTTTCTGCTTAGAAGAAAACGTAAGAATTACAGTTTTAGAAATAATGTGTTTTGAACATGTATATCCAGCAGAGGGCCATAGAGATCCATTCATTTTCTGGATGTGGCCAACTGCTACCATCACAACTTTTTTTTAAAAATATATTTTGTGAATATATATATATTTAAACATTATAATATACATACATTAAAATCAGTATTTTTGTGAAAGGTTAGAATTTGCTGTTGTTTAAAGTGTTTTGAAGTGTCAGAAAAAATCAAGAGTCAGATTGTATTACAAATTATTTATTTCACTAACCCAAATGTAAAAAAACAAACAAAAAAAACACTAACTTTAGAATAAGAAATTATTAAAATATATGTAAATAAAACCAATAACAATAAGCAGAAATTAACAGGAGTTGTGTGCGTGCGTGTGTGTATGCGAAAGTGTTTGTGTGTGCGTGAATGTGTGTTTGTGCTAGGTCTCACCCCTTCATATCTGCATTTGTTCTGCATTTGTGGCTGATTTTATTTGCCAAATTCTATACAAATGCTGTCTGTTGCAGTCACACCTGTGTGTGTTTGAGTGTGCGTGTGAGTGAGTGAGCATGTTTGTTCCACATTGCATTTGTGCTCCAGTACCAGCCCTTAGTTCTGTGTGAAAAATGTCTGATTTATGCTGGATTTATAGATTTTTCTCTTAATGTTTTGGCTTTCCCATTCATTTTCAATGTGGGGTCCAACGGACCCCGAAGACCCTGAGTGTGATTTTTTTTATTTATTTTTTTATTTTTATTTATTTTTTTAATTATTATTATTATTTTTTTATTTTTTTTTATTTTTTTTATACATATCTTCAAATCAAAATCAAATCACTTTTATTTATATAGCGCTTTTTACAATGCCAATTGTTTCAAAGCAGCTTCACAGTGGTAACAGGAAAATAATGCAACAGAATTTGATTAGGCTGTACAGCCGCTCTGGTGAAAACGGTGATGTCATCCAGCTCATTTCAATTATCATATAGTGTCAATGCGGGCAAATCAGTAATATAGTTGAAATTTAAGTGTCCCCAACTGAGCAAGCCAAAAGACAAAGGCGACGGTGGCAAGGAACCAAAACTCCTTCAGGGCCAGAATGGAGAAAAAAACCTTGGGAGAAACCAGGCTCAGTCGGGGTGCCAGTTCTCCTCTGGCCGACGAACAAATAGTGTATGATTATGATTCTGGCAACATTACAGGTCAGAAGTCATATTAGATCAATAGATATTCGTAGGATTATTCGAAAGATTGGAGTCGTCACGCCGGGGACGGGTTTAATGAGGATGTCGTGTCGATGCGGCATTTACAGGGGGGAGTTTAATTGACACGGTCTCTGCAGACACTTCAGGGATGCGGTCGTCATGTCCAGGCTAAGGTCCACCATCTGGCCCGGATACGGCCGACTGCAGTAAACCTCGGGATAAACAGAGAGACTAACATTAGCGTAGATGCCATTCTTCTTATGTAATGAGTACATCAGGTGTTATGGGAAGTGTTCCCGGTACCGGCTGACCTAGTTAATGCAGCCTAAAACAATCATTTAACTGATTTGAATAATATAAATTAAAAATGTTTTATGTGTATGCCATAGTAAAGAGATGTGTTTTTAGTCTAGATTTAAACTGACAGAGTGTGTCTGCTTCCCGAACAATGCTAGGAAGACTGTTCCAGAGTTTAGGTGCTAAATAGGAAAAGGATCGACCGCCTGCAGTTGATTTTGATATTCTAGGTATTATCAACTGGCCAGAATTTTGAGACCGCAATAGACGTGATGGAGTATAATGTGTTAAGAGCTTGCTCAAGTACTGGGGAGCTAAACCATTTAGTGCTTTGTAAGTAATCAGCAAGATTTTAAAATGTATACGATGTTTAATAGGGAGCCAATGCAGTGTTGCCAGAACCGGGCTAATATGGTCATACTTCCTGGTTCTAGTAAGAACTCTAGCTGCTGCGTTTTGGACAAGCTGCAGTTTATTTATTAAGCGAGCAGGGCAACCACCCAGTAGAGCATTACAATAATCTAGCCTTGAGGTCATGAACGCATGAACTAACTGTTCAGCATTTTGCATTGAAAGCATGTGCCGTAATTTAGATATATTTTTAAGATGGTAGAATGCAGTTTTAAAGATGCTAGAAACGTGGCTTTCAAATGAGAGATTGGTATCAAAGAGCACACCCAGGTTCCTAACTGACGACGAGGACTTGACAGAGCAGCCATCGAGTGTTAGACAGTATTCTAGGTTACTACTTGTGGAGTTTTTTTGTCCAATGATTAAAAATTCATTTTTTTCTGAATTAAGTTGCAGGAAATTACTAGTCATCTAATTTTTTATATCAGCTATGCATTCCGTTAATCTTGTGAATTGGTAAGTTTTGTCAGGGCGTGAAGAAATATAGAGCTGAGTATCGTCAGCATAACAATGAAAATTAACGCCATGCTTCCTAATAATATCTCCCAGTGGTAGCATGTACAGGGTGAAAAGCAACGGTCCTAGCACTGAGCCCTGCGGTACTCCATACTGAACTTGTGTTCGGTGTGACATCTCTTCATTTACTGCTACAAACTGATAACGGTCAGATAAGTATGATTTAAACCATGCCAATGAAATTCCACTAATGCCAACATATTTTTCGAGTCTATTCAAAAGAATGTTGTGGTCGATAGTATCGAATGCAGCACTAAGATCGAGTAACACTAACAGAGAGATACAACCACGATCGGATGATAAGAGTAAATCATTTGCAACTCTAATGAGAGCAGTCTCAGTACTATGATACGGTCTAAATCCTGACTGGAAATCCTCACAGATGTCAAGGATGAATTAATGATATTAAGAAGAGGATCTATGACCTCTGGAAGCATCTCTTTTAGTAGTTTAGTCGGTATGGGGTCGAGCATACATGTTGTTGATATTGATGATTTAACGAGTTTAGCCAATTCTTCTTCTCCTATAGCAGTGAATGAATGTAATTTTTCCTCAGTGACACTACAATGCATTGTCTGATGTGATACTGTAGTAGACGGCTGCATGGTTATAATTTTTTTCCTAATATTATCAATCTTACAAGTAAAGAAGTTCATAAAGTCATTACTGCTGTGCTGTTTACAAACATCAGAAGGTGAAGCTTTATCTTTGGTTAATTTAGCCACTGTATCGAATAAATACCTAGGGTTGTGTTTGTTTTCTTCTAAGAGAGTCGAGAAATAAGCAGATCTAGCAGTTTTTAGGGCCTTTCTGTATGCGATCATGCTTTCTTTCCACGAACTGCGAAAAACTTCTAGTTTTGTTTTCTTCCAGCTGCACTCCATTTTTCTGGCTGCTGTTTTAAGGGCCCGGGTGTGCTCGTTGTACCACGGCGTTGGACTATTTTCTTTAATCTTCTTTAAGCGCCGGGGAGCAACTGTGTCTAAAGTGCTGGAAAAGAGAGAGTCAATAGTTTCTGTTGTAACATCGAGTTCCTCTAGGCTATCTGGGATGCTGAGGAGATGAAACTGATGAGGAAGATTATTTACAAAGCAATCTTTAGTCACAGCAGTGATAGTCCTGCCATATTTGAAGTGAGCGGACGGCTTTGCAGCCTTTGCTAAATTAAGTGTACATGATACTAGGTAATGATCTGAGATGTCATCGCTCTGCTGCAGAATTTCAGTGGTATCAACATTTATTCCATGTGACAGTATTAGGTCTAAAGTATGATTACGGCGATGAGTGGGTCCTGACACGTGTTGCCTTACTCCAATAGAGTTTAGAATGTCTCTAAATGCCAATCCAAATGCGTCTTTTTCATTGTCTACATGGATATTAAATTCACCAACAATTAGGACTTTATCTGCAGCCAGTACTAACTCTGATAGAAAATCAGCAAATTCTTTGGTAAAGTCTGTATGGTGCCCTGGTGGCCTGTATACAGTAGCCAGCACAAATGTCAAACGGGATTTATCAATTTCACTACATAACGTTACATAAAGCACCAAAACTTCAAAGGAATTATATTTGAAACTAGACTTCTGAGTAATACCGAAGATATTATTATAAATTACAGCAACACCTCCCCCTTTACCTTTCAGACGCGGCTCGTGTTTATAACAATAATCTTGGGGGGTGGACTCATTTAAAGTAATGTAATCATCAGGTTTTAGCCAGGTTTCTGTCAAACACAGCACATCTAGGTTATGATCTGTAATCATATCATTAACAATAAGCGCTTTTGAGGAAAGGGATCGAATATTCAGCAGCCCGAGCTTTATCATTTGATCATCTGTATTATATCTGTTGTTTATTTGTTGGACATCAATTAAATTTTTACCGTTGAATGGTTTTGATGGTTTTTTGTATTTACTAATTTGTGGAACAGACAGTCTCTATGTGATAATATCTAGGTGAAAGAGTCTCTATGTGCTGGGATTTATGTGACTTCTGTGACGTGAGACAGCTAGCAGGCGGTCGGGTAAGCCAGTCCGTCTGCTTCCTGACCTGGGCCCCAGTTAGTCAAGGTTTAGCTCTAAGACTATGTGCCAAATTACTAGAGAGAAGAGCGGCACCATCCCAGGAAGGATGAATACCATCTTTTTTTCAACAGGTCAGGTCTGCCCCAAAAGCTTTTCCAATTGTCTATGAATCCTATGTTATTTTGCGGACACCACTTAGACAACCAGCCATAGAGTGATGATAGTCTGCTAAGTATCTCATCACTCCTTTTAACGGTTTCTTCAGAACAACCGAATCAAGCCCAGTTTTTGTGTGTGTGTTTAGATAGATAATGTGACAATGAGGGAAACATCAAATGGGAACGGACCCCAAAGACCCTGTGAGGGTTAATAAGCAGTCATTAGGAGTTTATTGAGGCAAAAGTCGTAGTTAATAGTTAGTTAATTGTGATAATTGTACCCTAAAGCGTATACAGTATATTTTATTTATTTTTTTATTTATGAACATACTGTTCCCCCCGTATGGCAGGACTGTCACTTCACCATCCGCGGTGGTCGGCTGAGTAAAGATGGCGTTTACCAGCTGCCAGTTGTGGTGCTGATGCTGAGTCTACCTCCACCCAGCGGCAAAACCCCATCTCTGCTCACACCCTCCATGGTGGAAAACCTGTTTCATGAGATGGGACATGCCATGCACTCCATGTTAGGCAGGAACCGCTATCAGCATGTCACAGGTCAGTTAACTGCATAATATTCAGGATTAATTGGTGATGATTACTACAGGTACTAATTTATACTCCTCCTTTAGCCTGAATAAAATGAATGGAAAGTGTCTAAATATAACAAATTGAATTTACATGACAAATAACTACCAGTTTGACCTGAGTTTTATTTATGTATCTATAAAGGAACCAGGTGCTCCACAGACTTTGCTGAAGTCCCTTCTGTTCTGATGGAGTATTTCGCCTCAGATTATCGGGTTGTGAGCCAGTTTGCGCGCCATTATCAGACTGGAGAGGTGGGTTTGTTCACGTACCTACTTAAGAGATCATCATCTCTGTATCTGAACCCCATTAGAAGAACTGCATGTTGATTTAACATGTCTTTTGTTCCCTTCAGCCCCTTCCAGAGAGCCTAGTGTCCCGTTTATGTGAGTCTAAGAGGGTTTGTGGTGCTGCTGACACTCAGCTACAGGTACTGAAGACAGATATCACTGCTCTGTCATAGAGTAGAGGTCTGCGCGGGACAATTTTTTTCGTCCCGTTCCCGCTAGGTTCTATTCCGCACCCACCCGCTCCCGCTTAAAATTCACTCTGTGTTCACCCACTTACCGGTTAGAATGATTTTCTTCCCGACCCGACCGATCCCGCTAAATTTAGACCTCGTTTCCAGATTTAAATTTCCTGTTAAAGAAACAGAGTGACTGGGATAACAAATATAAAATGTTGGCTATACTATAATTTTATTTGTTATTTTTGTCTTATCACGATACTGTCAACACCGTAAAAAAATGTCACAGAGAAAAATAGGCTAAATCAAATATGACATCTGTCACTCAAAATTATAAGCCAAAAATACAAATAAACGAAAACTGTCGGCTTACTAGCTATACTGCAAAATAAAATATTTTTTTTAACATCCATGCAAGAACAGAATGTCGCTGACTGACGACAGTTTCATTACCGAACGTCTCTCCTCCAAAATCCGACCACAAAGGCTGAATGTTCTCTCTGAAGGTGCTCTCGTGGACGGGATGCAATATTGCCAGGTTGCTCAGGGCAGGGAACTGGGAACTGTGTGAACGCCACCATTGCAGAAAGTTTTGTTCACTTCAAGTTCAAGCGCGGATACGCTGTTGTCAAAGGATGTCGGGAGCGGCCAGGCTATTGTCAGACCGCCCGCTCCCGTCCAAAGTATACCAGAGTTACCGACCGCTACCGTCTTTGATTTAGAATTGTACTCCCGCGCCTCAAGAAAACTGATCGGTACCCGCGGGAATGCAGACCTCTATCATAGAGAACTATTGTGCTGGTATGAAGAATGTCAGAGCTTCATTGAATCTGGAGTAATTGTGAATATCAACTATAGTTGAGAAGTTCTAGTTACCTTAAAGGGTTAGTTCACCCAAAAATGAAATTTCTGTCATTAATTCCTCACCCTCATGTCGTTCCAAACCCGTAAGACCTTCGTTCATCTTCAGAACACAAATTAAGATTTTTTTTTGATGAAATCCGAGAGCTCTCTGAACCCCTCCATAGACAGCAATTTAATGAACACTTTCAAGGTCCAGAAAGGTAATAAAGACATCGTTCAAATTGTCCATGTGACTCCAGTGGTTCAACCTTAATTTTATGAAGCGACGAGAATACTTTTTGTGCGTAAAAACAAACAAAATAATGACTTTATTCAACGTGTCAGACTCTTACGCTGTTGACGCAGTGTAAACAGTGCAGCACTTCCTAGTTCTACGGCAGAACGACTCGTGCCCATGCGTCGTGGTGCTCACGTGAACAGCGTCGGCCAATGGTAAGCCGGTGTTCTGGAAGCTGCACTCGGATTTCATCAAAAATGTCTTAATTTGTGTTCCGAAGATGAATGAAGGTCTTATAGGTTTGGAAGACATGAGGGTGAGTAATTAATGACAGAAATTTAACCCTGTAAAGCCTGACATAATAGTCAGAATTTATTTATTTATTTATTTTTTTTAAAATCAAACCATTTATTAAACCTTTAGAGAAAGCAAAGTTTGCATTTTTTAGTATCATATTTGTAACATCAGGCTTTTATGGCTCATGTAGTATGACATATGACAGTATGAGCTCATGTTCGAGGAAGTAAAAAACATCTTTTTATTCAGAGGCCCAAACTGAGCAAAAATATAATTTTTTTGTGCAGTTGCTGATATTTATATGGCCAACAAGTACAATGAAATTTTGATAGCTTGTAATGTAAATCGATGAGATTTTAGAACAATATAGCAGGCTACTACATAAATTGCACATAAATATCAGCTGTCACTCTATATCTCCCAATAAGATGATATTTAAATGCTTAGTTTTATTATCAAAGCTCTGCAGTTTTTATTGTGGAGAAAAAAAAACATAATGCAGTGCTATACAATGATGATTTAGAGATGGATAAATAAATGTTCATCAGAAGCCTGATGTATCTTATTTATATTTGACACACATTTTAGAGGCCACAATATGCAAATTTTCACCGCTAGAGGTCGCTTATTCAAAACAAAGGCATAGCTTGATGACGCCTGGATTTCGTGGAGCTTTTATTATGCCGCAGACGACCGCTTCCACTTTTTCTGGTCATGTGTACACAGCGCTGTTTTATCATATTAGATACATTGAGTGTGTTGAAAGTTATGTTATAATGCTTCTCTGTGCATTCACTCAGCAGCTACTATGAGACACTTGTTGCACACTGCAGTAAGCTAGATCGATATTAGGCATGGTAAAACATGGTACTCGCGGTAAATCATGAAAACGAGATTTAAACAATAAGACTAACTGTGTTAAGCTGTATAACAATGATTAGTTTTCTGTCGATGAATGTATCAAACAGTTGCTCACCTGTCTAATAAAAAACACAATATATTAAAGCGTCTTTGGTGTTTTCATGGTTTCTACAAAATAAAACCGGAAATCGAGGGTAACGCGGGTATGTCATTGATAGGTGACGCAGGGACACGGTCTGTGTCCTGGTTAAAATTGCTTATTTCTCTGGATTTAAACATTCTTGGAAACATTTGGGATAATGTAAGTACACAAGTCAACAAAACATATAACATTGTTCTAGTTGTTTTTGGATATTTTAATCCAAAAATCTTACATATTGTGCCTTTAACACAATTTTTCTAAACAAAAATGATGTATGGATAATCAGGTAAACCTAGTTTGCTTCATTCCATGAAGAGTTTATGAAATATTACTAACAATAAAAAAATTATTCTTACATTTACTTCATAAAATTATTAAAGATTTCACAGCCAGAAGACACGTGTACCACAACCTGAACGGGGACGTTTTTAAAATTATACTAAATGGCCTTTTACTTGCTAAAAAGTATAAACTATCAATCAGATGACATAAGGCATGTAGTATATGTTTTACAGCATAGGTTTGATCATGTTGATCATTTAGAGGCCTTAGAAATATGGAAATCAAATATGATACAGTAGGCTTTATAAGGTTAAATGTCTACTAGTAATAGTAATTTATGTTTTTGGTGTAATTCTTCTCTTTACAGATTTTCTATGCAGTTTTGGATCAGGTTTATCATGGAAAACCACAATACAGATCAACCACTGACATCCTCAGAGAAATGCAGGAGAAATTTTACGGGTTACCATATGTTTATGACACAGTGAGTTTCAGGGTCACAGATAATTTTTTTAGTGTTTTATTTAATTTAATTTTTTTTACATGTTTAAAATAAAATGCTTATCCTACATTTTCTCTTATGTAGGCTTGGCAGCTGAGATTTAGTCACCTGGTTGGCTATGGTGCTAAATATTACTCCTACCTCATGTCCAGGGCGGTTGCCTCTATGGTGTGGAGGCAGTGCTTTCTACAGGACCCCTTCAGTAGGTCAGTGTAATGCTATCCTCTTGCCATTTAGGACATTTTTATCATATACATAATGCATTATGGTGGATTCTGAGTGCACAAATGTACATCAAACTGGTACCCAGGGTGATGGAAATACTTTTTTCCCTTATTTTAGTTTTGTACATTTTATAATCAATAGGGTTCACTACCCTAACATACAAAATAACCCGTCTCATTTGCAGAGTGATGGGAGAGCGTTACCGCAGAGAGATGCTTGCTCATGGAGGTAGTAAAGAGCCTATGCTGATGGTCCAAGGTAATATTAAAATTTTTTGTAAGACTTCACCAACTGTTAATATTACAAGTACATATTCACAGACTGATTTTGTATCCTCAGGAATGCTACAAAAGGCCCCTACCATTGAAGACTTTGTTGATGCACTAGTGCTGGACCTTGATGCAAATTTAAAACCCTCAGTTTAGTAGACCGTCACTAAGATCCTCATTTTTTCAGTCTCATACACTGGGTATCACCTCACATTTTTCCCAATGTCTTGCAACCTTTTAAGCCTTATTAAAATGTGAAAAGATGACATGAAAATCAGGCATCACTTCTATCTATTGTGCATCAGTTGCATTTCACATTAAATACTTTGTGTAGAGGTCAAGTGAACTTTGCCACATTCAACATCAATGATAGCAGGTGCTGATAACTAAAGGGTTAGTTCACCCAAAAATGAAAATGAATTTACTCGTTATTAATTACTCACCCTCATGATGTTCTGAAGACTTGCGTTTCTTTTGGTACACAATTGAAGATCTTTATGATGAAATCTGAGAGCTTTCTGTCCCTCCATTGACAGCTACGCAACTACCACTTTGACGCTTCAAAAAGTTCATAAAGAGATCGTAAAACTAATTCATATGAATTGAGAGGTTTAGTCCAAATTTTCAGAAGAGACTCGATCACTTTTTATGATGAACAGATTTAATTTAGGCTTTTATTCATATATAAAAATTTGGACTAAACTGCTCAATTCATATGGATTAGTTTTATGATCGCTTTATGAACTTTTTGAAGCGTCAAAGTGGTAGTTGCGTAGCTGTCAATGGAAGGAGAGAAATCTCTCAGATTTCATCATAAAGATCTTCATTTGTGTTCCGAAGATGAACGAAAGTCTTGTGTGTTTGGAACGACATGAGGAAGAATAATAATAACAGAATTTTCATTTTTGGGTGAACTTATCCTTTAAGGATGTGCAAAGATGTGATATTTTTGCAAAAATTGATTTTGCATTGATTAAAATGTCATGATCCTTTAATTATTGTTCAAGCATTAAAAATACACAAGCATATACAGTAGATGAAAGAGGTTTAAGTTATGTGGCAAATTTGTATAGTTTTACACAAACTATACAAATTTACCATTTAAAATCTCAACCAATTTTAAACCTTGAAAAGACCACAATCGTTTAGATTATGATGTGGGCCAGTGTAAAACCTCAGTAATGCTCTTAAGAATAGTCTTAAGCTTTGATTTGAGTGTCAAAAATTTGTATAAGACTAGGAAACTTTTATAAAGAACCTAAAAGCAACTTTCAGCAAAGTCTAAGACTGATTCTTAAGTGCTGACCGAAGTGGCACTTTAATGTTGTGAACTAAGGACTACAAAGATGTCAACCCAAAATGGCCGTCCTCATCCTCTGAACCAACCAATAGTGAGCCTGCAAGGGTGAAGTCACAGCAACATGACACCAATCATTTAATACAATTATAATAAAATCATTTAAGATACTGAAGCTTTTTAATATTAAAAAAAAAATTGCAAAATTATCACGAACAAGTATTGGTGCTGTCTCATTTACAGTTGGAGCAATAATGCAAACATGAGCTCCATCAATGGCTCCAACAACTCCAGGAAAGCCTGCATTCCTCAAAAGTTACTTGTTTTTGGTTTGACACAGTTGGAAAGTGAATGAACTGCCATACAGTAGTGCCCAAAAGTGATGTTTGTCTTAGGAAAATTGACATCTACACCCTATATTCAAATATTAAAAACTTGTTAAAGATTGTATGCATATTGTGTAGTTGTGCTTGGAGTCAATAGTTTTATTTGTGATGAAATGAAACATGCCAAATTGTGTAGAGATCATTTTTGGCCAGGTTGTCAAACAAAAAAAACTACAAACACATGGAAAAACAAGAGAGGACCAATGAAATCTTAACTGATTACACTGTAGTCTATGCATGTTTTGTTTGTTTTTCTAAAACTTGTAGCTATAGTTTGCCTTTTTTGCCAAATAAATACCTTCAAGTTTAATGTTTTATATTTTCCTCATATTTTGGTTTAAGTAGACTTGTAGGGTAATTGAACCACTTTTGGCCACTACTGTATGTTTGGTGTGGTTAGTGCCACAATGGTGCCATTTAAGACCCTGCTTATGAGTACCTGGACCAATGAGTCCAAATCATCACCGGTGCCCTACAGCAATTTTTCAGCCACCAAAAATGTAATTACTACTTTCATTTCTGCAGTTACAGCACTGATTTGTAGAGTAGGAGAAGTTACTAAATTTCTTACTATGACTGTCAGTTAAAAAAAAAAAAAAAAAAGAATATACCTTGACGATCAAGCTTGTATGGTTTTATCAACTCCATGTCACATTATATTTTTGTTGGAAAGTGTGTGGTCTTCTCTCTGGTGCCATCTTGTTACTCCAAACTAGGTTGGGATACCTCTCAGGACTAAAACTGCTTTATACATATGCCCCCTGGTCTATGTAATAATTGGGAGTAATAAAGCTTGTTTTTAAAAGTTGCTTGATCAAAATTCAGATTCATAAACATCACCATCCTGTCATAACCAGACCCAATAAAACCCAAAACCGAATTAATCCCAATGTACATTTCAGATATCCTCAAGGATTCTGACTAGCACAGACGCTCACAACGTTAGTACATGTTCACTTTAAAGAAGAAAAGCACAAACACAAGTTCCATTTTGTGGTTGTTTATTTACCTATACAAAAGACCATAAACTCAAGCCAAGGTGGAATCTGAAAAAGAGATGAATAGACATTCAATGAAGGAATCCGTTAGGTAAAACAACATTAAAATACATAAGTTAGAAATTAATTTGATAATCACCATGTTATGCCTCCTTCTCTGGAGCCACCTCATCTGTGCCCTTGGTGTTTCTGGTGTAGATCACCTGAGCCCTGTGCTTGGACACCAGCTTGATCAGACCTGACAACAACAAACACCAAACGTCACTCCATCATGGATTCATAACACGCACACTCCATCTCTGTATGTGCAGAGTTAAATGTGCATTGAGCGCAACGTGCACTAGGTTCGCTTTTACACATTCACATAATTTCCAACATTTTTGTGGATGAAAGTTTACAGCAGTTCACCAGTAATCAGATAAAATAAAAGCTTGAGGGTTTGAACTATAAAGAATTGAAACCTTGAAGAATTTAAGACAAATTAGTATTGCAACTTGTAGTGTAAAATAAAACCATTGTAATTTTTTTATTTCACAGTACAATTGTAACTTACAACTTCAATACATTTCAGTCTTTTATATTTAGTTAAATTTAAAAATTCTCATTAATACTATTCATTAATGCGTCGTTAAATTACTAAAATATTTTGTTTTACTAAGGGAACCACTTTTGCCACAAGAAAAAAAGTAATGCTTTTGTAAATCACAATTATGACAAGTCAAAATTAGTGTAATATTTATGAAAAGAAAAGATGAAATTGACATACCAAGTCATAATTTTGACTTCAAAATTAACTAATAAATTTTGACTTTAATAACAATTATGACTTATGTCAATTTCGACTTGACAAAAAAAAAAAAAAGGTATGACTATCAACATTTATTCTCATAATTATGACTTAGAATGTCACTTCATTTCATAAAATGACTCAATTTTGACTTGTCTAAAGATAGTAAAGCTTTAATTTTCTTACGTTGTGGAAATGGGCTTCAATACATTTGTTGTACATTAACCATATGAATAGCTTATGAATCAATCATATTAATGGTTAGCGCATCAGCTCATCACCTTTGCTGAGCAGCTCCAGCAGGGCAGCCCTGGCCAGCGAGCCCCTTATCTTCAGTCTCTCAGAAACCACAGCGGGGGTGATGAGCTTGTAGTTGGGGACTTCTTTGTACAGTTTGTCATATGTGGCCTTGTCGAAGAGGACCAGGTTGTTCAGCTTGTCCCTCACCTTTCCTTTGGACCACTTCTACTCAAGACCAAATATAGGAAAAAAATAAATACAATTAATGCACACAATTACACCGTTAAAATCACAAGTTAAATACTTGTGACTGACAGGTCTTTAAAGCGGGGTGAATAGTGTCAAGTATTTTTACCTTCTTCTTCGCTTTGCCTCCGGATTTGTTAACGGGATCCTTGTCCTTTTTGGACTTGCCCGTATCCTTCTTCTGCTTGCTATCCTTGGGCGGCTAGACAGTTTCAGAAAAATCATTTTAATCACATGCACAAATAAACACGTATCTTATTAATTACATCGACACCATTTTAACAAACCAATGTGGTAATGCTGTGCGCGTGCTCAGGCCTCGCGCACGATGCAGCAACATTTCATACAAAATAATCACACACAAACGCTTAAAAGGCCCACTTATTCTACATTATAGTATTCATTATGCTTAAAAACGTAGGATACGGTGGTTATATTGCGGCTATTTCAAGTGAGAAGTGGGTAAAAAGTGATATTTTCTAACATTATGGAGTCGCTCGAGCACTCACCATGCTGAGGCGTTGCGAGCTGCGGAAGAGAAAGGAAGTAGCGCACGCGCACGTCCGCTTTGTCCGCGTGCACTTCGACTGGTGCAGCGCGTACTTTCTCTGCGCTCAGTGTCTCGCGCTCGTCACCTGCAGGACTGGAGCGAGTAATAGGAACGTGAGGTATACATTTAGAACTAGTTAAAACAAAATTAAAGGAAAAAAGAGTAATTATTTATTCATCCGGTTTGACTTGAAGGTGAGTAAATAATTTTACTTTTTGTTATTCATTTAAGACTTTGAAAGAACTTAATACCTTTTAAGGTAATACCTTTTACCTTTTACCTATTTTTTTCAGCATGGGTACATTAAATTATTCAAAAGTGACAGTAAAGACTTTTAAACAGGGCTCGACATTAAGCCTGTTCACGTGCTTGTCTTAAATCTGTCATTCACTTGTCCGAATAAAAAACTTGCTTGTCCGGAATTTTTTTGTAAATATAATTTATTCTGAAGCAATATTCTCACCAGTGTTCAGTCAGCTTTGACATATTTAAATCTGCATATTTGTGATATTTTTACCTTTTATAAAGGGCATGTTTTCCCTAATCTTATTAAATATAAGCTATGCTTCAGCTTTCATTTTATATTCTTACATTTGATCAATAAATTAAATTAGAATAAGACACTATAGGGCTGTTACCAATCAAATTAAATAATTTAAATAATGTTATGAGATTGTTTTAAATATTTTGGAATATACAAATAAGAAATGTTGGAAAGAATGTTTAAACATGAAACTAAACCACCAGTAGGTGGCAGCAGGTGACTGTCTTAATGAGTGAGTCATTGAGTCGATTCGTTGAAACGGCTTATTCATTCAAGAATGAGGCAGTCGTTTACGAATAGGTCATTGAATCTTTGAGTCAACCGATTCATTCAAAACGCTGAATCATTCAGTAACACACTGTTGCTGTGGGATGCGTTATGGTTCTACTGTGATCTTTGTTTGAAACTATTTTCGCTGCTGAAATAGAACAAAAACAGTCAATATTGCATCTAAAATGTAAGTGACTTAATGTTAATTAATTGTTTATGGAACTGTCATATGAAATCAGTGTCACATTTTCAATCGTGTTGGTATTCAGGAAAACAGCACTCTTGGTCATGTGATGTTGTTTAACTGTATCATGTTATAAATATAAAAACTCAACATTTCGAATTTTTACCGCAGTATGTTACTGAGTTTCTCTGTGTGAGCAGCGCTTATTTGTTTTGATTTCTCCGCGAGCATCAACAGCTCAACCTTGTTACCGTCAATTCATTATACTACATTATATATTATTATCCACTATCAATAGCCACGTACACTGAATGCAGAATCATTCTTGCATTTTGGTGATTCTCTAGTTATTTTTTGTTATTGGCGTTTTAATCAGGCTACTTGTCCGGTCGGGCAAGTAAAATTCTCTTTCACTTGTCCCTTCAAAAATCCACAAGCGGACAAGCGTTAATGTCGAGCCCTGAATTATATATTAGATATTAAGCAGCACAACTATTTTTAATATTGATAATAATACAAAATATTTCTTAAGCACCAAATCAGCATATTAGAAGGATTTCTGAAGGATCATGTGACACTGAAGACTCGAGTAATAATGCTGAAAATTCAGCTTTGCCATCACAGGAATAAATTACATTTTAAAATATATGCAAATTAAAAAAAATAAATAATAATAAATCAAAAGAATAGATCAAATAAATATAACAATTATAACAATAATATAACAATTTTTGTAAGGTAAATGAACCAAATCTGGGTAGTGTGTGCAAAATATGACAAAATCAAACCAGTTTCTGACAATTTATTGTACATTCTATACAACATTCTATATACATTTTTACACCTTTATACATCATAAAGGATACTGATGGTTGCATGAAATTAGTATGAACTGAGTACATACATGGGTTGGACAATGAAAATGAAACACCTGGTTATAGACCACAATAATTTATTAGTATGGAGTAGGGCCTCATTTTTTGCAGACAATACAGCATCAATTTGTCTTGGGAATGACAAATACAAGTCCTGCACAGTAGCCAGAGGGATTTTGAGCCATTCCTCTTCCAGTGGCCAGGTCACTATGTGATGCTGATGGAGGAAAACATTTACTAACTACTGCTCTAAAATACCCCAAAGTGGCTCGAAAATATTAGATCTGGTGACTGTGCAGGCCATGTGAGATGTTCAACTTCACTTTCATCAAACCTTTCCGTCGCCAGTCTTGCTGTGTGTATTGGTGCATTATCATGCTGATACACGGCACCCCCTTCAGAGTACAATGTTTGAACCATTAAGTGCACATGGTCCTCCAGATTGGTTCAGTAGTCCTTGACGTGCCCATCAAGCACAGTAGGGAATGCCATGATATTGCAGCCCAAACCATCACTGATCCACAACATGCTTCACTCTGGGCAGCAAGTCCAGGTTTTAAGACTCTTTGAGGGTTCTTCTACACCGCACCTCCCACGGATGTGGGAAATGCAGTGAAAGTGGACTCATCAGAGAACAATACATTTCACATTGTCCTCAGTCTAATATTTGCACTGTCTGCACCACTGAAACCGACATTTGCACAAGTGAACAAATGGTTGGCTATAGCAGCCTGACTGTGAATATTTACTCTGTGGAGCTCAGTTTTGGTGGAATCAGGAGAGTCGAGGTGAGCATTTAATTCTGCAGTGAGTTGGGCAGCTGTGGTTTTTTGTTTTTTGAATAAAATCCAGGTTAGTAGCTGGACATCCCTTTCAGACAGCTTCCTCTTGCTTCCAGTTACTCCTGTTGGATGTGGTTTACGTGGTGGAATGCAGACTTTACCCTGTATACCATAGCTCTCGATACACCACAAAGACTTGCTGTCTTGGTCACAGATGAGCCAGCGAGACACAGACCAACAATTTGTCCTCTTTTGAACTCTTGATATGTCTCCCATTATGTTGTGTGGATTGCAATATTTTATGTACAGCTGTGCTATTGCTCTGCTAATTCAAACTTTACATGCATTTACTGATGGTAAACGTGATGACGTGAAATCAGTGAAGATTGGCCACACATATATAGGCATGAAACCTCCAACATATTGGCCAGTGTTTTAGTTTCATTGTCCAAATTATTGCTTTAATACTGGAGGCAAAAGTACAAATGTTAAAGTGCAAAAGAACAATGTGTCTATTTAAAATGTGTGTTCACTGGAGAGATGATCCTCAATTCTCTGCACGTAGAGCTGTTACTCAACAGCTTAAGCATACATAAAGTATTAAATCAAACAACATTCATGTGAAACAATTCATGTTGATATATACTATTAAAGTAAACAACTTTTTATACTTAAATCTGTAAACATTTCTATTCTTACAGTAATGCAAGTTCTGTTCTTCTTAAGATGTACAGTGGAGCCGCTTTATCTGTAAAGTGTGTGAATGTTGTAATATTGCTACTGAATAAGCTTAAGAAAAAAAAAATGTATGTGATACTGAAGGTAATCAAAATGCAATTTAAAAAATATACATTTTTAAAAGTGCAACAATAACACTGGCATTAAAACCCTAAGAACAGTTCCTTAAAGGGTAAGTTCACCCAAAAATAAAAATTGTCATCATTTACTCACCCTCATGTCATTTTAAACCTATAAGACTTTCGTCCATCTTCAGAAAATTAAAGCTATTAATAAATCAAGATACTTTTAATAAGATTCCGGTCCCTCCATCAAAAGTCTATGCTATATGTATGTTCACATGTGAATAAAACCTAAATTAAATCTGTCAACATATAAAGCGATTATGTCTCTTCAGAAGACATGGATTAAACCGCTCGATTCACATAGATTTATTTTATGATCTCTTTATGAATGCTTTGAAGTAGGGCTGCAACAACTAGTCGATAAAATCGATAATGAAAATCATCGATAACGATTCTCATTATCTGCCCTCTGTGCACGATAAGCTTCCACCAGTTGCGCCAAATTACAGCACTGAATAACGCATTTTTATGGACAAAATGTGCATCTAGAAATAGTGGAGTGAAAACAGAGTGAGCTGATGCAGGAAAGTTACATGATCCAAGTGCCCAAAACATGAGAATTGTTTATTTTAAGCTTCAAGCGAATGCATTAGCGTTTAACATACCCTGTCATGCGCTTTGACAAATGTGTGCGCGTCTGCGTCCTCAGCGCAAACCGTTCATTTTACAGGTTATATCCACTGATCTATATAGAGAACAGAAGTTATATCCTCATCTGTAAATGCTACTAATTAACGCGAGTATTTCCATTTTGCATGAAAGCGCGTCCTGACAGTCTGTGTTAAACTTCAAACTTCACTGAACGAGCGGCAGGCGCGCGCATGCGCGTCAAACAGACAGAACGCAGTCGAGAGGGAGACCATTAATATTCAGCGCGAAAACACTCATTTAACTGAAATATCTGCTGTTGGACGCTAAATTTAGTTTTAAAAGTTAACATGTAATTCAAGTATTTTATGAGAGTAGTAACTGTAAAGGGATAACAGCGTGCAATTGGAATATAAATGTAAGACGTTTCTGCAGGATAAAGAAATGACAGTAACAGTTACTGTGTCCATAGAGTGTGTGTGTGTGTGTGTGTGTTCCTGCAGAACATTCCTCTTATCTGGTAACACTGATTTGTGTTTTTGTTTTTCTTTAATATTTTAATGTAGGGATTTAAACTCCTTTTGCTTAGTAACTTTTTTTTTTGCACATAATGTATAGCACAAACATACCCTTACGAAAATTAACCATGATTTTATTAGATAGTAAAATCATGTTTTTATTATAATAAAACCATGTTTTTGCCGTATTGATTACCATTTGTATAACCACACAAATACCATATAGTTAAACTATGGATTTGAAGCAAAACTATGGTTAATTTGTGGTTACCATTGAATAACTACAATAACCCTGTTATTTATTTATTAATATTATTTTTGTTTGTTTTATTTGATGTAAAACCATGGTTAATTTTTGTAAGGGCAGATATATTCACTATGTATGTTTTCATAGCACTCAGCTGACATGTTTGTTTGAAGGACAGCATTGGGCAGGATGTGGAATAGTGTGTTTTGTCAGTAAAATAAATGGGCTTTTTATCCGATTAATCGAAAAAATAATCGGCCAACTAATCGATTATCAAAATAATCGTTAGTTGCAGCCCTACTTTGAAGCATCAGAGTTTTAAGTGAATACTCTCAACCGAGGGACAGAAATCTCTCAGATTTCATTAAAAATATTTCATATGTGTTCAGAAGATGAACAAAAGCTTTATGGGTTTGGAACGACATGAGGGTGAGTAAATGATGACAGAATTTTCATTTTTGTGTGAACATTAAGACCAATCCCCGGTTTCACAGACAAGGCTTAAGCCTAGTCCCAGACTAAAATGCATGTTTGAGCTGTTTTAATTGAAAACATATCTTAAAATATGTCAGTGCCATTGTTTTGTCTCAAGATGCACACCAGTAATGTTTTTTTTCTAAGGTACGTTTATAAAATATACTTAAATGCCCTAACTGAACTAAGTCCTGTTTGTGAAACCAGGCCCACATGCCATAATCGAGTGCTGTCACATTGGCAGGGCTCTCTGATTGGATCATTTTAATAAGAGGATTAGTCCATCTTTTTAGACACGTGGCCCATTTTTGTCCGCATATTACGCACAAAGAAGAAACAAACTGTTGTTAAAGCACAGCTGACTTCCGCTACCCAGAATGCAGTTTCCCAGCTGTAGCGTTTAGCAATGGTGCTGAATGGCAGACCAGCAATGAATGCACCAACTGGAAGAAAAATAAATTATTCGAAATGTATGGTTATTTGGAGCATTTTATCTTCATGCATTTTGTCATGAAACAATTTCTGCTGATTTACCATTTGCCATCAGAGCTACAATGGCATGCGATGTCCCACAGAAATTGGAGGGGGCGCTCTCACTCGCAATCACCCCAAACAAGGCAATTGGTCCGTATGAGGAAAATCCAAATGCAGCACCAAGAATCAAAATCCAAAGCTGCAGAACAGAAAGAGATTAAAAAAAATGTTGTATTAGACAACATTACTGTGAAAACCTAAGACAATAAAGACGGTTAATTAGTTTAAATCTCATTCTAGTGAATTACTGGAGCTCTATACCTCTTTCTCTGAGACACCAGTGAGGACTGAAACTGGATGGAGTGCCAAAACCCATAGCGGTGCTTCCTGAGGAAGCACACATAACCATTTAACTAACACAAGAAAGCACAAATTAGCTATGTTTCCATCCAAAGTTCATCCAAAGCAAAATTGGAATCCCTCTTTTGGCATAAAACTTTTGCATAGAAAGCAACGCTTCCATCCCATGTGTTCAAGAGAACGAAATTGTCACTTTCTGGGAAATTGGTGCAAAATATCAATCTGTAATAAAAATTGAAGTTGCTGAAATCAGGGAAGCCAGAAGGCGCACACGAAACGTAATAAACGCTGTCATGTTATCTTGCCTTTGGAGGCGGATGCCTGGTGTGTGAGAATGCAATCATGTGGAATTTTCAAGAATCATTCCTTCTGGAAGGATATTATACTAAATCATTGTGATGACAGACTATGGCTCAGGCATTTCAGAATGATCAAACCAACATTTGAGATGTTGTGCAATGAAATTGGTCTGCTTTTTAGTCCAGTTCTCCAATCACATCCACAGATGAGACAAAGTCAGTTTGCACATCAATGGATTTATTTGGAAAAAGTGTTTCCATCGTATGTTATGTGCATGTCTTCTTATCGGATGCAAGTTTTTATGCACATCTTGCCGTTTCTATCCAGATTTTTTCTGTGATATTCCAAAATTTGTATAAAAATAGGTGGATGGAAACATAGCTATTGACGCACATACAGTGGGGAGAACAAGTATTTGATACACTGCCGATTTTTCATAGGTACTCTTCAGCTGTGAGAGACGGAATCTAAAACAAAAATCCAGAAAATCACATTGTATGATTTTTAAATAATTAATTTGCATTTTATTGCATGACATAAGTATTTGATCACCTACCAACCAGTAAGAATTCCGGCTCTTACAGACCTGTTAGTTTTTCTTTAAGAAGCCCTCCTGTTCTCCACTCATTACCTGTATTAACTGCACCTGTTTGAACTCGTTACCTGTATAAAAGACACATGTCCACACACTCAATTAAACAGACTCCAACCTCTCCACAATGGCCAAGACCAGAGAGCTGTGTAAGGACATCATGGATAAAATTGTAGACCTGCACAAGGCTGGGATGGGCTACAGGACAATAGGCAAGCAGCTTGGTGAGAAGGCAACAACTGTTGGCGCAATTATTAGAAAATGGAAGAAGTTCAAGATGACGGTCAATCTCCCTCGGCCTGGGGCACCATGCAAGATCTCACCTCGTGGGGCATCAATGATCATGAGGAACGTGAGGGATCAGCCCAGAACTACACGGCAGGACCTGGTCAATGACCTGAAGAGAGCTGGGACCACAGTCTCAAAGAAAACCATTAGTAACACACTACGCCGTCATGGATTAAAATCCTGCAGCGCACGCAAGGTCCCCCTGCTCAAGCCAGCGCATGTCCAGGCCCGTCTGAAGTTTGCCAATGACCATCTGGATGATCCAGAGGAGGAATGGGAGAAGGTCATGTGGTCTGATGAGACAAAAATAGAGCTTTTTGGTCTAAACTCCACTCGCCGTGTTTGGAGGAAGAAGAAGGATGAGTACAACCCCAAGAACACCATCCCAACTGTGAAGCATGGAGGTGGAAACATCATTCTTTGGGGATGCTTTTCTGCAAAGGGGACAGGACGACTGCACCGTATTGAGGGGAGGATGGATGGGGCCATGTATCGCGAGATCTTCCCTCAGTAAGAGCATTGAAGATGGATCGTGACTGGGTCTTCCAGCATGACAACGACCCGAAACACACAGCCAGGGCAACTAAGGAGTGGCTCCATAAGAAGCATCTCAAGATCCTGGAGTGGCCTAGCCAGTCTCCAGACCTGAACCCAATAGAAAATCTTTGGAGGGAGCTGAAAGTCCGTATTGCCCAGCCCGAAACCTGAAGGATTTGGAGAAGGTCTGTATGGAGGAGTGGGCCAAAATCCCTGCTGCAGTGTGTGCAAACCTGGTCAAGAACTACAGGAAACGTATGATCTCTGTAATTGTAAACAAAGGTTTCTGTACCAAATATTAAGTTCTGCTTTTCTGATGTATCAAATACTTATGTCATGCAATAAAATGCAAATTAATTACTTCAAAATCATACAATGTGATTTTCTGGATTTTTGTTTTAGATTCCGTCACTCACAGTTGAAGAGTACCTGTGATAAAAATTACAGACCTCTACATGCTTTGTAAGTGGGCAAACCTGCAAAATCGGCAGTGTATCAAATACTTGTTCTCCCCACTGTATGTAACCCTGGACCACAAAACCAGTCATAAGTCGCACGGGTATATTTGTGGCAATAGTTAAAGTATGTTCCATGAAGATATTTTGTACATTTCCTACCGTAAATATATCAAAAATGTATTATTAGTAGTAATATGCATTGCTAAGGACTTCATTTGGACAACTTTTTGGACAAAATTTGGACAACAGGCGATTTTCTCAATATTTAGATTTTATTTGCACCCTCAGATTCCAGATTTTCAAATAGTTGTATCTCAGCCAAATATTGTCCTATCCTAACAAACCATACATCAATGGAAAGCTTATTTATTCAGATTATTTATAAATCTCAGTTTCAAAAAAAATTTACCCTTATGACTGGTTATGTGGTCCATGGTCACATATAGATTTTACAATAATTTTGAATCATTTTTAGATTAAAACAATTCACCTCTGGGGTCTCTGGTGTGATGGTAACCCGGAAGAGGTACATGGACACAGCCATGCCTGCCATCATCATCAGGAGTAGCCCATGGCGAGGATTACCATAGGTACCCAGCCCTTGCTGTAAAACAGGAAGTCACTGTTTAACAGATGACATTCTCCATTCATAACTCACAAATTTATCAAAAAAAATTAGGAATGCACCAATATAGCAATTAAGGGTGATAGGCCATTATTTTAATTCATTTTAAATGTATTATTATTATTTTAATTATTAATATAATGGCAAATATTATCAATCTATTGCAACAAATATGATCATTATTTTAAATGTATTATTAATATTTGTATTATTATTATTGTAGTATTTTAATTGTAATTAATAAAATATAACAGCCAATATTATCAATCTATAGCAACAAATATCATTAGTAAGCATTTTCTTAAAGTAAAAGATTAATTGCAAATGGGTAATGATTGAAAAGTTGACAGCTAAAATCAAGCATCAAAGCATTATAATGTATACAAGAAGTCAAGAACAGATGAATAATGTTTTTGGTAACTTTAGGCTGCATTTACATTACATGGTTCAAGTGATCCAATTTTGACTTTTTCCTCCCATGTGGCACCGATTGGATATGACCCAAAAACATGTAACCAGGAAAAAAGCATATGGATTCTGATATTCTCAGATCGGTTTCAGGCCTCATTCATGTGGAAAATCAATCTGATATGAATCGGATATGTGCATTTGCATATGCCATGCAAACGGACAGATCGGATATTCCCCTGTCAATGTGAGCTGTACGTCATTGAAAAAGTGACAGTGGCGAATGACGTCAACTCAGGTGGACACCAACCACGATCACATGACTCTTATAAATGGCGTTATTCAACCCAATGTTTTGCTGAACTTGGTGTGGAAAGCAAAAGCTTGCATTATGATTTTGTCTGGGTCCATTGCAAATTGCTCGGTTTTTACTTTTCTGGTCAGTACGTCTACCTTGAGCTTCTTTGCCAAGTACATCGTGTAAATGCAGATATCGGATATGGGTCACTTTTAAAAGAAGGAAAAAAAAAAAGATATAGTCAACAAATCGGAACTGGGCATCAAGAGCTTCAGTGTAAATGCGGTCTTACAAACATGCCATGGAAAACACTGTCTGCACTGAAGAAAAAAAAAAAAAAATTAAAAAAAAATTAAAAAAAATTAAAAAAAAAAAATTAACCCATATCAGGGCTCCAGATTTGAGAGCAGTGGCACTGGTGCCACTAAGTTCTACAGATGGTGATTTGATGTTTTATAATAGAGATTTTATACTATCTAATTCTAAATTTAAAAGCAAACATGAAAAAAACTATATATTAGGGAGTCATTTGCCGCCATCTACTGGTTATAGTGGTGATCTATTTTTTTTTTTTCAATAAAAGCATTTGTAAGTGTTAGTTTTCCTACATCTTGAAATTTTAAGCTTTACAAATGGGGACAATCTTTGATAGATGAACAAATAATCTTTTTGATTATTACATTAAAAACAACATTTAAACTGGATAATGTTTAGAGCTTTGAAGTGCTGGAAAAAGTGTGAAGCTTGAAAAGTGCTTGAATTTCACTCTCAAAAGGTTGTACAAACCTGAAATGAATAATGTCAAACATTGGACTGTTTCTGCCACAATACCATGGTTACAAGTAGCATTAATACATTAAAATTCATGGTGAATGTTGGTGATTTGTGGACTGAAAGCTTTCTTTATCCGTTCATTCATGACACAATGTTTCTCCTGGTTTCCACATCAGCGCTATTTGATCTGATATCTACGGTTCATAGCACAGAATTCTGCGCTGAATTCTTCTCACTAGATTCTCGCAGTAGCTATGTTATTAATTCTGCAGTAAATTAAAACGCTTTCTCACTGGATCTCCCAGTGCTGTGTAGTAATGGTGTCTTGTGATCAAGATCAGCCCGTGAGTTCTGTTCTGAGCTTGTGCTGCACTGCCTATTATTGCTCCGAGCTGATAAACGGTCTGTGCTGCGCAGCTCATACGAGTAGTGCAGTTTCGTTCCGCTTTCGTTTCGTTTGCCATTTGATGTTTCTCATATGCAACAGAAATGGCACCTCTTATCAGTTAGGCAATGTGATGGTAGCACCAGTGCGAAATCTAACAAAATTTTGTAGCACCAGCATGAAAAAAGGTTGCAAAATGGGACCATTTGGTCGCAGTCTGGAGCCATGCTTATATAACCTGCTTCCAATAATGGCCTAATAAAAAACACTAATATAATCTGATATATTGTGCATTCCAAATTAATGGATTATACTTTAAACTGAACCCACCCGAGCAACAGCCCTGTCTGACAGATAACCAGCTCCAATGCTGCCAAAAAACCCACCAACTTCCAGTGCGCTCATGTATGAGCTGCCTGAAGAAAAGACAAAACACATTAGCATCCTCACACAATAAACAATATAGACAGCTTCAGGATAAACCGCTATAAAGTACTAGACTCACCCATCATGGCAGACTGGCCTTTTTCCTGCATGAGGAAGAGCTGACCCCAGTCAGTGCAGGCGATCTTTACCCCAAACACAACCAGGTATCCCACAGACAGCACCCAAAGGTATGGAGACAGCAGAAAATCTTTTAGACTGCTTTCATCGTTAGGGCCTGGAAAAACAGCGGAGACCGAGTGGAACATAAAAATAACAAGCATACTACCATTCAATAGTTTGGTGTCTCTTACGCTCACCAAGGTTGATCAAAAACACAGTAAAACAGAAATATTGTGAAATATTATTATAATTTAAAATAATTGTTTTCATATTTTAATATTGTCCAAAATGTAATTTATTCCTGTAATGCAAAGCTGAATATTCAGAACCATTACTTCAGTCTTCAGTGTCGTGATCGTTCAGAATTCATAATAATATGCTAATGCTGATGTGGTGCTCAAGAAACATTTATTATTATCAGTGTTGATAATAGAATAATGAACAGAAAGTTATAAAAAAAAAAAACAAAAAAAAAACAGCATTTCTCTGAAATCAAAATCTTTTGTAAAATTACAAATGTCTTTACTGTCACTTTTGATCATTTTAATGCGTCCTTGATGAATAAAAGTATTACTATTTGTTTCTCTCCAGCCATATAAACAGTTTCTTAAACACTGGTTTCTTACCTCCCTTCTTCCCTTTGCCCTTTTTCGCTCCAGGCTCAATGTTGGGCAGCCCCACATCTCTGGGTTCGTTCTTCACCGTCAGAAGGCAAACGACAGCGACGGCCATGCAGATCACCCCAGACATGGACATGATGATTCTCCAGTTATAGTACTGAACCAGCACTGTAGTGATGATGGGTCCCAGACTACCTGCCAGGTTCATACTGCAACACAGGACGGCCCACCATGTGCCAAACTGAGACGGTTCAAACCACTGTAAAAAGCCGGAAAAAAAAAAAAAACTTAATGGAAAACAATTAACACAATGTCAATGTAGGTTAAGCTATTTTCTAGAAAAGGCATCTAGTTTATTTAACAACTAAGGTGCGTAGTACAGAGCCCCTAAAGAGACAAGGGCTGCGTCCGAAATCACATACTCTTGAGTAGGTACTTGAATTTGAAGAAGTAATTACTTCATAACCGCTAAAAATGTTCTATATAGTATGAATGTAATCTGGACGTACTACATTCGCCATGTTGTCATTATCACGTGATCTACCAGCGTCAGTTACGTCGCATCACCTCCATTCACAAATCCTCTCCCATGGCCTCATGGGATAGTAAAGTATCCATCATATGCACACTTCAGAATCTCGCCAGAAGAAGTAGTTCATTCGGGTACGTTTGCCTACTCTTTTAGGAGTACCGTGAATTTGGACATACGTCTTTTGTCACATACTGTTTTTGCGATTTTGGATCCAGCCATGGTGGTGGAAAAAAATAAAATATTTTTCAAAACTTTTGCCAAGAAATGTTGTGTTCGCTAGCAAAACTTTTGCGAGAGAGCACAAAAGCATTGACATGTTTTTCCCCAGATCTCTTTTTTTTTTTTCCAACACCATGTCCCTTATGGTCAACTTAACTACATTTTGAAGTCAAAACTGCTAAACAATGTTGGATTATTTATCCATTTATTATTTTTTTATTGCCATGTAAGCAACAAGGCTATCTTCATGGCAAGACCAAAGTGAATAATAAAAACCATACAAATAACAACTAGCTTTATAAAGACATTTTAAAGACAAGATAAAAATTCAAAGATACATTCATGTGGTACATTTTTAAATACACCAGTTAATAATTTCTCTGTCTAATCACATTAAAAACAGTAGACAGTTTAACAGTCATTGGAGTTTTACAAGGCATGATGGTTGTTCTTCACCTTTCAATAAATAACCATGTGTGAATCTCAAGTGACCTAAACAGCACCTAGTAAAAATTATTTGATCATAGCTTTATTTGAAATGATTAAAAAAAAAAAAACCTTCTTATACTAGGATTTATTTCATATAACTTGTTTCTGTGCCCTCCGTCCCATTCCATCTGCCCAATGCTGGATAAAATGTACAAAAACTCCTTTTGGGATGTTCTTGAAGTGAAAAAAAAAAAAAAAAAAAAATCTTTTATCTAAAAAGACTACGAGATATCATCATTAGGATATCTAGGTAAACAATATTTAGAATCTGCAAAGCAACTAAATAAGATTTACTTGTTTAAAAATAAACCTAAATCCAAAGCAATGCCTGTTAATGACCATAATGCATTTGATGATCCACTGAAATGTATGTCATATGTCAATCAATATATTATTTATTTTACCGCAGAACAACAAGTGCTTCCACTTTTTTTGGCAAAGTTAACTGCTGTTGGTTGCTTTAATTAGATTTAAGTGTATCGTAACTCTCACAGCTTGACTCCACAAGTATGTGGCTGGGATCAGCTGTTGCATCTAATACACAGAGTGGCATTCATCAGTTTGAGGTCAGCAGTTGGAATTCCCAACTATTCCTGTCACAGTGCCAAAACTGGAAGACAGGTGTATACTGACGGATTTTAAAAGCAAAGGATCAGTCTTACCTTCCGAAGCACCTTTCCACACGGTGGCCAGCCAAAACCCTGACCGAACCCGTTCATGAACCAAAGCACGGTAAACATCATGACAGTGGATGACCAGGAAAAGGCGATGTTTATGGTGCCCACGATGAAAAGCCCGATGGAGAAGAGCCAGCGAGCGCTGATCCGGTCTGAAAGCACTCCGCTGATAAACTTACTGATAGCGTAGGCCAGAGTCTGACTGCTGGTGATCAGCCCTGCATCACAGGAAACAGGAAACAGGAAACAACAACTGAAAGAACCTACTCTGGGTGCTTTGTGGCTCTGGAATGAATTTCTTAGTACGACATAAAATACTGCATTGGAATACATACAACAGGGAACTTCAATGTTTTTTTAAAGCCAAGGAGTGAATAGAAAGACAGAGCAGGGACCATATACACTTATTGCCAAGTATTGCCAGTGAACAGGAACAACAGCAACTCAGCCACAAAGTGGTAGGCCACGTAAAATCACAGAGCGGAGTCAGCGCATGCTGAGGCACACAGTGCGCAGAAGTCGCCAACTTTCTGCAGAGTCAATAGCTACAGACCTCCAAGCTTCATGTGGCCTTCAGATTAACATTCAAGAATGGTCAAAAATTCCCATAAACACACTCCTAAACCTTGTGGAAAGCCTACCCAGAAGAGTTGAAGCTGTTATAACTGCAAAGGGTGGACCAAATCCATATTAAACCCTACGGATTAAGAATGGGATGTCATTAAAGTTCATGTGCATGTAAAGGCAGGTGTCCCAAAACTTTTGGCAATATACTATATATACTATAGTTATATATAGTTTGAGGTCGGTAAGATTTCAAAATGTTTTTGAAAAAAAGTCTCTTACTCTCACCAAGACTTAAATTTATTTGATAAAAAATACAGTAAAAATTAATAAGTGTTAAATATTATTAATTTAAAATAACACTTTCTATTTTATATATTTTAAAATATAATTTATTCCTTTGATGGCAAAGCTGAATTTTTACCATCATTACTCCAGTCTTCAGTGTCACATGATCCTTCAGAAATCATTCTAATATACTGATTTGCTGATCAAGAAAACAACAACAACAACAACAACAACAATAATAATATCAATGTTAAAAAAAGCTGCTGCTTAATATTTTATTCTTGCATCATAAATGTCTTTACTGTCACTTATGATAAATTCAACAACCTTGCTGAAAAAGTATTAATTTCTTAAAAAAAAAAAAAAAAAAAAAAAAAAAAAACTTACTGATCCCAAACTTTAGAATGGTTACACACAACACACTTACCAAGCTCTTCTTTATCCAGATCAATCTCCTCCATCACTGATGGCATTAGAAAGGAGAAAGTCTTTCGGTTGAAGTAATATAGCATGTAGCCCACAAACATCGCAATGAATATAACAGTGCGGTAATATCCATAATCTGCTGCTCCCATGATTGCAGTTGTGAGATTATGAATTAATATGAAGAAAAAAAAAGAAAGAAAAAAAAAGTACAATAAAAGAAAACTCAGAAACAATGCTGCAAGATTACAGCCAAAAAAGTTCTAGCACTGGACGGAAGCCTTCAGTTCTGTGAAGCGGTTTTCTCTTGATGAAACTTTACGAACTTTCAAAAACTGATCCAAAGGTCTAAATTATTTCATCTGACTTCTAAGGGGTGATCAAGATTTTCAGCTCCAGGTTCCTTAAAGTTGCATGGGTGACAGGCGGCCTCTCTTCATCCGGCATTCACTGCTGTGCCTGGAAAACATATCGGAGTCAGATTACTTTGGTCTCTATGCGAGCAGCTTGCTGTGAAGTGGACCCAAATACATCTGAGCAAAAACAAAGACTCAGCACTATTTAGACTTTCACAATCAAACACATCAGAGGGGAAACAGAGGACGCTTTCATGAAAATTCCACACTTTCTTACAGACCTTGTGTGGTCTAAATGCAAAAGGGTTACTTGAGTGCCCATAATACATGAGCCTTAAACAGATATGAATTTGAAACATGATGCAGGAGTCAAGGGAACATCCATGCAAGAATGCCAAAACATCGGATAAAAATAACATGATACGTGTTTGCAGCACATTGCAGGTGGACACATGCACTCAGTGTAAGAATTGATTAAAACGATAATTGTTGTGAAAACAAATAAAACTGTGTGAATAAAAGAGATGTTTTTGATCATCCTGCGCTTATTACTACGTTTAAATCGCCCTTGACAGCGCAAGCGCGCTTTGGTACCGCAACGCACGAGATTACAAAAACGCAAAACCGCGCGGTGACGTTAGTGCATCAAAACGGCGAATGCAGTAACAACAGTGATTCTGACCTCAACAAGCGTCCTCAGTACCACCGTGCAGAGTGCCCACTAAACGTGTTTATTATGTCATGCTAAGATACATAGAGGTATTTCTCGACATATATGGACTTTATGCAATTTTGTTTGAACAGTTAATGTTGCTTGACAGTTTCATACATAAGGAAGAAGGAATAAATTGTACCTCCGACAGTCCGAGCTCACGTTCAGAATTCACGCCGTTGCAGAAGCTGCTTCTCTAATCTCTGTTCTGATTGGCTGTCAACCTGTCATTTATGGCGCGGTGGGCGGGCTTTAGTCTTCTTGCAGTCCTCGGTGGCATTGAAATAGTTTCAAGTTACGTGTCGCTTGCAACTGCAACAACCCGCACGTCCGAGCATTACCGCTCCAGATAAATTATTTGTTATTAAAGCGTCTATGTTCACAAACCACTGTTAATTTTAACAGAAAAGTAATGCGTGATTTGACATGGCAGCCAATACAAATAATAAATAACAATTGCCTGCGTTTGGACAAAGACCAGTCCTTCTGAAATTATTGATTTTTGTCTCGTCCTTTGCTATATATTTATCACTGTCAGTCATCACAAATTCGAGAGTGAATCCCGCATTTACACCGATCAGGCATAACATTATGACCTAATATTGTGTTGGTCCCCCTTTTGCTGCCAAAACAGCCCTGACCCGTCGAGGCATGGACTCCACTAGACCCCTGAAGGTGTGCTGTGGTATCTGGCACCAAGATGTTAACAGCAGATCCTTTAAGTCCTGTAAGTTGCGAGGTGGGGCCTCCATGGATCAGACTTGTTTGTTCAGCACATCCCACAGATGCTCGATTGGAAATAAGATCTGGGGAATTTGGAAGCCAAGTCAACACCTCAAACTCGTTGTTGTGCTCCTCAAACCATTCCTGAACCATTTTTTGCTTTGTTGCAGGGTGCATTATCCTGCTGAAAGAGGCCACAGCCACCCGGGAATACCGTTTCCATGAAAGGGTGTACATGGTCTGCAACAATGCTTAGGTAGGTGGTACGTGTCAAAGTAACATCCACATGGATGGCAGGACCCAAGGTTTCCCAGCAGAACATTGCCCAAAGCATCACACTGTCTCCGCCAGCTTGCCTTCTTCCCATAGTGCATCCTGTTGCCATGTGTTCCCCAGGTAAGCGACACACACGCACCCGGCCATCCACGTGATGTAAAAGAAAAGGTTTCTATCAGAACCAGTATTAACTTCTTGAGCAATCTGAGCTGTAGTAGCTTGTCTGTTTGATCGGACCACACGGGCCAGCCTTCGACATGAATCAATGAGCCTTGGCCGCCCATGAACCTGTCGTCGGTTCAGCACTTTTCCTTCCATGGACCACTTTTGATAGATACTGACCACTGCAGACCGGGAACACCCCACAAGAGCTGCAGTTTTGGAGATGCTCTGACCCAGTCGTCTAGCCATCACAATTTGGCCCTTGTCAAACTCGCTCAAATCCTTACGCTTGCCCATTTTTGCTGCTTCTAATACATCAACTTTGAGGACAAAATGTTCACTTGCTGCCTTATATATCCCACCCACTAACAGGTGCCGTGATGAAGAGATAATCAGTGTTATTCACTTCACCTGTCAGTGGTCATAATGTTACGCCTGATCGGTGTATATGCGGATAGGCCTATGTATTGAAGCGTGTATGTGGTCGTTTTATTCAAATTCTGGATATATTATAGGCCTATTAATTATTTTTTATATCATGTAGACAGCGCACAAAGAGCGCAACCTTTATAATCACTAAAAAGCTGTCACTCATTCAATGAACACGATCTCACAAAGTTCCGTTGTATATATATATACACTCACCTAAAGGATTATTAGGAACACCATACTAATACTGTGTTTGACCCCCTTTCGCCTTCAGAACTGCCTTAATTCTACGTGGCATTGATTCAACAAGGTGCTGAAAGCATTCTTTAGAAATGTTGGCCCATATTGATAGGATAGCATCTTGCAGTTGATGGAGATTTGTGGGATGCACATCCAGGGCACGAAGCTCCCGTTCCACCACATCCCAAAGATGCTCTATTGGGTTGAGATCTGGTGACTGTGGGGGCCATTTTAGTACAGTGAACTCATTGTCATGTTCAAGAAACCAATTTGAAATGATTCGAGCTTTGTGACATGGTGCATTATCCTGCTGGAAGTAGCCATCAGAGGATGGGTACATGGTGGTCATAAAGGGATGGACATGGTCAGAAACAATGCTCAGGTAGGCCGTGGCATTTAAACGATGCCCAATTGGCACTAAGGGGCCTAAAGTGTGCCAAGAAAACATCCCCCACACCATTACACCACCACCACCAGCCTGCACAGTGGTAACAAGGCATGATGGATCCATGTTCTCATTCTGTTTACGGCAAATTCTGACTCTACCATCTGAATGTCTCAACAGAAATCGAGACTCATCAGACCAGGCAACATTTTTCCAGTCTTCAACTGTCCAATTTTGGTGAGCTCGTGCAAATTGTAGCCTCTTTTTCCTATTTGTAGTGGAGATGAGTGGCACCCGGTGGGGTCTTCTGCTGTTGTAGCCCATCCGCCTCAAGGTTGTGCGTGTTGTGGCTTCACAAATGCTTTGCTGCATACCTCGGTTGTAACGAGTGGTTATTTCAGTCAAAGTTGCTCTTCTATCAGCTTGAATCAGTCGGCCCATTCTCCTCTGACCTCTAGCATCAACAAGGCATTTTCGCCCACAGGACTGCCCACTGGATGTTTTTCCCTTTTCACACCATTCTTTGTAAACTCTAGAAATAGTTGTGCGTGAAAATCCCAGTAACTGAGCAGATTGTGAAATACTCAGACCGGCCCGTCTGGCACCAACAACCATGCCACGCTCAAAATTGCTTAAATCACCTTTCTTTCCCATTCTGACATTCAGTTTGGAGTTCAGGAGATTGTCTTGACCAGGACCACACCCCTAAATGCATTGAAGCAACTGCCATGTGATTGGTTGATTAGATAATTGCATTAATGAGAAATTGAACAGGTGTTCCTAATAATCCTTTAGGTGAGTGTATATATATATATATATATACCTGTGATTGGCCATTGCGTTCAAGAAATCAACAAACATGTCTGTGATTGGTTACATTAGTCACCGAAGCGAAAACAAGAGCACAAACACAGGGTGCGTCTCAATCAGCTCCCTAGTTTCCGGTCGTGAATCAGTATATCATTACATGAATGTGGCCGACTCCCTGATCAGTGCCCTGACTACTGAACTAGGGAGCTGATTGAGACGCACCCACAGATACGCACTGGATCTTTTGCCAACTCTTTTTCGCTAATAATGCTATTATTACGAAGAAAACAGATTCTAGATCAGCAGTTATGGGCAGCTTTTCCCTCTAAAAGCAATCAGTAGCAGAAGCAGTAGTGGTTTGAGTGAGAAAATTACACGCTATTATTAAGTCTGTCTCCCTCGGTCCGGAGGGGGGCACAGGGATGTCCATGGCCCCCCCCTCTGGTGCCGGGCCTGCACATTTATATACATTTTTGCTGCATTTGTGGAGTAGTTTTAAATTTCAAGAGAAGATTTCAATGTACCCGAAGTACAATTTTTAACTGCTGGATTGAACTGAAAAGCATTTGTTGTGATAAGTAATTATTTTAATGACTTATTAGTATAACTTTTACGGTTTGACTTGAGTTTACACAGTTAACAAGACATGATGTCCAATGGTGCTGAAGCAAAGATGTAGACAACCATTGCACTACAACCACTAGATGGCGGAATTATAAAGCATAAAGTATGCCCTGTTTTATCGTTATGGCCTGGTTTACTATTGGGTTTCACAGACAGGGCATAGATTAAGCCAGGATTAGGCCTTAGTTTAATTAGGACATTTAAGTAGCTTTTATTAAACGTGTCTTAAAAAAACATTACTGGTGTGCATCTTGAGACAAAAACAATGGCACTGGCGTACAGTATTTTAAGATATGCCAGTTGCTTTAAGTTAAAACAGTGCAAACATGCATTTTAGTCTGAGACTAGGTTTAAGCCTGTTGACTCTTCTGTCAGACGCAGTTTAAGTAAAGAGTGCCTGAGAAAAACGTGTTGTCCTGATTCAGTATCTGTGGTCAAATGAGATGTCAGGCTAAATGTTAGTGTCATTATTCTAACTTTGTTTTCGTAGCGTCTAAAAAGTCTCTTACCTCAGAAAAACTAACTTTCCTGTTCTGTCAGCTGTTATATTGTGCTCGGCGTCTCTTCACTATATTTGAAAAATATTTTATTCATATGTTATGCTATGTCCACTGTAGTGGACACCAGGACTCAATTTTAAAAAAAATAAAATAAAAAGACGTGAATAGACATGAATAAGCAAAAACAATGGGATTTTTTTTCCAATCAATTTTTAGGTTTCAGGATTTTTTTATACTAAACTTTGCATAAAGATTATTCTTAATTATGTTATGAAAGATATAACAGAATGTTTTGATATACCATTTTGCTTTGTGCAATATGTGTGTAAAATGGCCATAAGCAGGTTTTCCCACAATGCATCTATACACTGTATCTAATTTGCATATTCATGTTTTCTTGGGGCAACATGTAATGAAAACAGAAGTGTAATAATGGGAGTAATAATTGGCAACATTTTCATATTAATATCTAATATTTCATAGGAATATTGAAATATAATTTCTTTCCCTGTATATTCACTTTTTGTGTCTCCCAAAATGACAGATAAACACGATTTAATAGTGTCCTCTTCAGTGGACATGTATGAAATCAATGCCCTGTTTCATAACAGAAAGTCACATTTTGATTAGAAACCCCATAACATTCTCCTGAGATGTTGATTTATGACAAACAATTTGAAAATTAATCAGATTTAAATGATAATAATTACAAAATATTATCATATTTCCATAAGAGTGTTAAATTTGATCACTACATTATTATCAGTCATTTTTAAAGCCCAAGGAGAAGTTGTTGTCATGGTGAAGCCTTCAACCATTTGGAATCTATGCAAAGCCTTGAATGTGCTCTTTACAGGACATTCAGACTTAAAACTGTGACATGTATGGTGTCAGAGAAATGCACTAAAATATAATGTCCACTACAGTGCAATTCCTTTTCTGGACCCAGGAGGATATATAAAGCGCAAAAGAAACTATGAACATGCAACGTTGTGGTTATATTGTCAATTAGTAAGTCATGAAATAAAAGTAAATTACCAGTAAATCATGTAACTGATATGCCGTGTGTTAGTTGGGAAGGATTTGCATGCAGGTATTTATTTAATGAAACATGATGTTCATTCTATTCATCAGGAGCAGTTTCCATGTTTCATTAACAGTTCATGTTACTATTGTGTATTTACCATTGTAACTGTTGTTTCTGTAACCCCAAAATGGCACTTTATTTTAACTTTGTGTTATTTTGTTGATACTAACCATAATGATGATGTGCATCATTGCCAATATTTATACCTAAGATCAGATAAGATCAAGGGTCCGTTCTTCGTACCTCGCTTAATACATCTGAGATGATTTGACAGATCCCAGATCTTCTAATCGTGATAACTGATCTCTGGCTAATTTGGTTCTTCAAACGAATTTGCGGATTGGATTAAAATATCTGGATTAAATTGTCTAAGATTACTGCGTGTTCCTGTGTTCCCTGAGGAGGGCAGATGAATCGATACTTGAAACCACGATCAGCAATGCAGCGATTGGCTGGCGCAAAGACAGCAACGTAATGAATCAAAATCAAATCAAATCACCTTTATTTATATAGCGCTTTTTACAATGGCAATTGTTTCAAAGCAGCTTCACAGTGGTAACAGGAAAATAATGCAACGGAATTTGATTCAGCTGTACAGCCGCTCTGGTGAAAACGGTGATGTCATCCAGCTCATTTCAATTATCATATAGTGTCAATGCGGGCAGATCAGTAATATAGTTGAAATTTAGGTGTCCCCAACTGAGCAAGCCAAAAGCCAAAGTCGACGGTGGCAAGGAACCAAAACTCCTTCAGGGCCAGAATGGAGAAAAAAACCTTGGGAGAAACCAGGCTCAGTCAGGGTGCCAGTTCTCCTCTGGCCGACGAACAAATAGTGTATGGTTATGATTCTGGCAACATTACAGGTCAGAAGTTATATTAGATCAATAGATATTCGTAGGATTATTCGAAAGATTGGAGTTGTCACGCCGGGGACGGGTTTAATGAGGATGTCGTGTCGATGCGGCATTTACAGGGGGGAGTTTAATTGACACTATTGTCTCTACAGACACTTCAGGGATATGGTCGTCATGTCCAGGCTAAGGTCCACCATCTGGTCTGGATACGGCTCGGATCCGGCCGACTGCAGTAAACCTCGGGATAAACAGAGAGACTAACATTAGCGTAGATGCCATTCTTCTTATGATGTAACGAGTACATCAGGTGTTATTGGAAGTGTTCCCGGTTCCGGCTGACCTAGTTAATGCAGCCTAAAACAATCATTTAACTGATTTGAATAATATAAATTAAAAATGTTTTATGTGTATGCCATAGTAAAGAGATGTGTTTTTAGTCTAGATTTAAACTGACAGAGTGTGTCTGCTTCCCGAACAATGCTAGGAAGACTGTTCCAGAGTTTAGGTGCTAAATAGGAAAAGGACCGACCGCCTGCAGTTGATTTTGATATTCTAGGTATTATCAACTGGCCAGAATTTTGAGGCCGCAACAGACGTGATGGAGTATAATGCGTTAAGAGCTCGCTCAAGTACTGGGGCGCTAAACCATTTAGTGCTTTGTAAGTAATCAGCAAGATTTTAAAATGTATACGATGTTTAATAGGGAGCCAATGCAGTGTTGCCAGAACCGGGCTAATATGGTCATACTTCCTGGTTCTAGTAAGAACTCTAGCTGCTGCGTTTTGGACCAGCTGCAGTTTATTTATTAAGCGAGCAGGGCAACCACCCAGTAGAGCATTACAATAATCTAGCCTTGAGGTCATGAACGCATGAACTAACTGTTCAGTATTTTGCATTGAAAGCATGTGCCGTAATTTAGATATATTTTTAAGATGGTAGAATGCAGTTTTACAGATGCTAGAAACGTGGCTTTCAAATGAGAGATTGGTATCAAAGAGCACACCCAGGTTCCTAACTGACGACGAGGACTTGACAGAGCAGCCATCGAGTGTTAGACAGTATTCTAGGTTACTACTTGTGGAGTTTTTTTGTCCAATGATTAAAAATTCAGTTTTTTCTGAATTAAGTTGCAGGAAATTACTAGTCATCCAATTTTTTATATCAGCTATGCATTCTGTTAATCTTGTGAATTGGTAAGTTTCGTCAGGACGTGAAGAAATATAGAGCTGAGTATCGTCAGCATAACAATGAAAATTAATGCCATGCTTCCTAATAATATCTCCCAGTGGTAGCATGTACAGGGTGAAAAGCAACGGTCCTAGCACTGAGCCCTGCGGTACTCCATACTGAACTTGTGTTCGGTGTGACATCTCTTCATTTACTGCTACAAACTGATAACGGTCAGATAAGTATGATTTAAACCATGCCAATGAAGTTCCACTAATGCCAACATAATTTTCGAGTCTATTCAAAAGAATGTTGTGGTCGATAGTATCGAATGCAGCGCTAAGATCGAGTAACACTAATAGAGATATACAACCACGATCGGATGATAAGAGTAAATCATTTGTAACTCTAATGAGAGCAGTCTCAGTACTATGATACGGTCTAAATCCTGACTGGAAATCCTCACAGATACCATTTCTTTCTAAAAAGGAGCATAATTGTGAGGACACTGCCTTTTCTAGTATTTTTGACAGAAAGGGTAGATTTGAGATTGGCCTGTAATTGACTAATTTTGTAGGATCAAGTTGCGGTTTTTTAATAAGTGGTTTAATAATAGCCAACTTAAAAGTTTTCGGTACATATCCTAATGTCAAGGATGAATTAATGATATTAAGGAGAGGATCTATGACCTCTGGAAGCATCTCTTTTAGTAGTTTAGTCGGTATGGGGTCGAGCATACATGTTGTTGATTTTGATGATTTAACGAGTTTAGCCAATTCTTCTTCTCCTATAGCAGTGAATGAATGTAATTTTTCCTCAGTGACACTACAATGCACTGTCTGATGTGATACTGTAGTAGACGGCTGCATGGTTATAATTTTTTTCCTAATATTATCAATCTTACAAGTAAAGAAGTTCATAAAGTCATTACTGCTGTGCTGTTTACAAACATCAGAAGGTGAAGCTTTATCTTTGGTTAATTTAGCCACTGTATCGAATAAATACCTAGGGTTGTGTTTGTTTTCTTCTAAGAGAGTCGAGAAATAAGCAGATCTAGTAGTTTTTAGGGCCTTTCTGTATGCAATCATGCTCTCTTTCCACGAAATGCGAAAAACTTCTAGTTTTGTTTTCTTCCAGCTGCGCTCCATTTTTCTGGCTGCTGTTTTAAGGGCCCGGGTGTGCTCGTTGTACCACGGCGTTGGACTATTTTCTTTAATCTTCTTTAAGTGCCGGGGAGCAACTGTGTCTAAAGTGCTGGAAAAGAGAGAGTCAATAGTTTCTGTTGCAACATCGAGTTACTCTAGGCTATCTGGGATGCTTATGAGATGAAACTGATGAGGAAGATTATTTACAAAGAAATCTTTAGTCGCAGCAGTGATAGTCCTGCCATATTTGAAGCGAGGGGACGGCTTTGCAGCCTTTGCTAAATTAAGTGTACATGATACTAGGTAATGATCTGAGATGTCATCGCTCTGCTGCAGAATTTCAATGGTATCAACATTTATTCCATGTGACAGTATTAGGTCTAACGTATGATTACGGCGATGAGTGGGTCCTGACACGTGTTGCCTTACTCCAATAGAGTTTAGAATGTCTCTAAATGCCAATCCAAATGCGTCTTTTTCATTGTCTACATGGATATTAAATCATATAATTAATAAAGCTACCTGGCAAAAAAACTTGACAAATTAATAAAAATAAAAAAACCACGAATTTCTGGACCTTTATGAGGAAACAGCCAAGCGGCCAAAACAACATAAAAGTTATAATAGATAAATGAAATGTGTACTGTTTTTTTAAACATGATTCCCAATTATTTATATTCACGATTTTATAGTATTTGTACACCCTTTACATTTTTATTTCAATGTTGTAATTAGCAATTCATTTAATTTTTAATTCAATTTGAAGCAGATTTGTTACGTGACAACATTAATTAAAGTTTCTTAAGGGTCAAGATCAAGTTATCTGTATCTCCTGCGCTGCATCAAGCCACTCACATAATTTCTGTCACCACTCAAATTAATGCACGGCTCAGGTTAACGTTACAGCATGTGTGTAAGACTCCAATAAAATTATAAAGTAATTATTCTATCAAAAATAAATTCAGTCAATCAAAGTGGCTGTCTATAGTATTATACACAACATTATAATATTATTTTCAAATACATTTTTATATTATTATTATTGTTATTATTTAAAATTATTATTGCCCCTGGTTCAGTAAGGAACTCTTGTAATAAAGTAGCAGTGGCTGGGACAAATTTTAAATATCGACGCCACTTAAAAGATGCAATCTAATCCTGTTTACATGAAATAAGCCTGCTCCCGAGCAGGTTTAAATTTACGGACCTGTTGCTATGACAGCAAGTCCAGGATGAGCGTCGAAGAACCAAACAATCCAAGATTATGCCAAATCGTCAACAATCAAATCCAGCTAACTGAGTTAGCGACGTACAAAGAACGGACCCCAGGGGCCTGTTTCAATAAGGAGGTTCAACCAACTCTGAGTTTAAACTTGAACTCTGAGTTGACCTACCCTGAGATGGGAAACTCTGAGTTTTGGGTTTCAGAACAGCTAAATTGAGGTAGTTCAATCAACTCTGATTAGACTGACTCTGAGTTAAACGCGTGCACCACGACTATGAAAAGCCACGATCAATGGCGCTCCGAAATTACGATTCACCATGGCAACAGCACCCAACAACGCATACTTCCGGGTAAAACGTAAGTTTAATTCTTAATCATTGTTGTAATATCAGAGGTGAAAACTGGCAGAACAGTAAGTTATTGAACTAATATTCATTTTCATGCTATCCCACGGGCAAAAAAAGAAGAAAAAAAATGTGGTAGCAGCTAAAAATGAAGTATAAAAATATAATTTAATCAGGTAAAGCTTTAAGCATAAAAGGTTCATGGGTGTAGGATTCATGACTTTAGAAACATTTGACATATTAAATAAATATCATTCAGTGTCTATTTCAATGTGCAGCAGCTTTTTCCTTATAGTCTAATGCTCTTTTCACATAATGTTCTCTAATTCAACCTGTTACATTTGTGAATTAGAGTAATCAAATTAACATTTGACTTCTACTCAGGCCAACAGCAAAGAAGGAAGAGGCTCGCAAAACACCAGCACTGACAGATGAAGAGGAGATGGAGGAATAATATTAACAGAATATTAAGACAGGGAAAAAAAGAACTGTTGCTTTTGTATTTAGCAAATAAATTGTGAATCATTTGTGTTTATTTAACACCGGTGGTGTATGGCATATATTTCAGACCCTTCCTTCTGGTATTCTTTCAATCCATATAGTAATCTTTCATTTTTCATTTTTGAAAGGTGCGATGATGGGAATATGCATATCAATGCATCCAACCACATTGGAAATCTTAAAGGAAATTCTAATTATTAGGTTTCTTCCAGAGGTTGCAAAAAGATATCAAGTGAACATCAATTAACCTGATTTCTACACCACTGCCCTGCAATCCTGTGAAACTCCTCTTTGATGCTCTCATGGGTTTGTGCCCAGGAAGCAACACAAACATATTCAGAAAGAGCTCACGTGAGAGTGAGGCAAACTTTCCTTACCTCTCTGCATACAGCAGCCTTACTAATATGCTCTGCATCTCTGATATTATATAGAAAACTATCATTAAAACATGGTACTGCTCAAATAAATATGCATGTGGATATAGCAAGCAAAAAAATCCTCTCCTGACATGAATGTAACTCCCTACAAATTACTGCAGCCTCCTCATATACAGGATGCTATTTGTGTCATTTTGACAGTGTCCTCTTGATGAAAATATTCGCAGTGAATGAATGTACCTGCACTGCAAAAAAATGCTTTTCTTTTGTCTTGTAATATCCAGTCAAAATATCTAAAGATTCTTAAATCAATGTGCATTTTCTAGGCCTACATAAGAAAAGTCTTGTTTCCTGGGGGACAAAAGAAAAAGCTAATTTAAGTGCATTTTTCTTATTTTGCAAATTATATGCCAATAGGGTAAGAAGAAGTACTCAGTATGAAAAGCATTTGTGCAGCATGAATGAATGAATGATGTATTTAAACACTGCTGGTGCTTTAAAAAGGGGGAGGAGACCGAAAGAAACTCTGGGTTTATACCGAAGAAAACCTGCTCCCGACCAGGTTAGGTTCACAGAGTAAGTTACCCTGGTAACTGACCCTGAGTATAAGTTACCTCTCTTTCAGAAACGGGCTTGACTTACCCTGCTTTCTCAGGTTTAACATACCTCCCATTCTGAAACAGAAAACTCAGAGTTCCCCTCATTTCAGGGTTAACATACTCAGAGTTTTCACTTAACCTCCTTTCTGAAACGGGCCCCAGGAAGAGTATGTTAATCATGTCAACAACAACAACAAAAAAAAAACTTTTCTAAGAATCAGCTATGGCTTCTTGGTATTCTGCAAGCATAGCTAAACATTGTGGTTTTAACACTATAGAAGCAGCAAGAGCCAAATACGTATTTTTTCTGGACTTTATGCTAAACTCATGCGACAGTTAATATTAAACTAGATACCAGACTTTGCAGGGGAGGGGACATGTGACAGCAGAATTTAGACATGTATATTTTTCAAAGCAGAGGTGAACCCAAGGTCTCGTTTGAATAGGATGTATGAGTATATGATATCAAAAGATACAATAGACAAAAAGATCATTCATACATGGATTAATACAAGAATAATATGTTTGAAAGGATTAATCATAAAATAATAATCATAATAATCACAAGCATAACATTTTTCTTTTCCTTTTACACCATTTGTGTATTTTAAATGACTGTGGTTTCCCTTACCAACTTTATTGTATTAACAAAAACTAATTTGGGACTGCTATTTAATAGCCTTAGTAGCCATAGTTTATTCATCAGTATTATTCTTACAATATATGTGTAAAGTAAAGTGGGATGGTACTTGTGTGTGTGTGTGTCAACAATTTTTTTGAAATAAATTAGCTTGTTTTTCTTATTTTATTTGTTTATATATATATATATATACACTCACCTAAAGGATTATTAGGAACACCATACTAATACTGTGTTTGACCCCCTTTCGCCTTCAGAACTGCCTTAATTCTACGTAGCATTGATTCAAAAAGGTGCTGAAAGCATTCTTTAGAAATGTTGGCCCATATTGATAGGATAGCATCTTGCAGTTGATGGAGATTTGTGGGATGCACATCCAGGGCACGAAGCTCCCGTTCCACCACATCCCAAAGATGCTCTATTGGGTTGAGATCTGGTGACTGTGGGGGCCATTTTAGTACAGTGAACTCATTGTCATGTTCAAGAAACCAATTTGAAATGATTCGAGCTTTGTGACATGGTGCATTATCCTACTGGAAGTAGCCATCAGAGGATGGGTACATGGTGGTCATAAAGGGATGGACATGGTCAGAAACAATGCTCAGGTAGGCCGTGGCATTTAAACGATGCCCAATTGGCACTAAGGGGCCTAAAGTGTGCCAAGAAAACATCCCCCACACCATTACACCACCACCACCAGCCTGCACAGTGGTAACAAGGCATGATGGATCCATGTTCTCATTCTGTTTACGCCAAATTCTGACTCTACCATCTGAATGTCTCAACAGAAATCGAGACTCATCAGACCAGGCAACATTTTTCCAGTCTTCAACTGTCCAATTTTGGTGAGCTCGTGCAATTTGTAGCCTCTTTTTCCTATTTGTAGTGGAGATGAGTGGTACCCGGTGGGGTCTTCTGCTGTTGTAGCCCATCCGCCTCAAGGCTGTGCGTGTTGTGGCTTCACAAATGCTTTGCTGCATACCTCGGTTGTAACGAGTGGTTATTCCAGTCAAAGTTGCTCTTCTATCAGCTTGAATCAGTCGGCCCATTCTCCTCTGACCTCTAGCATCAACAAGGCATTTTCGCCCACAGGACTGCTGCATACTGGATGTTTTTCCCTTTTCACACCATTCTTTGTAAACTCTAGAAATGGTTGTGCGTGAAAATCCCAGTAACTGAGCAGATTGTGAAATACTCAGACCGGCCCGTCTGGCACCAACAACCATGCCACGCTCAAAATTGCTTAAATCACCTTTCTTTCCCATTCTGACATTCAGTTTGGAGTTCAGGAGATTGTCTTGACCAGGACCACACCCCTAAATGCATTGAAGCAACTGCCATGTGATTGGTTGATTAGATAATTGCATTAATGAGAAATTGAACAGGTGTTCCTAATAATCCTTTAGGTGAGTGTATATATATAATAATTTCTAAAAAATTTTGTCCCATGGCCAAACCGGTTGAGAACCACTGATCTAGTTCAAAACTGTCGTGGATTTATTGGTGCAAGCTGTTATGCATTTCAAATGTTGTAATTTCATTAAATTAATTATTGACGAATTCTGAATATGCAATTAAATTAATAGTTTTTATTACATAATTGTTGCAATGTTTAAATTTATGCTGATATTTTAGCATATAATAAATACATTTTTAATTATTATATTGTTAATTGAAATAATTATTATTATAACTAAATAATTTATTCAGATTTCCACACAACCCCATATAGTGTGACAACATGTTGGGGAATTTTGTCAGACAAAATATAAATAAATATATACAACTATATTTAGAGCTTATATTGTGCACTAATACATGATAATTTTTTTAAAAAGTCCAAATCCATGGTCAGCAAAGACATCCTTGAAAAGTACCCCTTATCGCACAACGTTGCCCTGAGGCAACGAAAAGAAAAACTGAATTTCTGAACATGCAAAATAAAAAAAACTTTATAAAACCTGACAAAAGGCTTCGCTACACCTCCATACACACACATATTTTTATGTACAGTTCATGTCATTTTAAATAAGATCACTAAGGCAAATAATCTTAGCTTCGTCTCACACCGTGTGCTGCTGTGACCATGTGTCAGAAAAGGAAGTCCCGCTTTCAAATGGTGCTTGACAGTGACTCCCACACCTTATTGGACTGTTCTTTGATACTTTTTTTTACCATTCTAATTGGTTGCAATCATTTAAAGAAACATTTACTGAACATGGAGCTTAAAGGGTACATAACACACACAGTTTCTGCCAGTCTCATGTTAATCTTGAGTACCTATAGAGTAGTATTGCATCCTTCATATCTCCGAAGAGTCTTTAGTTTTATTATATTTATAAAAGACAGATACGCTGTACCTATTCTTTTTAGAAAACAGCTGAGCTTGTGCAGGCGTGCAGTGGGCGGAGCTAAAGAGTCATGTGCGCACACACACACACACACACACACACACAAAATACATCATGACATTATCCCTGGATAACTTTCGATTCACTATACGTTCGTGTTGTTTACATTATATGCACTTACGTGCCGATTGCCAACAAAACACAGACATTTGATGCCGTTTCACTCACCGCCTGCGGTTTCGACTCATGAATGGGAACAAACAAACACACTTGCAGAACTCTGTTGCTGCTCCGGAAAAACGAACTGCATCCACTGTTTCCTTAACACTGGGTTATTTGGGAAGCTGAATAAGGTTATCTTTTCCTCACAACCAGAATCACACTTCTTTAGTGACATTGTTGATTTCGTGGTCTAAAAACAAAATGACAGCGCTGCCGACGGCTCCCGTAACCCGAACGAAGTTTGTTGATGGTCTTGCTCTCGCTCTGGTTGATGTGCGCACACGCTCATCCAGGAGAAGTGCTTATACAAGCAATTTCGCCCTTTATGAAGTCATACAGGTCCATACTCAAAAAAAACTTTACAAAACTTATTCGAATCCTGAAGGGGTGTATTTGGCACAGAAATACTCCATCATACGTCCAACTCATTTTTTTTTTAAATTTTGGCCATGTTTAGCATGAGAATCCAACTCTTTAACAGTGTAAAGTCAGAATGCATGAGATAGCATTAGCATGAAATACCCCTCTTTAAGAAAACTTTCCGTTGCCTGAGGACAACGCTGTGCCGTAGAGGGTTAATTAATACGTTAATCTGTACCAACACAATTCATTTTTATGGGTTAAATCAAGTAAAAAAACAAACAAAAATTACCCTCACTTTTAAAACACAGCACAAAGTTCACTGTATCCTTCTGACATGCTTTTTAGATCTTTAAAGCCAGATGTCATATAAAGCACTTAGTATACGAAAATTGCAGTTCAAATGACAGTTTAATGTCTCTATAATAGATCTATCCTCCCATGGAAATGTTCAGAAATGTTTCAACTCATTATGTGTGTGTGTGTGAGTGAGACATACAGAGAGAGAAAGAGAGAAGCAGCACAGAATGCTTTACTCCTCTTCAGATAAGGTTATGATAGAGTGTCTGTCTTGTTTTCTTTGTTTTGTACATTTTAGATTAGAATGTGCCTTTAAATGTAGTTCTTTTGTATTTTCTAAAAGCATTTGCAGGAGCAAGGGAAGAAAAACAAAAATAAGTGAAGAAATTGTACAGGGCGGGACTCGGCACACTTGAAAGGCATTCAGGTACGATAATCTCTTCTACTACAATTAATAGACGTCATACTCTGCTGTTGTAAATATAATTTCTAAAACAATTGCAGAATTATAGACCCAGCTCATGGAAGTGCTGTGCAAAGACAAGGCTGTATGTTTCCTTTCTGGGTTTTGTATTTATAGCTGAGAAACTGTGATTACTGTAGCACGTGGACGTGACCGTGCAGGGTTATCTCATCTGCCTGCTCTGCCCTGGTGCTGCAGGCTGAAGGCATTGATTAGGACAGTTAGAGGGTGTTTTTAAACTCGACTGTGACATGTGCATGGACATCAATAAATGGACATCAGCCAAACCGCCCCAGAAGCTCACAGCACTGTCCCGTGTAGTAAAGGATTGCATTGATAGCTTTTAATGACCTGATTAAATGATTTAGAGGCAGATGCCACTTAAAATGAGCTCTTTTAAAACTAAAAGCCACTAAAACTGGTCTCTTGTGTCATTTGTCAGTTTAACCAGGGCAGGGCATTTTCAGCTTCTGTATTTGCACATCTTTTGTGCAGATTGGATTGAGGAGGAAATCTCATATTGAAACAATACACATCAGTTTGAGAGAGAGAGAGGGAGATAAATATAGGGAGGGAGAGAGAGAAAACATAAGAGAGGAGCAGTGTCAGTGCGAACGTCTGTCGTTTTTACCAGCGATCTGCCGCTGGATTTGTTCCCTCTGTTGCCATAGCAACAGTCATTATGCATAGTTTCAGATTGTAGAGTTAGTATTCAGGAACTGGTACTATTTGTACCTGTAGTATCATTGTAAAAAAAAAAAAAAAAAAAAAAGGTTCACAAATGTTATTTATTTGCTATTTAAATGGGACTGGAATCTGAAAAGTGAAAGTGGAAAAAGTGAAATCTCACGGTCTGATTGAGCATTTCATTGTTTTGTCTGATCTTGTTTTTATTTCCACCTCAGTCTGATATCTCACTCCGAAATCTCACAACCTGATTTCACTTTCTGATATCCAGCTTTATGATTTCACTGACAGTCCGATTTCACCATACAGTTGAGTTTCACTGTCTACCAATCTGATTTCACTCTATGATTTCCTCCTCAGTCTGATTCCATTGTCTGATATCCACCTCAGTCTGATTTTACTTTCTGACAGTCTGTTTTTACTAACTTCGAGTTTGATTTTACTTTCTAATTTACACCTCAGTTGTATATCTCGCTCTCGTCTACACCCCAGTCTGATTTCATTTTCTGATATCTTGGTTTATGATTTCACTTTCTGACTGTTGCTTTCACCATCCGATCTCCACCTGATGATTTCAATGTCTGATTTCCAACTCAGTTTGTCTTTACTGTCTAATTAAATTACTGTTTACTCTACTGTTTGATTTCACCCTTTGATTTGCACCTCAATCCGATTCCATTGTCTCATAGCCATTTCAGTATGATTTTACTTTCTGACAGTCTGATTTTATTGTGTGATCCCCACCTGAGTCTGATTTCACAGTCTCATCTCCACATGAGTCTGATTTCATCATCTTGTCTCCACGTTGGTCTGATATTTCACTCTGATCTACACCTCAGTCTGATTCCACTTTTTGATATACAGATGAATGAGTTCACTGTCTGACAGTCTGATTTCACTATCCAATCTCCACCTCAGTTTGACTTTACTGTCTGATTTCACTCTCACTCTCTCCAACTCGTCTGATTTCCAGCTCAGTCTGATTTTTCCATCTGATCACCTCTGCCTGATTTTCATCTCAGTCTGATTTCATTGTCTGATGTCCACCTCGGTCTGATTTTACTTTCTAACATTCTGATTTCACTGCCTGATATCCACAGCATCCTGATTTCACTGTCTGACTGTCTTATTTAATTATCTGATTTCCACCTCAGTCTGATTTTTCAGTCTGATCTCCTCTGCCGGATTTCCATCTCAGTCTGATTTCATTGTCTGATCCCCACCTGAGTCTGATTTCACAGTCTCATCTCCAACGAAGTCTGATTTCATCATCTTATCTTCACCTCGGTCTGATATCTCACTCTGATATCCACCTCAGTCTGACTTTACGTTCTAACAGTCTGATTTCACTCCTTGACATCCACCACATCCTGATTTCACTGTCTGACTGTCTTATTTAATTATCTGATTTCCACCTCAGTCTGATTTTTCAGTCTGATCTCCTCTGCCGGATTTCCATCTCAGTCTGATTTCATTGTCTGATCCCCACCTGAGTCTGATTTCACAGTCTCATCTCCAACGAAGTCTGATTTCATCATCTTATCTTCACCTCGGTCTGATATCTCACTCTGATATCCACCTCAGTCTGACTTTACGTTCTAACAGTCTGATTTCACTCCTTGACATCCACCACATCCTGATTTCACTGTCTGACTGTCTTATTTAATTATCTGATTTCCACCTCAGTCTGATTTTTCAGTCTGATCTCCTCTGCCTGATTTCCATCTCAGTCTGATTTCATTGTCTGATCCCCACCTGAGTCTGATTTCACAGTCTCATCTCCAACGAAGTCTGATTTCATCATCTTATCTCCACCTCGGTCTGATATCTCACTCTGATATCCACCTCAGTCTGACTTTACGTTCTAACAGTCTGATTTCACTCCTTGACATCCACCACATCCTGATTTCACTGTCTGACTGTCTTATTTAATTCTCTGATTTCCACCTCAGTCTGATTTTTCAGTCTGATCTCCTCTGCCTGATTTCCATCTCAGTCTGATTTCGTCATCTTATCTCCACCTTGGTCTGATATCTCACTCTGATCTACACCTCAGTCTGATATCCACCTCAGTCTGACTTTACTTTCACTGTCTGATTTTCATCACTGTCTGATTTCACTGCCTAATCTCCAGTTCCCTCTGATTTTGCCGTCTAATTTTTTAAAATCCTCTTTTAAACTCAGCCTCAAAGTGATTGAGGCAGACCATGGCAGCTTTACTCAAAGTGGGATGATCTGATCTGTGAAAATTAAACAGGACATTGTGTGATGATCAAGAGGAAAACTTCAAAACTCACACTTCATAGAATCTCAGAACATTACAGAACCTTCACGGATAAAACAAAGCCTCATTCCTGAGGCAATATTATTGTATTCCTCATGTTTTGGGAATTTCAGTTGGTGACGTTGTTGATGATTGCCCTTTGTTTTTGCTGCCATCTCCCATCAGCATCCACAATTGCAGTCTTTGTTGTCTGAATGAGAGGACACATTCTTCCAGAGGGATGACCTCTCATCCCCCTGCTGGCCCTGGCACTGCTGACACCAGCCCAGAAGCCGTCTCTCTCTTTCGCCATCTCTTTTTGTCTTTTCTCTCTCAAAGGCCACCAGCAGGATATCTGACTGATACAAATGGTTGAGTCAAGGCAACGAGAGATAGATGGAATATGTAAGTAACTGGATTTAATATAAAATCTTTAAATGCGGATGTGCTTTCCTCTTAAATGCAAAAGTGTGAGATGTATGGTATTTAAATGTTTGAAAAAATTGTGAAGAATTGTTTTAAAATTCACAGTTGCTAAGCTTGACTATATAGGGCTTCAGCTTTCTCTTACAGCCAAATTTAGCAACACATCCATATCTCCCTCTGGGACACACGCACAATAAACAAACCGAGACAAGTGTGAGGCACCAAGCAGTGCTGCCTTTTTATTGGTTGTTTAAATGTTTGTCTAAACAGTAAGAAGTAAATCTGGGCCTCTTGCATAAGAAATGGGGACAGGCAAGCGATTAGGATGCTTATGAAGTATCTTCAGAAAGATTGAACCATCGATCGTGCAGAAAATGTAAAGGCGTTTCGATTATTTGACAGCGTTTTGGAGAACATTGTGAATGAATCTAATGAAATCATGTCAATGATGAAAAAATTTGTTTGCATTATGGCGTTATTTTCATGACATTCCTCCACATTCATTTTTTAATTTTTTTTTTCTTTTTACTTTTATGTTTTAATGTAAAATATAATGTTTTTAATTTAAATTAGCATTATGTCAGTACAAAAATACTTCCATGTTGTATAAATAGATTTTTTTAATATATACATTTATATATAATATTATGAATATATACAAATATTTATAAATGCCTAAATATATAATTTCATTATATTATTTATATTGTACATTTATATTCATTATATTTACATTTATTAAAGAAGTTAGAATATTATAATTTGTTCAATATTTAACAGTGTAATTATGAAGTTTGCTGACTTAAGACAAGATAAAATACTTCACCTCAATTCAGAGGCTTAATCGGACTCCAGTCTGATTCCCTGGCGGCGCTCATTATTTTGGGACTTACTGAGACACACAATGGTCTGACCTAAATCTAACACCGAAATTATTGACTGTGTGTATGTGTGTGTGTGTGTGTGTGTGTGTTTACACATGGGCTTTCAGAGCTGCTCTGTTCCTGAGCAGAGTTCTCATTCATTCATCTTCCTTGACATGTTTGTCTGAAATCCTTATGGACAGAATGACCTTCCAAACCATAGAGAATGTTCAGCATGAATTTTCATGGAGTGACATGCTGACCAGGAATACATATCTGTGATATTTATTTGTTCTAGTTATGCTTTAAAAAATTCCATTATTTGAAATTGTACATCAAATTATTACTGTTCATGATATCTAAGTCTAAATGTGATTATGTGTCTCAGTTATTCGCATGTGGCCGTTCCTGATGGAGTTGCTCAGACGTTGACTGCTGCTGGGACTATGAAAAGAGAGGGATAAACATCGGTAAGCTCATTTAACATGCAGAGAAACAGAAAAACATCTCTATCATAGGGAATGTCCTGCTGGAGTATCTACTGAAGACCTCTTAAGAGACCTGAGATTGTGAGGATGCATTAGAATTTTTGGTCTCTTCAAATTTGTATTCAAATGCTACAGAAGCAAAGTTTAAAGCTTATGCTGACCTATTTTCTGGGAAAAAGAAGCTGCAGAGAATCTCTCTTTTCTTCCCCCAGACTTCTTTTAAGTAGAACCTGACTTAGCTCATCCTAAAAGCTATAAATCACTATGCTGCACATTGCAGGAATGTGTGCAGTAATGGCAGCAAATGCTTTAAAAATAGTTCAAATCTCAAACATGATAATAGCGATTCTTGCACTGGCACTTATAAAGCAAGGCTTCTCGATTATGGCAAAAATCATAATTACTATTATTTTGATAAAAAGGTAGATCATAACAATTTCTCAGTGACTTTAGAAACATCATGCATTTATTTAACTTAAAAAAAAACATAAAAAATAAATGTAAAAAAATTATCAAAATAATAAATCAAATTAAGATATAATCAGCTTTGTTGTAGTGCAGTTCATCAACATACTGAAAACTCCTATAAAACATATTAATAAATTATAGGGGTGAAACGATACACTCATGTTACAATTCAATACATATCACGATACTGAACTCACAATATGATATTATTGCGATACTCAGACATACAGTTGTGGTCAGAATTATTTGCACCCCTGGTAAATATGATCAAAGATGGCTGTAAAAATAAATCTGCGTTGTTTATCCTTTTGATCTATCATTCAAATAATTCGCAAAAACATAACCTTTCATTGAAGTAAAAGAATGGAAAGTGGGGGGAAAATCACATTATGAAATAAATGTTTTTCACTAGAACACGTTGGCCACAATTATTGTCACCCCTAGAATTTTTTATGAGTAAAATATCTCTGAAGTATATTCCCATTAATATTTACAAACCCGATTCCAAAAAAGTTGGGACACTGTACAAATTGTGAATAAAAACAGAATGCAATGATGTGGAAGTTTCAAATTTCAATATTTTATTCAGAATACAACATAGATGACATATCAAATGTTTAAACTGAGAAAATGTATCATTTTAAGGGAAAAATAAGTTGATTTTAAATTTCATGGCATCAACACATCTCAAAAAAGTTGGGACAAGGCCATGTTTACCACTGTGTGGCATCCCCTCTTCTGTTTATAACAGTCTGCAAACGTCTGGGGACTGAGGAGACAAGTTGCTCAAGTTTAAGAATAGGAATGTTGTCCAATTCTTGTCTAATACAGGCTTCTAGTTGCTCAACTGTCTTAAGTCTTCTTTGTCGCATCTTCCTCTTTATGATGCGCCAAATGTTTTCTATGGGTGAAAGATCTGGACTGCAGGCCATTTCAGTACCCGGATCCTTCTTCTACGCAGCCATGATGTTGTAATTGATGCAGTATGTGGTCTGGCATTGTCATGTTGGAAAATGCAAGGTCTTCCCTGAAAGAGACGACGTCTGGATGGGAGCATATGTTGTTCTAGAACTTGGATATACCTTTCAGCATTGATGGTGCCTTTCCAGATGTGTAAGCTGCCCATGCCACACGCACTAATGCAACCCCATACCATCAGAGATGCAGGCTTCTGAACTGAGCGCTGGTAACAACTTGGGTTGTCCTTGTCCTTTTTAGTCCGGATGACATGGCGTCCCAGTTTTCCAAAAAGAACTTCAAATTTTGATTCGTCTGACCACAGAACAGTTTTCCACTTTGCCACAGTCCATTTTAAATGAGCCTTGGCCCAGAGAAAACGCCTGCGCTTCTGGATCATGTTTAGATATGGCTTCTTTTTTGACCTATAGAGTTTTAGCCGGCAACGGCGAATGGCACGGTGGATTGTGTTCACCGACAATGTTTTCTGGAAGTATTCCTGAGCCCATGTTGTGATTTCCATTACAGTAGCATTCCTGTATGTGATGCAGTGCCGTCTAAGGGCCCGAAGATCATGGGCATCCAGTATGGTTTTCTGGCCTTGACCCTTACGCACAGAGATTGTTCCAGATTCTCTGAATCTTTGGATGATATTATGCACTGTAGATGATGATAACTTCAAACTCTTTGCAATTTTTCTCTGAGAAACTCCTTTCTGATATTGCTCCACTATTTTTCCCCGCAGCATTGGGGGAATTGGTGATCCTCTGCCCATCTTGACTTCTGAGAGACACTGCCACTCTGAGAGGCTCTTTTTATACCCAATCATGTTGCCCATTGACCTAATAAGTTGCAAATTGGTCCTCCAGCTGTTCCTTATATGTACATTTAACTTTTCCGGCCTCTTATTGCTACCTGTCCCAACTTTTTTGGAATGTGTAGCTCTCATGAAATCCAAAATGAGCCAATATTTGGCATGACATTTCAAAATGTCTCACTTTCAACATTTGATATGTTATCTATATTCTATTGTGAATAAAATACAAGTTTATGAGATTTGTAAATTATTGCATTCCTTTTTTATTCACAATTTGTACAGTGTCCCAACTTTTTTGGAATCGGGTTTGTACATTTTTTAGCACACCAGGGTGACTAGGAACATGAAATTGTCTAGCAATGACTTCCTGTTCCACAGGAGTATAAATATGAGGAAACACAAAGGCCAAATTCTCTTAATCATTCATCACAATGAGTAAAACCAAAGAATATAGTTCTGATGTGCAGCAAAAGATTGTTGAGCTTCACAAAATAGAAAGTGTTATATAATAACACTTAATAATAATTAAGAAGTTCCAATCAACTAAATATGTTACGAATCTGCCTGGAAGAGGACGTGTGTCTATATCGTCCTAATGCACGGGGAGGAGGAGAGTTTGAGTGGACAAAGACTCTCCAAGGATCACAGATGGAGAATTGCAGAGATTAGTTGAGTCTTGGGGTCAGTTTGGGAGGGATTCAAGAAAAATCCTTCTTGCTCATCCAAAAACAAACTCCAGCATATTCAGTTGTCAGACACGACTGGAAATTCAAAAGGGACTGGATTCTATGGTCAGATGAAACTATAAAAAGAGCTTTTTGGCAGTAAACCCACCAGATGGCTTTGGTGCAAACGGGGATAAAGTACCCCATGTCCATGGTTAAAAATACTGCTGGATCTTTAATGTTGTGGGCCTATTTTTTTGCTGGATGTCCTGGACATCTTGTTCAGATACATGGTATAATGGATTCTAGCAAATACCAACAGATAAAAAATCAAAACCTGACGGCCTCTGCTAGAAATCTTATAATGGGCTGTGGTTGGATCTTCCATCAGAACAATGCTCCAAAACAAACATCAAAATCAACACACAAATGTGTCACTGAGCACAAAATGAAGCTTCTGCCATGACCATCCCAGTTCCCTGACATGAACCCTATAGAAAATGAGTGGGATGAACTGAAGAGAAGAAGCACCAACATTGAGCTGAGAATCTGGAGAGATACTGTATGGAGGAATGGTCTCTAATCTCTTGTCAGGTGTTCTCCAAACTCATCAGGCGTTATAGAAGAAGACTCAGAGCTGTTATCTTGGCAAAAGGAGGTTGCAAAAAGTATTTAATAATAAAAGGGTGCCAAAAATTATGGCCAACGTGTTTTGGAGAAAAGCATTTATTTCATAATGTGATTTACCCCCCACTTTCAATTCTTTTACTTCAATAAAAGATTAGATTTTTATGAATTCTTTGAATAAAAGATCAAAAGGATAAACAATGCAGATTTATTTTTACATCCATATTTGATCATATTTACCAGGGGTGCCAATAATTCTGACCACAACTGTATGATAAAAGGTTAACAAAAAATGTACTGTTGATTAAAATGCTAAATTTGGTATTACATTGGGGGTGGAAATGAATAGGCTTGGACTTGGTGCTGGTAACCCAATGCACAGGACAATGGTGACACCAGAATAAAAATGATTTTGAAGCAGAAATACAGAATTATTTTATATTATTTTAGTTAATGAATCAACAGTCCACAAGAGAGAGCAATGAATAGCCTAAATCAGTGCTTCTCAAACATGTCCTGGGATGCTTCTCATTTCTTATTTGTGAATCCTCGTTTCATTTCCTCTCTTCCTTTCCTCGCGTCTTAGCTCCACCCCCTTAGATGCAAGGGAAGGATACACCTGTGTATTCTCGCTCATGACTCCTCAGGAAGCTTCCTCGCTCCTCATTCCTTAAGGTGCAATTAGAGAATAGAGATGTCCTTCAAGATGGCTGAATTAGATTGGTTTCCGGTTCACGGGCTGGAGGACAGAGGAGCAGGAAACGAGGAAGCATCAATTTGAGTATTGAGAAGCACCCCTGGAAACCCCTCACCACTGCACATGTGGGTGCTTCTCAAACGGAAGGCTGCATCCTACTATAGCCCTATTCAGACAGTAATTGTTTCTCACGTGGAAGTCTGTAAAAATAAATGTGCATGCCACCTCAGTGATAAAACTCATGCATTCGGATGGTGATTTATTCACGGTGGAGGAGCGAGTTTTATTTTATGTTTTATTAGAGAAAGAGCATATTTACAACATGATTTAAGTTCATGTTTACTTGTGCATTTGTGTTATTTTGTGCAGATACAAGTTATAATGTTACACTTATGTATGTTTTCGTCTGATTTATTTGGTTAGTAGGCTAAATAAATGCCTTTGGGTGAGTTACGTAAACTGCTTTATTTTACCGGTCCATTCAATGTTGAGCTCAAAATTTACATTGCGATCATTATCTCAATTATCATGTTTTTATTCATAATCGTTGGAAGCTTAAATTGTAATTAAAAATGGTATCCGTTTAATTCCAATCGCTAAGGTGACTTTTTGTTTGCCACAGGTAAGACATGCCGAAGAGAAAGGACTTCCTGGCACTCGTTTTGATTGTGTTACCATGGACTTTACTCATCACACTTTGGCACCAACGTGCTGGCAACCCGTTGCTTCCAGTTCCGAAGGGTAAATAAGATCATTCTTTCAAATGCTGCAAGTTAATTTAGGCATTTAGTGGGATGGCATCTTACATTTGGTTCCACTGGCACATGCCGTTAGATGTTGTGGCACATCCTGTTGCATATCTGGTTGTGGCACATCCTGTTGCATATCTGGTTGCAAGTGTCATATGCCACTGTCTTTTAGACTTTTGTGAAAGATATAAGCTGTGTTCCAAATCGGTCCTTCACCCTCATTAACTATTCTCTACATTACTCCGCTAATATAGTCCACTTGAAGGAGTGAATGAAAACCTGTAGGATATTACGCTGTACCCACATTGGACCAGCGGGAATTCATTCGGCACGACCCTCACAGTGCATTATGGGTATTCTCTAGCCAACATAAGCCGCGCTTCCATCGAAATTACCTGGAACAATTTGTCCCAGGAACTTTTTTCCCCCAGACCTGTTGCTGTTTCCAAGATTAAGCAAATTAGTCCGGTGACGTAGGACTGTGTGCAACTTTCCAGTTCTCGCTGGATTTCGTCCTCCGCATAGAAGCTTAATAAAGCCTGAATCTTATCATCAGTCCATTGTTCGTGTTTTTTAAACTCCATTGTTGATTTGAATATCAAACAACTCTTACTGCACGCACCGCAACAGACTTTTAAAAAAATGGTGGTTGAAATAAAATGGTGCGTGGAGTCAGCCAATCAAAATGCTGCGTGAAATCAACCAATCAGCATGTTTAGCGCCCAAGTCCCACCCCCGAATATTCCTGAACTGTGAAAAAGTACTACCTCATGAGCAGGGACTTTCTAAGGGGGAAATTTTTACCCGGAACTTAATTTAGACCCTGGTCCCTGCGGTCGAAACACACCGAGTACCACCCCAAAGTCCCTAGTTCCTGGGGAAAGTTCCTGCATTGGAAACGCGGCTGTAGATCCCACATTAGTGGCGGTTTCTATGGGCAGCTATACATAAGCCGTCCATCATATTGTAACGGTCAAAAAAATCCTCTGTTGAAGTCTATTGCAGATATAGATATTCATACATGCGTCTAACTACAGTTGCAGATGCTCAGTCAACTTGCTCTCGAATGTTTACGGACTGGCTTTGACCATTCCAATACAGCGAACAGCTTACGTATAGCGGCCCGCTAATAAACAGCCGCTAATGAGGCATCTATGTATATATTTCTATGGTTGAGTGTACATCAGTTGTATACTTGTTATTGCGGTGCATTATGGGATTGAATGAGTGCACTCTATAACGTCCACTATGGTTTCGAACACCACTACAAATGGCTATCCCCTCAAATAGTGCCCTATTTAAGGGTATAGTGGGCGATTCCGGACACTTGGTGGTACGGTAGTAGCGATGTGGTCACATTTAACAGATTAGCTAACAAACATTAGCGCAGTACCTTTATGAAACATATCTTTTTTTGTCAATAGGCTTACCACCATCTGAAATATGCAAGTAATGCTCAATTAATTTCCACTTCTTGATATAGTGCACTAAAAAAACACATCATTTGATAATGTGGTACTGATATATTGTGTGTTCCTACTCTAAACTCTTGGATAGAGAATTTTTTTTTTTTTTTTGATGAACAGTTAACAGAACTGGGGCCAGTAAAGCTCACCAAAGAAGCTTTAGACTTCATGAGTCCTGCGTCATAAAGAACAAGCACATCACTGAGGTCACCCGGATGAAGTACGTCCATAGCCGCTTTCCACCCTGGTCTGATGCATTGCCAACTCTTCACGTAATAACTCCAACCTACAGTAGGCCCGTCCAGAAGGCAGAGTTGACCCGCCTCACTAACACTCTCCTACATGTCCCCAACCTTCACTGGCTAGTGGTGGAGGACACGGCGGAGAGGACAACGCTGGTGTCCAGACTCCTGGAGAACACAAGACTGAATTACACTCACTTGAATGTAGAGACGCCTCAGAATCTCAAAGCGCTGAAGAAGCCCAGAAATGCACGTATTCCTCGCGGCACCATGCAGAGGAACCTGGCTCTCCGCTGGCTCAGGCAGAACATCAGCCCCAGCTCGGGTCATAAAGGAGTCGTGTATTTTGCAGATGATGACAACACGTACAGTTTGGAGCTGTTTGAGGAGGTACAGTACATTTGACCTGCTGTTCATAGTTTGTGTCCTTTCTCATAACCTATTCCATCCTCTTTGTACCCCAGATGCGTTGGACTCATAAAGCATCTGTCTGGCCGGTCGCCTTCGTCGGAGGTCTCCGGTACGAGTCGCCCAAAATCAACTCTCAAGGCAAAGTGTTTGGCTGGAGGACGGTGTTTGACCCTCGTAGACCTTTCGCCATCGACATGGCTGGGTTTGCAGTGAACCTTCAGCTCATCCTCAGCAAACCTCAAGCCTACTTTAAGCTTAAAGGGGTAAAAGGTGGATACCAGGAGAGTAGTTTGCTACAGGATCTGGTCACTCTCAGTGACCTGGAACCCAAAGCCTCTAACTGCACAAAGGTGAGTCCTAAACCCAAATCTTCATAACCGTTCCAAATCATTTTGAAATCATTTTGTCAAAGCAAAATGGTTTCTTCGTCTTTTTCAGGTACTGGTTTGGCACACCCGGACAGAAAGACCCTTGCTTGTGAATGAAGGAAAAAAGGGATTCACAAATGCCAACATGGAAGTATGATGAACTGCTGTCATGCTGCTTTTTTAATACTGAAGTATCCTGTCAGAACTGGACCGGCAACAAGAAAGTATTATTCAGCGCACTGATTTTAAACTGTCCCCTTGTCACAGACAGACTCAAGTATTTGACTAAGACACTCTCCCTAAAGGGTAACTCTCAATTAAAAGGGATTTAAAGGAAATGTAAAGAGTCAAACTCTTGAAAGCTTTGCAACAACTTCATTTTTCCTAGAAAAATGCTTGGGAAAACTGCCATTCTAAAGGCTGGAATTAACCACACGAGCTTTGCCCAGATTTTGAAACTTGCATGGTGGCCAGCAACTCTGATTTTTTAGCTTGAAACTATGATTCAGTCCAGTTGGAAGATATCAAACATGTTTGATATTTTGAGCCCATTTTAGAATGGATATTGTTTTCATTTTTCATCTGTCTCTGTTGTGCTGGAACCATAGATATTTAAACATAAATGCCTCATTAGTGGCTGTTTCTATGGGCCGCTATACGTAAGCCGTCTGCCATATTGGAGCGGTCAAAACACCAGTCCGTGAACATTCGAGAGCAAGCTGACTGAGCGTCTGCAGCCGTAGTTAGATTCATGTATGAATATATCTGCAATAGACTTCAGCAGATGATTTTGCTAAACAAACACAATACAAGAAGACAAAGGCGTCAGCTAACACAACATTAAAAAGTTGCCATATAAAAACCTGTAATATTGAGTTAATACCAAGCGTGCCACACAAGTCCTGAAAAGTGAAGCCAAAGCGTCTCGATCGCCCCCAGGTGGCTGGATGCAGTATAGCTCATAAACCCCGCTCTCTCCATGAAATGTAATGGGACATAGACAAACTAAACAATCAAATTACACTTCAAAAAATTTTTTCCATAGATGGTTTCTGTCATTTTAGGCAGTTTTTATCACGCTGATGTTAGTTTAAGTGTTTGTTCCTTAAATAAGTTTGGTTTTAGTGAGTTATTTGATGCTATAAAAACGGGGGTGTGACGTTATGATTGACAGCTGAGATTAGTAGTCACTGAGGCACCAACGGACATTTTCGGGAACTTCGGGAGGAGATTGGGGCTTTAACTTTAATTTCTACATTTCCATAATTGTTTATTTCACAAAAAGTTCAGGGGCGTGTGATTGATTAGGCGGGAGCAGTCTATGGGCGGGACCTTGATACCGCGGCTCCACTTCGCGTTCACTACTGCGCAGACTCGAGACTCAAGATGTCAGCGCCATATTTGGACACTAGCGGCTTCACTTACTACAATGGAAGAAAGTGAAGGTGCGTTGTCCATCTTTTTTTACAGTCTATGGTTAATACATATAGGCCCAGTTTCACAGACAGGGCTTAGATTAAACCAGGATTAGGCCTTAGTTCAATAGTAGCTTTTATAAACGTGCCTTAGAAAAAACATTACTGATGTGCATATTGAGACAAAACAATGGCACTGACATATTTTAAAATATGTCAGTGCAAGTTGCTTTCAGTTAAAACAGCTCAAACATGCATTTTAGTCTGGGGCTAAGCTTAAGTCTTGTCTGTGAAACACAATAATAAAAACACAAACCAACACATTCTCACCTGTAAAAACGTTATCTTATTTCTTCAGGAATTTAAATCTCGCCGGTTTCACAACCAGAACTGATTCATATCATTGATTCTTACTGTGAGTGACGACATGCTGACCGTTCCAAGATGGCGAGTGCGTCGACGTGTCTGGAGCGCCACATACAGTGGGAGAACAAGTATTTGATACACTGCCGATTTTGCAGGTTTGCCCACTTACAAAGCATGTAGAAGTCTGTAATTTTTATCATAGGTACTCCTCAACTGTGAGTGACGGAATCTAAAACAAAAATCCAGAAAATCACATTGTATGATTTTTAAGTAATTAATTTGCATTTTATTGCATGACATAAGTATTTGATACATCAGAAAAGCAGAATTTAATATTTGGTACAGAAACCTTTGTTTGCAATTACAGAGATCATACGTTTCCTGTAGTTTTTGACCAGGTTTGCACACACTGCAGCAGGGATTTTGGCCCACTCCTCCATACAGACCTTCTCCAGATCCTTCAGGTTTCGGGGCTGTCGCTGGGCAATACGGACTTTCAGCTCCCTCCAAAGATTTTCTTTTGGGTTCAGGTCTGGAGACTGGCTAGGCCACTACAGGACCTTGAGATGCTTCTTACGGAGCCACTCCTTAGTTGCCCTGGCTGTGTGTTTCGGGTCGTTGTCATGCTGGAAGACCCAGCCACGACCCATCTTCAATGCTCTTACTGAGGGAAGGAGGTTGTTGGCCAAGATCTCGCGATACATGGCCCCATCCATCCTCCCCTCAATACGGTGCAGTCGTCCTGTCCCCTTTGCAGAAAAACATCCCCAAAGAATGATGTTTCCACCTCCATGCTTCACGGTTGGGATGGTGTTCTTGGGGTTGTACTCATCCTTCTTCTTCCTCCAAACACGGCGAGTGGAGTTTTAGACCAAAAAGCTCTATTTTTGTCACATCAGACCACATGACCTTCTCCCATTCCTCCTCTGGATCATCCAGATGGTCATTGGCAAACTTCAGACGGGCCTGGACATGCGCTGGCTTGAGCAGGGGGACCTTGCGTGCGCTGCAGGATTTTAATCCATGACAGCGTAGTGTTTTACTAATGGTTTTCTTTGAGACTGTGGTCCCAGCTCTCTTCAGGTCATTGACCAGGTCCTGCCGTGTAGTGCTGGGCTGATCCCTCACCTTCCTCATGATCACTGATGCCCCACGAGGTGAGATCTTGCATGGTGCCCCAGACCGAGGGAGATTGACCGCCATCTTGAACTTCTTCCATTTTCTAATAATTGCGCCAACAGTTGTTGCCTTCTCACCAAACTGCTTGCCAATTGTCCTGTAGCCCATCCCAGCCTTGTGCAGGTCTACAATTTTATCCCTGATGTCCTTACACAGCTCTCTGGTCTTGGCCATTGTGGAGAGGTTGGAGTCTGTTTGATTGAGTGTGTGGACAGGTGTCTTTTATACAGGTAACGAGTTCAAACAGGTGCAGTTAATACAGGTAATGAGTGGAGAACAGGAGGGCTTCTTAAAGAAAAACTAACAGGTCTGTGAGAGCCGGAATTCTTACTGGTTGGTAGGTGATCAAATACTTATGTCATGCAATAAAATGCAAATTAATTATTTAAAAATCATACAATGTGATTTTCTGGATTTTTGTTTTAGATTCCGTCACTCACAGTTGAAGAGTACCTATGATAAAAATTACAGACCTCTACATGCTTTGTAAGTGGGCAAACCTGAAAAAACGGCAGTGTATCAAATACTTGTTCTCCCCACTGTACATATCTATGGTTGGAGGAACTTGACAATCTGGTAGTGTGTAATCCGGCAAGTGTATGATGCCCTGTTTTTCTCTGTGACCATTTATAAATTCAAATTTTAAAAGTCATGTAGTGTATACCAGACATAAGACTGCTGCACAACAACTTACAGAAAAATGCTCTGGAAAACTTCCAGTCTAACAGAGCTTTACTATGCTGATTTGATTTGGGAGTTCAGATACAGTTTGGATGGAAATAGAACATGTTTGCATCATTGCAAATACTACGTTTTTGTTAATGCATTGCTGTGATGATACAGGGATGGAAATGGTGATTGGTAGGTGGATGTTGTGTTAGCAAAAAAGTCAGAGTTGCACTCCCAAATCTCTATCCTATTCTGACTTGGGTTCAGTTTTTTTTATACCTGAAATTTAGGCAAAAGTCTGATTGCTTAGAAAGGCATTAATTAGCGCATCTTTCCTCAAATAAACTGCTCAGTGCACAATGCTAGTTGAATTTAATAGTTGAAGTTTAATTCGAAAAAACCTCAAACCATAAATACAGTTTCAGTAAGAAATCATTCTCAGTGTTTGCAAAAAGGGAAAACAACATGATAATGCTGGAATCTGCAGTAAATGCACTAATGTAAACAATTGGGTGCCTGTGGAAATTATTGAAAGAAAATCTGTATTTTGCCTTCCTGTTGCCTAAACGGCCAGTGCAATATTCAAGTTTTCATGTAGAAAAAGAAATCAAATTAAATTGCACCAATACAACTGTTATCTTGTAAACAGCAAAAGAGACAATCAAAAAAAGTACATTTTAGCTTATGTCTTGCTAACAAATAAAGGTAACACTTTACAATAAGGTTTTATTTGTTAACATTAGTTAACTACATTAGTTAACATGAACTAAGAATGAACTGCTCTTCTACAGCATTTATTAATCTTAGTTAATGTTAATTTCAACATTTACTAATACATTATTAAAGTCAAACATTGTATTGTTAACATTAGTTAATGCTGTGAACTAACATGAACAAACAATGATCAGTTGTATTTTTATTAATTAACGTTAACAAAGATGAATAAATACTGCAACAAATGTATTGCTCATGGTTAGTTAATGTTAACAAATGAGACCTTATTGTACAGTGTTACCCAAATAAAGATTAAACACACACACACACACACATTAAAATTGGCAGTCCAACAAAAAAAAAAATGCATTTGAAATTAGCATTTGATGAAAAAAAATTATACGGTTCACAGCAAGACTGCACTTTTTCATGAAAAATTTTGAATGTTTATACAATTTTTCTATTAATTGTTTAACAATCCAACAGTGACATATAACTTTTTGTTCATTTTTTTCAGGCACTTTGATAGTATTCATGTCTTTGATGTCTGTGTCTGTTGCCTCGTGATGTTTTGAATTTTGTTCATTAAATGTCAACGGTCATTCCCAGATCAGGAGAGTCTTCAAACTGGATTTTAAAATCCGCTTCTGCTTCTTCAAACACAATCACCTGTTGAGAATAATAAATGAACAACAGAACTTCAGACTTTGGGCCTTATTTTTATGATCTGAGCGCATGGTCTGAATCGCATGGCGCAGGTGCACTTAGGGCGTGTCCGAATCCACTTTTGCTAGTTTAACGACAGGAAAAACGGTCGGCGTGCCAGGCGCATGGTCTAAAAGGGTTGTACCTAGTCTCTTAATGAGTCATGGGTGTGTTTTGGACGTAACGTGCAATAAACCAATCAGAGTCTCATCTCCCATTCCCTTTAAAAGCCAGTTGCGCTTGCACCATAGTGGGTTCGCTATTTACATGGTGGAATTTGCGAGCGGAAAGACTGAACGCTTCTCCAGAGAGGAATCCTTTTATTTTTAACATCTGGCATGTTTGTGTGCTGCTGCGTGTCCCTGTGTGTGTAATAAGCAGAGTGTACGCGCGTTGTGCACCTGCCTATAGACGCATATTACTAACGCGCCCTTTAAATAACACAAAAAATACGATTTCAGTTGCCTCAAAATAGCAACGCGCCAACAATGCGCCTGAACACACCTCGTTTTCAGACCAGACTTGCATGGGCAAACAGATGGGCACGAATGCATTTGCTATTTAAACAGCGTGGCGCTGGACGTGAAAATGATACATCGGGCTGAAACTAGCAAAAACACTTGCGCCGGGTGTATGATAGGGCCCTTTGTGTTTATTTGTTTTCAGAGAAACTAATTCCAGCACTCAAATTCCAAACATTCTATTCAAGATTCTAAATAATTTTACATGGATTCAGCACTGATATTTGCAATCACAACAAAAAAACAGACACCAATTGTTAGATGCCAAATACATAATAATTTATATAAACTGACCTGGTTCATTCCACTGTTGAGGAAAGGTCCTGGTAGAAACAGAGCTTGCTGTGGTCCAGCATCCCAGTAGCGTCCAATATTTTGCCCATTAACGAAGACTACACCCTTACTCCAACCCTGCGTGGGTACATAATAATCAATACATTATTTCTGACCATATTTATTTGTTCAAATCTTGTCTAGATTCAGAACTCACTGGCAGCTTCATGAAAGTGTCACAGGGATATCCATTCACGAATATCCTGCCCTGGAAAAAGCCTGGGAAGTTTGGTTTGTCAGTGATGGACTTCCAAGGTGCTCTGTACAAGCTGAAATAAAAGCATGGATGATTCTTGAAGTTTTTTGCGAACCTTTTATGGCCTGTCACATCATGTGAGATTTTACTCACCTGTCAATAAAGCCAGGAGTCATATCCAGGCTATATATTGTGAAGTCTCTAAGTGGCGTATGATTTAATAAAATGTCCCCAACAATACCTGAAAACAGATTTTGATTCTGATGGTGATGGTCATAATGTGTTTGAGAGGCTGTGACATGTTAAAAAACGTAACTTAAAAACTTAAAGACATGGTATTGTACCTTTGCGTTGGTCATCCATGTCTTTACCGTAATGCACACGGCCGCAGTTCTCCACCAGCAGACTCAGAGTGCGTCCCCCCTATAGAAAACCATTAGTCAGGTCATTTATTTGATTAAAATTAATGTAAGACAGTGAAATACGACTGCAATTTAAAATAACTTTTCTATTAGAATATACAGATCAGGCATAACATTATGACTATAGTGCTATATTGTGTTGGTCCCCCTTTTGCTACCAAAACAGCCCTGACCCGTTGAGGCATGGACTCCACTAGACCCCTGAAGGTGTGCTGTGGTATCTGGCACCAAGATGTTAGCAGCAGATCCGTTAAGTCCTGTAAGTTGCGAGGTGGAGCCTCCATGGATCGGACTTGTTTGTTCAGCACATCCCACAGATGCTCGAATGGATTGAGATCTGGGGAATTTGGATGCCAAGTCAACACCTCAAACTTGTTATTGTGCTCCTCAAACCATTCCTGAATAATTTTTGCTTTGTGGCAGGGTGCATTATCCTGCTGAAAGAGGCCACAGCCACCCGGGAATACCGTTTCCATGAAAGGGTGTACATGGTCTGCAACAATGCTTAGGTAGGTGGTACGTGTCAAAGTAACATCCACATGGATGGCAGGACCCAAGGTTTCCCAGCAGAACATTGCCCAAAGCATCACACTGCCTCCGCCGGCTTGCCTTCTTCCCATAGTGCATCCTGGTGCCATGTGTTCCCCAGGTAAGCGACGCACACGCACCCGGCCATCCACGTGATGTAAAAGAAAACGTGATTTATAAGACCAGGCCACCTTCTTCTATTGCTCCGTGGTCCAGTTCTGATGCTCACGTGTCCACTGCTGGCTGGTCTGCGGTTATGCAGCCCCATACGCAACAAACTGCAATGCACTGTGTATTCTGACACCTTTCTATCAGAACCAGCATTAACTTCTTGAGCAATTTGAGCTACAGTAGCTCGTCTGTTTGATCGGACCACACAGGCCAGCCTTCGCTCCCCACGTGCATCAATGAGCCTTGGCCGCCCATGACCCTGTCGCCGGTTTATAGATACTGACCACTGCAGACCGGGAACACCCCACAAGAGCTGCAGTTTTAGAGATGCTCTGACCCAGTCATTTAGCCATCACAATTTGGCCCTTGTTAAACTCGCTCAAAATCTTCTAACACATCAACTTTGAGGACAAAATGTTCACTTGCTGCCTAATATATCCCACCCATTAACAGGTGCCGTGATGAAGAGATAATCAGTGTTATTCACCTGTCAGTGGTCATAATGGTATGCCTGATCAGTGTATATTAAAATGTAATTTATTCCAGAGATGGCAAAGCTGAAGTTTCAGCATCATTACTCCAGTCTTCAGTGTCACATGATCCTTCAGAAATCATTCTAATATGCTGATTTTATATATATATATATATATAGCAGTTGTGCTGCTTTTTTAGGATACTTTGATGAATAGAAAGTAAAAAAAAAAATATATATATATATATATATATATCTTTTGTAACATTTTATGCCTTTATTGTCACTTTTGCTCAATTTAATGTGTCCTTGTTGAATTAAAGTATAAAGTACCCAGCTAACTAGGAACATTCTCATAACTTTGGCTAACGTTATGAGCAAACGTTCTTCCAGTAACGTTAATAGAATGTTCATTCAAAGTTATCTGGTCTTTAATAATGTTCTCAAAATGAATGTTAGCACAAAAATTCTATTTATACATTGTTCGTGGAGCATTTAAACGTTTTAGTTGAACGTTCATCTAACATTTTTTAAATGTTACTGCTTGTTTCAGAATGTTCAGAGAACATTTAAAAGTAACATTTCCATTATGTTTGAAGAATGATAAAATGGAATGTTTCCTTAACATTCATATAACCAAGAAAACATTTAAAAGCTGGGTATTAATTTCTTTCTTTTGTTCAAAAAACTTTTGAATGGTAGTGTTTATTTATGTTTATATACAACTTACCGGCCACTTTATTAGGTAGGCCTACATCTTGCTAGTACCGGGTTGTACCCACTTTTGCCTTTAGAACTGCCTCAATTCTTCATGGCATAGGTTCAACAACATGCTGGAAACATTTCTCAGAGATTTTGGCCCATATTGTCATGATAGCATCATACAGTTGCTGCAGATTTGTCACATCCATGATGCAAATCTCCCCTTCCACCACATCCCAAAGATTGCAATTTTGCAAATGGAGCTTGAGGTAAGTAGTTTTAAGCTTTAGCGCCATGTTGCATTGATCAATACGCCATTACATGTTGCATTTTTATTGGCTAGACAGTAGACGTAGGTCGAAGTAGCAAACACACTGTGCGATGATCATGATACATTTTTGACAGTGTCAGGAAATTATCACAGGCTATCTTTGGTCGCAAGATCGTGACAACGGCTGTCTTTGAACCTCTCTCACTGTATGACGTAGGACCACAGTTTAGGAGCCACGACCACAGAAATCAGCAAGATTGGTCATCTTTCGTCTGGGACAGCCCAAAATCGTACAATGTACCGGGCATAAATGCATTGAGGTTTTGCCATGAGATTGTCTGATTAGATATCTGTGTTAAAGAGCAGCAGAACAAGTGAACCTAATAAAGCGGCCACTGAGTGTATATATTTATATTAGTGCTGTCAAATCGATTAATCGCGATTAATTGCATCCAAAATAAAAGTTTGTGTTTACATAATATATGTGTGTGTAAATCAATTAATCGATTAATCGCGATTAATTGATTTGACAGCACTAATTTATATATATATTACTAATTCTGATGAAATTAAGATAAAATTTAAGATTAAATAAATATATGTGGTTACAATTTATTGTGGCGTAGTTACATTGTACTTACTCAAATAAGTACTGAGTAATATTAATTAACTACATGTACTTACTATAGAGTTATGATTAGGGTTTGGTTTAGAGTTAGTTACTTGTAACTATGCATAATTTACTGTTATTACTAGAGTAAGTACATGTAGTAACGTGTAACTACGTCACCTTAAAATAAAGTGTTACCAAATTATTAATACAATTATAAGACAATATCTTTGAAAGAGCAACTCAATATTACCAGAACAAAGACAAGATATAAAGATTAAAAAGTAAAATAAAATCATACCTTTCCATCAGGAACAGCTAATTCTAAATTCCTGTGGTGAAAAATGCCAATGAAACTTTGGTTCACAAAAACCTAGAAAAAAAAATTCCTGATTAAAATGGAATTAGAGCAGATGCATATTCATGCACAACAGCACAGCTTGACTGTTTGTCAGCACTCACCAGGGCTCTGTCTTGGATGTTGCGTCCTGATTTTAAAGAGCCTCCTCTGGTGATGGTGGTCTCATAGAGGGTGTATCCATACGCCTGGCCATTACCGTTATTCACAGGCAGATTCTCCATATTAACAGGGAGCTGTGATTTGAAAGGCTTAAGGGGGAAGGGGGGGGATCTGGATTTTGAGATTCATTTATCAGAGTTAGTGTTTCTCCATAGTAAAGTAGATTTCTTACCTCGTGTGTGTATGGCAGAGCGTCCCACAGTGAGAGGTGCTGAAACAAAATAGCCACCTCATATTCTTCTTTCCAGTGGAGACCGGGCATCTCAGGGAGGATTTCACCTGAAGAGAACCACAGAAACTGAGCACATGAGCACACGTCTCAGAACATGTGAGCATGTTGTTATTATTAAAATAAAATGCTGTAACTTTCTCCTCTGAAATAACCAGATCGGAATATTAATAATAAAATAATATTAACGAGTCATATCTTAGCTAGCACACTTTCCATGATCAAGATTTTCTCTTAAAATGTCCCTATTATGCTTTTTCGGATATTACCTTTCATGTGTGTAATATACACTATATTGCCAAAAGTTTTGGGACGCCTGCCTTTACATGCACATGAACTTTAATGACATCCCATTCTTAATCCGTAGGGTTTAATATGGAGTTAGCCCACCCTTTGCAGTTATAACAGCTTCAACTCTTCTGGGAAGGCTTTCCACAAGGTTTAGGAGTGTGTTTATGGGAATTTTTGACCATTCTTCTAGAAGTGCATTTGTGAGGTTAGGCACTGATGTTGGATGAGAAGGCCTGGCTCGCAGTCTCCGCTCTAATTCATCCCAAAGGTGTTCTATCGGGTTGATGTCAGGACTCTGTGCAGGCCAGTCAAGTTCCTCCACACCAAACTCGCTCATCCATGTCTTTATGGATCTTACTTTGTGCACTGGTGCGCAGTCACGTTGGAACAGGAAGGGGCCAAGTACCGTTCTCCTGGCAACCGCCAAACCCAGACTCGTCCATCGGATTGCCAGACAGAGAAGCGTGATTGGTCACTCCAGAGAACACGTCTCCACTGCTCTAGAGTCCAGTGGCGGCGTGCTTTACACCACTGCATCCGACGCTTTGCATTGCACTTGGTGATGTAAGGCTTGGATGCAGCTGCTCGGCCATGGAAACCCAGTTTCTGATGTTCCCAATTGCTTCCACTCTGTTATAATACCACTAACAGTTGACTGTGGAATATTTAGTAGTGAGGAAATTTCACAAATGGACTTATTGCACAGGTGGCAACCTATCACGGTACCACGCTTGAATTCACTGAGCTCCTGAGAGCGACCCATTCTTTCACAAATGTTTGTAGAAGCAGTCTGCATGCCTAGGCGCTTGATTTTATACACCTGTGGCCATGGAAGTGATTGGAACACCTGAATTCAATGATTTGGAGGGGTGTCCCAATACTTTTGGCAATATAGTGTAGCTGTTTGTGAATGTAAGTGCACAATAAAGAGTTCAGAGAACATTCAGAGAGTCATTGTCTTCCAAAAGAAAGAACTGATTCTGAAGTGCTGAGGAAGATCCGGAGCTGAAATTCAGACTTGGTAATGGGTGTTTCGTTTCCAACATGAGCTGTAAACAGTAGACCAATCACAGCAGACTGTGCCGTCTGACCAATCAGAGCAGAGAAGGCTCTCGGAAAGGAGGGGTTTACAGAGACTGAATCCTTTATCACACCGTTTCAGACACTGTGAGAAAAGAGGTGATGCTGCAATGTATATTATAAGAAAATACATGTTTTTTGAACTTGGATGCTATAAACCTATTGTACGAGACCTCCAGACAGAATTAGGAAGCTTTAAAATAGCATAATAGGGGCACTTTAATTATTTTGCACTGAATATTCTGTTTCACTCATAAATATGTCACATTTTAAATATGTCAGTAGAGGAAGGGATCACAAACTGTTAAAATTGCTGAGGAGATCTCTGAGAAGATGGTATTTAGGTGTGTAATCTCCTGCTTCTGACAGAGGAGCATCATAATCTATAAGAAAGAAAGAAGGCTTGTGTTATGCACGTTTAAATTATAGGCTGTAAAAAAGATGGACGACATGTCTCCACTTCCTTCCACTATAGAAAAAATTAATCCAAAATATCCCAGAGTTGGCGCATGTGATCCTGAGGTGGAGACGTGGTATCAAGATCCCGCCAATCGCAAGCACAGCTGACAATCATGTTTTTATACGTTTTTATAGCATCCAATAACTAAAACCCAACTTACTGGAAAAACTAACACTTGAACATACATAAGCGTGATAAGAACTACCTAAAATGACAGAAACCATCTTTGGAAAAAAATGTAAAAAGTGTAATTGGATTTTTTAGTTTGGCTTGCGTCCAATTTGATAACATGGAGAGGGTGGGCTTTATGACTTACACTGCAGCCAGCCACCATGGGACGATCAAAATCGTTTTCAGTGTGGCACACTTGGTTCAAATACAAGCACTGGCTGCTTGTGAGTCCATTTTTTTATGCCCTTCCTTCACTAACTTTCCTCCATCTCGTTCACTCGGATGCTTACGTTGCACGAGTGACCACTACTGGCGGAACCCTTGCAATGGGTTTAAATGGAATAACCTAAACCCTTGATCACTTGTGGATAAATTAAGTGTGAGCACTGCAAGTTTGACTACAAGTCAGCTGTTGTGACGTTACAATCGTGTTGCATTGTGGTTTATGTTTGATCAAAATCAAGGGGTCAAGGGTCTGTCCACTTGACGAAGTTGAATGCACTTCAAAATGGCGGTGTGGATTCGCGAGTGTATGCCTGCATCTCAATGTGCATACTATCCATCCTAAATAGTATGTGACATTAGTAATATTCAATACTATTTAGAGCGGATAGGGTGGATATTATGCACATTGGGATGCAGGGCATGTCTAAAAGTGGAGTTAAACCAAGCGGCAACCTTTCGGTCTCTCTCTTGAATCCAATACGGAAGTGACTTAAACTGCAATTCACAGACTGGCCACTAGAGGCTCCAAAAGGGAGTCAATCCCATAGACCCCCCCAAGTTAAAATGCCCAAATTTACAGCAGAAAAAAAATATGTTTCCAGCCTGGTACAAAAAGTGGTTTTGGTCTATATAGCTAATTTTGCCCTTCATGACTGTGAGGGGGGTGAATTTTTTTATAACTCATCCGTTTAAATAATATTAAGCCTTAAAGTTCTGCATAATTAACAGTGTGGCCACTTGAGTGACAGGTGGATTGCCGCTGCTGTCACTACCGTCGAGCTAGGCTTTGCTCATTTTCGGTTATCCGGGAGTGACGCGCTGCCAAGATGGCGACGGCCGGCTCCGCCCACTTTGGGCTTCAAAAATGCTCCAGGGTGACATCACTACATGTACAGTTCTACATGAAATGCTAGTACTTTGGGTTTGATAGCACCACACACTGGCCATATTGTGAAGTACATCATCAGTTCACCAAAAATGAAAATTCTGTCATTATTTACTCACCCACATGTTTTCACAAACCTGTATGACGTTCTTTCTTCTGTGAAACATAAAAATAAGCTATTTTGCTAAATGTATCAGTGTTATTTTTGTCTAAAGTATACAAGTCAATAGGCTCCAGCAGTCCTCAAAAGTCATACAGGTTTGAAACAAGATGAGGAAAGCAAATAATGACAGAATTTTCATTTTTTGGGTGAACTATCCCTTTAAAGTTGATATAATGTTAATGTTAAATACTTTCTCCTATCCTAGTTTCATATGCCGTCACCTTTAAGATGACAGTAACACAAACCATAGCTTGTGACCAGAGCTTTGTAAGACGGCTTGGCCAGCGCTCCATTCATAAAGCCAAAGTTTGTCCCGCCGTAGAACATGTACAGGTTGACTGACATTCCTCGTCTCAGTATCTCTCTCACCACGGCAATCAGGTCTGTCATTAGAAAGAAATTTCACATCAGTGCTTTGGCCCTTCATATTCCTCATGGTAGTGTTGTAGTACTCAAGACCGGTCTTGGTCTTGAGACCGGTTTTAAGACCATTTTTTGAAGGTCTTGGTCTTGTCTTGGTCTCGACCACATTTGTACTCGGTCTTGTCTCAGTCTCAGACTTAGAGGACTCAGGATTTTGTTTCAAGACCAGTCAAGACCACAACTGCTGGGATATTACTAAAATGTATTGTCTGATTTATTTATTTATTAACATCATTAATGTGATTGAATGTAAAACTTACTGCTTCAGATGCAATCAATAACTTATTTCTACTTTGATTCATTTATTGTGCCGGTTCAGAAATTAATGAGGGATTGTGTCAAAAATGTCACCAAAATTAATACAAATGCTCACAAAATTCAAGATATTGTTGCAAAAAAGTACTTGTATGAGATCTGGATTTTTATAATATAACGTGTCATATAATTTACCAATATCACAAGCAAGAGAGCTGTTTTCACAAATTTGAGCATGACTGCAAACATGATGTTGCTTTTATACAAACATTCAATATTTAAAAAAAAAAAACATTATTCTTAACATTATTTATGCATTTGTAATTTACCAATTCAGATGCATCTTCTGTACCACCTCTGCAGTGCAAAGATGAATTTTGTTGTTAATGATTTCATTTGATTGGTAACGGCTTTATATAGTGTCTTATTCTAATTATATTTATTGATTAAAAATAAGTCATTTCTCAGGCGGTAATGTGGATTGTTATGAATTTAAGGAGTGCTGGTCTGGTCTTGGTCTTTACTCGGTCTCGCCCTGCCTTGGCCTTGGTCTTGGTCTTGTCTTGGTCTCAACACACATTGGTCTTGGTCTCAATTTGGTCTTGACTACAACACTACCTCATGGTAAATGACAATTTGAGTTGACAAAAGACCCCCAGGGTGAAATAAATTAATAAATATTGTTTTATTAAAAATATTAAAATATAATTTATTATTAGTTTATTTCTGTTTTTAATTTCTTTTTAAAAACGTATGCCATATGATAACATCTTACCCTCTGCAGGAAAACTATAGTGTAAACCGCCCCATCCATCACACCTCCCCGTCCAGAGCTCCATCACCAGCACAGGACTGTTGGGCTTCACGCACATGCATTTAAAGTCATTTCAAATATTTCCCTTACATTTACAAAAATAGACTGAAATATTTACCTGGACTGCTTCCAGATATTTGAGGTCATCATGATTCATTTTCCGTAGATTTAGAGTTCTTAAAGCTGTGATGGAGGACAGAATGTTTGACAGTAGGCATTTTTTATCCTAATTTGGGCTCAGTAAGATTTTTATTCAGCAATGACACATTAAATTGATCAAATGTGACAGATATTTATAATGTTACAAAATATTTCTATTTCAAATAAATGCTGTTCTTTTCAACTTTCTGAAAAAAACGTATCACAGTTTACACAAAAATATTGAGCAGCAACTGTTTTCAACATTGATAATAATAATAATAATAACTGTTTATTGAGCAACAAACAAGTGTATTATGGAGGCCCTAAAGGGACATGGTGGTGGAAAATAAATCTGAGATGGGAGAAAAAATAATAATGCTTTTAATGCTTTTGCATCCTCTCGCAAATGTTTTGCGTTCCCCCAAGAAACTTTCCGTTCGCTTGCAAAAAGTTTTGAGCTCTTTGCAAAGTGAATGCAAAGTTTATCGGCGGAACGCAAACGTTTTTGCAAGGGAACGCAAAGTTTCTCGGGGAAACGCAAAAGCATTGGCTGCATCCTAAAACCTAGGCACCTGACTTGTTGCCTCGTTGCCTTATCAGGCAATGACTCTACAGGTAGCGTTTGCGTTTGAAGGTACCTCACGAAACTGATTTCGGACAGACTTCTGAGGCAGCGTAACAGTTTAATGATCTACAGTAAAATAAAGCAAGCTTTGGTGAGAACTAAACAAATATTTAATTGCTACAGTAGTAATTTCTCGCTGGAAATGACATCAGATGTGGAAAACGTTGGTCAAAAACTTACATTTACGCACAAACTGACCAGCAACTTTCAGACGCCATCTTTCTTTTTCTAGCTTAACTGTCACCGAATGGAACGCACAGGATTGTGGGATATCAAAGGCAGCAAAGGATATATCTATGCTGCCTTCAAAACTCGATCAGATGAAGGTTTCTCAGGAGGCAGGAAGTGAAGCTAACATTGGATTCTTGATGCCTTCCTACATTGAAATGTGTCCTCTGAAGGCAGCATTTTCCAGTTTTCAGACGCAGCCATTGACAAATCATTTTTCCTCCATCTATATTTTTTTCCTTTACCATGTCCTTTTAGGGGCTCCATACTTATTAGAATGATTTCTGATGGATCATGGAGTAATGGCTGCTGAAAATTCAGCTTTGCAGCCTTGGTGAACATAAGAGACTTTTTTTCTAAAATCTCACTGACCCCAAACTGCAAAAATCATATTTGCATTTAGAGTTCAGTTGCTGTATTATGTTTGTACCTCCTTTGATTCCACCATATTTTAAACCCTCATGGTCGTCTGATGTTAGGAGAACTTCACTGATGCCCCTTTCTTGGAGAGCCTGATAGAAATTATATTAGTCTGTAAACTTTAATAAGCATCAAGGAAAAGTGTGACATCTGAATGTGAAATGTTCGCTCATACCTCTTTGACAAATGACATGTAGTTTCCATCTCTTGCATGTGATCCGTATTTGTTTTCCACTTGAACGGCAATAATAGGCCCACCTTTCTTGAACTGACAACATAAACCAACATCAAAGATTACTCAGCATGTGTTTTTGAGTACGTTTTGTGTGTCAAAAATATTCCTACCTGGAAAGACACCACTTTGGGAATGAGCTTGTCGAAGTACACGTTCACAGCCGCTATGAATCCTGGGTAAGTGGTTCTCAGCATCATCTCTCTATCACGCAAAAGCCAGCTGTAGATGGAATGGGAAGTGGTTTGTTTGGGGTGGTAAAAATGGTGACAGATTTCTTCTCTTTCAGTGTGAAGACCTTGAATATTTAACTGTAGCTCTATGCGTCTGTGGCAGGAACAACTTATTTTAGGTTTTGTTTCTTTAATGCCAAACTTAAGGGTAGTTCTTTCATTGCCCTCACGACACACATTACCAGAAAGTGTGCCACATAATGTCAGTGACCAAATGCTGCCTTTGCTTGCTGCCTCACAACTTCTCTATGATACAGTAGAGCCATTTTTGTTCTATTTAACAGCAGAAATTACCTGGGCAAGCCTCCAAGGTCAAGGTCAGAGCCTATGTATGGTCCTGGCCGTAAAATTACCCAGAGTCCCACCTCTGCAGCCAAGTGAAGGAAAGCTCTGTGAATTGGATGGGCAAAAACAATTAGATACCTAAAAATGATCATACTGAAGTCACACTGAGAGTTATACAGTGCCCTCCACTAATATTGGCACCCTTGGTAAATATGAGCAAAGGCAGCTGTGAAAATAAATCTGCATTGTTTATCCTTTTGATCTTTCAAAAGTCACAAAATTCTAACCTTTCATTGAAGTAAAACAATTGAAAGTGGGGGGGAAATCTCATTATGAAATAAATGTTTTTCTCTAGTTCACGTTGGCCACAATTACTGGCACCCAATTATTACTTTTTATCCCTGTTTGCACAAAAGCCATCTGGTGGGTTTGCTGCCAAAAAGCTCTTTTTTTAGTTTCACCACAGAACCCCGTCCCGTTTGAAGTTCCAGTCGTGTCTTACAACTGAATATGCTGGAGTTTGTTTTTGGATGAGCGAGGAGGATTTTTCTTGAATCCCTCCCGAACAACATATGGTGATGTAGGGGTTGTTTTGAATTTTTTTTTTAGTCTTTCTGACCCCAAGACTCAACTAATCTCTGCAATTCTCCATCTGTGATCCTTGGAGAGTCTTTGTCCACTCAAACTCTCCCCGTGCATTAGAACGATATAGACACACGTCCTCTTCCAGGCAGATTCGTAACATCTTTAGTTGATTGGAACTTCTTAATTATTGCCCTGATGGTGGAAATGGGAATTTTCAATGCTTTAGCTATTTTCTTACAGCCACTTTCTATTTTTGAAGCTTAACAATCTTTTGCTGCACATCAGAACTATATTCTTTGGTTTTACTCATTGTGATGAATGATTAAGAGAATTTGGCCTTTGTGTTTCCTCATATTTATACTCCTGTGGAACAGAAAGTCATTGCTTGACAGTTTCATGCTCCTAGTCACCCTGGTGTGCTAAAACAAACATAAACATAAATATGAATGGGAATATACTTCAGAGATATTTTACTCATAAGAATTTCTAGGGGTGCCAATAATTGTGGCCAACATGCATTGGAGGAAAACATTTATTTCATAATGTGATTTTCCCCCCACTTTCAATTGCTTTACTTCAATGAAAGGTTAGATTTTTGTGATTTTTTTGAATGAAAGATCAAAAGAATAAACAATCCAGATTTATTTTCACAGCTGTGGAGGGCACTGTAGCTAAAAAATCGAATAAATAGCTAAAATAAATAAGCACATTTATTTATTTAGAAATTAATTATTGTCATTTTAATAATTAAAGCATTTAACAAAAATATTCAAATAAATAAATACAAAAATAAATAATAAATAAATCAATAATAATAATAAATAAAAGCTAAATAAATATTTGAATGTTGGAAAATTGTAAAGAAGCACAGTTAATTATTTAGAAAATAATTATTGTCATTTAATAATTAAAGTATTTTCTGTAACCACTTGATCACATGACCTGAATTTCTATCATGCCATTTACAGCTTCACAAGGTCTATAAATTCCGCAATGTTATTGGTCTCATCCTTTAGTTGGAGGGTTGTGTTGTTATGGGAGAGCTTGGATCTACTTTAATGATGTATTCCCAATGGTGTGCAGATAATGATACGAACCAGGACGAAACAAGAACGAGAACAAATTCCCTCCTGACAACAGCAGATCGACGGTATTGTCAGAGGACCGGCAACAGGAGCTCTCTGAGATGTTTGTCTAACTACGTGAAAGTCTAACTAGGCATTAAATAGAGGCGAGATCCTTCCAGGATCAAAATATACAGGTCACATAGAGTGCTAATTTTCTCACATGTAGGAATTCAAGGGAGAGGGAGGAAATCTTACTCTATATCAAGGCCTCCCTGGAAGTGAAATTCTCCTTTCTCTGGCTGATGGAGAGACCATGGCACATCACTGCAAGATAAACACAGTCTGATTGTTGCACACTTCTCAATATCATTGACTGTGATTGCAAATTTCAAACTCACACAGTGAGAGTGTTGAGACCACAGGCTTTCATTTTCACCATCCGATCCTTCCAGTAAGCTCTGGGCAGGCGGAAGTAGTGTAAAGAGCCGCCCAGAATACGGAATGGCTCGCCTCCCAGACTGAACTGGGAAGAGTTTACTCTCAGACCTGTTGATCGATTTATCCTTATCCTCCCTGTAGGACCTCTGGACACACAACAAGAGAAACACATGGAGAAAATAAAAACAATTTTCAAAAGAAATTATTATTATCATTTTATTAATTAAATCATTTAACAAACAAACAAATATTGAAAGTTGGAATTTGAAAAGAAGCTAATTATTAATAAATTAATTATTGCCATTTTAATAATTAAAGCATTTTAACATACATGCATAAACAAACAAACAAATAAATGTTAAAAGAATAAAAAAGTTACAAACTAAATGTTCCCATACACTTCTACATCTGTCCAATTTATGTTAATAATTACTACCGCTTATACTGCATTGAATTACGCATATTGTATGCATACATTCGGTGCAGCTGCATGCAAACGATTTTTAAATACCAAAATATTAAACATTAAAGACTTTTTAACTTCGAAGGTAAGTTTTGAATTCAATTTCGTCTTACCGGAAGTGTCGGTATATAATAAAGCACGCGAGACTCAATAACAGAATAACATATCGCCTCTTGTGATTGTTTCTTATACTGAAAACAGCCATGCTTTCCTGATTTAAGAGTTATGATAATGCTAAAATAAAGTGCCCCCTAAGTTCCGGTAAAAGGGAGTGACATTTTGTGACTGCAAGTTTCTTGGAAACAAACAGAAAGCGTCGCTTGGGTATCTACGGTGTAGTTCCAGTCGTTCAGAGCGGTCTAAAAACTACAAATCCCGTCATGTGTCAGATCGTCCCGCGCATGCGCAGAAGCACTGGCCTGATGCTGTTTTGTTGAGAGCCTGAGAAAAGAGAGTGAAACTTCAAGGCTTCAGGTGAAGAGAAGATTTTAGCCTAAATAGGCACATGAGGTACGATGTGTTGAATTTATTTGTATATATGTTTTCTGTGGTAGTATGTGTCCGATAATAGTCTGATAATGTTGATTTTTGCTGTAGTTAGCTGTTCAGCTAATGATCTACTGGCTAATGCTGCTGGTTTTGTTGTTTACAAGAAATCTGGTCCATAAAAACTTCTTCGTGACAGTGTTTTCTGATAATGAAAATTATAAAAATTTGATTTGACCTGAAATATCAAGCGGTCTTTTAGAGATATGTAGTGTATTTTTTGCACCCAGCTTTAGCTCTGATCAAAATATCTTACAAAAACATGTTTGTTAGTGTATATGTGTGACCCTTGATCTTGATCACGTTGAGTTCTATTAGGGGATAGTTTCAACATACATGTCATGTCATTTCAAATGTTGACCTCTAAATCTATTAAAAAATTAAAGAAACTTTATTTTATTGCTTTCTTTTAGTTTGTTTTTCAGTGTGTTTTCAAAGCTGCTGGATCAAATTGTTAGATCAAATGGTTTTACACTAAAATGAAAGCATGAAAATGATATGAAGCCATAGTGATAAAGAGTTAAATTTCTCTGTACAGTTTGCAGACGTGTCCTCGTCCTGTCATGAGATCTTGCCTGGCTACTGGCTGTCCCTCCTGCAGTTGATGACTCTGCAGCCGGTGTGGAGATGACGGACAGTGTCAGAGCGTTTCTTCGCAATGTTGCGACGGTCAGCACCTAATTTTATATCTAATAAACGTTATGATTTAATGTCTCATGACTTGAAATCACATCTACATCATAAGTTTGCATTTGTTTCAAAACAGAAATTTTTAATGTTTTTCTTTACATCCAGACCAGCAGTGTTCTGCCCAACAAATCAGAACAAAATTCACAATGTTACATTCCAAATATAGTGAAATAAATATTTTATGTATATTTAGAAACAGACGGATGAGAAAAGATTTAATTAAATACGTTTAATAAATAATTATATTAATGTAAATTATTACATTACATTATTGGGAATATATTTATATATAAAAAAAATCAATTCATCAAAAAATCCTGAAATCCTGAGTGTTTTCAACATTGATAATAGTCAGAAATGTTTCTTGATCAGCATATTAGAATGATTTCTGAAGGATCATGTGACACTGAAGACTGAAGTAATGATGCTGAAAATTCAGCTTTGCCATCACAGGAATAAATGACATTTTAAAAATATTAAAATAGAAAACTGTTATTTTAAGTTGTAATAATATTTCACAATATTACTGTTTTCACTGTATTTTTAATAAAATTCGATCGATTTTTAAAGGTATAGTTCACCCAAAAATGAAAATTAGCCCATGATTTACTCACCCTCAAGCCATCCTAGGTGTATATGACATTCTTCTTTCAGACGAATACAATCGGAGTTATATTAAAAAATGTCCTGGCTCTTTCAAGCTTTACATTATAATGGCAGTGAATGGCTGTTTCTGTTTTGAAGTCCATAAAAGTGCATCTATCCATCATAAAACTGCTCCACACGGCTCTGGGGGGTTACGCCTGCGTCCTACGTCATACGCTGGAACACCAGTCTCTCATGAACGCGCATACGACAGTTAGCGGAAGTTAAAGATTACAGTTTGTAAAGTTTTAAATATTGATATTTTTCTTACACAAACGCATCGCTTCGCTTCAGAAGGCCTTTATTAACCCCCTGGAGCCGTGTGGAGCACTTTTATGATGGATAGATGCACTTTTATGGACTTCAAAACAGAAACAGCCATTCACTGCCATTATAAAGCTTGGAAGAGCCAGGACATTTTTTTTTTATATAACTTTGATTGTATTCGTCTGAAAGAAGAATGTCATGTACACCTAGGATGACTTGAGAGTGAGTAAATCATGGGATAATTTTCATTTTTGGGTGAACTATCCCTTTAACGTTATTCACACAAGTTGGCTTCAATCTAAGTGGCAATCTTTTTGTTTCATTTCAGGGGATCAAGGACTCCATCCTGGGCATTGGAACCATTTCCAAGCTCGATGCTCGGATTCAGCAGAAGAGGGAAGAGCAGAGGAGGCGCAGGACATGCGGGGCCCTGGCGATGAGACGGGCTCAGAGCGAGGAACGAAAACAGGACAGGTAATTGTGCCATTTCACCCCATTCAGTCAGTCTACGCTAAAGGCTATACTTCATTTTCCACGTTCCGCTCCATCTTGCGCACAGTCATGCTTTTAAAGTATACTCAACTGTACACAGCTTTCAAAGTATACTCAATAGTGAGCGCAGATGGACGTGTTTGACACGTGCACACATTCAGTTGCTTTTTTATACTCTACCAGATGTCAAAGGGCAGCGCTGAGTCGTGTCATTTACAGGACATTTGCTCAGAAGGATAGAAGAAGAAAAGTAGCATATTTGCCGTTGCAAAGTTTAGAACAAGAACCAAAACAAATAAATAATATGCTGATTTGTTTACTGTTTTGTTTCAGCACAGTACATCACAACTGTACATATTGCCACTTAGTGGACTCTTCTGTCTTAAAGGGGACCTATTATGCCTATTTTTACAAGATGTAATTTAAGTCTCAGGTGTCCCCAGAATGTGTCTGTGAAGTTTCAGCTTAAAGGGGTCATGAATTGAGAAATCAACTTTTCATTCAGCCTTTGATATATAAAAGTTCATCGTGATATAAGAATATCCTGTAAGTTTCGGAGCAACTTAGTCAAAGAAAAGCTTTTATTGACACCATGCCCAGCAAACTCTCGATCTCAGAATATGCCAACCCTTGACGTCATCGTGTGGTTAAACGCCGCCTCAACATAAGGATAAGTACGCCTGATTCTGTAGCCCCGGATCGTGTTACCGAGCAATAAACATGCCAAAGATAGCAAAATATTGCGCTGTGCCTGGTTGTGGAAGAACACAGTCGCTGCATAAGCTGCATTAGGAATGTGTGGTTGAACTTTATTTTTAATGAAGTTCCAGCTCACGTGCGTAAGACATTGCACGTTTGTTCGCTTCATTTCACCGCGGAATTGTTTGTAAACAAGACACAGGTCGAGACATATTGAGATTAAAACACAATGCTGTGCCTTCTATATTGGACCTGACAGGAATGGTGCAACACACTTATGTGAGTAAAACATGTTTTTTATATGTGATAGTATTGCATTGTTACAGATCGTTTGATATCTACTGATTATGTGTACGTGTCTAATCAGTCACAGAAGGGTCCAACTATGAAGGATGTAGCTTGTCAAACAGACAGTTAAAAGATTAGAAAAACCTAAAAGATACATTAGAAATAAACTTAATTAAGGATAACTTACCAAGCTGTCACAGGCTGTAATATCCTTTGTATTTGAGGTGTTGTTGGTTTATTGTCCTGCGATTCGGGATCAGACTCTGGGTTGAACATGTATGCGCGAATCATTCCGGTTGCCATTTTTCCACATTGGACGTTTTCAAAACAATTCCCCAATTTCCAATTTCCGTGTACTGACGGGGGAGTCGAAACTAATTATAATATGCAAAACTGTTATCCAATCATAGCAGTGGGCGTTTACTTCCAAGTCTTCAATGCGGCATGCCCATAAAAACCGAGCGTTCCAGGAGAGAGGCTCAAAACCAGGGTAGAAAATAGCCTATTACTTATTCATTATGATGTTTTTGAATGTAAAAACCACGCAAACCTAATAAGTTGACCTCAGACAACAGTATAAAAAATTTTAAAAAGCCAGTTCATGACACCTTTAAAATACCTCACAGATCATTTATAAATCCATGTTGTAAATACCCATTTCTGACTACAGTCAAGAACAGGCTGTTTTCGTGCATGTGCCTTTAAATGCAAATGAGCTGCTGCATACCGCCCCCTCTCCACACAGTTCCTGCCTCAATCGGATTCTCTGCCAAATACTAACAAGACATCTGCTTGGTTTTGATTATCATCTATATCGCGATCACTCTCACGGATAGCATAATTCTTTCATCAATAAAGTTGTTTCCACACGTTTTAAAGATATTACAACTGGCTGTCAGACGTCAAGTCTCATGAGTGACTTCTCTTTCACATGTTTTGTTGTGTTTAAACTGTCAAATACACACAAGGGTTTTGTTCACCATTGCTTGCGAAAACAAAATAGCAGCGCCGTGGGTGGAAACATGCAGATTAAAGGCTGGTAATATTATAATAAGATTCCCTTCCTACGTCAGGAGGGGAGAGAAGTCTGAGCGGCTCATTTTTTCACATGCTTGCAGAGAAAGGCTTACCAAAACAAAGTTACTGGGTTGTCCTTTTTCACGTTTCCTGGGTTGGTAGATGCACCGGGGACCCGATTAAAGCACTTAAACACGGAAAAAGTCCGATTTTCATGATACGTCCCCTTTAACATTTACCTTGCACATGCGCTATTGTACGCGGACCCTCCCGATGGCGAAAATTATGTCACGGAACGCAGATGACCGAAGTATACTTTGAGCTTAATACTAGAGGTCCTGATGAAATGTTTTTTTTTTCACTTTTTCCTTTTAACAGTGAACCGAAACTAGCAAGTCGAATTTTCCAGTGCTGTGCCTGGAATGGAGGTGTATTTTGGGTATGTTTCTCTCTCTTATTGGTCAGCTATGTTTTGATCTGTGTGTTTCACTATTATAATAAAAAATTACGCTTTATTTTAAGGTGATGTAGTTACATTGTACTTTGCTCAAATAAGTACTGAGTAATATTAATTAACTACATGTACTTACTATAGAGTTAGAGTTTGGTTCAGAGTTAGTTACTTTAATTATGCATAATCTACTGTTATTACTAGAGTAAGTACATGTAGTAACATGTAACGTCACCTTAAAATAAAGTGTTACCAAAAAATCTAATTTCTTTTATCTCACAGCTAAGTCTGTTCCTGTTTTATCGAGTGTTTATCCCACTGCTGCAGTCCATCACTGCTAGAATCATAGGTACGTGTCTCTTTTAAAGAAGTTTCATGCTATATACTCCAGATATGTCTTTGTTTTTATGCTTCTCCTACTGATCTATTTTCAGGTGACCCTTCTCTGCATGGTAATGTGTGGTCCTGGCTGGAGTTCATTCTGACATCTGTATTCAGTGCTCTCTGGGTGCTGCCTCTCTTTGTGCTTAGCAAGATAGTCAACGCCATTTGGTTCCAGGTGAGCCTATTGTGCACATATGGGTATCCTGTATGGTGTAGAAATTAGAATTCTTTTAATCAAGCATTTTATTAGAGCAAAACAGCAACAACACACAACCAGACAATCTTTACAGTGATTTTACCATGGCTACTAGTTTAGGCAAGATGCAGAACTGATTTTATAGTAGTAAAATCACTTAAATGCCCAGCTTATGTCTATATCAGGGGTGTCCCTAATCAAGGTCTTACTAGGCATACTAGAAACTTCCAGACAGATGGGTTGAGGCAAGTTGGAGAAGCTCAACCCTGCAGGACAGTGGCCCTCCAAGACTTTTAAACCCTCTTCACACAGAGCGTTGCTCCCAGTAAATTGCCATAGAATTTTCAGAATCATTACTTCAGTCACATGATCCTTCAAAAATCATTCTAATATGCTGATTTTATGCTCAAAAACATTTCTTATTATTATCAGTGTTGAAAACAGTTGTGCTGCTTAATATTTTTGTGTAAAAAGTGATATTTTTTTTAAAGATTTCTTTGATTTAATATTAAGTTAAAAAGAACAGCATTTATTTGAAATATATATCTTTTGTAATATTATAAATGTGTCCATGCTGAATTAAAGTATTAATTTCTTTAAAAAAGTCTGACCCAAAACTGTTGAACTGTGTATTCAGATAGATAGTAATTATTTATTTAATTTTACAGAATCAATGAGCATTTAAAGCTGCAGTCCGTAAGTTTTGCCTCTTTGTCGCCATCTCTGTTTGAAACCTGCAATTGCAGTTATTTGCAGAATTATCATTTTACTTGGGTTGTGCATCGGCATGGCTCCTCAGAGCAGATTAATCTAATGTTTTGAGGAGTATGTGCGGCTGTCAGTCACCACACAAGTGTGGATACTGTACTTCGCAATCACAGATTTAACATCTTGGGAAGTACAACCAAAATAAGAATTTTTTACTGGAAAATGTCATCTGAACAAGTAAGTAACATGTCTGCCAATTTTGTTAAGACCAACTGAGAAAAAAAGGCATTACAATAAATTGCGCTACCAACGGTGATTAAATCTAACGATCGCTTAGCTCATATTACATCACACCATGCAAATTATTATTACTGGGGACACTTAAATTTCAACTATATTACTGATCTGCCCGCATTGACACTATATGATAATTGAAATGAGCTGGATGACATCACCGTTTTCACCAGAGCGGCTGTACAGCCGAATCAAATTCCGTTGCATTATTTTCCTGTTACCACTGTGAAGCTGCTTTGAAACAATTGCCATTGTAAAAAGCGCTATATAAATTAAGGTGATTTGATTTGATTTGATTATTGTTATACTTTGTTCTCAAATGTTTAATGTTAACAACATCAGCATTGCGTGACTACGTGTATTTAGTATCAACGAGTTTGAGGTGTTGATTTGGCCTCCAAATTCCCCAGATCTCAATCCAATCGAGCATCTGTGGGATGTGCTGAACAAACATATCCGATCCATGAAGGCCCCACCTCACAACTTACAGGACTTAAAGGATCTGCTGCTAACATCTTGGTGCCAGATACCCCAGCACACCTTCAGGGGTCTAGTGGAGTCCATGCCGCGACGGATCAGGGCTGTTTTGGCAGCAAAAGGGGGACCAACACAATATTATTAATGTTATGCCTGATCGTGTATATACACTATATTGCCAGAAGTATTGGGATACCTCTCCAAATCATTGAATTCAGGTGTTCCAATCACTTCCATGGCCACAGGTGTATAAAATCAAGCACCTAGGCATGCAGACTGCTTCTACAAACATTTGTGAAAGAATGGGTCGCTCTCAGGAGTTCAGTGAATTCAGCGTGGTACCTTGATAGATTGCCACGTGCAATAAGTCCATTTGTGAAATTTCCTCACTACTAAAAATTCCACGGTCAACTGTTAGTGGAACTGTTTGTTATAACAAAGTGAAAGCAATTGGGAACAACAGCAACTCAGCCACGAAGTGGTAGGCCACGTAAAATCACAGAGCGGGGTCAGCGCATGCTGAGGTGCACAGTGCGTAGAAGTCGCCAACTTTCTGCAGAGTCAATAGCTACAGACCTCTAAACTTCGTGTGGCCTTCAGATTAGCTCAAGAACAGTGCGTAGAGAACTTCATGGAATGGGTTTCCATGGCCGAGCAGCTGCATCCAAGCCTTACATCACCAAGTGCAATGCAAAGCGTCGGCTCCAGTGGTGTAAAGCACGCTACCACTGGACTCTAGAGCAGTGGACACGTGTTCTCTGGAGTGATGAATGACGCTTCTAAAATATATACATACATATGCATGCTTACATACAAAAATGTCTGTTTTATAATATTTGAAATGTAGAGTTGTGAGTTTTATGTTTTTTTTGGGCAGGACATTGCTGATCTGGCGTTTGAAGTGTCTGGACGTAAAGCTCAGCCTTTTCCCAGCGTCAGCAAGATCATTGCAGACATGCTCTTCAATCTTTTGCTCCAGGCCCTCTTCCTCATACAGGTAGAAGATCTCTGAAATCAGTGGTGTGATTCACTCAACTTGTTCATTTCTCTCTCTCTGCCTTTTTCAAACACGCTTCTTGCACTGCTTGTTTTTTTTAGGGATGGATTGTGAGTCTCTTCCCCATTGATGCTATTGGTCAGCTGGTCAGTCTCCTGCACATGTCTCTGCTCTACTCGCTTTACTGTTTTGAATATCGCTGGTTTAATCACGGTAACCCCTTGCTCATCTAATCAGTGTTACATCAGATCAGATTTCTGTCTAAACTTTTCCTGATTGAAACGGTTTTTTAAATCTCTTCTGAAGGGATTGAAATGCACCAAAGGCTGTCAAACATTGAGAGAAACTGGCCGTATTATTTTGGTTTTGGTTTGCCCATGGCACTGCTGACTGCGCTGCCCTCTTCATACATCATAAGGTACAGTCAGAGTCCATTTAAACTCATTCTGACCATCTTTTGGTCTGATTGTGATTAATACTAACTCTGCTGTTGAGGTTTTCAATGCTGTATGATTTATCTTGTATATTGTATATATATATTTTATTTACTTTACAACCACTCCATATTGCCATTCTATGGGGCCATTTACACAACATCGTTTTTAAACTAAAAATTGAACTTTATGCGTTTTGTCCGCTTGTTTACACGACGACCGCCATTTTGAGACGTGTTTCAAAGTGCAAGTGAAAACGGTGACGTCATGCGCATGCGTATTACATGTTCAGTCTATAGAGGGTATGCATTGATGTCACATTCCCGCCGGAACACGCCCCCTCAGCCGGACTGAGTGGCAGAAGAGCTGCTGCATGACTGGATTTAATAGAGGAAACCGCGAAAGCGTGAGTAAAACAAACGATTATCAGTTTAAACTAAAGGTTGGACTCGATATAGTGTTTCTTACAACTTACCAAAGATCCAGTGATCCATAAATGTTGACATGCAGCCAGGATTGTGTTCCCTGACATTTATATGAGCCTTTTTTTGATGCCGGGGTAATACATAAAGCAAATTTGCCTGTGAACACTTTATATAAATACAGTATAGGTCTAAATCCAAGTGATCAGTTATATCAATGTTATATATATCGTCATATTGTCCAGCCCTAAAACTTTGTCAGTTTTTGTCAGTGTTTATTTTAAAACTCCAATTATGCAGAATATAAGGTAAATATTTAATTGATGACTTGTCAATACAATATATAACAAAACAATATATAGGGTATGATTTTTACCCCAAAAAATTCATCATATGGACACAAAATAATAACTGCAAATCCACGTTTTGCTGCCTGGAGTTCAGTTGTTTCCGTGAATTGCAGCGATCCATTTGCTTCTCTTTTCTGTAGCTTTCTGCAGTCTGTAAAAATATACCTCAGGTTTCTTGTCAAATCTCTTTGTACAGTCAGTTTCAAAGCTCTTTCCCGTTTTAGCTGTGTTTTGTGTGTTTTTCGCGGCATTCACTCTGAAAACCAATGCTGCCACTTTTTGCTGTCTTTTTGCCACTCAGTGGGCGTAACCACAGCGACTCCAGCCGGCGTCACGCGCATACCCTCTATAGGTGCTTAGTGTTTCTTTACAAAGTGACATCGCCATCTACTTGCCTGGCATGCATAATACAGCAGTTTTAATCGTTTTCATGGAGCCGTGTGAATGGGATCGTTTTGACAACATTGTCGTCTGTATACTCAAAAAAACGTAAAGGAAAAACTTTTCCACTTTCCTCTGCTAAAATGTGGCATGGTTAGTTTTATAGCAACATGAATAATCAGGGTTCCTATGCAGTTTGGAAAAGTGTGGAATTTGATTAATTTCCAGGTTTGGAAAAGTATGGAAAAAAGAAAGCAGAGTATGGAAAAATATTTGCATTTCCAGACTATTGCCCCCATTTAGTTTTCTATAATAGAAAATTAAGAATTTAATTTAAAAAAAATTATCATACAAGAAGTGTTTTCATGGCAGCTGTTTAGTTATTCTTTAGTGACTGATGAATTCAAGGTGCACGGACTTTCGTGTGCGCACGAGAAACCATTAAACTTAGCATATAGGACAATGCACACTGAGCCACCAGCCCATTATGCAGTGTGGTTTCTTTGCTGCCACAAAGTATGCGTTAAAGCAGACCTAAGGCCTTGCAATATGATGTACTGCCCTAACGAAAGCCAAATTTTGAGCACTTTTTTTTACAGTACCAGTCTTTTTTATAGACCCTTGAACTTGGCAGCTGTATTGTGCTATCAGCCATGTCATGATTTCTCCACTGCCACAGAGGATGCGTAAAATTGGACATTAGGCCTTGATATTAGTGGTATTACCCTAAGGAAAGCCAAATTTTGAGCAAATAGATCTTCATGCTCTCGTTTTCTTCATAGTAAGATGGCAGTGACGCACAAAGGATATATGTTATAGTATATATAAAACTAGAAATTGTAATGCGTAAACACGCAAAAAATTCCTGTGCGCATGTGAATAGTTTCTCGAGAGCCCAAAAAAGTTTCTTGTGTGCATTCAGAAGACTGAATATATTTTTAGAGGCTCTGCATGTTTTTGTGAAAATCTATGAAAAAAACCCCCTGAGAAAATACAAATATTTACAGATGACTGTACTATACACCAAATATAAAGCTGAAAATAATGCTGTATGAACCATTTATGTTAAATATGTTCTGAAAATCTGCAGAGAGGTTTGGAAATTTGAGTCTGGAAAAGTATGGAATTTTGAAATGGAAAATGTGTAGGAACCTTGGATAATGTCTATGCCACTACTGAATCTTGCACTCTTTCCTCCAGCGGCTGTTTGTTCTCCATTCTCTTCCCGCTTTTCATCATCAGCGCTAACGAAGCAAAAACCCCAGTCAAACTCTAGTAAGTATCTTCTTTTTTGTTTCATTTTGCATATTTACGAAAAAGCAGTGATTTTTAATGTTCTACATCGTTTTTTCCAACGTCACAGCCACTTCCAGCTCCGCCTCTTTTCCCTGGTCGTCCTCATCAGTAACAAACTGTTCCACAAGACGGTTCACCTGCAGAGCTCCATCACGACCTCCACATCCACAGAGAAACTGCCCTCGCCTCACGTGTCCCCGACGCGCCAACGACCTCTACCCCCCCAGTGACCTCTTTCAGGATTCCTAACTTTGAGAGAGTCGGGCGGATAGGAAAACGATTTGAAATGTGTCGTCTGAGTTTGAAAGTGTGTGTCAATGTTCTTCTGAGGGATGAATCGGATGGGTTAGTGTTGTGATTGGCCGGTGTTCAGGGCTGGATACACACAAGGTCATGATTCTCTGTGATTTTTCTTTTTTTTTTTTTTTTTGGACTATTTTTGTACCCATTATGTGCCATTTGGGTGATTTGTAGAGACAGCACAAAGACCTCAGCATGCACATTTTCTGTGAACTGGCCCACCCTCTTCTTTTAGGCCCTGTAGTTTCTATCTCGACTCATTTTATCTATTTATGGCCTTCTTTTTAATTGTATGTAATGACTTTTTCGTCCTTGTGAGGCCTAGGCAAATGACAATGTGTTTATCAGTTAACACTAAGCTCTATGACATGCTTTAGTTAATGAAAGGGCCCCGACTTCCCCGACTTCCTTCTGCACTGAAAAACTATCAAATTGAAAGGCATTTTTATGCAAGAGATGTTTCTTGAACTAAAATGTTATCTGCTAGACGTTTTAAAGCTCATTACTTTGAGTAGGCATCATCTTAAAGGAATAGTTCAGCCAAAAATGAAAATTCTGTCATTTAATTTACCCTCGTGTTTTTTTTTTTTCATCTGTGGAACACAAAAATAGAGATTTTGCAGAATGTTCGTGCCGCTCAAGTCACTATATACTTTTGTTGTATGAAAAAGAGCCATGTAAACGTTTTGTGTTTCACAGAAAAACAACATTTGGCATGACATGAGAGTGAATAAATGTTTTTTGGTTCAAATATTCTATTAATGTAATAATGTAAAACTCAAAAGGGAGCTGCTTTTTATTTGGTTTCTTTTATAATGCTTTTTAATTTTCCTAATACCATGTCAACATGATTCAGTGTCATCTGTAATGGTTCGGGGATGATTTTCAACAGTATGCACAAGTTTTATTCCTCTGCTGCTGTCAGGTGACACTGCCAAACTGTGTGACACGTGTGAAACTGTTCTTTAAATGATCACGGATCCAGTTTCTGATGAATGCTGGCATGTCAAGTGGATGTCTACTGTGGTGTATGTTCCTGGAGTTCAGTACCTGAAACCTGTTTTGACATTTGAAACTGAAGCACATACTAAACCCCCGTTTTGATGTCATTGTATCTGGAGGGGGGGAGGGTGGTGCGTATTTTAAAAAGGGTTGTAATTATTGTCAGGAGTCCATAGTGTTACACCTACAGACAGATATTTGTGAGTGACATTTTGTAAAAGTATTACATTTATTTCAATAAAATTTGGTCTGTATACAGTACTTGTATAGAGTGGACTTGTTATTTTACATTCATGCATTTGGTAGATGTTCCTATCCAAACCTATGACTTTTGCTCTGCTATTATATATATACACTGCCGTTCAAAAGTTTTTGATGTTTTTAGAAGAAGTCTCTTATGCTCACCAAGGCTGCATTTATTTTATTAAAAATACAAAAAAAAAAAAAACAACTAATATTGTTAAATATTACAATGTAAAATAACTTTTCTATTGTAATATATTTTAAAATGTAATTTATTTCTGTGATGCAAAGCTGAATTTTCAGCATCACGACTCCACTCTTCAGTGTCACATGATCCTTCAGAAATCATTCTAATATGATGATTTGCTGCTCAAGAAACATTTATGATTATTATCAATGTTAAAAACAGTTGTGTAAAACTGTTTTTCAGAATTTTCAGGATTCTTTGATAAATAGAAAGTTCAAAAGAACTGAATTTATTTTAAATAGAATCTTTTGTAATATTGTAAATGTCTTTACTGTCACTTTTGATCAATTTAATGCATCCTTGCTGAAAAACTGTATTAATTTCTTGAAGTTCTTTCCCCCAAAAAAATAAATAAAAAATTCTTACTGAACCAAGACTTTTGAACAGTAGTACAATGTTGCAAAAGCTTTCTATTTCAGATAAATACTGTTCTTTTGAACTTTCTATTCATCAAAGAATCCTAAAAAAAAAAAAAAAATGTTTTGCACAACTGTTTTCAACATTGATAATCATAAATGTTTCTTAAGCAGCAGCTCATCATATTAGAATTATTTCTGAAGGATCATGTGGCACTGAAGACTGAAGTAGTAATGCTGAAAATTCAGCTTTGCATCACAGGAATAAATTACATTTTAAAATATATTCAAATAGAAAACAGTTATTTTACATTTTAATAATATTTCACAATATTATTTTGTTGTTGTATTTTTAATAAAAGAAATACAGCCTGGGTGAGCATAAGAGACTTCTTCTAAAAATATTAAAAATCTTACAGCTAAAAAACGTTTGAACGGTAGTGTATAATCTTATGTATCAGTCTCTATACATCAGACAACTCAAGTCACTTTTTGTTGCAAGACAAAGCAGACAACTATCCTAAATAAACACTTTTCTTTAGAAGTATACAAAGCTTCATGAAAATATTTCCTTCTTGACATTATGAACGTGTAAGTGAAATGTTATCTAATAATTAGAGTAACACAAAAATGTTATGATACTTGAAACTTGAAAGTTCAAGTTTTAAAGTTGAGGGCTGCATGGACTCCACAGTGCTGACTGTATTTCTCCCATTAGGACACGTCATATCTAGAGCGCCATGCGGAACTCGTCTTGACACACTTGAATGACATCTCGAAGACCAATCAGTGACAGCCGTTCGTGCGGAATCGTGACGCTGAGCCAATTAGCGCCCTCTCTACGTGGATGGGTGGGGCTTAAACGCAGAGAGGGTTGTGTGTGAAAGTGTGGAAGGGCTGGAGTGAGTGAACCGCCGATGAATAAGACTGGTAATTTTGCACATTTATAATTTGTAAGCTCATTTATCACAACTATACGGGTTCGTTGTCATTATATTTACTCATGTGCATTAAAAACACTTTTACATATAATAAAATAGCTTGTGAAAGTGTGAAATAGGTGTGATACTAGCTAGCAGCTAATGAGCTAATGAAGACTTTAATAGTTAATTTTCAGGAATAGTTTATCAGGAAAACACAGTGTTCATGTGCATGTTTATGCTCTCTGAATTGATTTATCTTCCTGTACGTATGTGTTTAAGTATCAGTTAGTAGAATTGTGTATAGGAATTGTGCACATACTGACTCTTCCTGATTTCACCGAGATTTGACACTTTAATAGATGATATAATGTGCAGATTTATCGATTTCTTAAAGTGCTTTACCCCTAAAATTCATATTTGACGCTAATGGATTTAGAAAATCCTCTTTTAATCAGGTCATAAATAAATTGCAGGATTGCATAATCATTTAGAAGTTTACATTTGTTTATTGCTTGTACATAGTTTGTTATTAAAGGAGTCCTATCCTACACTGGTCTCACATTTTTTTTTCTCCTGAAGTGTACTTCTATTTTAAGTTACAATTAAACATGCTGTCATTGTCCCTTTTGTCAGGTTTCAAGAGTTAGTCCTGCCTCCTGTGTGTTAAGATGACCAAGCTGGGCTTCCTCCGACTGTCCTATGAGAAACAGGACACCCTGCTGAAGCTGCTCATCCTGTCTATGGCAGCCGTCCTGTGTGAGTGGATACATGTCCCTTTATACCAGACTTCCTGACCTACCTGTATGCCAACTGCCCTCTAATTCTGTCTGTCTTGCCATTTTCTTCCAGCGTTCTCCACCAGATTGTTCTCTGTGTTGCGGTTCGAGAGTGTCATCCATGAGTTTGATCCGTAAGTACAGCTTTCGGGTAGTTATTTTGGCAGCATCCAAGCACCCGTTTAACTGAGTTTTCTGTTTTAATAACAGGTATTTCAATTACCGGACCACTCGCTTCTTGACAGAAGAGGGTTTTTACAAATTCCATAACTGGTTTGATGATCGGGCTTGGTATCCACTTGGGAGGATTATAGGAGGCACCATCTATCCTGGTACAGCTGAAGGACACTAATTTCAAAATTTATAGCAACATAAGGTTATCTGTGCTTTTCAGCCACTTGCAAATCCATTGTGGTCTTGAGCCAAGTACCAAATCCCAGAATGCTTCAGTCGTGCTGCAACAATGTCATTACATTCAATGAAATGTTGCCCTGGAAAATATTGTTTCCAATAGAGAGGAAGCCACGTTACTAGTCTTGTTGGCAGTGCTGATGGCACTTCCTTATTATTATTATTATTATTATTATTATTGCTCAAATGTTAAACAAGTCAAGTCACCTTTATTTATAGCGCTTTTAAAATATAGATAATACAATTTCAAAGCAGCTTTACAGTGATAACAGGAAAATAATGCTCTGGAGAAAACAGTGGTGTCATCGTCCAGCTCAGTTCAATTCTCATGTGGTGTCAATACAGGCAGATCAGTAATATAGTTGAATATTTAGTGTCCCCAACTAAGCAAGCCAAAGGCGACAGAGGCGATGGTGGAAAGGACTAAAAATTCTAACCAATTGTATTAAACCTCTAACCATCTGTGTTAAAGGGATAGTTCACACAAAAATGAAAATGGTCATCACTTACTCACCCTCAAGTTGTTCCAAACATTGTTCGTTTCTTCTGCTGAACACAAAAGAAGATATTTTGAATGTTGGTTATCAAACAGACGACGGTAGCCATTGACTTCCATAGTATTTTTTTTTTCCTACTATGGAAGTCAATATTCAACAGAAGACTCCGACAGAACTCATACAGGTTTGGAACAACATGATGGTGAGTAAATATTTGGGCGAACTATCCCTTTAAAGCCTCAGTATACTCTCTGTGAAGTTCCTTTTTTTTTGTTCTTTGCTTAGGGGTAAAAAGAAGTTTGAAATACCTTTGCAGTGGTATACTGTTAGCGAACATCCCGACACGCCCATGCTGCTCGAAACGGCATTTAGATGAATATATAAATATGTACTGTGCGCTTTCCTCTCAATAACAAAATAAACACTCAAATGACAGCGGTGAGAAAACTGCAATTAAGAAAGCATCTGATCATAGCAATGTGGATATATTTGCATGAGCTTTGCAATTTGTCACTCAAGTTATGTCATGTTTATTTATTTACCACTTTATATAATAATTGCTTTAAAGCAAGCAGCTTTGCAGTATTAAACATGAAAAAATAGTGTCAGTATTGCTTTCAATTAGAATTGCAACTTCGATTTCTACTATAAAGCAGCTCTCCAGTGTGTTCATGTTTTCACTTGGGTCTGACCTCGATGGACTGCACTGAAAAAATGAACCGGTGAAGATGGAAAGAAGGCGGGGCCTCAGAGCCACACCCACCTATTACGTAATCACCACAGACAAATTAACCAGCTAGAGCAAACTTTTCTGGAAAGTTCACTTAGGCAAGCTGTTTTGAACTCCAAATGAACTTTGTTTTGGCTGGATTTTAGTTTTAGTTTAGTTTAAGTGCTGTACAACAAATCAAACTTAAAACATACATATTCAAGAAAACAAAAAGGACAAATGAGAAATTTTACACCCTCAAACAGAATTAAAACATAAAGAATAAAAATGGGTCTTCAAACAGGATGTAAACATAGAAATAGAAGGGGAAGATCTTATTTGGAGGGGAAGACCGTTCCAGAGCCTAGGAGCAGCCACATCAAAAGCCTTTAGTTTTAAAATGTAAATGAGGGACTGAAAGGAGAAATTGACTAGATGACCGAAGAGATCGAGGAATTATGTGGGATGAGGAGATTACAAATATATTGGGAAGCACATCCATATAAAGCTTTAAAGGTGCTGTTTGTAAGTTTTTGACTGTACTAAAGCATAAAAATACCATAATATGTTTGTAGATATTTAGGAAACATACTAAGTTCACATACTCGTTTCTCTAAAAAAACAATGCTACAGCTTGTTATTTTACTTTGAAATCTGCGTGTGGGAATGTCAATTTTTGTTTTGGTCTGTGCGATAACGCATGTTGCCAGTTTACCCAATAGTAATTCGACACCACACGTTGCCAGTTGGCGGAAAACACAGCGTATTGCTGCCATGGAAACCAGCAAACAGACTGGGTCAGAGATCGCAGATTCTACCCGACCTAAAAAGCCTCGACATCCATCTAAAAATCTCTATGAACGGAAGCACATTAAAATGCAGATAAATCAACTCGCAGTGTGTAAGTCTCCTCGCCTTCTGTTGTCAACTGCGCTCGTTCCTGTTGCGTGTCCTCAAACTGGCAACCCGCGTGAACGTCAAGTCTGAGGAGGAGGGGGCGGGGCAAACAATATTTTGAATTTGGACTGCAGTACCCATTTCAACCACTAGCTGTCATTCTTACATACAGCACCTTTAAACACAGAGCAGAATCTTAAAATCAACACGGAACTTGACTGGTAACCAGTGTAGAGAGGCGAATACTGGAGTAATGCGCTCACGGTTTCTAGTGCCAGTCAATAATCTGGCTGCCGCATTTTGCACCAATTGCAAACGTTCCAGAGATGATTTAGGCAAACCCATATAGAGTGAATTGCAGTAATCCAATCTTGAAGTTATAAACGCATGAATTACATTTTGAAGGTCCTTCATGGAAAGCATTTTCTTGATTCTAGCAATTGATCTTGATTGAAAGAAACTGCTTTTCACAACAGCACTGATCTGCTTATCAAAAGACAATGTGGGATCAAACACAACACCAAGGTTTCTAACACAGTTGCGGACAGTAGATGAGAGGGAACCAAGCTGATTAAAGCGGGCATTTAAACTTTGACGTGTAACTTGTCCCGGACAGATACATTAAATCGTGTAGTATCATTACTTTAATGTACTTGATTGGACTTGAAAAAAACTTGAACCATATTTAGGGACTCTGACTAGCAACACCTTAGCAACCAGCCAGAGAGCCTGGCATCCTCATATCAGTAGGCTAAAACCACTTTAAACACTGTAGCTTCTGACTAGCAACACCCTGTCGTTTTGTTGCTGACATTTGCATCTATTTAAAACCTATACATCACAATCTAGAATACAACTCTTTTTTGCCAAATGAAAGGTCATGTGTTTCTTTTTTTTTGTCTACAGGGTTGATGATCACATCCGCGGCTCTTTATCACGTGCTGCACTTCTTCCACATTACTATCGACATCCGCAATGTGTGTGTGTTCCTCGCCCCTCTCTTCTCCTCCTTCACCGCTATCGTCACCTACCACTTCACCAAAGAGCTCAAGGTGAGGTGAACCTCAGCACTCGCCCATCACACCCTTATCAGTGGCACCTGCTCATAATTTATCTATCTAAAGGCTGGCCCTCACTAAAAGATTTTTTAAATATTATTAGATTTTCAAAATGTGAGAAACCACAAACCTCATAGAGGAAAAAAATCATAGATTTAACAGTTTTGTTCCTATAGCACACTATTCCATTCACAAACAACCAGAGTCCCGACACAAAATTTCTTGTGGTCAAATGTGACTTAAGATTAAATAAACATGGCGGATGACAGGCAAGAAGAAATGGCGATAATAGTGTTTGGACTGCTTTTTACAGAAAATTAATGCAAAAAAAGAAAAAGGTTTGTGCTAGGCCTGACTGCGGTTGTTATACTTCCGTCTTTCGTCATCTCGCTTTCTGATTGGTTATCGCTTCGTTCCATGTGACAATCTACAATGACAATGACAAGAGTCCTCTGGGTTCTCCCAAACAACAGGATTTGTGATTGTAAATATTGTTAAATACTTATTATTTGATATCGATGTGGCCTCGACGTTCTTCTGAGCAGATTCAAACACTCTTAACACATATTACATCACAAAAATCTGATAAGAACCATCAAGATAATTCGGACATTACCTGGGATTGTCAGAAGGGGAGAATTGGGCCCAAAATCGGCCCAAATATCTTGTAGTGTGCAGGTGCCTTTACTCGACTCAATCTAACTGAAATAACACTGTATGTTCCAGGATGCGGGCGCAGGGCTTCTGGCTGCCGCCATGATTGCAGTCGTCCCTGGATACATCTCTCGTTCTGTGGCAGGCTCTTATGACAATGAAGGTACAGTCTTGTTTCAGAGGTATTATGTATAATATGTGATATTTTTAAAAAGGCCTCAAGAAATTTTTGAGTTTCTGTCAGAAGTTTCCGTTCAAAGGTTTGGGGTCAGTGCTTTTTTTTTTTTTTTTTTTTGCAAGAAATTAATACTTTTATTAAACAAGGACCTATTAAATTGATCAAATGTGACAAAGATTTATAATATATATAATATTATAATAATAAATATAAGTTTTATAAGATGTTTTATAAGGTTATAAAAGATTTATATTTCAAATAAATGCAGTTTTTTCTATTTATCAAGGAATCCTGGAAAAAATATATAATGATTTCCACAAAAATATATAGCAGCATGTTTTCAACATTGAATAATAAGAAATGTTTCTAGAGCACCAAATCAAAAAAATGATTTCTGAAGGATCATGTGACACAGAAGACTGGAGTAATGGCTGCTGAAAATTCAGTTTTGCAATCACGGGAATTACTTGCATTTTAAAACATTTTAAAATAGAAAATTTGAAATTATTTAGTTATTTAAAAAACAACAACAGCAGTATTACTGTTTTTGAAATAAATGCAGCCTTGGTGAGCATAAGAGACGTCTTAAGGCGAAAGTATACTTAGCTTTTTTTTTAACGCGTACACAAGCGTATGCACACAGCCTTGCAAAGTATATTTATTTTGACTCATACACGTACACAGGCATTTTCCGCATGCGCAGTTTTGAGCAATCTCTCGCCACGAGTTACAACCCATGTAAATACTGCAACAACATTAAATGCGTATGTGCAAACTGCGCACACAAAGTACGCACAGTTACAAAAATCTGGCGGTGCGTGTTCAGTATGAAATTCGCGTCACGCACACTGTACGCTGACCCTCGCGTACGCGTAAAAAGTGAAGTATACTTTGGCCTTTACAGACCCCAAACATTTGAACAGTTGTGTGTGTAGTGTAAACTATACTATTCTTGCCATAAAAATAGCATTTTGTGCTTAAATGGAATGAAAGATATATAAAGTTTATAAATTATTAGTATACATATTAAAATAAATGTATATGTTAATAATATATATATAAATGTATATTTAAAAAATATATAAAATATAATTTTATTTCCTTTGTGATATAAAGGAATCGCCATTTTCTGCATGCTGCTGACGTACTACATGTGGATCAAAGCAGTGAAGTCGGGCTCCATTTACTGGTCATCCATGTGTGCGCTGGCTTATTTTTATATGGTGAGCCAAATTTCAGACACATTGTCGCTTTGAATTGGGGTTGTTTTAAAGCAAATAACTTAATATATTTTTTTAGTTTAATTCTTATGTTATTTAAATACACAGTTATTTCATTAACAACAACTTTGTGTGTTGGCATCAGGTGTCCTCCTGGGGTGGTTACGTGTTTCTGATTAACCTCATTCCGCTGCACGTGCTGGTGTTGATGCTGACCGGGCGTTTCTCTCATCGCATCTATGTGGCGTACTGCACAGTCTACTGCCTGGGCACCATTCTCTCCATGCAGATCTCTTTTGTTGGATTCCAGGTGAGGAGCTGAACGTCAGCTACCAAATATGAGTAATTGCTATCATTATAAACTTCAAAATAGATAAGTAATCTCTCCTGCTGTTTCTGTAGCCCGTCCAGTCCTCTGAACACATGGCTGCATTCGGAGTGTTTGGCCTGTGTCAGATTCACGCTTTTGTGGATTACCTTCGGAGCAAACTGAACGCGCAGCAGTTTGAAGTGTTGTTCAAGAGTGTCATTTCGCTGGTCGGTATCATCCTGCTCTCTGCGGGTGGTGTGCTCATGCTGACAGGTAACTAAAAAAAAAAAAAAAAAAAAAAAATATATATATATATATATATATATATATAATATATATAAATAAATAAATAAATACAAGGATTTTTTTAAGTATTTATTTTTGGTCATATAAATATTATTTTTAGTCTTTTTAAATAGTTTGTTTTTGTATTGGCTTTTGTTAGGGAAAATCTCACCTTGGACTGGCCGTTTTTACTCTCTGCTGGATCCTTCATACGCCAAGAACAACATCCCCATCATCGCCTCTGTGTCTGAGCACCAGCCCACCACCTGGTCATCCTACTACTTTGACCTGCAGCTTCTGGTCTTCATGTTTCCAGGTACATCACCTTCCTGGGGTTTTATTTTTTTTAAATTTATTTATTTATTTTTAATTTATAACTTTTTGCATATGGAGAGCTGCACGATTCTGGATAAATTGAGAATCACATTTTTTTTCTTTTGTTTCAAACAGAGATCACAATTCTTCCACGATTCTGAACAGACAGCTAAACAAAGTAACATGTAATTTACTAGAAGTTATGAAAAAAAAAATTAATTGCTGCAGTCTATTTAAAATGTTTAATTAATCAGAATTTTTTTTTAAAACTGGGTTTGAATTAATGGTTCAATGACTCGTAAATACTTCACTTGTTTCATTACTGCATGAATCAGGGTTTTTGAACAAATCTCTTAAAGGTGCAGTTTTTAGTATTTATGAGGATCTATTGACAGAAATGCAATATAATATACATAACTATGTTTTCAGTGGTGTATAAAGACCTTACATAATGAACTGTTATGTTTTTATTACCTTAGAATGAGCCATTTCTATCTACATACACCACGGGTCCCCTTACAGTGAAGTCGCCATTTTGCGCCGTCATGTTTCTACAGTAGCTCTAAACGCACAAACTGCTCTACAGAGCGCTAGCTACTCTCTGCTGTCTCAGACGACGACATCTTTGTCCTGTGTTGGCCACCATAGCTTCTCTATGTGCTTCAGAAGGGAGGGGTGAGCGGTGGGCGGTTGCAATTCACAACCTCACCACTAGATGCTGCTAAAATTTACACAGTGCACCTTTAATTGACTGATTCAATGACAAATACATTTTTAACAGTCACTTGTCACCACCTGGTGGCATAACTATGCAATCGATACAATCGTTATTTGAAGCGCCAAGTTACTTTCACAAGGTGATTTGATCTATTTTCCGTAGACACCACTATAAACTTTTATCCCAGTACTTCTGTGATAATTTGATTATTTGTATCACCGAAATAATGATACAGTGTGGTTGAAAAGTCTGGTTGTGGAGCTGTTTCATACCTACACATGACAACTGCTGTCTCTGGGTCAGCGCAAACACAGATTTGAATGTTCCGGTGACAAGGGTTTAATAAACACAGGCGAATCGTTGTCATTTAGGAATAAAATCGCGTGGGTGTTTGAATCGAGATTAGGATCTTTTAACGATTAATCATGCAGATCTAAAATGGATCCATCGGATCAGTGTTTTTAATGTTAACTAAAACTTTAAAAAATAATTTATTAAAGGGTACATAACACACACAGTTTCTGCCAGTCTCATGTTAATCTTGAGTACCTATAGAGTAGTATTACATCCTTCGTATCTCCGAAGAGTCTTTAGTTTTATCATATTTATAAAAGACAGATACGCTGTACCGATTCTTTCCGAAAACACCTGAGCTCGTGGAGGCGGGCAGTGGGCGGAGCTAAAGAGTCACAAGCACACACACACACACACAATACATCATCGCATTATCCCTGGATAACTTTTGATTCACTATACGTTCGTGTTGTAGACATTGTATGCACTTACACTCTGATTGCCAACAACACAGACATTTGATACAGTTTCATTTACCGCCTGCGGTTCCGACTCATGACTGAGATCTTTTATCACTGGGACCACTCCATCTTTCAGTTACAAACGATCTGCAAATCCAGCGTCGAACTAGGCCTTGTTTATAAAACATTCGTCACCAAAATACTGGGAACAAACAAACACACTTACACAACTCCGTTGCTGCTCAGGAAAAACAAACTGCATCCACTGTTTCCTTAACGCTGGGTTATTTGGAAAGCTGAACAATGTTATCTTTCCCTCATAACCAAAAACACACTTCTTTAGTCTAAAAACAAAATGCCAGCGCTGCCAACGGCTCCCGTAACCCGAAGCTCGTTGATGGACGTGCTCTTGCTCTTGCTCTGGTTAACGTGCGCAAGCGCTCATCCGGGAAAAGTGCCTATACAAGGATTTCCACCCTTTATGACATCATACAGGGCCATACTCAGAAAAAAAAGGGGGTGTATCTGGCACAGAAATACTGTCATACGTCCAACTCATTTTTTTAAACTTTGGCCATGTTTAGCATGAGAATCCAACTCTTTCAGTGTAAATAAGTCAGAATGCATGAAATAGCATTAGACCCCCCCCCCCCCCCCCCCTTTAAAAATCATTTTCGTAAGAATATTACACAACAATGTCTAACAAATTGTGTAGGAGAAAGCAAAATTGTAAGAAACCTGGTGTTTTATTGTTTCCTCTTCTGTGCTTGATTTAAAAATTAAATTTCTTTATTCTTATTTATTTTCATATTTAATTTTATATTACATTTTTGAATTTCTGTTTACTGTCCCTTGTATTTGCACCCCTGTCGCCAATTCTAATTTTATGTCTTAATGCCCGTTCGCACCAAGGACTATATACTGTAGTTCTAAAAATGTTTCTTAATATAAAATAACAGCTGAGTCCACACCACATATATAACAATACTGCACAGAGAAATCATTGGAATCACTTTCAGAATGATTTTTTTCCAGCTGATGAACAATAAAATGTTCGCAGCCAATCAGAATTCATCCTGCTTTAGAGAACTTGAGCATTTAAAGCTGCAGCAATCAGAATCAACTTAGTGCTTAGAATCAACAGAATGATATTGTCCGCTGTTGTGGGCGCTAATATAGTTATCATTTATAGTTATCATTCTTCGTGTGAACAGGCCTTTATAAACACTAGAAATGCTGTTTCTAATAAAGAATGCGTAAAACAATATATTAAAATAACACTGCATCAGATGTGTTAACTGTCTCATCTCTTGTTTCTCCAGTTGGCCTTTATTACTGCTTTAACAACCTCTCCGATGCCACAATTTTCATCATCATGTACGGCGTCACCAGCATGTACTTCTCCGCTGTGATGGTAAGACACTTTGACTTTATTTTGGTCAGTGTTTAATGTTGGTTTGTTGGTATTTCTCTCTCCACAATGGAAGCTCTGACCCTAGTTTTATCTGTTCTGCTCAGGTGCGTCTCATGTTGGTCCTGGCCCCCGTCATGTGCATCCTGTCTGGCATTGGCGTTTCTCAGGTCCTCACCACCTACATGAAAAACCTGGATGTCAGCCGACCGGACAAGAAATCCAAGAAGCAGCAGGACGCCACCTACCCAATCAAGAATGAGGTGCGATCAATGCTCCGTTTTATCTTTCTCAGTTTTGTCTTGTGTCATTGGTTCACTCAGTTAAGCTCTGCTCTGATTGGTCCGTAGGTGGCGAGTGGGATGATTCTGGTCATGGCGTTCTTCCTCATCACATACACTTTCCACTCCACCTGGGTGACCAGCGAGGCATACTCCTCCCCCTCCATCGTGCTCTCCGCTCGCGGTGGTGACGGCAGCCGCATCATCTTCGATGACTTCAGAGAGGCTTATTACTGGCTCAGACACAACACACCGGAGGTCAGTGAGATCCATCACACTGTTAGCCATCATAAATTTCCTGCTTCTTTTGATTCTGAGCAGTTGCTCATCTCACATTGCTTTTGTCCGTGTACAGGATGCTAAAGTCATGTCGTGGTGGGATTATGGGTATCAAATAACAGCGATGGCCAATCGAACGATTCTAGTTGACAACAACACTTGGAATAACACTCACATCTCCAGAGTCGGTCAGGTGATGATGGAATATAGTTTTGCTGTTTACAGTTTTTATAATGAGATATATAGTGGATTAAATATAGTTTAGGCATTTTTATAAATGTTTTTTATTAATATATTTGCAGGCTATGGCCTCCACAGAGGAGAAAGCCTATGAGATTATGCGAGAACTGGATGTTAGCTATGTCCTGGTGATCTTTGGTGGATTGACGGGATATTCATCCGATGGTACGGGCTCACATTCATTTTGACCCACGGAAGCAGCATTGTGGTCCTTAACGTTTGAGTTGTAGTATCTGGATTGGATGAAACCTAAATAAGATATAAATATTCATAATTTTACATGAATTTATTTGTTTAGACATCAATAAGTTCCTGTGGATGGTCCGTATCGGGGGGAGCACGGACACAGGGAAACACATAAAGGAACACGACTACTACACGCCCACCGGAGAGTTCCGTGTGGACCGCGAGGGGTCCCCCGTCCTGCTCAACTGTCTCATGTACAAGATGTGCTACTATCGCTTCGGCCAGGTCTACACCGAAGCCAGTGAGTATCTTCTGTGATTGTTCAGCTATTTATAATATTTGCTCCGTTTTATGTTTTTCCAGTTACCACTTTTAATGATCCTGTCTTACGTTTTGTATCTCATTGAATATGCTGTGTGTGTGTGTGTGTATGTATGTATGTATGTGTGTGTGTGTGTGTGTGTGTGTGTATATATATATGTATGTATGTTATGACTTTATTGATCATTATTATGGAATATTATTTTATTTTCATTTAGTGTTTTATTAAATATGATTATTGTATTTAATATTATTTGAGTATTTTGTCTTATTGATTAATATTATTTTATTTAATATGAATTTGTTTAAAATTATTTTATTTTCTTATTGATTTATATTCCCTATTATATTGACTATTTGTATTATTTAATGTAATTTTATTGAATATAATTATTTTATTGTTATTTAATATTTAGAGTATTTTATTGACTTATTGATTTTCATTTAATATTCAGTATTTTATTACTGATTTAATATTATTTTTATTAATATTATTTAAAATATTATTTCATATTATATTGAATATTTGTATTTAATCTTATTTTAAATATAATTATTTTGCTATTTCATATTTTTTTATTTCTTATTATTTTATTAATATTTTCACTAACAAATAAGTGACATTACAGAAGTAAAATAGCTTGCAAGTGCTGTTTCATGTTAACTTTAGTTCAAAAAAAGTCTAAGAAGTTCTGGACGACTAGAACTATATTTTTACCTTTCTTTCCAGAGCGTCCTCCTGGTTATGACAGAGTTCGTAACGCTGAGATTGGCAACAAGGACTTTGAGCTGGATGTGCTGGAGGAAGCGTATACTACAGAGCACTGGCTCGTCAGGATATACAAGGTAAACTTGAACTCACCTGTGCATCTTCAACCATTGCTGTCCTTCCAAACCATCTTAACTTCCAATGATGATCTCCTGCTTTACCTCCACAGGTCAAAGACCTTGACAACCGTGGCCTCTCAAGAACGTAAAACCCAGAAACTCAAAATCCCACCCCCCTCTTTCAAACACACAGCACTGAACGTCTGCGGCCCCCATCCCACAATCTGAGGAGAAAGCGTGAAAACTTTTTTTATACTTTTGTTGTAATTGCTGAAAGAGATTTTCTTTTCATACTATTTTTTTTTTTTTTTTTTTTTTTTTTTCTTGGTTTAAATTTTTTTAATTGATCTTCAAATGTGATATTTTGTCTGTATTCGGGGCAGAAAGGTGTCAAATGATCACCTAAAAAGGTGAGGAAAAAATGTTTAAAAATGTTCAGAAGTCATTTCTGCAATCAACTGGCCAGATAACTGTTTGTTTTGTCTTTAAATGGGTGAATAAAGGAGTGACTGGGATTAAATTGATTAGTGTCTTTCTTTTTAACCAATAAAATCACATGCACGTCCAATTTAATGTCAAGACCAGACCCACTGAGATCTAGACCCCAATTAATATCAGAACCCCAATACGCCTAGACCAAGATTTGTTGGTCCGAGAACCAAGTGGTCCATTTTAATGCATTGAAATAGAACTGATTTTTTTCCCATACATACATTAAAAATAATCTTATGCACTTGTCCCACAGCAGTGTCAGCTGAGGAGCAGAATGTAGATGTTAGTGAGATTTCCTCTATTTAGATTTTTTTTTTAAAGTTATAATTAAAATGCAGAATACATTGAATTTGCTATTTTTACATGTAACAGCTGGGCAAATTGAAAAACAGATCACACACAATACAAGTGAGAAAAAAATGATCTTAGTTTATTTACACGCCCCCTACTGGCCACTCTTGAAACCACATCTGTGGGCTGGTCTTGCTGTGGCGTCATTGTGAGCATGCGCACATGGCCAAATGACTTTACGCTCCACTGTGAGCGGCGTGTCAGTGGGAAGGTGATTGGAGTGTATTTTCCTGAATCAAGACAACAGTCTGACGACAATTGCAATGTGGCGCAAGTTGTTCGCCTCCGTCCCTGCTTTTAGAGATGCGAAAGCGCCCTGTCGGAGTTTTAAAAGCAGCAGCAGGAGAGATGAAAAGGACTTCTTTAAAGGTGAAATGATCCACTTAATATACTCCATGCATGTATACCAGTATGGCAGGCGTTTAACCCTGCAGCGCGAAATGTAATTAGTGGCAAGAGTCGTGTGCCCTCCCTACATTCTCGTTTTTCTAATCCTACTATGCGAAAGTTTAGCTTCTTAATATTAATTTGGTCATGCTGGCGTTGATGGTAAACTTCCTCGGAGCGTCCACTCACGTAATCTAATCAACATTCATGAGCCAAGCCTCGCTCGCAGTAATCAAAGCCATAGAAAAAGAGAGGAGCGACGCGCTTTGATCTCGCCGCCACGTGGTCACGTGGTTCATAGAGCTCTCAATAGTTCCAAACAACTCCGCGCTGTCAATCTGTTTGAATAGGATTAAGCAGGATAGACAGCAGTTTCACTATATTTGCAGCCATTTCTGGTAAATATTAACACAATATGTGCATCGACTTCGACTAGGCTTTACAGTAGCATTTTATTCTGGGGAGAGATGAAGAGACAACGTTAATGTTTTTCTTGAGTGATATCTGGTTATTTTATTTGGGTCATGTGAGTCCATGAATTTACAGCGTTGAGTGTTGTAGCCAATCACGGGCATTTCTGTTGAAAATAATGACCAGTTATGTTTAATTTACCAAGAATGAGAATCCATATCGATCAAAACAAGTTTTATACAGTCTCAAAACACTGAATGAATTTTAGTGCAAGTTTACGCGCATCTTCCCATTACCTACAAATCCTCTCATCATAACAAACAAAGCACAGACACGATTTAAATAAAGATTTATTGTGAAGTTTAGTCAGAAGTTTTTGTTTTTCATGAGACTTTGTGATTTTTCCCTACAATTAGCCTATATATTTAACACTTCAGTAGAAATAAAGTAACAAAAATAGATATTTTAATGTTATAATAGTGATTTGATAATCTATAAAAAAAGAATTTTAAAAAAAGAGGGAAAAAAATGGCTAATGAGCCAATAAGTGTTCCTCTTCCGCCATCTACTGGTTCCAGTGGTAATTTCTTTTATCATTTCAATGTTGTTAACGTCCGAATGTTATTTTATGATACTCACATAAGCATACACAACAGGTGAATATAAATGAATGATGCTAGCATATACAGAATTTAACCCAAGAAAGATGTTTTAAATAGTGTTTTAAAAAAACAGGGCAACCAATTTTATTCAACTCTTTATATCCAGGCGCTAGATACATTATTCCTTGAATGGTCTACTTCATAAAAAACTCATTCTGCAGAAAGATCTCAGAGAGACTAAAAACTGTTGAAATATGACCGATAGCATCTGGATATAGTAGCTGTCGCAGTGCCGCTCACGTTATCTAACTGCAGTTAGAGTCTAGCGATCTATTATATAACAATGAACATTAACTATAACGCGCTTCATAAAATACCACTTCTATCAATATTCCTGAGAGGTCAACTAATGCCATAAAATCTCAAAATATGCAGTAATTTCATCCATTTGCCAGCGAGTGTGCTTGAGATACACTGAAATGAATGGGGTTCAATGCTGGAACTATTGGTTGTTTGGAACTATTGGTCGCTCCGTGACACGCTTTACTTCCGCATTCCTCAGTTCCTATGGAAGTCTATGGGAGTGTTGTAACTCTGTTTTTCAACGGCTCTGGCAGTAGTTATTCGTTCATTGGCCAATTGCCTAACGTCCACTTACTACCTCTTGCGTTCACTATAGTAGGGTTTGTAAATTCGCCTTCTGAATAAATAATATCTTTCAGACAATTCAGACTAATACAAAACATTAATAAAAACACATTTTTTAGTGCTTATAAATATAGTATTTATAGTTAAAAATGGGAAATAAACATAAAAACTGTTTCAATTCTCTTTTACCACATTTAATTCCTAAATAATCCTAGTCCGTTTGGTCGTATGTTTCTCTTTCTTGCATTTTAGGGATGGAAGATAATTACCAAATAAAATAAAGTTTTTCTTCCTACTTTAACATGTATGAAGTAGAAATTTACCATAAACCAGCATTACATTAACGTAAACATTCTGGCGCCTTATCTAACAACATTACAAACACAGTATGGTTTCTAGAAATTGTAGGTAATGATTAGACTGGGTAAACCCAGCCTGATCTGCCAGCGATTTGATTTCGCCCTGCAGCTCAGGCTGGAAACCTGTACATTAATTTATCCTGCTTCTGTTACACATTTGCAGGAACCAATCACAGACTGGCTTATCCACCTGCCGCGCTATTGGCGAGTTAACACAATGACGGATAGAGAAGCGATGGGTCGATGCCCGTTGATCACGCCTCTTGTGGTCTGATTGGTTGAAGGACTATCCAATTGCGTACAGAGTCATTTGAATTATGCTCGTTGATCACGCCTCTTGTGCAGTAGAAAATACAGCAGACTCCCCAGACCAAGATCAATCTTAAAGGGGTCATGAACTAAGAAATCTAATTTTCCTTGACCTTTTGACATATAGGAGGTCACCATACTATAAGAATATCCTGTAAGTTTCAGAACTGAAAACTTCCTTGTTAGTCCAATAAAAGCTTTTATTGACACCAGGCCCAGCAAACGACAGGTTTTTCAAAGTGGGGATCTATGACGTCAAAGGGAAGCAAGCACCGCCTCTGCGGAAGAAGATCAACGCCTACTTCATCACTGCCTGTTTAGCCCCGCCCACCGATTCACGCATGACATGCAATAGAACAGGTAGCCTAAAAGTAACATAGGCCTACGTGGTGTTAAACCAGATCGAGCTACCAAGCAATAAACATGCCGTTGAGGATTACAAAATATTGTGCAGTGCCTGGGCTCGACAGTAATGCAACATATAAGTAACCGTGTTAATTCTAATGCCTGATCTGAAATGTCTGTAAATCAAACCAGTGACTAAACGTCAACTTGCGTTGTTTCTCTTAGTAGGATGAAAATAATCTGTTATTTAACGGTGATTAAATTCTATAAAGAAAGCGATCAAAGAAAGCTCCCTTTGCAATCGTTGGAGCAGCGCGCGCTGGAGCCGTAAATCAAATGGCGAGAGTTTATCAGTGACGCGTTTATCAGTGACTCCCGTTTTATTCAACGAATCTCTTAACTATATCACGTTTGCACTGTTAGTGAAGATGAAAGCATTCGTTAGAAACTAAAGAGTTGCAATGACGAGATCACTGCTTTCATGCGCTCAGCATGTCTGTAATCGGCTACAATGTTCATCTCTGCAACCTTTCATGCCACGATCTGAATATAATGCCATAGATCTGAATATAATGCCATAGATCTAAATGTAATGCAACACTTTTCACGATTAGTTAACCATGAGAGCTGTAATAGTAAAAACGCGCTAAAAGAGAGAGTAATACTTAGCTATTTCAAATGGAAAGACGTTAGCCAATCACAGCAGTGGGCGTTTACACTGAAGTCTCACAGCAGACACGCCCCTTAAAACAGAGCATTCAAACCAAAGGGCTAAAATCAGGGTAGGAAAAGTGCCTTTTATTTATAAATTATGACAATTTTTGATGTAAAAAGCATTCTAACATTATAAGTGCACCCCAGGAAACAATAAAACAACGCAGTTCATGACCCCTTTAAAAGATTGAGCTTGGTCTGGTGATAGCCAGACAAGGTAATGATGTAACCTACAATAAAACAAAATGTGTAGGTTAACTGTCATATGGAACTTGTTGCAGATCTGGAGGCTCAGTTCCGGGCATTTCGGGAGAAAGCGTCCGCAGCGATGCCCGGCAGTGACTGGAGCCCGTTTGAGTTGACCCCTGGCCTGCCCCCTGAGAGGGCTGATGTGGTGATTGTAGGAGGGGGAGTCGTGGGATGGTCCATCGCATACTGGCTGAAGAGGAAGGAGAGCGTGAGGGACGGTCTGAGAGTGCTGGTGGTGGAGAAAGACCCTACTGTGAGTTTATCCAAGGGCACTTAAGAGTGTGTCTCAAAAACTAGTGAGCATGTTTTTGATGCTACAAAGGTGTTGTCAAGGTAGGCATCTCACTAGGTTTTGAGACACGGTGTCTGCTATATACTGTGGGATAATAATAATTGTTTTTTAAAAGTTCACCATCAAAAAAGAAAAAAAAATCATATAATTTACCTCATGTTGGTCAAACCCATAGATTTTCTTTCTTGTGTAGCGCTCATATCAATGTCTAGGGGAAACAGAATGAAATTTAATTAAAAATAAATACATCTATATTTAATTTAATTTGAAATATTCAATCTGGGTTGACACTGAGAAAGGTTTGATGATGAATTTCAAAATGATAGTAACTCGGATAAATATCACTATTATGGTAACACAAACCTCAGTTCATAAAATGCACAGAAGTTTTAAATTAAATATATTCAAGAACATATATTTGATTATGACCTTTTCCAATGCACCATCAATTATTTATACAATGAAACCAAATTAGATTTACAATGCAACCCAATTCAAATGAAACTGAATTAATCGGCTAGGGAATGGAGTCTGCCTGGGAGCCTTGGAAGAAAGAGAAATCCTGCTTTCCCATAAACAATCCCATCCACTCAGTGAAAAGCCTCTCACTCATGTTGAAAATGTTTTTTTTTCTTGTGAATTAAACATTGAACATTAGTGCTGTCAATCGATTAAACAAAATTAACTAATTCAAAAAAAAATTCTGTAATTAATCGCGATTAAAAATCAGAGTTTTTAATATTTTTATATTGTAATAATTTCACAGTTAAAGAAAGTATATTTTAATTATTTGTTTAATGGCATCTTTATGAATGAAGGCCTAATAAACATTAATGATAGACATTCAACATTACAGTATAATTGAAAGCTATATCAATTTCAACATTTATTAAATTAATAAATTAAAATTACTTTTAATTTAAGTGACTTAAAACAATCTTCACATAAACCCATTATAATAAATGTCATATTTACCTGTGGCCTTCCTACCTGTTAGACATATATAGAAATTGAATTAAGTTATCAAACACCTTTCTTAACCGCATAAATTATAAATTAAATATAGATTAATCCTTATTAAAGCTACAATTTTCTCTGTTCTTTGATTAACTTTAATGACAGACACACATCAATGACACTTTAATGACTTTAATCACATCAACTGGTTTATTAGGCTGTTGTCACTTTAAGATCTGCCGCTGGCGAACATGATGCGGATCTGTCGCCCTGTCATGCGCATCTCATTTTCTCACAACTCTTTAAGTTCATTTAAGACGTTATTTAACTCATTTAAGACTGCTCTTTTGAGAATACTCGACAAAACAGGTATTTTGGCATAATTCTGTGTTATTGTTTTTTCAAGCGCGAAAGAGAACTCTATTCTGGCACGCGTCTTTCTGTGTCGTGTGTGTGTGTCAGGACATTCACAGACAGCACGTTCTCTTTTGTCTTGTTGCGCTTGAATGGTTTAAAAGCATGGAGTAAGAGTGTGATCATGTAACGCTAGCTAAAGGATGACAGAAAAGACGGATGCTGCGTTAATTGCGTTAAATATTTTTAACGTGTTAAACTAAAAAAATTTATTACATGCGTTAACACACTAATTTTGACAGCACTAATGAAGTTTTTTTTTGGTGAACTGGCATATATTAAAATCATGACACCAAAAAAAGCAAAATATGTGTGTATATTTGAAGCCTAAAGTGGGCTGTCGCCATCTTGGCAGCGCGTCACTCCCGGATAACCGAAAATGGGCAAAGAGGCAGGATGTGGGTGGAGCTGAGGTGCCTGGCTGCTGAAACCACGCCCACCTAGCTCGACGGTAGTGACAGCAGCCACTATTGTCTGCCTGCAATACCGGAGGTATTTTAGGACCTCTGCAGTTTCAGGACTGCATTTCTAGGACCCTAGTTTTTTTTTGACAGTGCCATCTAGCCAACTGTACTCCAACAGAGGAGACGGCCATTTTAAACTTAATTACTTAAATTAGTTTAAATATTTCAACAGGGTTACCAGTGGGTAGGTTTAGGGCTAGGGGTTGGTTAGGACAATATAATTAAACTTAATCAATTAAACAACTAAATCATTGCTAGGGTCCTAGAACTGCGGCCCTAGAAATGCGGTCCTGAAAATGCAGGCAGATGTCACTCAGGTGGCCACGCCCTTAATTATGCAGAAATGTAAGGCTTAATTTAAACGGATGAGTTATAAAAAAATTCACCCCCCTCACAGTTGTTATGAAGGGCAAAATTAGCTATATAGACCAAAACCACTTTGCTGTAAACATATTGTTTTCTGCTGTAAAGTTGGGCATTTTAACATGGGGGAGATACAGATTTGACTCCCTTTTGGAGCCAGTCTCTAGCAGCCAGTCGATGAATTGCAGTTTAAGTCAATTCCGTGTTGGCTTCAAGAGAGACCGCGGGAGGTTGCCGCTTGGGATACAAAGACACGCTGCTGTGAGCATGTAAGATTTGCTGCTGCTGCAAAAATAGATGTAAATCTCGTATAATATCTAGGCAGGTGGAGCTGGGGGAGGTGGAGGGTTTCAGAAGAACTGTGATAATAATAATAATTGCCTATAGCAAACACTGAATCTCACTGGCTGCAGGATCAGCAGAGGCCAATCAGCTTGTGTCATGCAGTAATGATGTGATTGCTTGCAGATTTCATGTAAAAGACATAGTCTGCGCCCTCTAGTTCTATATATTTGTGTGTGTGAGAATTTTTTTACTTATAAATCAAAAGTCATTGCAATGTCTTGTTTTTGTTCTTCTTTCTGCAGTATTCTCAGGCGTCGACTGTGCTTTCATGTGGTGGAATTCGGCAGCAGTTCTCCCTGAAAGAAAACATCCAGCTGTCAATGACTTCAGCTGATTTCTTGAAGAACATTAATGTAAAAACCTTTTACATTGCACTCTTAAAAGCTTCCTGAAACATATTCTTGTTACAAATGCACTGTAACATACATAAATTGTTACATGAAGTCTAGGTATTAGTATTTGTGGAGACTTTAAATAAATATTTTGTTGTGAATGTTTCTAAATGTGCTTAAGTGTTCAGCAGGATCATTTGTGCTGGTTTAGAGTTTGAGAACGCTGTTTTTAACTTTGTATTTCTGCTCTGCTGAAATGCCACAGAATCATCTCTGGGTGGTAAATGAAGACCCTGTTGATCTGCAGTTTAATCATTCAGGATATCTCTTTCTCGCCAGTGAAAAATCCGCTCATATTATGGAGGAAAACTACCGCACTCAAAGGTGACAGGACATGTTGGATCACCATACTGATTTATACAAACCCGATTCCAAAAAAGTTGGGACACTGTACAAACTGTGAATAAAAAAGGAATGCAATAATTTACAAATCTCATAAACTTATATTTTATTCACAATAGAATATAGATAACATATCAAATGTTGAAAGTGAGACATTTTGAAATGTCATGCCAAATATTGGCTCATTTTGGATTTCATGAGAGCTACACATTCCAAAAAAGTTGGGACAGGTAGCAATAAGAGGCCGGAAAAGTTAAATGTACATATAAGGAACAGCTGGAGGACCAATTTGCAACTTATTAGGTCAATTGGCAACATGATTGGGTATAAAAAGAGCCTCTCAGAGTGGCAGTGTCTCTCAGAAGTCAAGATGGGCAGAGGATCACCAATTCCCCCAATGCTGCGGCGAAAAATAGTGGAGCAATATCAGAAAGGAGTTTCTCAGAGAAAAATTGCAAAGAGTTTGAAGTTATCATCATCTACAGTGCATAATATCATCCAAAGATTCAGAGAATCTGGAACAATCTATGTGCGTAAGGGTCAAGGCCGGAAAACCATACTGGATGCCTGTGATCTTCGGGCCCTTAGACGGCACTGCATCACATACAGGAATGCTACTGTAATGGAAATCACAACATGGGCTCAGGAATACTTCCAGAAAACATTGTCGGTGAACACAATCCACCGTGCCATTCGCCGTTGCTAAAACTATAGGTCAAAAAAGAAGCCATATCTAAACATGATCCAGAAGCGCAGGCGTTTTCTCTGGGCCAAGGCTCATTTAAAATGGACTGTGGCAAAGTGGAAAACTGTTCTGTGGCCAGACGAATCAAAATTTGAAGTTCTTTTTGGAAAACTGGGACGCCATGTCATCCGGACTAAAGAGGACAAGGACAACCCAAGTTGTTATCAGCGCTCAGTTCAGAAGCCTGCATCTCTGATGGTATGGGGTTGCATGAGTGCGTGTGGCATGGGCAGCTTACACATCTGGAAAGGCACCATCAATGCTGAAAGGTATATCCAAGTTCTAGAACAACATATGCTCCCATCCAGACGTTGTCTCTTTCAGGGAAGACCTTGCATTTTCCAACATGGCAATGCCAGACCACATACTGCATCAATTACAACATCATGGCTGCGTAGAAGGATCCGGGTACTGAAATGGCCAGCCTGCAGTCCAGATCTTTCACCCATAGAAAACATTTGGTGCATCATAAAGAGGAAGATGCGACAAAGAAGACCTAAGACAGTTGAGCAACTAGAAGCCTGTATTAGACAAGAATGGGACAACATTCCTATTCCTAAACTTGAGCAACTTGTCTCCTCAGTCCCCAGACGTTTGCAGACTGTTATAAAAAGAAGAGGGGATGCCACACAGTGGTAAACATGGCCTTGTCCCAACTTTTTTGAGATGTGTTGATGCCATGAAATTTAAAATCAACTTATTTTTCCCTTAAAATGATACATTTTCTCAGTTTAAACATTTGATATGTCATCTGTGTTGTATTCTGACTAAAATATTGAAATTTGAAACTTCCACATCATTGCTTGTTTTTATTCACAATTTGTACAGTGTCCCAACTTTTTTGGAATCGGGTTTGTATATATATATATATATCACTTTGTGTTAACTCAGCCTTTCCTATCAGCTGATAAACCGAGACTCATGATATAAAGTTAAAGATTGATAAAACATGTTTTTGATTTAATTCGCAGATACGCTGGTGCGAAGGTCGCCCTCCTGTCACCGTCCCAGCTGAAGGAGCGATTCCCCTGGATTAACACGGAGGGTGTCGCTCTGGCTTCCCTTGGTTGGTGAATGTTTTCCTAATCTTTGATACATCTCACATTTGAGCTTCACTACTGAGTAACTTATTTATTCCTCACCAAGGACTAGAGAACGAGGGCTGGTTTGATCCCTGGTCTCTCCTTAACGCTCTCAGACGCAAGGCCGTGTCTATGGGAGTCTATCAGTGCTTCGGAGAGGTCACAGGTCAGGATTTTGTCAAAGTATTGCCATGTTACATTCAAAAGGCAGCTTGTAGTGATTGTTTTGAATGTGATTTTTAGGTTTTAGATGCTCGTCAAATGTTGCAGAAATCACAGATGGAGACTTTGTTGATGTCAAAAGGATAAAATATGTCAATGTAAGTTTTTATGCTACATTTCAGAACTGCAGGCAGCTGTATAACAAACTCATATTGAAACTCGTTTTCATCGTCTTGAAATAGTTGCACTTATAGCATTACAGATAGAAGTGATGTCTTTTTAGGTGCAGATGCCCAACAGTCTGGAGTATCAGCCCGTGGAGAGTGCCGTTGTAGTAAATGCGGCAGGTGCAAACTCAGGAAAGATCGCTGCCATGCTAGGCATCGGATTAGGCCCCAAAGAATCCATATCTGGTGTTCAGTTTCCTGTGGAGCCCAGAAAGAGGTTAAGACTCATGAATGTTCACATTTTTGAATTTTTCTTGTGAGCAGTTTTTATATGGTAATTTGCAATGGTTTCTTACCTACTTGGATGAATAAGCAGTGGCATACAATTTAAAATAAAGAATATTTTATATTATTATTTAAATAATATTAATATTTAAATATCATTAGTATTCTATAAAAAAAATGTAATTGTAATTTAACTGAATGAGCAGTGCTAAATATTCTAAAATAACTGTTGAATTTATATTCATTTAAAATTAATAATTATTATCATTAGTATTCAATACAAAATAAATATTATTTAATTTTAATGTAAATGAATGAGCAGTGCTATATATTGTAAAATAACTGTTGAAAGAATTTATTTTTATATTATATTAATTAAATAATATTTAAATATAATTAGTATTCAATACAAAATTATATTATTTAATTGTAATTTAGCTGAATGAGCAGTGCAAAATATTCTAAAATAACTGTTGAAAGAATTTGTTATATATTATATGAATTATATTAAGCATTATTATTATTATTATTATTAGTAGTATACAATAAAATAAATATTACATTTTAATGTAAATGAATGAGCAGTGCTAAATATTCTAAAATAACTTGAAATAATTTATATTATATTAATTAAAAATTAATATTTATCATTAGTATTAAATAAAAAATAAATATAATTTATTTTTTAATGTAAGTGAATGAGCAGTGCTAAATATTCTAAAATAACAGTTGAAAGAATTTATTTTTTATATCATATTATATTAATTAAATATTATTAATTTATTAAATATCATTAGTGTTCAATAAAATCAAAATATTATAATGTAAATGAATGAGTAGTGCTAAATATTCTAAAATAACTTGAAAGAATTATTTTATTAATTTATATTTATTATCATTAATATTTAATAAAAATAAAATAAAAATTTAATTTTAATATAAATGAACGAGTAGTGCTAAATATTCTAAAATAACTGTTGAAAGAATTTTTTATATCATATTATATTAATTTAATATTATTATTTAATTTATTAAATATTAGTTTTCAATAAAATCAAAATATTATAATGTAGATGATTAAGCAGTGCTAAATATTCTAAAATAACAGTTGAAAGAATTTATTTGTATATTATACTATACTATATTATATTAATTACAAATTATTCATAATTACTATCATTAGTATTTAATAAAAAATAAATTTCATTGTAATTTGAATAAATGAGCAGTGCTAAATATTCTAAAATAGCTTTTGAAAAAAAATATTTATAATATAAAAAATGTAATTAATATTTAAATATTACAATTTAATAAAATATTACATAAGACTATATTAAAAACTATAGACTATATATTTTTAATATAAGTAATATATCAATTAAACAATATAAGTAATTCATTAATTAAATCCATTCATCGATCCATTCTCCAAATAATTAAAAAGACGTTTTAATGAGATATAATGATAAACCTGTGGAGTCTCACTAACTGCATCATTTGTATCTCTCACAGGTTTGTTTATGTGGTGCATTGCCCTGATGGACCAGGGTTAGATACTCCGTTTCTGATCGACTATTCAGGGGTTTACTGCAGGCGAGAGGGACTGGGAGGAAATTACATCACGGGAATGTCACCAGAGGAGGTATAGGCATGTTTTGATCTGATCTCAAAAGTATTCGTTTCATAGTCTGCATGCATTTTGTTCATTCATTCCGATATTATTTCTACCTTTTGCAGACAGAAGAACCAGACATCAGTAACCTTGATGTGGACCACGAGTTTTTCCAAGAGAAGGTCTGGCATCATCTGGCCCATCGTATTCCTGCATTTGAACAACTGAAGGTGAAATTCATAATATAGATTTGTTATCCACTGAGTGAAGGGAACTTTTCTTTAGCGTTCTTTTATTGTCCTGGGACTATATGGTAGCAGTTTGTGATGCTTGTTAGATGGTAAAGTGGCTTAGAACTGTTTGTTTGTGCTTACTAGATAGTTTAGCTTAGTTTTTTCCCAAATTAAGCACTTTGCTTCATCTTTGTCAGGTTTCAAGTGCGTGGGCTGGATTTTATGACTACAACACCTTTGACCAGAATGGCATTATAGGACTGCACCCTCTAGTGCCCAACATGTACTTTGCCACGGGCTTCAGCGGTCACGGGCTACAGCAGTCTCCTGCGGTCGGACTCGCTGTGGCTGAGCTTATTCTGGACGGGGGCTTTAAGACAATCGACCTCAGTGCTTTTGACCTTAAACGGATCTTTCTGCAGGAGCCCATACTGGAGAACAACATTGTGTGAAGAGCACAAAAACAGGGTGTGTCTCCTCAGGATGGAGTCACTTAACATGAACACTGCAATAATGCACATAATGGTTCAGACAGAATTCAAACTGGATCAATGGAATCAATTTTTCAGGAGAATGGGTTTAGTTTGGTAACAAAACATTGTAAGAAAACTCAGATTATTAGGACATTAAAGAGGAGAGTGATCAAGGCTGCTGTGGTTTCAACAAAACATACTGTTCAAGAAATATTTGTGGTAGAGATCAGGGAATTCAGTTAGTTCATTTGTAATTGCATATATCTAAATATGCATATATCATGATCTATATCATACCATATTTTTATTGTTCACACTGTTTCATAAATGAATACCAAAAAAAATTAATAAACTTTAAAAGTTTGTCCTTAAATGTAAATCATCCCTCATGGACTGAATTTTATAAATCTGTACATTTTTAAATGTCTGTTAATGTACATGTGAATATTGTGGAATAAGGCTGAAAAAAATGCTATTTTATTATAATTTTTTTATTTCTGCATTAATTTAAAAAAAGTATGTATGTATGTATATGTGACCCAAGCGTCATTTTTTTTTATTTGAGATTTGAGAACTGAATAAAGAAGCTTTCCATTGATGTATGGTTTGTTAGGATAGGACAATATTTGGCCGTGACACAACTATTTGAAAATCTGGAATCTGAGGGTGCAAAAAAATCTAAATATTGAGAAAATCGCCTTTAAAGTTGTCCAAATGAAGTCCTTAGCAAGGCATATTACTACTAATAATAATACATTTTTGATATATTTACGGTAGGAAATTTACAAAATGTCTTCATGGAACACAATCTTTACTTAATACACTAATGATTTTTGGCATAAAATAAATTAATGACCCATACAATGTATTGTTGGCTATTGCCACAAATATACCCGTGCAACTTATGACTGGTTTTGTGGTCCAGGGACACACACACACGTGTGTGTGTGTGTATATATATATATATATATACAAAATGTGAATTTTTTTTAATGGAGATTTTTTTAATGTTTCTGAAAGTAGTCTCTTCTGCTCACCAAGGCTGTATTTATTCGATCAAAAAAAAAAAAAAAAACAGTAGTAATGTGAAATATTACCATTTAAAATAACTGTTTTCTGTTTTAATATGTTTTAAAATGTAATATATTTCTATGATGGTAAAGCTGAATTTTCAGCAGCACTACTTCAGTCTTCAGTGTCACATGATCCTTCAGAAATCATTCTAATATGCTGAGTTGCTGCTCAAGAAACATTCATTATTATTATCATAAACAGTTGTGCTGCTGACTTTTTTTTTTGTGAAAATCATGATACACTACCATTGAAAGGTTTGGGGTAAGTAATATACAGTATGTATATATAAATAATACTTTTATTTCACAAGGACACATTAAATTGATCAAAAGAGACAGTAAAGACATTTATATTGTTACATAAGATTTCTATTTCAAATAAATGTTTTTTTTGCCTTTCTATTCATCAAAGAATTCAGACAAAAATATTAAGCATGCAAAAATGTTTTTTAACATTGATAAAAATTAGGACAATTATTAATAATTGAGCACCAATAATAATAATAATAATTGATAAAGCACAAAATCAGCATTTTACTATGATTTCTGAAGGATCATGTGACACTGAAGACTGGAGTAATGATGCTGAAAATTCAGCTTTGCCATCACAGGAATAAATTATATTTTAAATTATATTAAAACAGAAAACAGCTATTTTAAAATGTAATAATATTTCACAATATTGCTGTTTTTGCTGTATTTTTGATCAAATAAATACACCCTTGGTGAGCTTAAGAGACTTCTTTCAAAAACATTTAAAAATCTTAATGTTTTCAAACTTTTGACCGGCACTGTACACACACACACTTTAAGGTTAAGCAGAAAATTCACAATTTGTATTTAAAGTGCACATTTACAGCATGCAAAAATGAACAGGTTTCTTTAGGTGCAAAACCATGACAACTAACCTCTAATAGAAAATTGTACTTTATCTTAAACACATGTATCAAAGTTAGTTAGAGTATAAAAGGACCATAATTGACCCATAAAGGAACACAGTATAATAATATTCAGGATGAGCGAGACCAGCTTCATCTCTTTGCCTTCTTCTCAAGCATGTCCATGATAGATGGCGCTTTGCGTTTTACACCTGGACAGAGAAAACAAGAATCAAACTCAGAATCAAAGTGTCTATTTGAGTCAAGAAACTCAGCAGAAGATAATATATTTTTATATAGTATGTGTGAATAATATTAATATTTTAGGTCTAAATAATTACCTTTAGTGATGGTTTTGTCCTCTGGAGAGCGCTTGGCATATGCTGCTTTCATTCTTTGAATATTCTTTTTATGGATAACTTCATGCTCCACTATAGGACGAGGGTAATCTTTTCCTACAATGCACTCTGCTCTCTCCTGAATGCTCCTAGGAGCTTTCCAGGGTTCATATATGTACTCGGCAGGGAATTTATTCAGCACCGGAAGGTATTTCCTGGAAGACAAGTAAGTAGAGTTTAGTTAGTATTTAGTAATTAGTTGTTTCACATATACTTTAAACCAGAACAGAATATAAATAAGAAACTAACTTGATGTAATCCCCATATTTGTCGGTTTTCTTTCCAAAGGCGATGGGAGAGTAAACCCTGAAGTACTGATGGAAGAAGGCGCTGGCTGAGAGCCACTGCCAGTTTCCTGCATTTAACGACCAATCAGCATCCAGCAGCAACTCCTCAAACACCTTCAGATGAGAATGAGCAGAAACACAGCAGGTTAATGATTATATCTCTCATCTATCTATATTTTTCTGTAACATAGCTGGTCATGGGCACAACACAAACCTTTTGGCCCTCCTCCCAGCTTATCCACAGGTCTCCTCGGGTCAGGAAACAGGCGACCGCATGACGGGCCAGATGATGGATCCAGCCCTCCTGACGTAACTGCGTCATGATGGCATCAATGAACGGGAAACCGGTCCGAGCCTGAAATCACACATACACATCTTCTGTAGTGATCCACTGAAATTAAATTTTTACCAAAACTGAAATTAAAGGCACGATATGTAATTTTCGACGCTAGAGGTCGCTTATTCAAAACAAATGCGTAGCTTGATGACGCCTTGATTTCGCAGAATCATGGGAGATGTTATCTTCACCTCACAGTCGGTGGAAAAGAATCCGACGCAGACGGGACTTGAGCAGAAATCATATTCATGGATGAGCTAATGTATTAAAGATTTATTACCGTTACTGTAGTATGAAGCAGGGTAGGAGCGGAACGAGGCCGCTTGAGCGATTGCTAATGAGAGACAAACCATACACATGGCTCGAGAGGAGCTTTTATTATGCCGCTGATGACCGCTTCTGCTTATGTGTATGTGGAGTAACGCAGCGCTGTTTTATCATATTACATACATTTGAGTGTGCTGAAAGTTATGTTATAATGCTACTCTGTGCGTTCACTCGGCGGCTACTATGAGACACTTGTTGCACACTGCAGTGAGCTAGATCGATATTAGGCATGGTAAAACATTGCGGTAAATCATGAAAACGAGATTTAAACAATAAGACTAACTGTGTTGAGCTCTATAACAATGATCCGTTTTCTGTCGATGAATGTCTCCAAACAGTTGCTCACCTGTCTAATAAAACACAATATATTAAAGCGTCTTTGGTGTTTCCATGGTTTCTACAAAATAAAACCGGAAATCGAGGTTAACACGGGTATGATGTCATTGATAGGTGACGCATGGATACGGTCTGTGTCCTGGTTAAAATCGCTTATTTCTCTGGATTTAAACATTCTTGGAAACATTTGGGATAATGTAAGTACACAAGTCAACAAAATATATATAACACTGTTCTAGTGGTTTTTGAATATTTTAATCCAAAAATCTTACATATTGTACCTTTAATGTTTTTATTTATCTGAAAACTGAAACCATATGTTTATTTAATAATCAATTAATTAATCAAATCAACACTCAAATAAAATCAGAGCTGTATATAAAAATTTAAATCACACATAAGGCAGTTTTAATATCAGCTTTTTAATGATGAATTAATTCGTTGTTGAAATTTAAAGAGTAATAAAAACTTATTTTCATGATTATTTAATGCATGTTTGAATAAATCTGTCAAGACATCACTAACAGGACGAATACATGTGGGAATAAATAAATATAAAAATAAATGAATGCATAAATAAATAAATGTAAAAAATAAATATTAAAATTAATTAACAAATAAATAAAAGTTAAATATTTTAAAAAAATATATTTAAAAGCAGAAAATAATAAATTAAGGGAAAGATAATACAACATTTTATTTGATTAAAAATGAATCAAATTTATTTTATCAAGTTTATTCTGCTATTTATTTTCCTATTATCACATTTATTTATCTATTTATTCATTTACATATTTGTATATTTATTTATTCATTCATTTATTTACTTATTCATTCATTAATTTATTTATTTTTAATTTCTGCAGGTTTGGTCCTCCATAAATCACAGACATATGTGTTGATTTCTTGAATGCAATGGCCAATCAGATGCATTTAAGAATCCACTCACGGCTCAAAGTGAGTTTTTGTTCAGTGCTGAATTCTGCAATTCTGAATTCTCAATCCTGAGATTATAGGAAATGTGTAGACATTATGAAAGATTCATTGTGCAGTCAGCTTCATTGATAACAGAGCTTTGTGAGATCACGGTGAACTGAGATGTCAGCTTTTTAGGAATTATTAAGGGAGCGCACTTTGTGCGCATTCTGCCATGCACACGCTTGCTTTTATGTTAAATTACTTGAAACTATTTCATTGACGTACAGAAGAAAAAAAAAAATCTATTTATACTTTTATGCAGGTTTTTGCGGGCGGTAGTGTTGTTTTTGGCGGCCTGTTTTAATTTTAATTTTAGTCTAGTCTTTGTGTCAAGCTGTCATTTTAGTTTTTATTAGTTTCAGTCACATCCACACTCTTTTTAGTCTAGTCAAGTTTCAGTCGACTAAAAGTCTGAGCATTTTAGTCTAGTTTTAGTCAATGAAAATTGTATTTTAGTCTCTTTTTAGTAATGCAATTCTATTTAACCCAGTATAAGTAACTAGTAGTATAGACGAAACCAAAATCTTTTAGCCAAACCCATTTCAAACAAGGTTATCTTATTATATTATTGTTACCTTATAGACACAAGAATACATCCATTCCAGACACGGAAGACGGTCTGATTTGAATTTACAACATATTTATTTTACCAACCAAACATGTTAGTACACACACATAAATTTAAATAAAATAAATACAAACATTGAGATGTCTCTTAAGGTTCGTGGTGTTTTTCCCTGTGATTTTGTGGCCGCATTTCTCCCCATCTTTTTCCACAACACATTCCGTTTTCTTTTCCACTTCTATGTAATGAAAGTTTTTCCAAATGTCGTTTCTTCTTTTTCTCCCAGAAGCCCTATTCGGACGGTAATTGTTTCTCACGTGGAAGTCCGTAAAAATAAATGTGCATGCCACCTCAGTGATAAAACTCGTGCATTCGGATGGCGATTTATTCACGGTGGAGGAGCGAGTTTTGTGATTCCGGGAACGCGCTGCTCACGTGGTCAATAACATGATTGTGTGCTGTAAATTAAACGTCATATGCTTGGTATACTAAGAATAAATGCATATTTAATTTAATAATAGGAAAATAATATCCTAATTATTATTTCATTATTTAAATCTGTTTAAAATTAGGAAGATATATAGACGCGCGTTATAGTTAAAATGTTTTTCTGTCTTGTATTTTTTCTTAAAATAAAGGATGTCATTTTATTCTACATGGAAATGAGCAGAAATAAGTTAATACAGCCTCTTATTTACATGAGTTAAACATAATGCTGCTTGGTTATTTTAACATATTATATAATTGCTGCCTGCCGTAATAACGGCCCATTTCAAGTGTTTATGTGCTTTTCTTCTTTTTATTTTTTGAGCGGTGATAAAATATATCGCTCTTGTAAATACTTGCCAGCATTTCAGTAATAATAGTCTAGATTTTTAAAATGCATCCAAATTACAGCAAAGCGCAACCGTACGGTGCTCTGCAGTGGTCAAAAAGGATATAAACGGTGAATTTTGAAATGATATATTCTTGAAAACTGGGGATTTTTACGCGGGTGGTGGGAGAAAAACGCTGATATTCTGAATTCGGACGGCAATAAAATCACAGACAGCCCCTGTAAATGATGAAAATACCTTATGACCCCACGAGAAACAATTACCGTCCGAATAGGGTTCGAACCCCGGCTGGCCGGCCATCGGTCCCTTTCTCTGTGTCAGACTTAACTTTGTTTGTTGTCGTTTACGCTAACTCACCGCAGCTGCATCTTCTAAATAATGCCGCGAGTGGGGCTTGAAGAGAGTGACGTCGCTTGCGTCTGTGCAGTGCGACCTGATGCAGTCCCTGAAGTGAGACACACAGAAATACTGCAAAATAATAATAATAACGCGACTAAACGAGACGAAATAACATTATAACATTTCGTCTCGTCTCGTTTTGGTCAACGAAAATGAAGAGACATTTTTGCATAGTTTTTATTTTGTAAACCACATTTAGTCTCGTTTTTATTCGTCAACAATATTGCATTATACATTTAATTATAGTCATCGTCACATGACCAGCATTTACGTTGCTTTCGTCACGTGATAAAGGTTCGTTGACCACGATATTTAGTCATAATTTTCGTTGACTAAAGCAACACTAGCGGGCGGGAGCGGGACAAAACATGAATGTTGCGAGCGGGAATGGGACTGAAAAATCCGCGCAGGTCTCTAGTTCATAGTCTGCGTCCAAAATCGAATACTTGGCAGTCTTCCATTACATTTTAGTACAATACATACATTTTAATACATTCAGAAAAGTACAAAACCTCACTTTACCTCCCTCCATGCAGAGAGGTGCTCAGGATTGTTTTCCCAGTCCACCTGCACACAGTTAGGGTTGCCTTCCATTTGGTTGAAGTTTGGGATCCCGACGGCAGCCGTGTAGAAAAATTCTCTCCACAGCAGCTGACCATGTAGGGAAACCGGAGGTTCAGAGTGCTTCTTCTGCAAGAGACACACCACACTTTCAGCCTCACCAGGATATTTAAATGTTAAATAATTGCTAGCGGCTCAAGTCATGCGTAAGACATCTGACATACCCCTCTATACACCTCTGTGAGCCTCCACCAGAAGGTGCGTGCAGACAAGCAGCCGAATCGGACATATGGGCTCAGGACGGTGGTGCTGGGGATCAAGGCATTGGGGGATGTCTGCGGTTTTTCAAACTTGCACACCCACCCCTGCAAAAAGACAAAAAAAAAACAAAAAAACATTTGACAAGGCAGGACCTGGTCAATGACCTGAAGAGAGCTGGGACCACAGTCTCAAAGAAAACCATTAGTAACACACTACGCCATCATGGCTTAAAATCCTGCAGCGCACGCAAGGTCTAAACTCCACTCGCTGTGTTTGGAGGAAGAAGGGGGATGAGTACAACCCCAAGAACACCATCCCAACCGTGAAGCATGGAGGTGGAAACATCATTCTTTGGGGATGCTTTTCTGCAAAGGGGACAGGACGACTGCACCATATTGAGGGGAGGATGGATGGGGCCATGTATCGCGAGATCTTGGCCAACAACCTCCTTCCCTCAGTAAGAGCATTGAAGATGGGTCGTGGCTGGGTCTTCCAGCATGACAACGACCCGAAACACACAGCCAGGGCAACTAAGGAGTGGCTCCGTAAGAAGCATCTCAAGGTCCTGGAGTGGCCTAGCCAGTCTCCAGACCTGAACCCAATAGAAAATCTTTGGAGGGAGCTGAAAGTCCGTATTGCCCAGCGACAGCCCTGAAACCTGAAGGATCTGGAGAAGGTCTGTATGGAGGAGTGGGCCAAAATCCCTGCTGCAGTGTGTGCAAACCTGGTCAAGAACTACAGGAAACGTATGATCTCTGTAATTGCAAACAAAGGTTTCTGTACTAAATATTAAGTTCTGCTTTTCTGATGTATCAAATACTTATGTCATGCAATAAAATGCAAATTAATTATTTAAAAATCATACAATGTGATTTTCTGGATTTTTGTTTTAGATTCCGTCTCTCACAGTTGAAGAGTACCTATGATAAAAATGACAGACTTCTACATGCTTTGTAAGTGGGCAAACCTGCAAAATCGGCAGTGTATCAAATACTTGTTCTCCCCACTGTATAGCAATCACTGTAATGCATTTCATGATGCATTATGCCTGCCACAATTAAAATGACCATTAATCAGTAAATTAAATTAATTAAAAAATAGAATATAATTTTACCAAGACATATTTAGAGTGGGAAGTAATATTTATATGCATGTTTTATGTATGCAGCATTAAAATTATACTGATTTTCACTATATAAAGTTTTTCTACCATTTTTTTAAAATATATAATTTATATAGTATATGTATATATTATATTAGGCAATTATATTCAATATTTATTATGCACACACACATATAATTTATTTGTATGTTTATATTATTTATATGAGGTTTTATCCTTTGATGGCACAGGAACTCTTAACTACCACAAAGCAAAATTAAAATGAACAAACATGAATATACATTTATAAAATAAAGTATATATAGAAATACATAATATTCAAGTATTGTAAATGCAATGTTGCAGTTTTTGTTTTTATTATTTATTTATTTTTACATTTTATCTAAAGGTCAAATTTACAGTCTGGTTAAGAAAAAAAATCTGACTATTCACTATTTTTTTATATGTCTGGCTTTTATACCCTTTTATAGGGTTCATAGTAGAGACCTGCACTCCCGCTGGGCTCAACGCAATAGAGTGCGGCGCGGGACTAGATTTGATGGCTGAGTGCGGCCGTGGGCGGTAAGGTGTAGACATTATGAAAGATTCATTGTGCAGTCAGCTTCATTGATAACAGAGCTTTGTGAGATCACGCTGAACTGAGATGTCAGCTTTTTAGGAATTATTAAGGGAGCGCACTTTGTGCGCATTCTGCCATGCCAAACCATGCACGCACTTGCTTTTATGTTTAATTACTTGCAACTATTTCATGGACATAGAGAAATAAAAATCTGTTTATACTTTTATGCGGGCGGGAGCGGGACAAAACATGAATGTTGCGTGCGGGAGTGGGAGAAGAATCCTGCGGGAGCGGGAAAAATCCGTCCCGCGCAGGTCTCTAGTTCATAGTCTGCGTCCGAAATCGAATACTTCCTTACTATATAGTATGCGAAAAACAGCACGTCAAAAGAGTAGTAGCCTATGTCTGTAGCCGAAAACAGTATCCCATGAGGCCATAGAGAGAATTTATGAATGGAAGTGAAGCGATGCAACTGACGCTGGTAGGTCACATGATATTAACAACATGACGGTTATAGTATGTCCGAATTTAATTTATACTACCCATATATATACCCGTATATAGCAGGGCCGTAACCACCATAGACATTGAGAGGGACAAGTCCCCCCCCCCCCCATTAGAAATGGCCAAATTGTCACCCCCAATATTTGAAATATTTGCACTGCTCTGCTGCACTTCATTATGCAGAGCTCTGTGTGTTAGGATGACAAAAAGGTTTAAAAGTTACATTTTTAGTCTGGTTTGCTCGTCAATGTCAAAATGATTGAGATGGCCAATCAAATCAAAGTAGGCGGGGTTTACATTCTCTTTTGGCTCGTGCACAGTCTTAACACACAGACGAGCGCGTCAATCTATCGCTTAATGGTGTTGCGGAGAGAGACTATTCTTTCTGGTGAAATCACAAAACAAAATGCACACAATAAACGTGTCCCTGCTCTTAATATACAATCATTCATGAACATGTTTGATTTTAATGAAGAAGGAAAAAAAAAAAAAAAAAAAAAAAACTATATGAGGGCGGATTATAACCCGGAACCTTTGGCACGGTTTACAAAAATTCTACCGCCAGACTACTAGGGAATACAAATGTTAATAGCAGATCTATGTATTTATTCACTAATGCGAAGAATCTCGGAACTAATAATATATTTGACGCAAATATTGTTTGCAAATAGTCCCAAAAGGATTATTTCCCAACTAGAATTAGACCTAGAATTTCATTCACTGTTCTGTTTCTTTATGCTTTATAAAAATAAAAAAAATTGGTCCCCCCCCAATGTTCAAGACATGGTTACGGCCTTGGTATAAACAGTGAGGAGAACAAGTATTTGATACACTGCTGATTTTGCAGGTTTGCCCACTTACAAAGCATGTAGAAGTCTGTCATTTTTATCATAGGTACACTTCAACTGTGAGTGACGGAATCTAAAACAAAAATCCAGAAAATCACATTGTATGATTTTTAAGTAATTAATTTGCATTTTATTGCATGACATAAGTATTTGATACATCAGAAAAGCAGAACTTAATATTTGGTACAGAAACCTTTGTTTGCAATTACAGAGATCATACGTTTCCTGCAGCAGGGATTTTGGCCCACTCCTCCATACAGACCTTCTCCAGATCCTTCAGGTTTCGGGGCTGTCGCTGGGCAATACGGACTTTCAGCTCCCTCCAAAGATTTTCTATTGGGTTCAGGTCTGGAGACTGGCTAGACCACTCCAGGACCTTGAGATGCTTCTTACGGAGCCACTCCTTAGTTGCCCTGGCTGTGTGTTACAGGTCGTTGTCATGTTGGAAGACCCAGCCACGACCCATCTTCCATGCTCTTACTGAGGGAAGGAGGTTGTTGGCCAAGATCTTGCGATACATGGCCCCATCCATCCTCCCCTCAATACGGTGCAGTCGTCCTGTCCCCTTTGCAGAAAAGCATCCCCAAAGAATGATGTTTCCACCTCCATGCTTCAAGGTTGGGATGGTGTTCTTGGGGTTGTACTCATCCTTCTTCCTCCAAACACGGCGAGTGGAGTTTAGACCAAAAAGCTCTATTTTTGTCTCATCAGACCACATGACCTTCACCCATTCCTCCTCTGGATCATCCAGATGGTCATTGGCAAACTTCAGACGGGCCTGGATACAATATTATCCCTGATGTCCTTACACAGCTCTCTGGTCTTGGCCATTGTGGAGAGGTTGGATTCTGTTTGATTCTTGTGTGGACAGGTGTCTTTTATATAGGTAACGAGTTCAAACAGGTGCAGTTAATACAGGTAATGAGTGGAGAACAGGAGGGCTTCTTTAAGAAAAACTAACAAGTCTGTGAGAGCCGGAATTCTTACTGGTTGGTAGGTGATCAAATACTTATGTCATGCAATAAAATGCAAATTAATTATTTAAAAATCATACAATGTGATTTTCTGGATTTTTGTTTTAGATTACGTCACTCACAGTTGAAGAGTACCTATGATAAAAATTACAGACCTCTACATAGGAAAACCTGCAAAATCGGCAGTGTATCAAATACTTGCTCTCCCCACTGTAGCCTAGAGCATACTTTTTTAACGGTTGTGAAGTAAATTCAAATTCAAATGTAGTACCTACTCAAACAGTACCTGATTTCGGACACAGAAACATATTTATGCTATTAAAATGCACTGAAAGGTGTTGGGGCTTGAACCGTTCTCTGCATGTGCTCATCCAGTCTGCGCAGAGCTTCCTGTTCACCCCCCGGGAACAGATCTGGTCCTAAGGATGATGTATCCAATCTGAGATCTTCAAGAGCTGGAATCCCAAACTCCTCTTCATGGTCCTCAGAACATGGAGTGGACACACCTTCCAGAGAAAGAGGCATTACGGAGGAGAAAAAAACCCAGCAACAATCTAATCTCATTTAGATGACCAAGGTGGATACCTTTCATGTCCTCTTTGGTTGGAGCAGGAACAGGTTTTTTAGGGGGTCCGATGGCTTTCACCACACTCTGGAAGCAAACGTAAGTCAGGGGAGTCTTGCCGTTGTTCTCGTCTATAATTCTGTTTGAAAAAGCAGGTGAGTGTTTTCTCTGCAAATCTTTATTAAGATATGATTTACAAATTAAGACGCATTACCTGTCAATGTTGTAGAGAGTGTGAGAAATCTTTGGAATAACTTCCAAGCCATATTCCTTGGCCAACTTCATGACTTCCTTGTCTCTGCTCTGACTGTACGGCTCCGTATCAACCTCAAAAGTCAACCGAGTGATCTTCCATTTCTCAAAGAGCTTTGGAAGGACCTCTGTGGGCGTCCCACTAACAACAAAGAGCCTAGAGGTACAAGAAATTACATAAAACATGCTTGAGAAACACACATTTGACCCTTAGCTCAGACCTCCACCCCATCTTCAGTTTGTATTATAATGCTACAAACCCGATTCCAAAAAAGTCGGGACACTGTACAAATTGTGAATAAAAACAGAATGCAATGATGTGGAAGTTTCAAATTTCAATATTTTAATCAGAATACAACATAGATGACATATCAAATGTTTAAACTGAGAAAATGTATAATTGTAAGGGAAAAATAAGTTGATTTTAAATTTCATGGCATCAACACATCTCAAAAAAGTTGGGACAAGGCCATGTTTACCACTGTGTGGCATCCCCTCTTCTTTTTATAACAGTCTGCAAACGTCTGGGGACTGAGGAGACAAGTTGCTCAAGTTTAGGAATAGGAATGTTGTCCCATTCTTGTCTAATACAGGCTTCTAGTTGCTCAACTGTCTTAGGTCTTCTTTGTCGCATCTTCCTCTTTATGATGCGCCAAATGTTTTCTATGGGTGAAAGATCTGGACTGCAGGCTGGCCATTTCAGTACCCGGATCCTTCTTCTACGCAGCCATGATGTTGTAATTGATGCAGTATGTGGTCTGGCATTGTCATGTTGGAAAATGCAAGGTCTTCCCTGAAAGGGACGACGTCTGGATGGGAGCATATGTTGTTCTAGAACTTGGATATACCTTTCAGCATTGATGGTGCCTTTGCAGATGTGTAAGCTGCCCATGCCACACGCACTCATGCAACCCCATACCATCAGAGATGCAGGCTTCTGAACTGAGCGCTGATGACAACTTGGGTTGTCCTTGTCCTCTTTAGTCCGAATGACATGGTGTCCCAGTTTTCCAAAAAGAACTTCAAATTTTGATTCGTCTGGCCACAGAACAGTTTTCCACTTTGCCACAGTCCATTTTAAATGAGCCTTGGCCCAGAGAAAACGCCTGCGCTTCTGGATCATGTTTAGATATGGCTTCTTTTTTGACCTATAGAGTTTTAGCCAGCAACGGCGAATGGCACGGTGGATTGTGTTCACCGACAATGTTTTCTGGAAGTATTCCTGAGCCCATTTTGTGATTTCCATTATAGTAGCATTCTTGTATGTGATGCAGTGCTGTCTAAGGGCCCGAAGATCACGGGCATCCAGTATGGTTTTTCTGCCTTGACCCTTACGCACAGATACTGTTCCAGATTCTCTGAATCTTTGGATGATATTATGCACTGTAGATGATGATAACTTCAAACTCTTTGCAATTTTTCTCTGAGAAACTCCTTTCTGATATTGCTCCACTATTTTTCGCCGCAGCATTGGGGGAATTGGTGATCCTCTGCCCATCTTGACTTCTGAGAGACACTGCCACTCTGAGAGGCTCTTTTTATACCCAATGATGTTGCCAATTGACCTAATAAGTTGCAAATTGGTCCTCCAGCTGTTCCTTATATGTACATTTAACTTTTCCGGCCTCTTATTGCTACCTGTCCCAACTTTTTTGGAATGTGTAGCTCTCATGAAATCCAAAATGAGCCAATATTTGGCATGACATTTCAAAATGTCTCACTTTCAACATTTGATATGCTATCTATATTCTATTGTGAATAAAATATAAGTTTATGAGATTTGTAAATTATTGCATTCCTTTTTTATTCACAATTTGTACAGTGTCCCAACTTTTTTGGAATTTTGTTCCCTCCCTACCTGGAGTTGAGTTTCTTCAGACTGGAGTCCAGGTCTCTGAGAGCTTCCATCAGAAATCTCCATCGATTAATGCCGATGTGAGTGTTACTGGAGTACCAGGGGTCCAGCAGGAACAGGGGGTAGATGTGTCTACAGTCTTTCAGGGCAGCGATCAGTGCAGGGTTATCATGCAAACGCAGTCCTTTGCGGAACCAGTGAATGGAGTTCTGGCTCATGGTTGCTCTCGGCATGCGCAGACCTCCACGCAGGTAGTCAAAAGGACACTGGAAAAACTGGTATAAATAGTACTTTTACACAATAGTCCAATTACACAAAAAGTTGGTTTTAAAATGGATTTAAATAGAAATCATTATAATATAATAATATTAATAATTTCTATTTTGTATTTTTTGCTTGCTATTTTGTTAATGTATTTGTTTTGCTTGCTTTCCTCTTTTTTTGTTTCACAAAAATTAAACAGTTTAAATGGAACTTATATAAAAAAATCTTTACATTTTTTAAAAAATCTTTTCAAATCCACGTCTACCTCAAATCAGTATCTTTCATTTCGGCCTCTTTCACTTTTAAAAGAGTTTTTGTCTGAACTGCCAATTTCTATTGAAAACATAATTCACTTAAAATGAGATTTCAACTGTATATTAATATTGTTAATGGTATTTTATTAGTTGAATATTAAGTACTGCAACATAAGTCTAATAGCTGTAATAATTGCATTTTCAATTTTAATATATTTAAAAAAATTGAATTCACGCTTATGTGTATACATTTTAAAAAAAATACATATTGTTTCAAAGTAAATATATAAATATAAATGTCATTTATTCATGTGATGTAAAAGCTGAATTTTGAGCCTCATTTCTCCAGTCTTCAGTGTCACATGATCCTTCAGTAATCATTCTAATATGCCGATTTGCAGATCAAGAAACATTTCTTATTATTATTAATAAGACTAATATCTTATTAGAAATCAAAATGTAGTTATAGATACATTGACGAATTTCTGACTCTAATGTACCTAATTTCGTTGACATTATTAGTATTACTACTACTACGACTATTGTATTATTATTATACAATTAATCTGATTCAAAACTTTGTCAGTACACAGAGTGTATTACTATTTTGCAATATGCATTTTCTTTCCTCCGGTTGCGTTTAAAGTCTCTGCAGTCAAATACAATCACACACTCTGAGTCAATGGTGCAGTATAACTAAACACAAAATAATCTATAGCTATTAATCTATGAAAAAAACATCACTACATTACTAGTTTTCAGGATACGTGAGGTCTCCTCTCGGCGTTTTGTAACAGCTTTCCTTACGTTACAAAAGATGTGGAATTCAGCAGCACGTGTCTCACAAGATCAGCCAATCAGAGACTGTTTACATGGCACGGCACGTTCATGCCAGAGCCATAGAAAAAGAGAGTTGCGACACGCTTTGATCTCGCCGCCACGTGGTCACGTGGTTCATAGAGCTCTCAATAGTTCCAAACAACTCCGCGCTGTCAATCTGTTTGAATAGGATTAAGCAGGATAGACAGCAGTTTCACTGTATTTGCAGCAATTTCTGGTAAATATTAACACAATATGTGCATCGACTTCGACTAGGCTTTACAGTAGCATTTTATTCTGGGGAGAGATGAAGAGACAACGTTAATGTTTTTCTTGAGTGATATCTGGTTATTTTATTTGGGTCATGTGAGTCCATGAATTTACAGCGTTGAGTGTTGTAGCCAATCACGGGCATTTCTGTTGAAAATAGTGACCAATCATATGTTTAATTTACCGGGAATGAGAATCCATATCGATCAAAACAAGTTTTATACAGTCTCAAAACGCTGATTAATTTTAGTGCAAGTTTACGTTTTACACTAATCTTCTCATTGTCCACAAATCCTCTCATCATAACAAACAAAGCACAGACACGATTTAAATAAAGATTTATTGTGAAGTTTAGTCTTAAGTTTTTGTTTTTCATGAGACTTTGATTTTCCCTACAATTAGCCATATATTTAACACTTCAGTACAAATAAAGTAACAAAAATAGATATTTTAATGTTATAATAGTGATTTGATAATCTATAAAAATTAATTCAAAAGAAGAGAAAAAAAATGGCTAATGAGCCAATAAGTGTTCCTCTTCCGCCATCTACTGGTTATAGTGGTAATATCTTTTATCATTTCAATGTTGTTATCGTCCTAATGTTATTTTATGATACTCACATAAGCATACACAACAGGTGAATATAAATGAATGATGCTAGCATATACAGAATTTAACCCAAGAAAGAAGTTTTAAATAGTGTTTTTAAAAAAACAAAAAAAAAAACAAAAAAAAAAAACAGGGCAACCAATTTAATTCAACTCTTTATATCCAGGCGCTAGATACGTTATTCCTTGAATGGGCTGACTTCATAGAAACGCATTCAACAGAAAGATCTCAGAGAGACTAAAAACTGTTGAAATATGACCGATAGCATCTGGATATAGTAGCTGTCGCAGTGCCGCTCACGTTATCTAACTGCAGTTAGAGTCTAACGATCTATTATACAACAATGAACATTAACTATAACGCGCTTCATAAAATACCACTTCTATCAATATTCCTGAGAGGTCAACTAATAAAATGCCATAAAATCTCAAAATATGCAGTAATTTCATCAATTTGCCAGCGAGTGTGCTTGAGATACACTGAAATGAATGGGGTTCAATGCTGGAACTATTGGTTGTTTGGAACTATTGGTCGCTCCGTGACACGCTTTACTTCCGCATTCCTCAGTTCCTATGGAAGTCTATGGGAGTGTCGTAACTGTTTTTCAACGGCTCTGGTCCATGCTAACCAATCAGGACGCGGTCGGTGAGACATGCGCAGAGGTTTATTTTTTCCGCGTGTTTCACGCAGTGAATCTTGATTGGTTGATTTTCAGCGGGGTGAATCATGGCGGAAAGCGAGAATGGCAGAGCTGCTAAAAGAACTAAAACAGATGCAGACAATGAGCGCGGAGACGTGGGAGAACTATCGTCCGACAGCCCGGTCTCGGACTTTGAAATCACCCGCATTCTGCGTGAGTGTGCTCGGGAGAAGAACATCTTCGTTCATGGAAAGGTGTGTGTGTTAGAGAGAGAGAGAGAGAGAGAGAGAGAGAGAGAGAGAGAGAGAGAGAGAGAGAGAGAGAGAGAGAGAGAGAGAGAGAGAGAGAGAGAGAGAGAGAGAAGAAATCACTCTGGGAAATAACCAATTACCATCAGAAATCACTAACTAATCTTTTTACTAATTTGTTACTAATTACACATTTACTAGTAACTACTAGGTAGCTATTTATGTCTAAGGTACTAGTATCTGTTGCAACTTTTCTAGTAGTTATTTGTTAAATACTAGTATTTTACAGACCCTAAGCCAAATGCTTATAGTTCTAACATTCATATTGTATACTTTATTTTTTAAATGTGTTATATAGTCAGAATGACTGTTATATTTAATTTAAAACCTGATTAATATGACTAGTACTAATGGGGTTACCTGCTAGCAAGTCACTACTAATAACATGAATATGTTTACTAGTTAGTTTAAAGGAATACATGTTAAAATGACTTGAAATACTTGACACATGGACCCTGGACCACAAAACCAGTCATAAGGGTCAATTTTTTTTTTTTAAATTAAGATGTATACATCATCTGAAAGCTGGATTAATAAGCTTTCCATTAATGTATGGTTTGTTAGGATAGGACACTGTTTGGCTGAGATAAAACTATTATGTTGAAAATCTGAAATCTGAGGGTGCAAAAAAATCTAAATATTGAGAAAATCGCCTTTAAAGTTGTCCAAATGAAGTCCTTAGCAACGCAAATTACTACTAATGATACATTTTTGATATGTTTACGGTAGGAAATTTACTAAAAATATTCATGGAAGAAAAAATGATAATTTTGACCCATACAATGTATTGTTGGCTATTGCCACAAATATACCCGTGCAACTTATTGTGGTCCAGGGTCACATATGTTGTGTTTCCTAGGTGAAGGATCAAGATGCTGTTGTGATCCTGGAGAAAACTCCCATCAGACAGGACACGCTGTCCGAGTTACTGAAGAGCAGTCAACTCAAGCTGGAGATGAAGAATGATGTGTACAGCACATACCAGCTGCAGGCACCAGCACACCTGAATGGTAGGATTACAACATGTTTTCACCAGTCTCTGTTTGTCCATTTATATCTGTTCAGAAATACAGGGTGAGGGGCTTGCTTGTACTACCATTGGTTTTTAGACATTTACCATCATGTGTTGTTTTAAGTGTCATAAAATTCCATGGTGCTTAAATATGGAACCTCGGTACATCATGGTATTGTCTTCTGATACAATCACTGTACCATTTGTTACATAAACAGAATTTATTTTAAATAGAAATCTTATGTAACATTATAATAAATGTCCTTACTGGCAGTTTTGATCAATTTAATGCATCCTTGCTATATATATATATATATATAAAAAACACACAATCAGGCATAACATTATGAACACCTTCCTAATATTGTGTTGGTCCCCCTTTTGCTGCCAAAACAGCCCTGACCCATCGAGACATAGACTCCACTAGACCCCTGAAGGTGTGCTGTGGTATCTGGCACCAAGATGTTAGCAGCAGATCCTTTAAGTCCTGTAAGTTGTGAGGTGGAGCCTCCATGGATCGGACTTGTTTGTTCAGCACATCCCACAGGTGCTCGATTGGATTGAGATCTGGGAAATTTGGAGGCCAAGTCAACACCTCAAACTTGTTATTGTGCTCCTCAAACCATTCCTGAACCATTTTTGCTTTGTGGCAGGGTGCATTATCCTGCTGAAAGAGACCACATCCACCAGGGAATACCGTTTCCATGAAAGGGTGTACATGGTCTGCAACAATGCTTAGGTAGGTGATACGTGTCAAAGTAACATCCACATGGATGGCAGGACCCAAGGTTTCCCAGCAGAATATTGCCCAAAACATCACACTGCCTCCACTGACTTGCCTTCATCCCATAGTGCATCCTGGTGCCATGTGTTCCCCAGCTAAGCGACGCACACGCACCCGGTCATCCACGTGATGTAAAAGAAAACGTGATTCGTCAGACCAGGCCACCTTCTTCCATTGCTCCGTGGTCCAGTTCTGATGCTCACGTGCCCACTGTTGGCGGTGGACAGGGGTCAGCATGGGCACTCTGACTGGTCTGCGGCTATGCAGCCCCATACGCAACAAACTGCAATGCACTGTGTATTCTGACACCTTTCTATCAGAACCAGCATTAACCTCTTGAGAAATTTAAGCTACAGTAGCTTGTCTGTTTGATCGGACCACACGGGCCAGCCATCGCTCCACACGTGCATCAACGAGCCTTGGCCGCCCATGACCCTGTTGCCGGTTCACCACTGTTCCTTCCTTGGACCACTTTTGATAGATACTGACCACTGCAGACTGGGAACACCCCACAAGAGCTGCATTTTGGAGATGCTCTGACCCAGTCGTCTAGCCATCATAATTTGCTTACCCATACACTTGCCCATTTTCCCTGCTTCTAACACATCAGCTTTGAGGACAAAATGTTCACCTTGCTACCTAATCCTCAGCACTGCTGCCATCACATTCACGGCAAGTTTCTTAAAAAAAAAGTTTACAATTTAGATATTGAAAAACTTGCATGACTGCTTGTTGAAAGTCCAAGGCCTTCATTACATGCAATGTACAAAATCCACACATCACGAATTAAGCCAAAAATCCATTTGATTTATGACCATTACATTTTTCGTGACAGAAATCAAAACAACAGTGGTGTGCCCTGCGACAGAGAAGCATGTTAAGAAGTATTTGCATCAGGAGGTTTTTCTAGTTGAAGAATCAGGGGAGGATTATCGTAACCTTACCCTACCGTACATCAGCAGCCAGAGCTTCAGTGTGCAGGTGAGGCTTCAGTGACCGCTGACCCTTCATTTCACTCTTATTCCTGTACCACACACACATTATACATACAGCTTATAACTGCACTTCCCATGTTTAATTTTCATTTCAGTGGGTACACAATATATTGGAGAAGAAAGCAGAGGCTGATCGGATTGTTTTCGAAGACCCAGACCCTGATACTGGTTTTGTTTTGTTGCCCGATTTCAAGTGGGACCAAAAGCAGGTGAATTTGCAGTGAATCTGTGTCGTAATATTTCAGACTGAGTGAATAAAAGGCCAGTGAAAATCAATGATTGTTTCCTTAACTCTCCAGCTACAAGACCTGTATCTGATTGCCATCGTCCACCGGAGAGATGTTAAAAGTTTGAGGGATCTTACATCAGAGCACCTGCTATTACTCACAAACATTCGCAGTAAAGGAGAGGTGAGCTGTATGGATTCATCTGTCAAATTCATCTACAAATGATTTTCATTTACAATGAAGAAAGTGGAACTGTGATTCTGTTGTCCACTAGATGTCACTGTTAATCTGAACATGTAAACCTTACCCAACACTATTTCTGCTTCTTCACTATGTGTATTTGACCCTTTAATATTAGAACTTACTTGTTCATTCAAAAAAAAAAAAAAACCTTGCTACGTGCACTTTGCTAGACTAACTGGGACTTGACACAGCACTTAAATACTGTTGCCCTCTTGTTGATTTTATTGCTCTCATTTGTAAGACAAAAGCATCTGCTAAATAATTAAATGTAAATGTGTACTTGCTTTTTAAAAGCATGTGGCGCAGTGGTTACCACATAGACTAGCTTGGGGTTGGTAAGTCTTTTATGGTCACCAAGACAGCATTTATGTGATCAAAAATGCAGAAAAAAACACTAGTATTGTGAAATATTATTACATTATATTATATTAATATTATTTATTTATAATATAACCAAAAAACAGTTTGTGATTTATCTGAGAATGTCATGTATAAAACATATTTTAATAGAATGTCCTTTTTTAAATGATATTAGACAACGTTTTTATTGAGAAAATATATTAATGGACTTTTTTTTAAAGGTTTCTCCTGGAATAATTTTAGAATTTCTATCAAATATTATATTGAAAGATTCTATGTAATTGTTTTTATTATTACTGTTGTTGTTATTGGTATATATGTCTGATTTTGTATATTGTTTTTTTTTTTTTTTTTTTTTTTAAGACAAAATTGTTAAATTCTTGTAAATAATAATATTTTAAAAATTGAAATACTGTTGATTGCCATGAATATAGCCATTGCTGCTGATATGGAGTTAAATCATAAATAAATAAATACATATTTACAACATATTTATAATATTATTTAATATAATGGTTTTCTATTGTAAAACATTTTAAAATGTAATTTATTCCTGTGATGCAAAGCTAAATTTGTCTTCAGTGTCACATGATCCTACAGAAATCATTCTAATATGCTGATTTGATGATCAAGAAACATTCTTATTGTTATCAATGTTGAAAACAGATGTGCTGCTTAATATTTTTTTGTGGAAACCATGACACTTTTTTTTTCTCAGGAATCTTTGATGAATAAAAAAATATTCATAAGAACAGCATTTAGAGTGCATCCGGAAAGTATTCACAGCGCTTCACTTTTTCCACATTTTGTTATGTTACAGCCTTATTCCAAAATGGATTAAATTCATTGTTTTTCCTCAATTCTACAAACAATACTCCATAATGACAACGTGAAAGAAGTTTGTTTAAAATCTTTGCAAATTTAGCAAAAATAAAAAACGAAAAAAATCACATGTACATAAGTATTCACAGCCTTTGCCATGACACTCAAAATTGAGCTCAGGTGCATCCTGTTTCCACTGATCATCCTTGAGATGTTTCTACAACTTGATTGGAGTCCCCCTGTGGTAAATTCAGTTGTTTGGACATGATTTGGAAAGGCACACACCTCTCTATATAAGGTCCCACAGTTAACAGTGCATGTCAGAGCACAAACCAAGCCATAAAGTCCAAGGAATTGTCTGTAGACCTCCGAGACAGGATTGTATCGAGGCACAGATCTGGGGAAGGGTACAGAAAAATGTCTGCATCATTGAAGGTCCCAGTGAGCAAAGTGGCCTCCATCATCCATAAATGGAAGAAGTTTGGAACCACCAGAACTCTTCCTAGAGCTGGCCGCCCGGCCAAACTGAGCGATCGGGGGAGAAGGGCTTTAGTCAGGGAGATGACTAAGAACCCGATGGTCACTCTGACAGAGCTCCAGCGTTTCTCTGTGGAGAGAGGAGAACCTTCCAGAAGAACAACCATCTCTGCAGCACTCCACCAATCAGGCCTGTATGGTAGAGTGGCCAGACGGCACATGACAGCCCGCCTGGAGTTTGCCAAAAGGCACCTGAAGGACTCTCAGACCATGAGAAACAAAATTCTCTGGTCTGATGAAACAAAGATTGAACTCTTTGGCCTGAATGGCAAGCGTCATGTCTGGAGGAAATCAGGCACCGCTCATCATCTGGCCAATACCATCCCTACAGTGAAGCATGGTGGTGGCAGCATCATGCTGTGGGGATGTTTTTCAGCGGCAAGAACTGGGAGACTAGTCAGGATCGCGGGAAAGATGAATGCAGCAATGTACAGAGACATCCTTGATGAAAACCTGCTCCAGAGCTCTCTGGACCTCAGACTGGGGCGAAGGGTCTTTTTCCTGTTGGAAGATGAACCTAAGCACACAACCAAGATAACAAAGGAGTGGCTACGGGACAACTCTGTGAATGTCCCTGATTGGCCCAGCCAGAGCCCAGACTTGAACCCCAATTGAACATCTCTGGAGAGATCTGAAAATGGCTGTGCACCGACGCTCCCCATCCAACCTGATGGAGCTTGAGAGGTCCTGCAAAGAAGAACGGGAGAAACTGCCCAAAAATAGGTGTGCCAAGCTTGTAGCATCATACTCAAAAAGACTTGAGGCTGTAATTGGTGCCAAAGGTGCTTCAACAAAGTATTGAGCAAAGGCTGTGAATACTTCTGTACATGTGATTTTTTTTATTTTTATTTGTTATTTTTATTTATTATTTTTTTTTTTTTCTCGTTTTTTATTTTTAATAAATTTGCAAAGATTTCAAACGAACTTCTTTTAGGTTGTCATTATGGGGTATTGTTTGTAGAACTGAGGAAAAAATTATGCTTTTAATCTATTTTGGAATAAGGCTGTAACATAACAAAATGTGGAAAAAGTGAAGCGCTGTGAATACTTTCCGGATGCACTGTATTTCAAACGGAAAAATTTAGCAACATTTATAAATGTCTTTACGGTCAGTTTTATTCAATGTAATGCGTCCTTGCAGAATAAAAGTGTTCATTTCTTTCAAAAAAAAAAAACCATCATATAAAGTACAACACTAGGTTTTTCCCAAGTACATTTGTGAGATGTAGCATGGCTGCGTAAGTCAAATTGAAATTCAAGTCTTGTCTTTATCCACAGGGCACCATTCAGCAGCAGTACGGCGTCCCTCCGAGCAAACTGCGCGTTTATCTCCACTATCAGCCGTCGTACTATCATCTCCACGTCCATTTCACCTCGCTGGAGTACAACGCTCCAGGTTGTGGAGTGGAACGGGCCCACCTGCTTTCCGATGTCATTCAGAACTTACGGGCAGATTCCAGTTACTATCACAACCGTAGCCTGGTGTTCCCACTGCAGGCCGATGATGGTCTGCTCCTCAGGTTCAAAGAGGCCGGGAAACTCTAGAGCCTTTTTTACTTGTTTGTTAATGTTATGATGTCATAATTGCAGGTTAAAGTACACTGGCTGCTAACAAGTTTTAAAAGATGCATTGTTAAAGGGATAGTTCACTCAAAAATTGAATTAATTACTCACCTTCATGTCGTTCATCTTCGGAACACAAATGAAGATCTTTTTGATGAAACCTGAGATTTCTTTCCCTCCGTTGACAGCTACGCAACTACCACTTTGACGCTTCAGAAAGTTCATAAAGAGATCGTAAAACTAATCCATATGAATTGAGAGGTTTAGTCCAAATTTTCTGAAGAGACTTGATCGCTTTATATGATGAACAGATTTAATTTAGGCTTTTATTCACATATAAACATTCATCAACGCACACATCAGTTGTGGTAAACGGAAGCTCAAGCATGTTCGCTTGACATGTGAGAACCAGTGAGGTTCATTCTTGTGTGTTACGCATCACGCTTGAGCTTCCGCAAGAACCAATGAGGTTCATTCTCGTGTTACGCATCACATTTGTGCTTCCGCAAGAGGTTTGTTGCATCAAGCAGGTTCGGTTGAGCTTCTGTTTATGTTCGCTGATCAATGTTTATATGTGAATAAAAGCCTAAATTCAATCTGTTTATCATAGTAATAAGAATAGATAAAGTGATTGTGTCTCTTCAGAAAATTTGGACTAAACCGCTCAATTCATATGAATTAGTTTTATCTCTTATGAACTTTTTGAAGCGTCAAAGCTGTCAGTGGAGGGACAGATATCTCTCAGATTTCATCAAAAAGATCTTCATTTGTGTTCCGAAGATGAACAAAAGTAATTAATGACAGAATTTTCATTTTTGGGTGATCTATCCCTTTAAGGCCAATTCACACTGCATCAACAGACGTCAGAGCTTGTTTTCACCGATTGAACATGCCGAATCGGCGCATGCCGGGTCGTGGAATGTCTGAGAAGTGACTTACTGTAATCTGGTGGTTGTCTGTGTTGGTCAGTGTCTGTCGGTGCAGTGAGAATTGGCCTTTACAGTATCCATTCTGTAGTGTAATATGGTCTTGACCCTTGTTTGTAGTTTTAAGTATAAATCTGTTTTGATTTTGTGATCATCTGCATTTTTATTAAAGTACTGATTGTTTTTAAATCATTCAGTTGTGTTTTGTCTGTCATGCTGTGGTTGATCGTGTGGATGCAACCCAAATTCATCACCCAAAACTGCTATTATTTGGTCAGGCTGTGCACCTGTCTGTGGTGCAACGTGGTAATTTTAAAGCAGAATCAGAGCCAGAGGGGCCCCAGGCCTTATTCTTTGAGGTTTTAGGGGTCCTTTGAAGAGATTTGGCTGTGACTGACAGAGCAGCGGGCCGCAGTGAACCTCCTGCGCTGTTTTTAAAACTTCTGAAGACATGAATAAAACCTACTGGCTTAATATTGGTCCAAGAAGCATGAGGAGTAAAATATCACGAGTGCAACACAACTGATACTGTTTTTGCTTTTCAGTTCAGTTGCAGATTGTTTTTTGTTAACAATCATAGTTCTTTGGTTCTGAGCTCATTGTAAATCCAGGGATAGAGAGGCAGAAAAAGTCCAAAACTCCACAGCAAAAAAAAAGATTGACTGTTCAAAGTTTGTGCTTGTTTGTGGTTTAACAATGAGTTTTTAAAGATTTCACTGTTTTACATTACATAATCAAAGTCTTACAATGCCCTCTATTCACAGGCAATCACAAAACAGGATCTGTTTTGAATATCAGTACTCTTTTTAAAGGAACAAACAGTTCACCCAAAACCGTAAATCTCATTAGCTGCTTGTATTCTATAGTTTTCATACATAAAAATCTGTTGTATGGCTTTAGATGACTTGGAATATAGCTTTTTTGGCCTATTTGGAGCTCAACATTCATTGGTCGTCATCTATGTTAATTCTTTTCGTGTTCCACCGAAGGATAAAAAGGTTTGGAACGACATGAGGGACAACGAATTATGACAGTTTCCCACTTGCACCTCTCAATCATTCTCATTTTGAGATGATTTATAAGTCAGAGACTCTCATATTTGTGTTGTTCCTCTAAAGCAACTGAAGCCGGTTGCAGCAAATCCCTTTGAGGAAAAATACTTGTACAAATCTAACTAATGGTTTTCTTTCCTTAAGGGTTTTGATGCATCTGGCTACTGCTAATTTCAGTGTTGTCACTAGCTAAAGCTCTTGTGTGCACCCACTCATGTGGCTTTAGCTCCTTGTTTTATGTTCATTATTTCCAAGTAATTACCAGGTATTATTACTTATCTGCTGTGATATGTTTGGCAGCAAATTTCAATATTTAGACAGAAAATTCCACCTTAAGAGCTTTTAAATGGCTTTAAGGAGGCTCTCCAGAACAATTACATAATTATACCACACAAGTGTTGCTGTCAGAAAGAGCCTCTCCATCTCCATATATCACTCCGCTCTGCTCTCCAGTTCAGAACAATGCTTTTTGTAAATTATTTATTTTTTTTAATGTATTTTTTTAATGGGCTGACTTATTGAGCACATTAAATGGGAATGTAAAGTAATAGGGCCACCACTGTTTCAAAGTGTAATGAGAACGTATGATGTATTTATGCATTATACTGAAGTTAAATGAAGCTTGATTGTTGTCAAAGTGGGAACTTTTTGGCTACCGGCTACTGGTGACATGTTTTTAGTCAAGTCACCTTTATTTATATAGCGCTTCATACAATACAGATTGCTTCAAAGCAGCTTTAAAAAAGATGGTGTGGTTTAATTCCAGGCTGTATCACAAGTCAGTAGCTATGTAGATGTTTTATCCCATTTCATCCCATTTCTATTTTTTCAATTGAAATACAGTACAAATATCTAAGACCGCCAGTGAGCGTGTTCATTTTGGAATGTGTAATATTTTATAATTAAATCATTTTAATTTGTGTAGCTATCTTAAAATATATTTATTATATTATATTACTAAAATTTTTTTTAATGAAATTGGAACAATTTTGTGTGTGTGTATGTATGTGTATGTATATGTATATATATATATATATACATACACACTCACCTAAAGGATTATTAGGAACACCTGTTCAATTTCTCAATTATCTAATCAACCAATCACATGGCAGTTGCTTCAGTGCATTTAGGGGTGTGGTCCTGGTCAAGACAATCTCCTGAACTCCAAACTGAATGTCAGAATGGGAAAGAAAGGTGATTTAAGCAATTTTGAGCGTGGCATGGTTGTTGGTGCCAGACGGGCCGGTCTGAGTATTTCACAATCTGCTCAGTTACTGGGATTTTCACGCACAACCATTTCTAGAGTTTACAAAGAATGGTGTGAAAAGGGAAAAACATCCAGTATGCGGCAGTCCTGTGGGCGAAAATGCCTTGTTGATGCTAGAGGTCAGAGGAGAATGGGCCGTCTGATTCAAGCTGATAGAAGAGCAACTTTGACTGAAATAACCACTCGTTGCAACCGAGGTATGCAGCAAAGCATTTGTGAAGCCACAACACGCACAACCTTGAGGCGGATGGGCTACAACAGCAGAAGACCCCACCGGGTACCACTCATCTCCACTACAAATAGGAAAAAGAGGCTACAATTTGCACGAGCTCACCAAAATTGGACAGTTGAAGACTGGAAAAATGTTGCCTGGTCTGATGAGTCTCGATTTCTGTTGAGACATTCAGATGGTAGAGTCAGAATTTGGCGTAAACAGAATGAGAACATGGATCCATCATGCCTTGTTACCACTGTGCAGGCTGGTGGTGGTGGTGTAATGATGTGGGGGATGTTTTCTTGGCACACTTTAGGCCCCTTAGTGCCAATTGGGCATCGTTTAAATGCCACGGCCTACCTGAGCATTGTTTCTGACCATGTCCATCCCTTTATGACCACCATGTACCCATCCTCTGATGGCTACTTCCAGCAGGATAATGCACCATGTCACAAAGCTCGAATCATTTCAAATTGGTTTCTTGAACATGACAATGAGTTCACTGTACTAAAATGGCCCCCACAGTCACCAGATCTCAACCCAATAGAGCATCTTTGGGATGTGGTGGAACGGGAGCTTCATGCCCTGGATGTGCATCCCACAAATCTCCATCAACTGCAAGATGCTATCCTATCAATATGGGCCAACATTTCTAAAGAATGCTTTCAGCACCTTGTTGAATCAATGCCACGTAGAATTAAGGCAGTTCTGAAGGCGAAAGGGGGTCAAACACAGTATTAGTATGGTGTTCCTAATAATCCTTTAGGTGAGTGTATATATGTATGTATGTATATGTATATGTGTGTGTATGTGTATGTGTGTATATATACATATACATATACATATACATATATACACACACACACACACACACACACACACACACAGTGGGGAGAACAAGTATTTGATACACTGCCGATTTTGCAGGTTTGCCCACTTACAAAGCATGTAGAGGTCTGTAATTTTTATCATAGGTACTCTTCAACTGTGAGTGACGGAATCTAAAACAAAAATCCAGAAAATCACATTGTATGATTTTTAAATAATTAATTTGCATTTTATTGCATGACATAAGTATTTGATCACCTACCAACCAGTAAGAATTCTGGCTCTCACAGAACTGTTAGTTTTTCTTTAAGAAGCCCTCCTGTTCTCCACTCATTACCTGTATTAACTGCACCTGTTTGAACTCGTTACCTGTATAAAAGACACCTGTCCACACACTCAATTAAACAGACTCCAACCTCTCCACAATGGTCAAGACCAGAGAGCTGTGTAAGGACATCAGGGATAAAATTGTAGACCTGCACAAGGCTGGGATGGGCTACAGGACAATAGGCAAGCAGCTTGGTGAGAAGGCAACGACTGTTGGCGCATTTATTAGAAAATGGAAGAAGTTCAAGATGACGGTCAATCTCCCTCGGTCTGGGGCACCATGCAAGATCTCACCTCGTGGGGCATCAATGATCATAAGGAAGGTGAGGGATCAGCCCAGAACTACACGGCAGGACCTGGTCAATGACCTGAAGAGAGCTGGGACCACAGTCTCAAAGAAAACCATTAGTAACACACTACGCCGTCATGGATTAAAATCCTGCAGCGCACGCAAGGTCCCCCTGCTCAAGCCAGCGCATGTCCAGGCCCGTCTGAAGTTTGCCAATGACCATCTGGATGATCCAGAGGAGGAATGGGAGAAGGTCATATGGTCTGATGAGACAAAAATAGAGCTTTTTGGTCTAAACTCCACTCGCCGTGTTTGGAGGAAGAAGGATGAGTACAACCCCAATAACACCATCCCAACCGTGAAGCATGGAGGTGGAAATATCATTCTTTGGGGATGCTTTTCTGCAAAGGGGACAGGACGACTGGACCGTATTGAGGGGAGGATGGATGGGGCCATGTATCGCGAGATCTTGGCCAACAACCTCCTTCCCTCAGTAAGAGCATTGAAGATGGGTCGTGGCTGGGTCTTCCAGCATGACAACGACCTGAAACACACAGCCAGGGCAACTAAGGAGTGGCTCCGTAAGAAGCATCTCAAGGTCCTGGAGTGGCCTAGCCAGTCTCCAGACCTGAACCCAATAGAAAATCTTTGGAGGGAGCTGAAAGTTCGTATTGCCCAGCGACAGCCCCTGTGTATATATACAGTGGGGAGAACAAGTATTTGATACACTGCCGATTTTGCAGGTTTGCCCACTTACAAAGCATGTAGAAGTCTGTAATTTTTATCATAGTACTCTTCAACTGTGAGTGACGGAATCTAAAACAAAAATCCAGAAAATCACGTTGTATGATTTTTAAGTAATTAATTTGCATTTTATTGCATGACATAAGTATTTGATACATCAGAAAAGCAGAACTTAATATTTGGTACAGAAACCTTTGTTTACAATTACAGAGATCATACTTTTCCTGTAGTTCTTGACCAGGTTTGCACACACTGCAGCAGGGATTTTGGCCCACTCCTCCATACAGACCTTCTCCAGATCCTTCAGGTTTCGGGGCTGTCGCTGGGCAATACGGACTTTCAGCTCCCTCCAAAGATTTTCTATTGGGTTCAGGTCTGGAGACTGGCTAGGCCACTCCAGGACCTTGAGATGCTTCTTACGGAGCCACTCCTTAGTTGCCCTGGCTGTGTGTTTCAGGTCGTTGTCATGCTGGAAGACCCAGCCACGACCCATCTTCAATGCTCTTACTGAGGGAAGGAGGTTGTTGGCCAGAATCTCACGATACATGGCCCCATCCATTCTCCCCTCAATACGGTCCAGTCGTCCTGTCCCCTTTGCAGAAAAGCATCCCCAAAGAATGATGTTTCCACCTCCATGCTTCACGGTTGGGATGGTGTTCTTGGGGTTGTACTGATCCTTCTTCCTCCAAACACGGCGAGTGGAGTTTAGACCAAAAAGCTCTATTTTTGTCTCATCAGACCACATGACCTTCTCCCATTCCTCCTCTGGATCATCCAGATGGTCATTGGCAAACTTCAGACGGGCCTAGACATGCGCTGGTTTGAGCAGGGGGACCTTGCGTGCGCTGCAGGATTTTAATCCATGACGGTGTAGTGTGTTACTAATGGTTTTCTTTGAGACTGTGGTCCCAGCTCTCTTCAGGTCATTGACCAGGTCCTGCCGTGTAGTTCTGGGCTGATCCCTCACCTTCCTCATGATCATTGATGCCCCACGAGGTGAGATCTTGCATGGTGCCCCAGACCGAGGGAGATTGACCGTCATCTTGAACTTCTTCCATTTTCGAATAATTGCACCAACAGTTGTTGCCTTCTCACCAAGCTGCTTGCCTATTGTCCTGTAGCCCATCCCAGCCTTGTGCAGGTCTACAATTTTATCCCTGATGTCCTTACACAGCTCTCTGGTCTTGGCCATTGTGGAGAGGTTGGAGTCTGTTTGATTGAGTGTGTGGACAGGTGTCTTTTATACAGGTAACAAGTTCAAACATGTGCAGTTAATACAGGTAATGAGTGGAGAACAGGAGGGCTTCTTTAAGAAAAACTAACAGGTCTGTGAGAGCCGGAATTCTTACTGGTTGGTAGGTGATCAAATACTTATGTCATACAATAAAATGCAAACTAATTTAAAATCATACAATGTGATTTTCTGGATTTTTGTTTTAGATTCAGTCTCTCACAGTTGAAGTGTACCCATGATAAAAATTACAAACCTCTACATGCTTTGTAAGTAGGAAAACCTGCAAAATCGGCAGTGTATCAAATACTTGTTCTCCCCACTGTATGTATGTGTGTATGTATGTGTGTGTGTGTGTGTGATAGATCATCACACTGCCTCCGCCGGCTTGCCTTCTTCCCATAGTGCATCCTGGTGCCATGTGTTCCCTAGGTAAGCGACGCACACGTACCCGGCCATCCACGTGATGTAAAAGAAAACGTGATTCATCAGACCAGGCCACCTTCTTCCATTGCTCCGTGGTCCAGTTCTGATGCTCACGTGCCCACTGTTGGCACTTTCGGTGGTGGACAGGGGTCAGCATGGGCACCCTGACTGGTCTGCGGCTATACAGCCCCATACTCAACAAACTGCGATGCACTGTGTATTCTGACATCTTTCTATCAGAACCAGCATTAACTTCTTGAGCAATTTCTACAGTAGCTCGTCTGTTTGATCGGACCACACGGGCCAGCCGTCGCTCCCCATGTGCATCAATGAGCCTTGGCCACCCATGACCCTGCCGCCGGTTCACCACTGTTCCTTCCTTGGACCACTTTTGATAGATACTGACCACTGCAGACCGGGAACACCCCACAAGAGCTGCAGTTTTGGAGATGCTCTGACCCAGTTGTCTAGCCATAACAATTTGGCCCATGTCAAACTCCCTCAAATCCTTACACTTGCCCATTTTTCCTGCTTCTAACACATCAAGTTTAAGGACAAAATGTTCACTTGCTGTCTAATATATCCCACCCACTAACAGGTGCCGTGATGAAGAGATAATCAGTGTTATTTACTTCACCTGTCAGTGGTCATAATGTTATGCCTGGTCTGTGTATATATATATATATATATATATATATAATTATACATATTATACACACATATACAAATATATACACACAGTATATGCTGTTTATCATTTATTACTTGATTTCCATTTGCCATTTGGTATATTTTTGTATTTATCTCATTTATGTGTTATTCTTCAATTAGGAACTCGGTGTATATATACAAACTTTTTTGCTAGAAGTGATTTTGCCGAAGTCATGCGACCCATGACTTTGTCGTTGCTAGCGCAGTTGTCTATTGTTTGAGCTGTAGTATTTAAATATAACAACTGTTTCTTTCTTTGAAATGATTATGATGTGAGATATGAGTGTGGTTTGACAATCTGAGGTTTATCTTACTGCAAGTGTTACAGAGGAAGTTACTGTGGCCGTGTGATAAGTGGTATTTGTGTAGCACTTCAGCTTCTCTTTACCTGAGCGGCTTTGTGTGTTTGAGTGAAATTTTGAATTACATGCATGTTAGTTTTTGATTGGGATTTCTGCACCAGTATTTTGAGTTTACTAAAAAAAACATTCATGCAATTTGTTCAGATTAACACTAAATAGGCAAAGAACATCTCAAAACTCACATCCATCCAGCTTTCTTCTTTAGTTATAAATTCCCTGCGGTGTGACGTTTGTTTACATTCAGCACTTAAGCCAAAGTCTGAAACTTTATTTTCATATGATTAACTTAAAAACTAAAGTAAACTTAAGAGGTGAACATTTTCACAAAATTTAGTTAGTTAAACTTTGCCCTTCACTGTAAATTATTATCCAGATCTCAAAGCATTCACATCAGTTTATTTAAATGCAAATGCAGATCTGTGGATCAGCGCAACGGGAAATGTGATTCAACTCTTTCTTTGTGTTGTTCTTTGCAAAGCCTTTGCGTTCCCATGGGTACAAGCAGCAAGGGGCTACACGCTGAAGTTCCTCTTTTCAAATGGGGTTCCCTGATTGCAGTCGAGGGTCTGGGGAGGTATTTGGATAACTACAACATTGACCCTTAATGCAAACATAAAATAGTGGATCTTTAATTAGCTTTCTTATGGTTTGCGTTGGTTGGTTGGTTGATTGGTTGGTTGGTGAGAGAACTCTAGGTCTGATGTGAGGTTAGATTTTGGAACCATTTTCTAAGCTGTCTTTGCTTTATAATGTGTAAACTGTGGCATGTGCCTGGGATTAGGACATTTCATCAAGGATTTTAGCAGCACCCTGATGGTTATATGCTCAAGAGGAGAACTTCATGGCCTGAACTTCAAGCAGCACTGAAGTTTGCTGGGACGTTTTCAGTTTGTAGGTATGTGGCGTATACTTTTTCACATTCACATTTATAGGTGACAAAGAAAGCAATCATTGCTGTATTGGTGTGGTTTGTGGTGTTTGAGTGGATTGAGCTGCAGTAAATGCAGTATTTATTTTTCATTGCCTACAGAGGTGTGGGTTTGTAAACAACGTATGAATTTTAATGTGCTTTTCTTACAGAAAGAAGATTAATTTTCACCTGAATTTTACCTCTTGCAAGACATCAAAATATTAAGAAAAGAGATTATTTTTAAAATGTTTTTAGTGTTAAAAATGATTGTATATATTTAATTGTGTGATTTATTATTTGTGTGTTTGGGTATTGTATGTGCATATCAGTTGAAGGGCACTATTAAAGTATTAAAAATCTTTTTTTTTTTTTTTGAAAAATTATTAAAGATTATTATAATATTAAACAAATGTGTATATATATAATATTTAATTGTCTATTCTATTTGTATATAAATTATAGGACACTATAAATTCAGACACCTTCAACATTTTCTCACATTATCACAGTTTATTTGCTATAGTTTAGAAAATGGTAATAAAATATGACAAGAACTCAGAGTTAAACTGTGTCAGAACAAATTCATCTTGATAATGTCAGATAACTTTGATAGAAAGGATTACATGGATTAGAATCAACCAATCAGCTGTCAGCTGTTAAATTTAAGTACACAATTAGATAATACCAATTTAGGTCAACCAATGACCAAGCAATGCTTCATTTTTTTCAGTCTGTGGTGTAAAAGGTCGCATTAGCAATAGAAGAAAAAACACTTAAGCAAAACATGGTCAGGTCAAAGTGTCTGAATAATTTTGGTCCCAAATTTTTTATCAATTTTACTGGTAGTCCACTGTATGAAGAATTTTTGGGTATAATATGTCACAGTTCACTTTATTTTGCCATCCTCACTTACATAAATTAACTATAGTGTCGTGCACCCACTAGTAAAAAATTATATCTGGTGTCTGAATAATTTTTGGTTTTGTATGTATGTATGTATATTTACAGTTGTGGTCAGAATTATTGGCACCCCTGGTAAATATGATCAAAGATGGATGTAAAAATAAATCTGCATTGTTTATCCTTTTGATCTATCATTCAAATAATTCGCAAAAACCTAACCTTTCATTGAAGTAAAAGAATGGAAAGTCGGGGGAAAATCACATTATGAAATAAATGTTTTTCTCCAAAACACGTTGGCTACAATTATTGTCACCCCTAGAATTTTTTATGAGTAAAATATCTCTGAAGTATATTCCCATTAATATTTATATTTTTTAGCACACCAGGGAGACTAGGAGCATGAAATTGTCTAGCTATGACTTCCTGTTCCACAGGAGTATAAATATGAGGAAACACAAAGCCCAAATTCCCTTAATCATTCATCACAATGAGTAAAACCAAAGAATATAGTTCTGATGTGCAGCAAAAGATTGTTGAGCTTCAAAAAATAGAAAGTGGCTGTAAGAAAATAGCTAAGGCATTGAAAATTCCCATTTCCACCATCAGGGCAATAATTAAGAAGTTCCAATCAACTAAATATGTTACGAATCTGCCTGGAAGAGGACGTGTGTCTATATCGTCCTAATGCACGGGGAGGAGGAGAATTTGAGTGGCCAAAGACTCTCCAAGGATCACAGATGGAGAATTGCAGAGATTAGTTGAGTCTTGGGGTCAGAAAGCCTAAAAAAAAAAAAAATCAAACAACCCCTACATCACCTCATGTTGTTCGGGAGGGATTCAAGAAAAATCCTTCTTGCTCATCCAAAAACAAACTCCAGCATATTCAGTTGTCAGACACGACTGGAAATTCAAAAGGGACCGGATTCTATGGTCAGATGAAACTATAAAAAGAGCTTTTTGGCAGCAAACCCACCAGATGGCTTTGGTGCAAACGGGGATAAAGTACCCCATGCCCACGGTTAAAAATACTGCTGGATCTTTAATGTTGTGGGCCTATTTTTTTGCTGGATGTCCTGGACTTCTTGTTCAGATACATGGTATCATGGATTCTAGCAAATACCAACAGATAAAAAATCAAAACCTGACGGCCTCTGCTAGAAATCTTATAATGGGCCGTGTTTGGCTCTTCCATCAGGACAATGCTCCAAAACAAACATCAAAATCAACACACAAATGTGTCACTGAGCACAAAATGAAGCTTCTGCCATGACCATCCCAGTTCCCTGACCTGAACCCTATAGAAAATGAGTGGGGTGAACTGAAGAGAAGAAGCACCAACATGGATCTGGGAATCTGAAGGATCTGGAGAGATACTGTATGGAGGAATGGTCTCTGATCTCTTGTCAGGTGTTCTCCAAACTCATCAGGCATTATAGGAGAAGACTCAGAGCTGTTATCGTGGCAAAAGGAGGTTGCAAAAAGTATTTAATAATAAAAGGGTGCCAATAATTATGGCCAACGTGTTTTGGAGAAAAGCATTTATTTCATAATGTGATTTACCCCCCACTTTCAATTCTTTTACTTCAATGAAAGGTTAGATTTTTGTGAATTTTTTGAATAAAAGATCAAAAGGATAAACAATGCATTATTTTTACAGCCACAACTTTGATCATATTTACCAGGGGTGCCAATAATTCTCACCACAACTGTATATATATATATATATATAATTTTAAGTATTTAGTGTGTTTAGTATTTTACTTAAAGTATTTACTTTTATACACTTAAAGTGTTTAGTGTTGTGCAACTGACTTATGCATTTCTGTTTTTCTGCTAGCTGAAAGATGTTCCAGTTCATCCGGAAACAGATTCATAATCACCTTGTAGAGCGGAAAATTAGGAAAACACGTCTTGTTACGAAGGACGGCCACTGCAACATTCAATTTCGGACTACTGAATATCACAACCATTTTGCTTTCCTTCTGGACTTCTGGACTACGTTTGTTGAGATTCGCTGGTGTTTTGTAATCGTTTTATTTGCTGCTGCCTTCACGGGGAGCTGGTTCATTTTTGGTTTGCTCTGGTATTTGCTTGCAAAAAGTAATGGAGACTTGGATGTTCTCCAGAACTCGTCTGAATTTCAACAGATGAAATGTATAGAGAACATTAACAGCCTCACAACTGCCTTCTTGTACTCTTTAGAGACCCAGACGACTATTGGCTATGGCGGTCGGGCTCTCACGGGTCACTGCCCGGGCACGGTCGCCCTGTTGATCATCCAGTCCCTCTTGGGCGCCATCATAAACTGCTTTATGTGTGGACTCATTTTGGCAAAGATCTCTCTCCCGAAGAGAAGAGCAAAGACGGTAACCTTCAGCGAAACAGCGGTCATTTGTCTTTGGAAGGAGAATCTGTGCCTCCAGATACGAGTGGCCAACCTACGAAAAACTCTTCTTATTGGTAGCCACATTTATGGAAAGCTTCTGCGGACCTCCATCACCCCAGAGGGGGAGACCATCATACTGGATCAGGTGAATATTGACTTTTTGGTGGATGCTGGGAAAGACAATCTGTTCTTTGTTTGTCCGCTTACCCTGTACCACGTGATCGACAAATCCAGCCCGTTTTCCGAGATGGCTACGGACACTCTTCAGCAGCAGGACTTTGAGTTAGTGGTCTTCCTGGATGGTACGGCTGAATCCACCAGCTTGTCCTGTCAAGTCCGAACTTCCTACCTTCCGCGGGAGATCAAGTGGGGTTACAACTTCCTGCCCGTCATCTCTCGCACCAAGGGTGGGAAATACCGTGTCGATCTGTCCAATTTTTCCAAAACGGAACCAGCGGTGACTCCGCACTGCGCTTGCTGTTTTCACAACGAACATAACAAGGAGATTATTCTCCACCGACATGGACGTGAAGGCATCGATAACCTGGGATTTGATGTTATTGACCTTCAAGACTCTGTTGATGTAACTGAGAAGGGTGATTAAGGGTTTTCTACAGCAGTGGCTGTTTGAGAGGCACAGTATGAAGTAAACATCCTGTGAAAGTTAGAAGCCACATAAAAAGAGAGAGAGGAAGAGGACTCACTATAGACGTTTACATTCCCTAACAAACTGGCTGTGTTCCAAAACCTAGTGAGCTGCCTGTGTGACAGACTTTCAAGGCATTATATGTGTTTCTGACAATTATGCTGCTAAGATACCTTGTTTTGATTAAATTGTAATATAGGTTTGTTTCACTATATTAGTGACAACATTGCATAGACTTCCATTGATTTTATATTAGGTTAATGATGTTTTCTATTGCCTAACCCAATAAACCTATACCCATCACAGATGGGTTCTACAAAACACTAGATTTACGCAAAAACATGTTTTGGCTGATTAATAAAACTTTTTAACTAGTGAGGACCAGTAAAATGTCCTCAAAAGTCAGTTGTCATAATATTTCACTATATATAAGTGAGGACATTTGGCCCTCACAAGCTAAACCTGTACACACACAAATACATAAACTACCGTTCAGTGCTCAGTGAGATTTTTTTGTAATGTTTTTGAAAGAAGTCTTTTATGCTCAGCAAGGTGAGCTGTATTTATTTTATTTGATCAAAAATACAGTAATATTGTGAAATATTACAATTTAAATAACTTTGTAATATATTATAATCTTTACTGTCACTTTTGATCAATTTAATGCATCCTTGCTAAAGTAGTGGGTGCAGGACACTATAGTTCATTTATGTAAGTGAGGATAGCAAAATAAAGTAAACTGTGACATATTATACCCAAAAATTCTTCATACAGTGGACTACCAGTAAAATTGATACAAATTTGGGACCAAAATTATTCAGACACTTTGAGATGACCATGTTTTGCTTAAGTGTTTTTTCTTTAATTGCTAATGCAACCTTTTACACCACAGACTGAACAAAATGAAGCATTGCTTGGTCATTGGTTGACCTAAATTGGTATTATCTAATTGTGTACTTAAATTTAACAGCTGACAGCTGATTGGTTGATTGTAATCCATTACATACCTTTCTATCAAAGTTATCTGACATTATCAAGATGAATTTGTTCTGACACAGTTTAACTCTGAGTTCTTGTCATATTTTATTACCATTTTCTAAACTGTGTAAGAAAATGTTGAAGGTGTCTGAATTTATAGTGTCCTATAATTTATATACAAATAGAATAGACAATTAAATATTATATATATACACATTTGTTTAATATTATAATAATCTTTAATAATTTTTCAAAAAAAAAAAAAATGATAGTGCCCTTCAACTGATATGTGCATACAATACCCAAACACACAAATAATAAAACACACAATTAAATATATACAATCATTTTTAACACTAAAAACATTTAAAAAATAATCTCTTTTCTTAATGATTTATAATAACAATAATATTTTGATGTCAAATAAACTGTGACAATATGAGAAAATGTTGAAGGTGTCTGAATAAATTTTGGTTTGACTGTATATATGTATATATAACACAATTAACAATTAATGGAGTTTCCATTTGCATGATGCACAGACTTGCTGGCTATAAATATAGTTGACAGCGAGGCCCCGCCCGCTTGTGGGTGAAAAAATGAACAAACCCCAGTTACCATTAGGCTTGTTCACAAACCGATTGGTATATGACATCAAAGTACCGCAAGAGGGATTCTAAAGCATGCAGAGCCGTCTGCTCTGATCACTCTCGCAGTACTTTGATGTCATACACAGATAGGTCTGTGCAGCGCTGCTTCAAGTCGAACAAGCCTATAGTGAACCATGCAGTTCTAAGGGAAAAAGTAAGACTAAGGCTCCGATCAGGTTTGAAAACGTGAGGCGCACCGCACTGCCTTTTTTTGGTTGACGTTTTTTAATTTAGAAAATATCAGTGCGCTGCTTTTATGTTGCTAGGCAACCCCTGAATCAGCTGTTCTGTCAGTCTAATCAAGGTAATTGTCACCACCATGGAAGGCCTGCCTCTCTCAACGCGAAAGACGTCGAGCGTTTTTCTGCTCAGAGTTGATTTTTTTTCAACTTCATGCGCTCAGAGCACTCCTACAAAAACGCGAGGCGCAGCAGGCGGTTAAAACGTGAGGCGCCCGGGGCGCATAAACAGCGAGCAAAACACTCACTGCCAATAGAAAACGATTTAAAAAAGGCGCCTTTCACTTCAAAAACACGTTCTGTCTGATCAGGGCCTAATGCTGCATATTTCAAAGATGTGTGATTCCACATGCATCTCATAACCTGTCACTGATTTGCTTTATTTCACAACAGTCATCACACTCTTGAACTGCAAAAAAAAATTATTTTGTTTCTTTAGTTTCCCCCTCACTAACCACACCCACAGTGAAAACCTTTCCTTTAGTTAAGCTGCGTTTCCACCAAAATTACCAGGAACAATTTGTCCCAGGAACTTTTTTCCCCCAGACCTGTTGCTTTCTGCATTTCCATCGCGGTCTAAAGTACCGTGAAGATTAGGCAAATTAGTCCGGTGTCGTAGGACTGCGCGCGACTTTCCTGTTTCTCGCTGGATTTCGTCCTCCGCATATAAGCTTAATAAAGCCTGAATCTTGTTGTCGGTCATGTTTTTTAAACTCCATTGTTGATTTGAATAGCAAACAACTCTTACTGCACTCACCGCAACAGTCTTTTAAAAATGGAGGTTGAAATAAAATGCTGCATGAACTCAACCAATCAGCATGTTCAGTGCCCACGTCCCACCCCCGAAAGTTCCTGAACTTTGAAAAAGTACTACCTCGTGAACAGGAACTTTCTAAGGGGGATATTTTTACCCGGAACTTCATTTAGACCCTGGTCCCTGCGGTTGAAACACACTGAGTACCACCCCAAAGTCCCTAGTTCCTGGGGAAAGTTCCTGCGGTGGAAACCCGGCTTTAGAGTACTGCATTAGGAGGCTCTCTAGGTTTTGGAACAGAGTCAGTATTTGCATATCTGTGTTAAATTTTACTACGTTTTTCATTCTGTTTCATAAAGATCTAACTTCTAACAGAATCACTGGAGAACAGTTTGTGGAACTCCATTAGAATACTTTTTGTAAGTGCTCTTTGATTGCAGACATTGACAAGAGACGCCTGCTGAGTGTTCATTGGAGGATTAGAGCAGAAGCCAAATTTGATTAAGGAGAAGCATAAGAGTGGTGAGTGGAACCAAGTTCCTCCCTGCCTCAACATATGTTACTAAATTATTAATATGATAATATTATTAATATGTTAAAGCATTAAAATAATTCAGGACCAGAGAGAGTCCTTAATGTCAAAACATAAGCAATTTCATGCACCTTGGAGAGTAGATGCATACATTTTGCTGTGAAGATTAAAATGGACTGACCTATAAAAAGACTTGTTCACTCTGAACTGATTAGCTTTTAGGAGGTCATAACATTTTAGAGAGGCTGGAAAGGTTTGATTCTGCATGAATGTCATACATTTGTATATTTTTTCAGTAATGGATGAGTAATTTCAACATTACGCAAACACTAAAACTTCCTTTAATTAAATGTTGAAGTGTTTTATCCCTGTATTGTCAATGAATTTGGAGTTGCTTTGAAAGTTTTCCGTAGGGTCCTCCTTTCAGAGTTTTGAAAATGTGACCTAGGCTACACACTCTGGATGTCCCAGCAGTAGTTTAAAGGGTTAGTTCACCCAAAAATAAAAATTCTGTCATTAATTACTCACCCTCATGTCGCTCAAAATCTTTACCAAGTAAAGACATTGTTAAAATAGTCCATGTGACTACAGTGGTTCAACCTTAATGTTATGAAGCGACAAGAATATTCCCCCCAAGAAAAAACCAAAATAATGACTTTATTCAACAATCTCTTCTCTTCAACTCCATTCTCCTACACTATTCACGTAGTAAAAACAGTGCAGCGCTTCCAGGTTCTATGTCTGAACGCAGGTGTCATGAGAAATCGAGTCCCTGCAGAAATTGGGTCTCCTTTAGGACCCAGGCGGTAATGCCTAATATAATGTAAATTCTTTCATTAGATGACCTGTTAATAATAATAATATGAAAAATGACATGAATAATAATACAAACATATTACAAAGTTATTATAATAACTGGAATATTTGGACATTTAACACCTATGTAGGGTAAGTTCAAATGCGTGGTGTATAAGCTAAGCTGGCAGGCTAATTGGGTAGATGTATGCTATGCTAGTACATAAGCTAACTAAAAAACAGTAAGAACAAGAAATGCTTGATTTCACAACCTATAGCTTCAGCTACAGTGGGGAGAACAAGTATTTGATACACTGCCGATTTTGCAGGTTTTCCTACTTACAAAGCATGTAGAGGTTTGTAATTTGTTATCATAGGTACACTTCAACTGTGAGAGACGGAATCTAAAACAAAAATCCAGAAAATCACATTGTATGATTTTTAAATAATTAATTAGCATTTTATTGCATGACATAAGTATTTGATCACCTACCAACCAGTAAGAATTCCGTCTCTCACAGACTTGTTAGTTTTTCTTAAAGAAGCCCTCCTGTTCTCCACTCATTACCTGTATTAACTGCACCTGTTTGAACTTGTTACCTGTATAAAAGACACCTGTCCACACACTCAATCAAACAGACTCCAGCCTCTCCACAATGGCCAAGACCAGAGAGCTGTGTAAGGACATCAGGGATAAAATTGTAGACCTGCACAAGGCAGGGATGGGCTACAGGACAATAGGCAAGCAGCTTGGTGAGAAGGCAACAACTGTTGCCGCAATTATTAGAAAATGGAAGAAGTTCAAGATGACGGTCAATCTCCCTCGGTCTGGGGCACCATGCAAGATCTCACCTCGTGGGGCATCAATGATCATGAGGAAGGTGAGGAATCAGCCCAGAACTACACGGCAGGACCTGGTCAATGACCTGAAGAGAGCTGGGACCGCAGTCTCAAAGAAAACCATTAGTAACACACTACGCTGCCATGGATTAAAATCCTGCAGCGCACGCAAGGTCCCCCTGCTCAAGCCAGCGCATGTCCAGGCCCGTCTGAAGTTTGCCAATGACCATCTGGATGATCCAAAGGAGGAATGGGAGAAGGTCATGTGTTCTGATGAGACAAAAATAGAGCTTTTTGGTCTAAACTCCACTCGCCGTGTTTGGAGGAAGAAGAAGGATGAGTACAACCCCAAGAACACCATCCCAACCGTGAAGCATGGAGGTGGAAACATCATTCTTTGGGGATGCTTTTCTGCAAAGGGGACAGGACGACTGCACCGTATTGAGGGGAGGATGGATGGGGCCATGTATCGCGAGATCTTGGCCAACAACCTCCTTCCCTCAGTAAGAGCATTGAAGATGAGTCGTGGCTGGGTCTTCCAGCATGACAACGACCTGAAACACACAGCCAGGGCAACGAAGGAGTGGCTCCGTAAGAAGCATCTCAAGGTCCTGGAATGGCCTAGCCAGTCTCCAGACCTGAACCCAATAGAAAATCTTTGGAGGGAGCTGAAAGTCCGTATTGCCCAGCGACAGCCCCGAAACCTGAAGGATCTGGAGAAGGTCTTTATGGAGGAGTGTGCAGTGTGGCCTGCAGTGTGTGCAAACCTGGTCAAGAACTACAGGAAACGTATGATCGCTGTAATTGCAAACAAAGGTTTCTGTACCAAATATTAAGTTCTGGTTTTCTGATGTATCAAATACTTATGTCATGCAATAAAATGCAAATTAATTACTTAAAAATCATACAACGTGATTTTCTGGATTTTTGTTTTAGGTTCCGTCACTCACAGTTGAAGAGTACCTATGATAAAAATTACAGACTTCTACATGCTTTGTAAGTGGGCAAACCTGCAAAATCAGCAGTGTATCAAATACTTGTTCTCCCCACTGTATATACAAGTACAGTGGGGAGAACAAGTATTTGATACACTGCCGTTTTTCCAGGTTTGCCCAGTTACATAGCATGTAGAAGTCTGTAATTTTTATCATAGGTACACGTCAACTGTGAGAGACGGAATCTAAAACAAAAATCCAGAAAATCACATTGTATGATTTTTATAATCACTAAAAGCTGTCACTCATTCAATGAACGCGATCTCACAAAGTCCTGTTTATTAATCAGTGAAGCTGACTACACAATGAATCTCTTATTTACATAATGTCTACACTTAAACACCTGTGATTGGCCATTGCTTTCAAGAAATCAACAAACATGTCTGTGATTGGCTACATTACTCACCGAAGCGAAAACACGTTGGAAATTGAATCATTTTACGAGTGCAAATACAGATACACGCTGTAGTCTTTTTGCCACTCAGTGGGTGTAACCACAGTCACGCCGGCCAACGGTGACGTCATGTGCATACCCTCTATAAAGGAACTACACCACAGTCAACATCACTAATGCTGCATTCACACCATGTCGTAATTACTGTAGTCTCAAGATGACACCACATGACATTATATTCGGAGCTGTTGGCGTCCTCGGACTGGGAATTATGCATTTCTTTGGCACCACTAATGAATCTGCAGCGGTCAGGTGGTACAGATGGGAGCTCTCAAACAATTCCCATCTTACGAGCTGTAATTACGAGCTCTACTAAGACGTGAACACTTTTTACAAGCTTTGCAGTAAATACAACATGGCGTGAACTTAAAGAAAGTAAACTTAAGCTTCAGACAACTCTTTCAGTCTTTGTTTAAACATTTTCCCTGAAAGTTAAAGTTATAATAGTTTGCAAGAGCGCGATTATAAACACAACAAGGCTGTGAAAGCGGACTGGTGAGTAGATGAGTTTACCTGTTCGGCTAATGATGTTTAATGTCCCTGACAACCTCTGTAGTCTCATTTAGCCCCACAAGTAAAAGCTTTTAAAAAAATTACTGATGTATTTTATATCGTAGAATTAAATGTGAAAATATCTTGAGCTTGTGTTCACTACAGTCCTTTTTTCAAACATATAACCAAAAACCCATTCAAAAAACGTACTCGGTTACTCACGTAACCTTGGTTCCCTGAGATAAGGGAACGAGTATTGCGTCTAGCTAGACGCAGTGGGAAAACTCCTTTTCTCGAAACTACTGAAGCCTTTATAAAATAACGCAGTGCTACTGCACAGCCATAACAGTGCTGAGGCTTACTCGCACGCTATTGGCTGGTCAGTGGGAACTGCACGAACCAATGGCAGAGCGGCGTAACTGCGCGACCCAATCGGTGCGGAGCCCGCCAAGCTGAGCGCAGAGGGCATCTGCCTATAAAAGATGCTTGGATTTGCCATGGATTTAGGTAATTCGACTGAAGTGACGATCGCTAGTCGTATGCACCATAGCACGGCCGTCTACGCAATACTCGTTCCCTTATCTCAGGGAACTGAGGTTATGTGAGTAACCGAGTATGTTCCCTTTCGAACGGTCAGTCGTATTGCGTCTAGCTAGACGCAGTGGGAACCTATCCAGTCACACCGTGCTATGATAAGCGCAACAACATGTACCTTACTCAAGCTGAGACACTAATTTAAGGGTCCCAGGCCAGAGTTTATTGACATATCATGTAAGGGGCAAGACCTAAATATGAAAAATGGCCAGGCTCACCGAGGCCGGACATAGTCATAATAAGGGGCCCAAGTGCTTGCAGCGCAGGGACATATGAGTTCTAGAGCCCTAAGCGCTAACTTGTGAACACTAGCCTGCAGAGCAGGGACAAACAAACTGTAAAACCTGGCAAAAATAGACGGAGATGACCAGCCAGCCGCTCTACAGATCATATCACCAATAGATACTCCGCTCGACCACGCCCAGGAAGAGGCCATGCCTGATCGTGATCACTTGTGCTTTGAACGGGGTCGAAAGCACTTTTGGCACATAGCCGTGTCTCGTTTTGAGGGTGACCTTAGAGTCAGCCGGGCCAAACTCCAGACAGGAAGCACTCACGGAGAGCGCATGTAGGTCACCGACTCGCTTCACTGATGCTAGTGCTAGCAGTAGTGCAGTTTTTAGCGAGAGTGACTTGAATTCGGCCGTTGGTAACGGTACGAATGGGGCCTCTTTCAGAGCTTGAAGGACCAGTGATAGGTCCCAGGAGGGCACCGTAGGAGGCCGTGGGGGGTTAAGCCTTCTTGCTCCTTTTAGGAAACGGACAATCATGTCGTACCTGCCCACTGACTGGCCAGCCATCAGTGCATGAAAAGCTGCGATGGCTGCCACATAGACCTTGAGCATGGATGGAGTACGGCCTGCATCCAACAGCTCTTGCAGGAAAGAGAGTATCAGTGATACTTCACATGAGGCTGGGTCCTGGTTCCTGGTTCCTGGCTGAGCACCAGTCAGAGAACACAGACCATTTAAGAGCGTAGAGGCGTCTGGTAGACGGCGCTCTAGCCTCGCTAATAGTGTTCAGGACATTCGCTGTGAGGTCCTTAAACTCACGTCGAGGGGCCACACATGTAGTGCCCACAGTTTGGGACGGGGGTGCCAAATTGTCCTGTTCGCCTGGGAAAGGAGGTCTTTCCTCAGGGGAACTGGCCATGGCGCTGCTGAGAGCAGCTGAATCAACTCGGGGAACCAAGGCTGAGTCCGCCAGAGAGGGGCCACTAGTAGGACTGTGTGTCTGCCCTCCCTGATTCTCTTTATGATTTGGGGGAGGAGCGAGACCGGGAGAAAAGCATTAAGCAGGCAGCTGGGCCATTCGTGGGCCAACGCATCCCTGCTCTTTGAGAAAAATATTGGGCAATGACAGTTGTCTTTGGAGGCGAAGAGGTCGACCTCTGCCCTCCTGAAAACATTCCATATCATTTGAACTGTCTAGGGATGGAGGGTCCATTCCCCAGAGGACACAAGGCCTCGGGACAGCATATCTGCCCCCTGGTTCTGTTTGCCCGGCACATGCGCCGCCCTTAGCGAGCGCAAGTTGCCTTTCGCCCATAGGAGGAGATCTCTGGCTCTGTGCTCAACCACGAGCCGAAGGCTGGTTTGCCCTCGCACAGAGCGCCCCAACCCGTGTTGGAGGCATCCGTGGTGACCACCATTCGTCTCGATATTGTCCCCAAGCTCACCCCAGACTCGAAGAGGCTGGATTTCGACCAAAGGGCCAGGGCTTTGACACAGCTGTGGTTTACTTTGATAGAGAGGCGGCCTGAGCACCAAGCTTGGGGAGGAACCCGTTTTTTCAGCCAGTACTGCAGGGGACCCATGTGAAGCATGCCCAACGGAAGCACTGTGGAAGCCATGAGGCCTAGCATTCTCTGAAAGGTTCTGAGGGGTCTATTGGTTCCCATTTTGAACGAGCATGCGAGCCGCTGTATGGACTGTGAACGCTCATCCGACAGCCACGCCCTCATCTGGGCTGAGTCTAATATTGCACCCAGGAAAGGGATCCTTTGCCTGGGGAACAGCGAGCTCTTGGCTGTGTTTATTCTGAGACCCAGGCATTCTAGATGGCTGAGGAGCACAGATTTGTGGTCACGAAAAGCTTCTGTGTCAGGTCCAGTCTCATCCATAGCACAGAGGAGTTTGGCCTGGAAAACTTGTAGGACTGCCATCGAGTGGAGGGCGGAGCCTGCCTGGCCAGCGGACGTGTAGGCCCTACCCGCCAAGACTGAAGTTGTCCTGCAGGGCTTGGACGGGTGTGAAACTTTGGCTTAGACAGTGAAGCACGCGGGCACTGGGCCGACGTGAAATTACTGGTCTCCAAATACTCAGCCCTCTGACTCCGCTGTTTTTTCCGTCGAGGCTCGGACGGAAAAGGAAACAGGAGAGCGCGAGGGGTGGAGTCGCGCTCTGAAAAGAGCGCTATCCTTGAGCGGAGAGATGAAAGCGGCATACTCTCGCAGTGAAAGCAGCCCGGATCCGGCAAGAGCGGCTTCTGCGTGGCCTTTCCCCAGGCAAACAACACACTCGCCGTGCCCGTCCTCTTCGTGCAGAGAGGCGCTGCATGTGCCACAGGTGTGGCGCGACATTTGCAACAACGTCGCTGCTCTTTTTGTGAATATAGCACAAAAAAGGATACGCCGGTGTTTTCACCGAAGAGTGCAGGGAAACAGGGCGACAGCTCGCGGGATCGCAGGCGATTGAGCACGCTGATAATCAGCCCGCTGACTCGAACGCTGGATCGGCCGGCTGCTGGCTGGCTGCTGTTCCGCTGCAAGCTCCTCTATCGACGGCGAAGAAGGCGAAGGCTTTGAGCAGGAGGAATCAGCGAAGGTCCAAAGATTATCGCTGAAGGAGAATAATCTGAATCCATGGCAAATCCGAGCGTCTTTTATAGGCAGATGCCCCGCCCATTCTGGCGGGCTCTGCGCTCAGCTCGGCGGGCTCCGCACCAATTGGTTCGCGCATTTACGCCGCTCTGCCATTGGTTATTTTATAAAGGCTTCAGTAGTTTCGAGAAAAGGAGTTTTCCCACTGCGTCTAGCTAGACACAATGCGACTGACCGTTCGAAAGGGAACCCATTGACTTCAGGATAACAGAATCGGAAGTGCTAAAATGTTGGGTTTTGCCAAGTGTGCCGCACAAGCCCTGAAAGGTGAAAGGTTCACTACTGCGCAGACTCTGGCTCCAAGATGTCAGCGCCATATTTACATATCTACAATGGAAGAGAATGAAGGTACGCACCATATTTTTTTTTACAGTCTATGGTTTTGGCCTACAAAAATACATCATCCCTGCACCACTCTATTTGTCTCCATAGCATTGTAGCAACACGCCAATCTTTTGCGCCTCCAAATGGTCTGTAAACAAAATGGCAGCTAAAACACTTTTTTTTTTCTAATTAGGGCCCAAGCCCTAAAAAGGCGAAGGCCCTATTGTTCCCCTAAGGATTATTATTAGGGCCCGTGCACTGATGGTGTGAGGACCCTATTGGAATTGCTCAGCCTATTATTATTCTTCTCCCAAATGAATCGCATTTTTGATGGCCTAAACATGCTCGAAAACTCATGAAACTTTGCACACGCATCAAAAGTGGTAAAAAATTTACGTCTGATATGGGTTTCAGAATTAGGTGTGGCAAAATGGCTCGATAGCGCCACCTACAACATTTCAACTAAGTGCCCCTCCCGCTACGTTTCATGTACAGGTATGAAATTTGGGAGACACATGTAAAAGCCCAATACCTACAAAAAAGTCTCCTGGTACGAAATCTGAAAACCAACAGGAAGTGAGATATTTTGAATTTTGTTTGCAAAATTGTTGCAAATTTTGCCATTTTCAGACGTTGCACTTTAACAAACTCCTCCTAGAGATTTAATCAGATCAACATCATATTTGTACAGTCTAATCTGAAGGCCTTTGCGACGTTAAATTGCGAAGATCTTGAGTTTTCCCTGAAGGGCGTGTCCGTGGCGGCCTGACAAATTTCGATGTTTCGCCATAAAACAGGAAGTTGTTGTAACTCGATCATACAATGTCCGATCTGCCCCAAACTTCACATGTATTATTAGAGTCCTGGCCCGAAGACATCTACACGCCAATATTCAGTTACAGTCATAGTGCCACCTACTGGCAACAGGAAATGGCATGTTTTACACTGTGATTAACTCCTCATAGTGATTTAACCAGATCAACATCATATTTGGTCAGTCTAATCTAAAGGCCTTTGCAACGTTAAATTGTGAAGATCTTGAGTTTTCGCTGAAGGGCATGTCCGTGGCGGCCTGACAAAATCTGATGTTTCGCCATGACACAGGAAGCTGTTGTAAGTCAGGCATACAATGTCCGATCTGCCCCAAACTTCATATGTTTGATAAGAGTCCTGGCCTGAAGACATCTACATATGAGTTTCAGAATTAGGCATGGCAAAATTGCTCGATAGCGCCACTTACAACATTTCAAGGAAGTGCCCCTCCCGCTACGTTTCATGTACAGGTATGAAATTCGGTACACACATGTAACAGCCCAATACCTACAAAAAAAGTCTCCTGGCACGAAATCTGAAAACCAACAGGAAGTCAGATATTTTGAATTTTCTTTGCAAAATTGTTGCAAATTTTGCCATTTCCAGACGCTGTACTTTAACGAACTCCTCCTAGAGATTTAATCAGATCCGTGGCGGCCTGACAAATTTCGATGTTTCGCCATGAAACAGGAAGGTGTTGTAACTCGGACATACAATTTCCGATCTGCCCCAAACTTCACATGTTTTATTAGAGTCCTGGCCTGAAGACATCTACATGCCAATATTCAGTTACAGGCATAGCGCCACCTTTTGGGCAACAGGAAAGACCATGTTTTTCACTGTGATGAGTATCCTCATTGAGATTTAACCAGAACAACATCATGTTTGGTCAGTCTAATCTTAAGGCCTTGGTGATGTTAAATTGCGATGATCTTGAGTTTTCGCTGAAGGGTGTGTCCGTGGCGGCCTGTCAAAGTCTGATGTTTCGCCCCAAACTTTACATGTTTGATAAGAGTCCTGGCCTGAAGACATCTACATGCCAACATTAGTTAGTCATAGCGCCACCTGCTGGCAACAGGAAATGGCATGCTTTACACTGTAATTCCCTCCCAGAAACACATTTAAATATGCCATCAAGTCCTAAACATGCTAGAAACACATTAAATCAAGCAAAACTTGGCTAAGTGCTAATGTATGCGATTTACTCCACAAAACAGGAAGTTGTTGTAACTCAGGCATACAGTGTCCGATCTTCCCTAAACTTCACACGTTTGATAATAGTCCAGGCCTGAAGACATCTACATGCCAATATTCGGTTATAGTCAAAGCGCCACCTGCTGGCAGCAGGAAGTGTGGCACATTGAAGTGACTTTGCTATATTTCTCCTATATTTACCCACTTAAATGCATGTCGCCCACTATTCACTGTTTTCCTGAGGCCACCGGGTGGTGGTGCTCCTGGGTGCGAGGTCCCTTTCATCGCTGCTTGCAGCTTTAATTTTTTTTTTTTTTTTTTTTTTTTTTTTTTTTTTTCTCGACTTCTCGGGGCACTTTTGGGGCCCTTAACGTGCTCGAAAACTCTTGAAACTTTGCACATACATCAGAATCTGCGGCCATCAGGGCGTGGTCAAAGCTGGTACCCGGGCGTGGCAGGGTCCGAAAACTTGGTCCATATATCAAACACACTTGCACGTACATTTATGAAACTCGATACACATATAGATCTCATCAGGCCGAACAACTTCCGCACTCATAGTCATAAGCTTCGCCCAAAAGGAAGTGAGCTATTATGGGTTGTTCGGAAAACGCATGCTCTGGAATTTGATATACTCCTCCTAGGCCATTGTTCCGATCAGTGCCAACCTCAGTCAGCATGAAGTCAAGGCATTGAGGATGCTAAATTGCCAGCGGATTTTTGATATCTCGAACGGTTTGGTCATGGCGAAGCAAAGAATTTATGGTGAGAAAATGGAAACAGGAAGTGTGTTATAACTTCTGCATACATTGATTAATTTTGATGAAACTTCAGCTGTGTGTTCGTTGTAAGAGGCCGATCACATGGATATGACTTTTGTGAGTCAAAGTCTTAGCGCCACCAACTGGCAGCAGGAAGTGTGTCACTTTCAAAAATGCTTTGAATCACCATCTTATTTTCACCCAATTTACTTCAAACTTCATCAGTATAATGTCAAAACATGGCAGATATAGACATACGAATGGATTCCTGATATTTGAAATACTGTTGCCATGGCAACGTGTCAAAGTTTAATATTCTTTTTGGGTGTTTTTGAGACTCTTAGCATGCTTGAAATTGCATGAAACTTGACACACACATTAGAGATGCTGTCCAGTAGATACGGCCAAAGACTTAGAAACGGGCGTGGTGGAGGAGCCCAGTAGCGCCACCTTTTGACAAAAGTGGGGGGGTTAGTTTTATCTACAGTCACTAAACTCTGTATATATATTGTTCTCATCGAGCCGGACAACTTTCTAATTTACAGTCATTAGCTCCGACCAACAGGAAGTCAGATATTTTGGTTTGAATATGGAATTTTTGAATAAACAGGCTGAGTTTTTATAAACTACTCGTAGGAGATGCATGGAATCGACACCAAACTCGGTCAACATGAAACAAAGACACTGAAGATGCTATATTGGGAACGATTATAGGATATCTCAAACGGTGTTGCCATGGCGAGGGATTAAATAAGGACAAAAAAGGGAAACAGAAACTGTCTCATATCTTGTAAAATCAGTGTTTGATTTAAATTAAATTAAGATTGTATGTTCGGTAATTGAACCTGGATGATTTTAAAATTAATGTACTATTTTTCAGATCAATATATTTATTTTATTTAATATATTTAACCTGAATCTCTCCCTTTCTGGCTGTCTGTCCTCCCCTTCAATCCCCAAAAGGGGGCAGTATTGGTTTATTTATTTTTAAAAACCTGTCAATCTAGCTCTCTCTGCCTCTGGCTCTTTGTGTGTGTGTGTGTGTGTGTGTGTGTGCTTGTTTATGTGATTTATGAGGAAACAAATTTGTATAATGACATGGGTATTACACTGGTATTACAACGTAAACGTGGTTTATGAGGACATTTCCTGTGTCCCCGTAAACCAAATAGCTTTAAAAACATACTAAATAATGTTTTATTAAAATTTAAAAATGCAGAATGTTGTAAAATCATTGTTTGATTTAAATGAAATTAAGATTGTATGTTCGGTAATGGAACCTGGATGAATTTAAAATTAATGTACTATTTTTCAGATCAATATATTTATTTATTTAAAATATTTCTTCGTGTGTGTGTGTGTGTGTGTGTGTGTTATTGACCCTGAATGAATTTCAAAATGAATGTACTATATTTTAGATCAATATATTGGTTTTCTTTAACATTTTTTATTTGGAGATTAATTCTTGACACTAAAAAATATTCTCTGAATTAAACATAATTTATTTCTATAAAAAATAATAATAACAATAGAAAAAAAACACATTTGAGTTTGTTTTTCAAACAATGAAGTGTGTAATTTAAAAATAAGCAGATTAATGCTTTTTGTTTGAGGACAAAAAAATTAGAGCCAATGTGATACATAGAATAACCAGAAGGTGGGAGTATAGCCTTATTTATGAACCAGGTCGGATATGTCCTTGAGAACACTTTTACAGATTAGTTTTACCTACAGTCACCAAACTCGGTACATATATTTTTCTCATCGAGCCGGACAACTTTATAATTTACAGTCATTAGCTCCGACCAAGAGGAAGTCAGATATTTTGGTTTGAATGTGGAATTTTTGAATAATCAGGCTCTGAGTTTTTATAAACTCCTCATAGGAGATGCATGGAATCGACACCAAACTTGGATCAACATGAAACAAAGACATTGAAGATGCTATATTGCAAAACGATTATAGGATATCTCAAACAGTGCCGCTATGGCGAGGGATCAAATAAGGACAAATTGTCTCATATCTTGTAAAATCATTGTTTGATTTAAATTAAATTAAGATTGTATGTTCGGTAATTTGACCTGGATGAATTTAAAATGAATGTACTATTTTTCAGATCAATATATTTATTTCTTTAAAATATTTCTTCTAAATTTCTCACTCTCTCTCTCTGTCGCTCCTTCCCCTCCCCCTATCTCTCACTCTCTCAGGCTCACTCTCTCTGTGTGTGTGTGTGTGTGTGTGTGTGTGTGTGTGTGTGTGTGTGTGTGTGTGGGGTGGGGGGGTGGGGTCTCTCTCTCACTCTGTGTGTGTGTGTGTGTCACTTTCTATCTTGATGATGATAATTTAACCCTTTCATATCATAGGCTATCACAAATAACTATAACTTTAGTGTGAAAAAAAAGGTAAAAAAAACAAAAACAAAAAACCTATACAAATACCTTGAGTTAAATACTGGCCTTCTGGACATACAACATTTTGAGCTGCAAAAGATAACTTTGCACATATTTGAAAGTGACCTATTATATCCTATGACATTAAAAATCATCTATATTTAAATGACATCATGGGTGTGGCTTGTGGTCATAGTGGCACCAGCTCCTGCAGTAAATGTGGCATATTCGAGCGATTTTAAAATATTCTCCTGTTTAAATGCATATTGCCAGTCGTGCACAGTTGCCCTGAAGCCACCGGCTTGGGCCCGTCATCGCTGCTCGCAGCTTTAATTTCTTAGTGTGATTCTCATTGTTCATAGAGATTCTTGGATGCCAGAGTTTCTATGTGTGGATCAAGCCAATGTATCACTATAACCTTTTTTCACCCTTCCTTCACGGCATCAACACCTCTCCGCATAAATGAACAGTTTCCGTGAATGAAAGAGTGTGTAAGAACTGGGCTCAGGATAGACGTCTAATTTTCTCCTTGAGTGATAATTGGGCACAAACTTTGATGTCGTCATTATTGGTCTTTGAGGTAAGATATTGTGAAGCGTTTCAGTGTAATTTCCAAATATCCTTATTTTGCTTTAATGATAGAAAAAGCAAGCTCAAACAAAACCTGATGATGTTGTCCAGTGTGATTTGAGAATCACATCTTATCTTTTGTACAAATATTATGACTCAGTTTTAAACCACAATTTCTTTCTTTTAAATCTTTCAAAATCCTAAAAAAAATCCTTGTTTTTGGTTTAAATGGAAATAATCCAGATTTTTTTTATGTGATCTCAGACGGCAATTTACCATTTCTCACTACTGTATGTATATGAAAGTGCAAATTTGAATCAAATATTTCTCTTAATATGCATTTAAATGTAGAAAATCACATTTTACAAACATTCAGTGTCAGACATTAGAGGCAAAAACACAATCTCCAATGCAAACATTTTTGTTTTAATTTAATATTTGGCAAAACTGACTTTGGCAGGATAAAAACACGTAGTTTAGAAAAAGGAGCAATTCTCTTTATCAATCTGACGGCACTTCAGGAGTTTGAGGAACGTCTCTATCTTGTGCGCATCTTTCCTGAAGCAGTAGAGCACACTGTAGTCTCTTCTCACAGACTCAAGCTTATCGGAAGAGACATTGTGATCGGATGTCTCTCCAGGAGCATCCAACAGCAAACCACCGTCACCCAGTATCTGACAGAGAGAGAGAGAGAGAGATTTCCAACCCTGTTTCCAGATGAAGAAAAAAAGTTTGGTCTAATAATTTTCAAAACTTCATATTTACCTGTCTAACAAGAACCAGTACCCCCTGCTCCAGGCTTGTTAGTTTGGTAGACATCCATTTGCTCCTGTTAAGCAGGGCACTTGAGGCGTTCTCATAATTCTCAAGAGACGCCTGCAGATCTGCCAGTGGATCAGTCCAGAACTGGATCAGAATCAGGACTGAGTGAAGGATCCATTTGTCCTGGAGGGAAAAACAAAAAAGACTTGTGTTTATCTTAGGAGAAAATTACTCTGTTACAGTGAATTTCATCAGATGCCATTAGAGGAACTCACAGAAATCTGTTGAATTTCACTTTTAGACATGGACACTGTTTTTGGAGCACACATGGTCCCACTGGGAGCATGCAGATTCACACCTCCTAATGGAAAGAGCATCTCCTCCTGAAAATATTTAAGTAAAATATACTGGTTGACTCTTTGCATATTCTCATCAGGAATGTAGTGAGACTGAAGCAATTGCAAACTCGCTTTAGGTTCATCTCTCTGTTACTCACAAACAGCAACTTGGACTCCTCTGAGACGCGGTAAATGAGCTCTGCATGTTGAACGGCTCGGTCCAGAAGCTTCTCCAGTGAGATGGTACAGGAAGTCCCTCCAGTATCTTGGTCTGGACAGTCCACAGCAGTTGCGATCACGGCCTGCAGCGAGCAGAGCACAAACGCCACACAAACCTGGAGAACTTCAGCACGGTTAGGGGACAAAACGAGAGAGATCCATCAGCAGATACATTCATTAATGTTCACATTGGTTTTATAGCCTGAACCTTTATCAAAGCAACTATATATTATTCGTTAGCGAGAATATTTAGTATGCATATATATAGACTACTCCTTATTTATAAGCTTTTCACAATCTTAGCCATCAAGAAAAAATATTCTTTTAAACAAATTAGTTTGAGCTAGAATATCTTTTCCTATTCAGCCACATGTAAGGAGCCTGTACCTGTAATTTTCTTCATTATTGTGGAACAAAAGAAAAGTCTTGTTGGGCTCTCTGGTTGTGGTTCTGTCTTTATATACTCTACTGGCTTTATGAATTAACCAAATGAACAGACCTTGAACGTAAGTGATGGTAAGTTGATATTTGTGACCACATGCGTCACTTTGTTTTTATGCATCATCTCTGACTAAATAAGACATATGTCAGATGCCGAATTCAGCTGTTTCTCAGTGTTTTCTTTACAGATTTTTTGGCTCATATTTGATTTGTACATCCTGCCATATTTCATCTACAAACTATTTAAACAACATTTTCTAATACTTGTATAAGTATTAAAAATGCTTTTTTTAATCGCATCATATTAACTGAGAGACTGTGGACGATTTATACATTTAAAGTCACCATTAAAATAAAAATGGACATGTTTTTTATGGAAAATGCAATATTTATTATACATTATTTATCTGTACCTATTATATATATATATTTTTAATTGCCCTTTAATGCCCTCATAATCAAAATACTTATCTTCCCTCTTGCAGCAACATCTCTTATGACGTGTTTACTGGTTTGCGGGGCAACCTGTCACTCACATGACATCACAGCAATAGCAAGCCACTACCATCCAATCAAATCCTGTTGGCCAAAATCAAGTCCCGCCCTACATTTTTTTCTTGCCCGAGAAGCTGTTTCACTCAGATACACAATCTTCACAATAGGGAAGAAATCCCGATTTTAAAAGTTAGACTATAAACAGGATTATTTAAAGGCTTCACGGCTGGAAAAATTAGCTTTCAATAAAAGTTGTCTGCCTATAGACCTATTTTGTGTTCGTAAACAGCGATGGCGTGTTTTGTGGGGCGGAGCCTACCTGGTGGCAGAAAATGACAGTTCTGCAGTAGCACTCTAGTCTATGGAAGCCACGTAATAAAACAATAAAAAGGTGATTTCAAGTTTATCTCTCACAATTGTGACTTTTTTTCTCGCATTTCCGAGTTTATATTTCACAATTCTAAGAAGAAATATCAGAATTGCAAGATATAAACTCAATATTCAGTTTTTCCCCTCAGAATTGCTGTTTTTTTATCCCCCAATTCTGACATTTTCCCACTCAGAATTGTGATATCAACTCGCAATTGCAAGAAAAAAGTCAGAATTGTGAGATAGGCCTAAAATGTTGTTTAAATGTTACTTATATAAAACGTTATAGGTTTAAATATTATTTCATGCTGTAACTGTAAAGCTATTATGCCCCTATTAACTGCATATGTGAATATTATATAGATCTATATTGTTTACATCAAATCAGGTTTCAGGTTTCATCAGTCCAGTCTGTGGTTGGCAACCATAAATGCCTGCGTTTAGCTTTACAGAGCGTCTTCGATGACGATACTCTCTATAAATATGAAGACCATCTTTTTTGCATTCTGATTCTGACATCCAAAGGCACAACAAGAATTATTTTCTCTCTTATTCCGTGGATTTTGCCCATTTTCCTCCACTTGTTACCACTGTTTTTCTGCCACCATAGTGCACACGCAGCTGCAAATGACGTAACCGTGACCTGACTAGAGAAAACAGAAAAAAGACTGCTGTTTTACCTTTTGCCAAATAGATAGAAAAACTTTAACATCCATAATGCACTGGGCATGTTTCCATCCAAGGCCACTCCCACCAGTCTGCTACAGATAATGTTAGGTTTACCAGAGTCAAATATCGGCTTGCTTTAGTCATAATCGTGTTGACTTGCCAACTTCCTGGGTGCAAGAATTCAAAGAGTAAACGTTTAGCAGGACTGAGTTACTTTCAGTTTCCAGTGAGTTTTAGGCAATGGCTAAAGGCGGCGAAGAATCGCAAATACAGAGAGAACGACGCCATGGACAATTACAATCTCCGTGTTTGTAGTCAACATTTCAAACTGGATGGACATAAACACAGTGTTTTAGGCCAAAGGGGGGGGGTAAAAACTCAAAGAAACTGCCGTTTTTTTAGTTTTTTTTTTTTTTTACAAGTTGTCAAAATCTTTTGCTGACAAATTAATGTTGGTCCAGGTAACACGACGAATGAGTAAACTTTGTCCATTTACATATACTACCGCCCAGTGTTGGGGAGCAACTATGTAACGGAGTTACGTAATTAAAAAAAAAAATCATAATTTAATTCAGTATTTACAAAAGGGCGGAAATATAACAGTTCAGTGCAAAGTATGTTTGCCAACTATTAAAATGCTATAGACATTGAAGGTTTCAATGTCGAACCTGAGGAAGCGTCTCCTATGATAAATGTAAACCTAAGCGCCACCTAATGGACAAATCTCTCTATTAGTTTGTCCTGTTTTGACTTGCAAAATGAGCTATTTAACTACTAAAGCCACGTTTCCACCGCAATTACCCGGAACCATTTGTCCCAGGAACTTCCCCCCCCCCCAGAACTGTTGCTGTCTGCGTTTCCATCACGGTCTAAAGTACCACGAAGATAAGGCAAATTAGTCCGGTGACGAAGGTGTGTGCGTGACTTTCCAGTTCCCGCTGTAGGCTATTTCGTCCTCGCATATAAGCTTAATAAAGCCTGAATCTTGCCAAGTACCACCCCCAAAAGTTCCTGAACTTTGAAAAAGTACTACCTCGTGAACAGGGACTTTCTGAGGGGGGGATTTTTCGTGTGCGTGCAAAAGTTTATTGTGCGTGTTAAAAAATCATTATTTTTCTTTGCATCTTCCATCACTAGAGAATAAGATGACTATTGTCTGTACCTCTTAATGAAAGAAAGAACATGCTATCAGTATGTTTTGGGAAAGTTTGTGGTCGGAGCTGGAGCTGGAGCTCGACCAACTCCAACCTTGAGGAAGCTGTGTATCTGTGTATGTGCGCTAGTATTCTTTTTTACAGATCAGTTTTGGAGGTGGACAACGGGCATCCTAGGGAGATTGACGGACTTGTTGTTTCAGACAAGCTGGCGCCTATTTACTACCTGGAATGTCACAACGGGCTTAATTCTGGGGTTCCCGCGTCAACAGTTGATCAATGGAGATATGCTTCTGCCTATCAGCCGATGTGTGGAAATTTACTATGACTATCTATTTTCTCTTAGCCAATCAGAATCATTCAACCTGTAGTAATGACGTAGCTAGACCTTGAAAAGAGTATAATTGTGTTGAGAGATTGAATGTACGCAGAGCGCGGCCTATACGAACTCCGTGTGAGACTTGAAGCTGGCTTCTGCTGATGAAACTGCAAACTATTCTTCAGTAAATATTTCTTTAATTAATCGCACTTCTAACTCTTGGTCTTCATTCTTCACATCTGGTCTTGGGTCCTGAACTGTTATCCCCAACAACGTCAATTAATTGTGCATGAAAGTTGCTTCATTACTGTAATAGATATAGTAGCCTATAACCTATATAATGTATTTTTACAGTCTTGGCCAGAATTATTGGCACCCAAGGTAAATATGTTCAAAGATGGCTGTAAAAATAAATCTGCATTGTTTATCCTTTGGTCTTTCATTCAAAAAATGGCAAAAGGAATGTTTGGAAATTTAAACTGATATTTCCTATTTACACAATACAGCAAAAGATATAAATAACTGGCTTAACCATTTTTTTGGTGAAAATACTAGCATGACTGTATGTGAACATATATATATATATATATATATATATATAAAAACACTGTATTTTTCTCCTGACAAATTTTATACAATGCATTTTGATTACCAAAAATGCATCATGAGTTCAAAATCTGAAATACACTGATAAATATCATATATAGATGAATAGAAAAATGTTTGATAAGAGCAGCAGACCGTGTTCTACACTCATGACGTGGGCAAATCTGTGGTGACTCCCTCATTTTATTATTCATAGTTTACCATTTTCATCAGGTAGACACGGAGAGAAAGTCTTAAGGTCTGTACAGGGATCAGATGTCAGACTTGTGACGTTCTTCATGTCAAAAGTGTGTCATCTTTACTTTATGACGTATGTAAGGATGAAACTTTCCCAACTGAAATGTGAAACAACAGTCATGTCTTAAACGCAGCTCAGGTGCTTATAAGAAACAGGTGCTCACCTTATAAACTGAGCAAAATATTCAAAATAAGAGTGCAAAAATACGGCAGGGGGGCATGCATCTTTTCCTACTATAAATGTATGGGATTTTGCCCATTTTTACTCTTAGAAGAAAAGTTTCTATATAGGGTTCTATCAGGTGCTTCATATTTAGAAACTTTTAGCTGTTCCCATCATGGGATCATTTTATGGATTTAGTTTTAATGAATTAATTTTGTTTTAATTTATTATTTAATTTTAATTACATTTTATGAATTAAACAGCTTGTAAATATACTTAATCATATACTTGAAATAACCCATTAAATTGTGCAATCATTTAAGACACTTCTTCTTATATAGAACCTTTTAAAGCTATCTTCAAAATTGAGTACCCGGACAAGGGTTCTATATAGAACTTCACTGAAACTTTTTTCTAAGAGTGATAGGCTTATTGTCCACCATCAAACGTAGCTGAAGATGGTCACTAATGATTTTGTGGGGAAAAAATTACTTTTTTGAATTTACAAACCCGATTCCAAAAAAGTTGGGACACTGTACAAATTGTGAATAAAAAAGGAATGCAATAATTTACAAATCTCATAAACTTATATTTTATTCACAATAGAATATAGATAACATATCAAATGTTGAAAGTGAGACATTTTGAAATGTCATGCCAAATATTGGCTCATTTTGGACTTCATGAGAGCTACACATTCCAAAAAAGTTGGGACAGGTAGCAATAAGAGGCTGGAAAAGTTAAATGTACATATAAGGAACAGCTGGAGGACCAATTTGCAACTTATTAGGTCAATTGGCAACATGATTGGGTATAAAAAGAGCCTCTCAGAGTGGCAGTGTCTCTCAGAAGTCAAGATGGGCAGAGGATCACCAATTCCCCCAATGCTGCGGCGAAAAATAGTGGAGCAATATCAGAAAGGAGTTTCTCAGAGAAAAATTGCAAAGAGTTTGAAGTTATCATCATCTACAGTGCATAATATCATCCAAAGATTCAGAGAATCTGGAACAATCTCTGTGCGTAAGGGTCAAGGCTGGAAAACCATACTGGATGCCCGTGATCTTCGGGCCCTTAGACGGCACTGCATCACATACAGGAATGCTACTGTAATGGAAATCACAACATGGGCTCAGGAATACTTCCAGAAAACATTGTCGGCGAACACAATCCACCGTGCCATTCGCCGCTGCCGGCTAAAACTCTATAGGTCAAAAAAGAAGCCATATCTAAACATGATCCAGAAGCGCAGGTGTTTTCTCTGGGCCAAGGCTCATTTAAAATGGACTGTGGCAAAGTGGAAAACTATTCTGTGGTCAGACGAATCAAAATTTGAAGTTCTTTTTGGACTAAAGAGGACAAGGACAACCCAAGTTGTTATCAGCGCTCCGTTCAGAAGCCTGCATCTCTGATGGTATGGGGTTGCATGAGTGCGTGTGGCATGGGCAGCTTACACATCTGGAAAGGCACCATCAATGCTGAAAGGCATATCCAAGTTCTAGAACAACATATGCTCCCATCCAGACGTCGTCTCTTTCAGGGAAGACCTTGCATTTTCCAACATGACAATGCCAGACCACATACTGCATCAATTACAACATCATGGCTGCGTAGAAGGATCCGGGTACTGAAATGGCCAGCCTGCAGTCCAGCTCTTTCACCCATAGAAAACATTTGGCGCATCATAAAGAGGAAGATGCGACAAAGAAGACCTAAGACAGTTGAGCAACTAGAAGCCTGTATTAGACAAGAATGGGACAACATTCCTATTCCTAAACTTGAGCAACTTGTCTCCTCAGTCCCCAGACGTTTGCAGACTGTTATAAAAAGAAGAGGGGATGCCACACAGTGGTAAACATGGCCTTATCCCAACTTTTTTGAGATGTGTTGATGCTATGAAATTTAAAATCAACTTATTTTTCCCTTAAAATAATACATTTTCTCAGTTTAAACATTTGATGTCATCTATGTTGTATTCTGAATAAAATATTGAAATTTGAAACTTCCACATCATTGCATTCTGTTTTTATTCACAATTTGTACAGTGTCCCAACTTTTGGAATTGGAATCGGGTTTGTATATACTTATATTTTTATTTATTTTTTTTTTTTATTTTTTTTAGACAATGTATTATGAAAATAACTACATGGAAAAGTGCTATAGTGTTTGTTTTGCACTTCAAGACACATGGACATATCATCTCACATTCTGTCACTGCACGCAACAGTCATGACACAGAACACGGCGGTTTGATCATGGCAGAGGTTTGATGAGGTGGCAGGGGGGCTATGTTAGTCGCTCATTAAGTTCCTAAACGTAATTCAGGGAGGAGCGAGCCCATCTAATGTTCTAATCAACAGCCAACAGCCAGAGTATATAAACAGCTGCTCAGTCTCAGCTGTTCCAGCATCCCACCACCTCTCCAAACTCCACCTTCATCTTAGGTACCTTGCCCTACAAATTCATATCCTATATTTAGTCACTGTGGGAGTATATCAGAGCTCAAGTTGAAGCTGCTTCATCGAGTCCCTCATCAGTAGACAGCAAGCCAAATAAGTTTAACCTAATATCTTAAGATTATATGGGCAAACAAACTTGTTAAATACTGTTTAGCAAATGCAGTTCACACAAGTCAACTTGCAGGAGACTAACTGCAATTCCAAAGTCAGGTAAAAACCTCAAAGGTCACAACAGTGACAGAAGTGTGTGACAAGAGTGTGATTTGAAGAACTTGAGGTGAGATTAACTTGCTTAAAGTCTCCCTGTAGTCAATCATTTTATTTTATATCTCTTAAAACTCATCTGTGATCACCAAAATTACATATTTAAAAAAAATTTTCCTGTGAAAAAAATTGATTCATGCCTTAAAATAGCTTGAATGTAACTCTACACCCTTGCTTCATCTAGTATACGTGGAGCCATGAATATGCAAATGAACTCCACCTTTACTCACTCACTCATTCAGGTTCGTCTACAAGTCGAAGGGCCCTATCATACACCTGGCACAGTGCAACGCCAGGTGCGACAAGTGTTTTTTGCTAGTTTCAGCCTGACGCAGTTATCATTTTCACGTCCTGCGCCACGTTGTTTAAATAGCAAATGCACTCGCACACATCTGTTCGCCCATAGGTGTGCTGGTCTGAAAATGAGGTGTTCAGGCACATTGTTGGCGCGTTGCTTTTTTGAGGCAACTGAAATCGAGTGCGCCATTGACCAACAAAAACCTGGTCTAAAGTCAATAGTGCAGTATTTTTTGTGTCATTTAAAGGCCGCTTTAGTAATATGCGCCTATAGGCGGGTGCACAACACGCGTACACTCTGCTTGTTACACACAGGGACGCGCAGCAGCACACAAATATTTTTAAATATTAAAAAATAAAAGGATTCCTCCCTGGAGAAACGTTCAGTCTTTCCGCTCGCAAATTCCGCCATGTAAATAGCAAATCCGCCATGGTGCAAGCACAATTGGCTTTTAAAGGGAATGGGAGATGAGACTCTGATTGGTTTATTGCACGTTACACCCAAAACACACCCATGACTCATTAAGAGACTAGATACAACCCTTTTGGACCATGCGCCTGGTGTGCCGACTGTTTTTTTTTCGTCGTTAAACTAGCAAAAGTGGATTCGGACACACCCTAAGTGCACCTGCGCCGTGCGCTCAGATCGTTAAAACGGGCATGATGTATCAGAATGGTAATGCGCTTTATGTATTGCTCTCTACAACGTCGGACACATAACGATAATTAATATGATTAGCCTTTGGCTTGACTACATTATGAAACGGCTAATAATGTGTTGCTAATGTTACACAAACTATGTTCCAGTTTGCCATCTCAGTGTCAGACAGCTGCCTTCTAAAAATCAGTATCCTTAGAAATGCTTTGAACAATGCAGAACGTCAGTGGAGAAAGGCATATAGTTCATCATAACATTGTAATATACATCATATACATAATTCACCCGCTATATTGCTAAATGTACCTGATTTTTCATATTAATTAAAAAAATATATACTGGTATAACCTGGCTTGTTTTGAGACTCCGTCCACTGCTTCAGAGAATAGTTAATGATATGCTAAAGCCCGCCCGCACGTTGACGTGATTGGTTACAAGGTAGTTTGTGACTTAAAGGGTTAGTTCACACAAAAATGAAAATTCTCTCATTAATTACTTACCCTCATGTCGTTCGACACCCGTAAGACCTTTGGAACACAAATAAAGATTTTTTTTTTGAAATCCAATGGCTCAGAAAGGCCTCCATTGGCAGCCATGACATTTCCTCTCTCAAGACCCATAAAAGGTACTAAAGACGTCATTAAAAAGTCCATCTCACTACAGTGGTTCTACAATAATTTTATGAAGCGACGAGAATAGTTTTTGTGTGCAAAAAAAAAATCAAAATAACGACTTTATTCAACTTTATTCTTGTCTTCCATCTGGGCCTCTGACGTGAACTCACGAAGCACCACGACGCATGCGCGAGAATATGACGTAGAGCCGGCGTTCGGGCATCCAGGAAATGCACACTTTAGCACAATTTTGAGCACTACGCCAAGACCTAAAGCACAATCAATGTAGAATTCAACAGCTTAGATACGGCGCGTCTTCCTCTGCTTGTAGACAAAGTTCCTCGCTTCCGCCGGCTCTACGTCATATTCTCGCGCATGCGTCGTGGTGCTTCGTGAGTTCACGTCAAAAGCCCACACGGAAGACAAGAATAAAGTTGAATAAAGTCGTTATTTTGATTTTTTTTGCGCACAAAAACTATTCTCGTCACTTCATAAAATTATTGTAGAACCACTGTAGTGAGATGGACTTTTTAATGACGTCTTTAGTACCTTTTATGGGTCTTGAGAGAGGAAATGTCATTGCTGCCAATGGAGGCCTTTCTGAGCCATCGGATTTCAACAAAAATATCTTTATTTGTGTTACGAAGATGAACAACGGTCTTACGGGTGTCGAACGACATTAGGGTAAGTAATTAATGACAGAATTTTCATTTTTGGGTGAACTAACCCTTTAAGAAACACCTTACTTAAGACTTAAGAAAAGTCTTTTTCTCTCTGCAGTTTTAAGGAGAAAATACTCAGAAATGGTGTTGACATGAATTTGCACATGGTTTGTCTTAAAGCATATTAAAAACACCACACAGACATATAAACAACAATTTTTTTTTTAATTTTTTTTTTTTTTTACCACAGGGGGGGTCTTTAACTGGAGAAATGTGACATTCAGAAGACCAATATTCCCATCCATTTGTAATAAGAATTTTGATTATGGACAGAACACATACAGTATAACAAATGCTTATGTTTATTTACCTTGTTTATTTAAGATTGAGGCCAATTTTATACTGCAGTACTATACTTTTTCCCGCTCTATCTCTCTCCGAGGACACTTTAACATCAAATTAATGCATTTTTAAGGTGAACACATAATCATATCAGATAAAAACTGATTTTATCCAATTGCCAGAGATTACAGTCATTAACTGTAATTGTGTTAGTTATAAAATCAAGAGTTTTTATCAGCATAAAAGTAATGCAAAACATCCAGTGACACCATCAAACAGAAATTAAGTTTTTTTATCTCAGCTTCTCACCACAGACTCTCTGTGTCAGGAGAAAAACACACCGAAGAAGAGACAAAGAAAAATACAAATTTTCTCACATTTAAATTCTTCAGGCATTGGCTGGGAGGGTGTTTGTTACTGGCAGAAATAATTCAGTAGATCTGATAGGCTTGTTCATACACATTTTTATTTGAATGGTGTGAAATACAGCACATGGTTGTGGTTATTGCAGGGAGGCATTCTGATAATTGCCTATAATTAGTTACATTGTATGTTGATAAACACAACATCAATGTAAACAGTGCTTACAGGCACAATATTTTACCAAATGTAGTAAAAGAACTGAACAGCTGGTGACCAATGGAACCTCAGGGTTTGCGTTTAGAAGTGCCACTACAACTGTTTTTATGCCATTTAAAGTACTATAAGTATACACTTAAAGGTACACTATGTAGTTTTTTTTAAGTTAACTCAATTTATGTGTCAATACGTCATCAATCCTTCTTCCAAAACTTGTTTTTGTCTTACCCTGATTCACTATATGGTGAACCCATAGACTGTAAAAAAAGATGGATGACGCACCTTCACTCTCTTCCATTGAAGTGAAGCCGCCAGTGTCCAAATATGGCGCTAACATCTTGGGTCTTTCTTTTTATACTTCTTTTTATATTTCTATTTATACAGTCAATCTCAAAGCTCTTTCCCATTTTAGCTGTGTTTAGCTGAAAACCAACGCTGCCGCTCAGTCACTCCAGCCGACGGTGACGTCACGTGCATACCTGTGCAGGACATCACCGTTTTCACAAATTCACGTTTTTGTTGTTTACATGGAGACGGTAAAGGCATCGTTTTCAAAAGCTTGCGTTTTCAGGCCCCCAAAACACTGTTGTCGTGTAAATGAACGGCCAAAACGCATAAAAAGTTAGCATAATTTGGGATATTCCCATGTCCAACCGCGTCTGAAATGCAGCATAAGTATTTATATTTAGGCCGGTTTGGGATGGTTTTTACACTTGTCTGTGCGTGTTTGGTCATATCTGTAAATAGAGAAAAGTTGCTCAGACTACTTTGACGGATGTGTGCTGTGGGAGTGTCATCCATTAGTTGTCACAACCAGCTAGAATTTACATGGAGCTCGCTATCTCGAGCCTCAGTTTTTAAAAACGGAGTGTCTATTTACACCAAGTGTAAATAGCGTGCCTATCGATGCCTGGTTGGCCCAAACAAGATTAAAAAAAGACGCATATAATTCAATGTCTACAGTGGTGTAGTCAGTAGAGCGTTAGACTCAGGAATTTAGGTTTTGACGCGATCGACCTGGTTTCGAATCCGCCTTTTGCCAAGCTCGCTCTTCTCCCTTTTCCCATCACATATCACATCGGAAAGGCATTTATTTTCAATAAAAATTAAGAAAATGTTCTAAAAGTGGAAATAAAGTGCCTAACGAAATGTTTAATAATAATAAAAGTAGCCTATTTATTGGGTAGGATTAGGGGTAGGTGTAGGGAGGGCTTTTTTTGTTTCATTAAGGCGGCATCCATTTAATATTTTTAATAAATATAATCATTTACACTGTTATTATTGCATCCTGTTAATGTACAACAATACTAAGATGCAAATAGTATGTATCTGTCAAAATAAAGTATAAATAGCATCTAATTAGGCTACTATTTACACATATTGCAAATAACTGCTACTTTTACATGGTGTAAATAGAATATATCACTATTTTCACTTAGTAAATAACATCTATAGCTATTTGCACATGTAAATATCTATCGAAATCACCCGTTTAAAAAAAACCCCACTGAGATCTGTTGGCAAAAAGAAAATGCGACAGAGCTCCAAATAAAATTAGAATCAACATTGGCTTATTAGAGGTGGCGAGAACTGAGGGATTTTAAATGTTGTAAGTGTTGAAAAAGTTGCTAGATTTGTAGCTAGTCGTTGTTTACGGTTGTGGATTTCCTGTTTCATACTTGATTGGTCTCAGGTGTGTCTTAATTAAGTTTTGTGTGTGTGAGTGTGTGTGTGTGTGTATAACTCTCCTGTTTCCATGCCTTATTAAAGGCTGAATGTTGGTCCTAAACTGCTGCTTTCTAGGTCTATATTAATGTTTTTATTATGTGTGTACACTATATTGCCAAAACCTGCCTTTACATGCACATGAACTTTAATGACATCCCATTCTTAATCCGTAGGGTTTAATATGGAATTGGCCCACCCTTTGCAGCTATAACAGCTTCAACTCTTCTGGGAAGGCTTTCCACAAGGTTTAGGAGTGTGTTTATGGGAATTTTTGACCATTCTTCTAGAAGTGCATTTGTGAGGTCAGGCACTGATGTTGGACGAGAAGGCCTGCCTCACAGTCTCCGCTCTAATTCATCCCAAAGGTGTTCTATCGGGTTGAGGTCAGGACTCTGTGCAGGCCAGTCAAGTTCCTCCACACCAAACTCGCTCATCCATGTCTTTATGGACCTTGCTTTGTGCACTGGTGCGCAGTCATGTTGGAACAGGAAGGGGCCATCCCCAAACTGTTCCCACAAAGTTTGGAGCATGAAATTGTCCAAAACGTCTTGGTATGCTGAAGCATTAAGAGTTCCTTTCACTGGAACTAAGGGGCCAAGCCCAACCCCTGAAAAACAACCCCACACCATAATCCCCCCTCCACCAAACTTTACACTTGGCACAATGCAGTCAGGCAAGTACCGTTCTCCTGGCAACCGCCAAACCCAGACTCGTCCATCGGATTGCCAGACAGAGAACCGTGATTCGTCACTCCAGAGAACACGTCTCCATTGCTATAGAGTCCAGTGGTAGCGTGCTTTACACCACTGCTTTCGACGCTTTGCATTGCACTTGGTGATGTATGGCTTGGATGCAGCTGCTCGGCCATGGAAACCCATCCCATGAAGCTCTCTATGCACTGTTCTTGAGCTAATCTGAAGGCCACACGAAGTTTGGAGGTCTGTAGCTATTGACTCTGCAGAAAGTTGGCGACTTCTGCGCACTGTGTGCCTCAGCATGCGCTGACCCCACTCTGTGATTTTACGTGGCCTACCACTTCGTGGCTGAGTTGCTGTTGTTCCCAATTGCTTCCACTTTGTTATAATACCACTAACAGTTGACCGTGGAATATTTAGTAGTGAGGAAATTTCACAAATGGACTTATTGCACAGGTGGCAACCTATCACAGTACCACACTTGAATTCACTGAGCTCCTGAGAGTGGCCCATTCTTTTACAATAGTTGTAGAAGCAGTCTGCATGCCTAGGTGCTTGATTTTATACACCTTTGGCCATGGAAGTGATTGGAACGCTTGAATTCAATGATTTGGAGGGGTGTCCCAATACTTTTGGCAATATAGTATATATATATACAGTACCGGTCAAAAGTTTGGAAACGTTACTATTTTTTTATGTTTTTGAATGAAGTCTCTTATGCTCATCAAATCTGCATTTATTTGATCAAAAATACATAAAAAACAGTAATATAGTGAAATATTATTACAATTTAAAATAATGGTTTTCTATTTTAATATACTTTAAAATATTATTTATTTTTGTGATGCAAAGCTGAATTTTCATCAGCCATTACTCCAGTTTTCAGTGTCACACGATCCTTCAGAAATCATTCTAATACGCTGATTTATTATCAATGTTGGAAACAGTTGTGCTGCTTAATATTTTTTTTTATAACCTGTGATACTTTTTTCAGGATTCATTGATGAATAAAAAGTTAAAAAGAACTGCATTTGTTCAAAATAGAAATCTTTTCTAACAATATCACTTTTTATCAATTAAACACATCCTTGCTGAATAAAAGAATTAATTTCTTTCAAAAAAGAAAGAAAGAAAAAAAGTACTGACTCCAAACCTTTGAACAGTTGTGTATATTGTTACAAAAGATTTCTATTTTAAATGAATGCTGTTATTTTTAAACATCTTATTCATCAAAGAATCCTGTAAAAACTATCACAGGTTATAAAAAATATTGATAATATTGATAATAAATCAGCATAATGATTTCTGAAGGATTGTGTGACACTGAAAACTGGAGTAATGGCTGATGAAAATTCAGCTTTGCATCACAGAAATAAACTATATTTTAAAGTATATTAAAATATAAAACCATTATTTTAGATTGTAATAATATTTCACAATATTACAGTTTTTTTCTGCCTTGATGAGCATAAGAGACTTCTTTCAAAAACATTAAAAATACTAATGTTTGGTATGGTCTCTATACATTTTCTAGATATGGTTGATCCTTCATTCCTTTTTTAATCATTTACCGTGGCAAAAAAAATAAAAATAGATTTGATCACTTAGAAAAGTTATATATCAAATCAATAAAAGAAGAAACAATACTAAAGTGAATCTCTTAATTTTCTTCCACTAGGTGTCAGTAAAGGTCCGGGAGGCTCTGACAGATGGCCCCTATTCATCAGTTCCATCACCGAGGGGCTTGGGTTCATTTGTGCAGAGGAGAGATGTCACGATAACAAAGACAGATTGTGAAATGATACACTCTATCAATCAGACGTAGAAAGAAGGAAAACACATCAACTGCAGTTTAATGAAGAATGAAAATGAAAGTGCGAATGGAAACGTGTGATTACCTGTTGTACTCTCGTCTGCTCTTGCTCTCTTTTAATTGAGGGAAGGGAATGAGCTTTACAAATTCATTACTTTCAGTACATCTCACAGACACACACGCTGGATCTATTTGCTATTGATGGGAGTTCATTTGTTTGCCAAATCAAATCAGACTCATTTGTGGTTTGTGCGAGACCTCGGAGACCCGGAGGAGTAAAAAAAAAAAAAAAGGGGTTTTGATGGGTGGTGGCAGCAGAATAACACAAATGTGGGTTTACATGGCCACTGGGTTTGTGTACATTAGACTACATTGACAAAGCCTCTTCCTTTCCTTTGATTTGTGCTTCAGATGTTTTAGAAGCATGAATGGGGACCTCTCGCAGGTTAATCTCTCGTTCGGCTTTCAAATAATACGCAGGTGAATGAAAGCCACGAGACAGATAATGACGACAGAACAATTTGAGAGGATAATGTTCTTCTCCTAAAGCCACATCTCCCGAGAAAGGGCCCACGGAAACTCGACGAGTAGCCTACCTCTTCAAATAATTGGTCATCTCGAAAGAGTAATTTCACGACCCCCGGCCCGGTTCTCCTCTGCAGAGTTGGGAGATTTTATTGCTCTGCCATACTTATGAGCTATCTTCCTCTGATCAGTGTTTGCTCGGCGGCGCTGTCAGATAAAGGACTCGCTGGCAAACAGCTTGAAGCTGCGCACTGACATGATCTAGTCGTTTCATTCTCGACTAATGCCCGCGCCACACTGTTCCCATTGAGACCGGTCCCCGACCCCGAACCCTTAAGAGAGCATACGGCACCGGAAATGATTGCCATCTCGTTACTGTCAGGCATATAACAAACAGAACGTCTCGGTTACGTATGTAACCCTCGTTCCCTGAGGAGGGAACGGAGACGTAACGTCAGTGACTGACGAATGGGGGTTTCGCTTAGAAGCCTATCATCTTCGAGATCTAGAAAACGCCCAATGGCAGCGCCAATGCCATGGGCATGCGGAATTTGCATAGCGTAACTCCGCCCCACAGCGTGGGTATATAAGGAAGTACGCTGGCAACATCGCATTATGTTTACCTGCTGAGGAGCCAAGACTGAACTCCCGGCTGTTCCAGCGGTACAGCGGAAGTGGCAGAGGGACGTTACGTCTCCGTTCCCTCCTCAGGGAACGAGGGTTACATACGTAACCGAGACGTTCCCTTTCGTTCAGTCACTCCGAGTAACGTCAGTGACTGACGAATGGGGGTCCCAATATAATCACGCCACTCGGCTGTCATCCAGTGCCCTGCGTAAGCGTGAGCTCCCTGTCGTAAGCTAGTACGGACGAAGGACTCCCACTTAACACAGGAATACCAAGGTACACTGGGAAGCATATTCCAGGTGGAAGTATGCGCCAAATGCCTACCCGTAGGGAGGACTTAAGAACACATATGACCCGCTCAGGGCTACATATGGGAAACTCTGGGGTAACCAGCCGAAGGTGGAAGAATTTTACCCCCAGGGGTGGCAAGGGGCTTGCCAAGGGAAAGACACCTGCTCAGGGAGACTTACAGTGGGAATACACATGTGGGGGTCGCCCAACGGGGGAACCATGCACACGGTGGCACCTAGCCAACACGAGGGCCTGAGCGAGTGGGCAGACGTACTGGTGTCGGCATCAACAGTGCTGGAGGAACTCAGGGCTTCAGGGAAACTACCTGAGGAAAATATCGCACGTATCCAGTCCGTGGAGTGGAATGGCGAGCAAGCGAAGACACCTGAGCCTAGTCCATTACCGGCCACTAGTAGAGGCGAGTACAAGAGAGGACACTGGCTCCACTCGGAGATTATAGAATCTGGCGAATGTGTTGGGTGTCGCCCAGCCTGCAGCTCTGCAATGTCTGTTAGCGAGGCGCCATGCGCTAGAGCCCAAGAGTGAGCCCTGACCCCTAGGGGGCATGGACGCCCCTGCGTCAGGTAAGCCAAAACAATGGCGTCCACTATCCAGTGAGACAACCTTGCTTGGAGAGAGCCTTTCCCTTCAGCTTCCCACCATAACAGACAAAGAGCTGGTCTGAGGTCCTGAACACTGAGTTCTGTCTACGTAAGCACGGAGGGCGCGTACTGGACAGAGCAGTGCCAAGGCTGGGTCTGCCTCCTCCAAAGGCAGCGCTTGCAGGTTCACCACCTGGAACGGAGTGGTGGGAACCTTGGGCACATATCCAGGCCGGGGTCTCAGGATCAAGTGAGAGTAGGCCGGCCCGAATTCCAGGCACGCTTCGTCAACCGAAAATGCCTGCAGGTCCCCTACCCTCTTGATGGAGGCCAAGGCGATCAGGAGCTCTGTCTTTTCATAGACAGGAACTTAAGCTCGCTGACCGCAATGGCTCGAAGGGAGCCCTCTACAGAGCACTTAAGACTACTGAGAGGTCCCAAGAGGGTATGAGGGGAGCGCGAGGAGGATTCAGTCTCCTCGCTCCCCTCAGGAACCTGATGACCAGGTCGTGCTGACTTACCTTTTTCGTCTCCACAAGGTCGTGGTAGGCTGATATAGCGGCCACATAAACCTAGAGGGTGGAAGGAGACAGCCTTCGTTCCAACCCTTCTGGAGGAATGCGAGCACGGACCCGATCGGGCATTTTCAGGGGTCTTCTTGGCGAGAAGAACACCAGTGACGAAGAGGTTCCACTTCAACGCATAGGCGTGTCGTTTCTGTAGACAGGGCCCTAGCGGAAGTGATGGTAGCCACCACCTGAGGTGGTAGGGTACTCAAACCTGCCTCGTCCCATCCAGGAGCCACACGTGGAGGTTCCAAAGATCGGGACGCGGGTGCCAAAGGGTGCCCCGTCTCTGAGAAAGGAGGTCCTTCCTCAGAGGAATCGACCAGGGAGGGGCTGTCGCAAGGAGTACAAGTTCGGAGAACCAGGTCCGGCCGGACCAATACGGGGCGACCAAAAGGACCTGCTCCTTGTCCTCCCTGATCTTGCACAGAACCTGTGCAAGAAGGCTCACTGGGGGAAACGCATACTTTGCGGAGGCCCCGCGGCCAGCTGTGCGCCAGAGCGTCCTTGCCGAGGGGGCCCTCGGTCAGGGAATAAAACAGGCGGCAATGGGAAGAGTCGTGGGAGGCAAACAGATCTACCTGTGCGTCGCCGAACTGTTCCCAAATCAGCTGAACCGTCTGGGGATGGAGTCTCCATTCTCCAGGAAGTGGCTGAAGCCGTGAGAGCTCGTCGGCTGCACGGTTCAGGACTCCCGGGATATGGATGGCACGAAGGGACCTCAGGTGCTTCTGACTCCATAAGACGAGATGGCGGGCGAGTTGAGACATGCGGCGGGAACGCAGACCACCCTGGTGGTTGATGTACGCTACTGTGGCCGTGTTGTCTGACTGGACTAGCACGTGTTGACCCTTGAGCAGCGCTCGGAAGCGGTGCAGGGCGAACCGTACTGCCAGCAACTCGAGGCAATTGACATGCAGGAGGCGCTGGGGTCCTGTCCAGGAGCCCGCGGCAGCATGTCCATTGCACATGGCACCCCAGCCCGTGGTGGAGGCATCTGTTGACACAACAATATGCCTGGAAACTCGTTCTAAGGACACACCGGCCCGTAGAAAACTGAGGTTCGACCACGGGGTGAGGGTCTGCAGGCAGGCCCGAGTCACTGGGACCGGAGCGTGCCCGACTGCCATGCCCATCTCGGGACTCGATCGCGAAGCCAGTGCTGAAGCGGTCTCATATGAAGCAATCTGAGCGGCGTTACCGCGGCTGCAGATGCCATATGCCCCAGGAGCCTCTGAAATAACTTCAGTGGAACCGCACTCTTGCTCCTGATTTGACGGAGGCAAGTCAGCAGTGACTGCGCGCGCTCGCTCGTAAGCTGCGCGCACCTGGCGACCGAGTCGATACTGAGAAAAGAGATCCTCTGCACTGGCAGAGTTTGCTCTTTTCTCAGTTGACCCGAAGGCCCAGACGAGCTAAGTGCTGGAGCACCAGGTCTCTGTGTTCGCACACCTGCTCTCGAGAGTGACTCAGGAACAGCCAGTCATCGAGGAAGTTCAGGATGCGAACCCCGTGTTGCCTGAGTGGCACAAGGGCTGCCTCGACAATCTTCGTAAAGACGCGAGGGGACAGAGCTAGCCCGAATGGGAGGACCGCGTACTGATATGGAAGTAGGCGTCCTTCAGGTCGATCGCTGCAACCCAATCTACTGGACGAACGCATTCGAAAAGGCGCTTCGCTGTCAACATCCTGAACGGAAGCCTGTGAAGGGATCGGTTCAGGACGCGCAGGTCCAGGATCGGTCGTAACCCACCGGTTTTCTTGGGTACAATGAAGTAAGGGCTGTAGAAGCCGGACTTCATCTCGGCTGGAGGGACAAGCTCGATCGCACCCTTCGCCAGCAAGGTAGCAACCTCCGCACGCATGACAGGGGCGTTGGGCCCCCCATGGTGTGGCGGACTCCCCGGAGCGGGGAGGAGCCTGAGCGAACTGAATCGCATAGCCGAGCCTGATGGTCTTCTCGACCCAGCGGAACAGTCCGGGAAGCTCTAGCCAGGCTCCCAAAAACTGCACCAGCGGGGTCGTGCGGACCACAGACGTACCCCGGGTGGGGCAGCGAGGCGGCGTGACCGGCCCGGACGTGGGAGGCGTAGCGTCCCGGTGTGGGGGCACGGTCATCAGCCGCGTCCTGACAGAGGAGACCAGGGAAGGACGCGCGTTCCACTGGGGTCTGCTCTGAGAGGAGACTGGCGTTAGAGAGGGACGAGAGTGGCGTGGCCCGGGGGCGGCGCACACTGCCATCGGTCTCTGGGTGCTCAGGGATGGGTGAGTTAGTTCTTCCAAATAGGGTGCTGCTGACCTGGGGGCCAGCAGCTGAACAGAAGATTCTCCCCCGGCCCTCCACCGGGGGAAGGAGTGGCCCTGCTACCAACTCCGTGGAAGAACTGCCCATCCCTGAGCTGTCCGCGTCAGGAGCGCCGCTAGCCTGGCGTAGGCGGGCTGCGGGGCTGGGAGCGGACGGGGGCGCCTTCCTGCGACCATCCCTACGGCGCGGCCCGGAAAGGGCGGCGGGAGGGTCGAAGCCGCAGGAGGGCGCCCTCGGCGGCAAGCAGACTGAGGCGACTGAGCCTGCGGCTGAGTAACAGCCGCCGGGGCAGTACGTTTAATGGCCTTAGTCTGCTACTGGACGGCCGAGAACTGTTGGGCGCAGTTCTTGGCCGTGCCGCCAAAGAGGCCGGCCTGGGATATGTGAGCGTTGAGGAACCGGGTTCGCTCAGCCTCTCTCATATCGACCAGGCTGAGCCTCGTCTCTCCTGGACCACAGCTGTGGACATCACCTGACCCAGGGAGCGCACGGTCACCTTCGTCACCCGGAGGGCGAGGTCGGTGGCGGCACGCGGCTCATTAAGAGCCCTGGGACAGCTCTACCCTCGTGCATGCCACGAGCATCCTGGCCTGGAAGACCTGAAGGATGGCCATGGCGTGCTGAGAGGCGGCGGCCTGCCCCGCAGCTCTGCAGTCCCTCGCCACCAGAGTAGACGAGAACTACAGGCCTTGGAGGGGTGCTTAGGATCACCGCGCCACATTGAAGCACTCTGTGCAAGAGGGGGGGGTGTGGCCCGAGGAATACTCGTCGGGGTTTATGCCACACCGCAGCCCTCAGGTCACCCTGGCCACCAGCCAAACATCCCGTCACGTGGAGAGGATAACTGGGGTGTGGCAGAGGGGACTCTCCCTCCATACGGGGGTCATTGAGTCTCGACCGTGATTGCAACTGAGCGTCAACAGGGGGGACCCCAGTGTACCCTTGGCCGCGGCCCCATCGAGGGCAGAGAAGGCGGAGGAGGCCGCCGAACGGTCGCGGGAAGACAACGGGGACTTCCAGGACCACGTGACCTCCTCATGTATCCCGGGAGAGAAAGTAATTGGGGGCGGGGCCCAACAGCTGTCAGGACGCGTCACACCCAAAGACCAAACATCCCCCGAGATGACATGGCTGTCAACTCCGGGTCGGACTCGGGCAATGCTGGCACGCCCGAAGGCAGCAGCATAGCCGAATCTTCATCCCCAGAGGACTCCAGCCCACCTTGAGATGCGGCGATCGACATCTCATCACCAACTGGAGCGCCGAACGAAACACACGGGGCGTCCGCAGACGGTCCCGCTGCTTCAGTCCGATCACTCGCGGGTAGCGATGTGCGAGAGGGGGGTGTGGCCCGAGGAATGATCGTCGGGGTTATGCCACACCGTAACCCTCAGGTCACCCTGGCCACCAGCCAAAGTACCATCTCTCTCGGAGACGGTAGATTGGGGTGTGGCAGAGGGGACTCTCTTTCCTTGCGGAGGTCATTGAGTCTCGACCGCAACATCGCGATGGTCATGTTCCCGCAGTGAGAACATGACGCATCCACAAACGCTGCTTGAACGTGCTGAAGCCCAAACACGTCACGCAGCGATTGTGCCCATCAGATGGCAACAGAGATCGACCGCACCCAGAAGTGCACGGGCAAACCGTCTTTAAAAAGACGTGCCACATGCGAGCTCTTTTGTGAGAGGGAGCTTCACAGCGATGCCGAAGCGCTCAGGGAACGAATACCAGCTGGATGCAGATCACTGCACAGATCAGCAGGCAGGAAGTAAACACTCGCTGGAACGCGCCGTAACACCAACACCGACTGGAAAGCTGTTCGTCTCGAAGAAGCTTGACGATATACTCAAAAAGGCTTAAGGAGTGAAGAGATAGATGCTCTTGGCTCCGAAGCAGAAACATAATGCGATGTTGCCAGCGTACTTCCTTATATACCCACGCTGTGGGGCGGAGTTACGCTATGCAAATTCCGCATGCCCATGGCATTGGCGCTGCCATTGGGCGTTTTCTAGATCTCGAAGATGATAGGCTTCTAAGCGAAACCCCCATTCGTCAGTCACTGACGTTACTCGGAGTGACTGAACGAAAGGGAACAAATATGCTCTCTGCTGTCCGATGGCACCGTTGGAAGGCGGCTTCATTGTTTTTGCAGCGGCACAGAGGTCATCGCCTGAGGAGACCAAAGGGTTCTGTAGTCGAGTGCTCGGGTTTCTTTCCAGCGAGACTGAAAATCGCACGGCTTCTCGCTGACTGAACCCTGCTGGTCTGCAGCCAGCTGGCTAATAGAGAACTTTATTTATTCAAATGTGTGACTTATAATTAAATCATGAGCACAAGTATGGATTCATAGCGCCGCCGCTTATGAGGATGGAAATAAACAGCTGTAAATTCTGCTCCCGTCGGCCCTTCAGGAGCCCATGGCGAAGAGCTCGAAAGAACCTGTAAAGTAAACAGTTAAATATTCACCGCACACCTGACAGCACAAAAGCCTCATAGAGAAATATCCATTAATTATCCCAATTCATCAAGTTAATAGGCTGTGTTTGAATAATAGTCTGAGTATAAAAAAGAGCAATGGTTTTACCTCATTAGGCTCTTTAATAGTACTCTCTTGCACAAAGAGAACATCAGCACGCAGCAACCATCATTACATGCGCGCGCACACGCGTTTATGATGGGATATGGATTCTTTTTTTCCCCACTGTCTATGCAATTATTGCATTAAAAAGACAGCCAAAGATCAAGCACATCGAGATCAAGAGATAGAATCTGGTTACGACTGTCGGTTTCTCTGCGCTTGGTGAACTGTTTAAAACACGCTTGTAACGTTTCATATCTTTATTCATCCGTGACTGATCATCTGTGGCTTTTTTCATGCTCTCTCATCTAATTTCTAACTGTGCTTTTAAATGCAAAGGCTAGAAACGCTGAACTGTTTGAGTGGACAGAACAGAAAAAGTAGAGACTAATCTGAGAGAAGCTTCCAGAGTTTTTCAATAACAACACATTTGAGAAATCTCACCTGCCTGCGTGCTTCAGCAAATGTAATAATTGGTTTTGGTCCAGAAAGCTCTTCACTGCCATGCTTAAAAATAATACTTGTATATATTTTTTGGCTTGCTAGAATAGGAAAGAAAATGGCAGAAGAACAATTCTGGCATTCATGGATACACTGAACCAAATTTTTCAATGTTTCTCTTGAATGCAAAGTCAAAATTCAAAAAAAAAAAAAAAAAGTCAGATAAGTAAACTCATCGCCCAAGATTTTCTGTATTATCCAAAAACTATGGCTGACACCGTCAAAACATTTGGAATGCAGTTGTGCGTTAGGGCGATACACCAATGCCACGGTTCGGTTCATATCATGGTTTTGGAGCCACGGTTCGGATCGGTTCGGTTCGGTTCTGTTTGCTGTAGAGTCAGGGTTCATGGCAGGGCACCAGCAATAATAACACTAGATTCACTTTTAACGTAATAATAACAACAACAATAATTATTTAACTTATTAACTTTATCTTTATTAACTTTATACATTGGCTTCACGTTTTCTTTAGAGCACTTAGCATACCTGAGTAAACTAAAATGAAATAAATGCCTCCACTGTAGACTAGTCAGAAATAATCTACTTATTTTACCATTTACCATAATGTTTTTAAAAAAAAAAAAAAATGACACACACACACACACACACACACACAAGTAATGTCCCACTTTAGCCTACTTAAACACATAAATTGTATGAATATGACTAATACTGATGAATAAATAGGCCTATAAGTTAACGCTATTAAATAGCAGTTTTTGTTAATACAATAAAGTAGCCACCACATTAATTAAAAAATAAACAAAATAACAAAGTGAAAATAAAGTGGCATTTTGGGGTTATGGAAACAACAGTTACCATGGCGAATACACAATACATTATGAACTGCTAATGAATCATATAAACTGCTCCTGATGAATACCTGCATGTCTTCCCAGCTAACACACGTCGAACCAGTTACGTGATTTATTGGTACTTTACTTTTATTTCATGACTTACGAATTGACAGTGTAACGTTGCTCGTAGTTTCTCTTGTGCTTTATGAAGTGATATACAGCGCGTACCGCCGCATTTGCCCGTGTAATTGAAGAGTGTGCGCTACGAGCACAGTATAACTGCTGACATGACAGGACATGAAAGCGGTTTTCTGAGGTGAGAGATTTTTTTATTTCGTAACAAGCTACGAAAATGACGATGTTGCTGGGACTCCAAGGTAGCATTTAGCCAACCTGGCTCTCTTTGTCCTTCCACCATGCAACTTGAGCGATCACCCAAGTCACGTGACATGCACTTGGAAGACAGAAGTTAGTGTATATTTAGTAAATAATATTATTATAATAATATTTAGTAAAAATACAGCTCTTTATTAGTTGTTAAAAGTGTACTAATTACTATTTAATCAAATGTCAAGGAAGAAAAAAATATTTTGTGGCATAGGTGAAGTGAGAGCTGGGCCTTGGCAGCAGGGGGCGGGGCGTGTTCGGTTCGACATGAGAGTAGCGCGGTTCGTACCGTGGGTGGTGTATCGCGGTTTTTCAGCTCGGTTTGAATATCGTTACACCCCTATTGTGCGTGCATGCAGTGGCCTTAAAGATTCAATTTACTTCCCCCTGTCAGTCTCGACTGTCGTTCTTGCATTGTGTAGTCTAGTCTGGGATATCTGGTGTCTCAAGACCGAAGGCCCGATTAAATCTGTCAATGCTCCACAGGTCTGCGTGTTGTGTTTAGATCAAGTAAATCTGAGAGGCCTTTGAAAATATTTGCTGTTTATTTTCAAGGTTATCATGTGCACATCCCTTGTTCCATTAGCGTTTGTTTTCATCTGCTGCCCGTCACATATTAGTGTTTTATCCTCTCCAGCAGGCATCTGAAAAATAAGATCAAGGTAAAGTGGTGTGAACATCATACAACACAATTTGTCTCCCATAATGATAGATTCTAATCTAACCAATCAGTTGGCAAACTAACATTCACTGGCATCGAAAAAAAGTGTTAGGACACTTAAGTCACACTTAAAAATGTCTGAATGTCATCGAATAACAAAATATGAAACCAGCTGGCATTTATTTTAAAGAAAGATAACACAAGCAAAATATTTCACTAAAATAATTGTGTTTCTGTGTATTTGAATAATTTTTAAGTGAACGATATACACTGATTCATACATTGCCCCCACTAATATTGGCACCCTTGGTAAATATGAGCAAAGGCAGCTGTGAAAATAAATCTGCATGGTTTATCCTTTTGATCTTTCATTAAAAAAAATTAAAAAAAGTAAAAAAGTTGAAAGTGGGGAGAAACTCGCAACAATGCATGTTGGCCACAGTTATTGGCACCCCTAGAAATACTTATGAGTAAAATATCTCTGAAGTTTCACATTCATATGTATGTCTGGGAAATATCTCATCATTCCCATTCATATGTATGTTTGTTTTAGCACACCAGGGTGACTAGGAGCATGAAATTGTCCAGCCATGATTTCTTGTTTCACAGGAGTATAAATATGAGGAAACACAAAGGCCAAATTCCCTTAATCATTCATCACAATGAGTAAAACCAAAGAATATAGTTCTGATGTGCAGCAAAAGATTGTTGAGGTCCACAAAATAGAAAGTGGCTGTAAGAAAATAGCTAAAGCATTGAAAATTCCCATTTCCACCATCAGGGCAATAATTAAAAAGTTCCAATCAACTAAATATGTTACGAATCTGCCTGGAAGAGGACGTGTGTCTATATCGTCCTAATGCACGGGGAGGAGGAGAGTTTGAGTGGACAAAGACTCTCCAAGGATCACAGATGGAGAATTGCAGAGATTAGTTGAGTCTTGGGGTCAGAAAGCCTAAAAAAAGATCAAACAGCCCCTACATCACCACATGTTGTTTGGGAGGGTTTCAAGAAAAATTCTCCTTGCTTATCCAAAAACAATCTCCAGCATATTCAGTTGTCAGACACGACTGGAACTTCAAACGGGACCTGGTTCTGTGGTCAGATGAAACTAAAAAAATTAGTTTTTTGGCAGCAAACCCACCAGATGGGTTTGGTGCAAACAGGGATAAAAAGTTCCCCATGTCCGCTGTTAAATATACTGCTGGATCTTTAATATTGTGGGCTTTTTTTTTTTTGTGGGAAATTTTTTTGCTGGAGGTCCTGGACTTCTTGTTCAGATACATGGTATCATAGATTCTAGCAAATGCCAACAGATAAAAAAATCAAAACCTGACCACCTCTGCTAGACATCTTATAATGGGCTGTGGTTGGATCTTCCATCAGAACAATGATCCAAAACAAACATCAAAATCAACACAAAAATGTGTCACTGAGCTCAAAATGAAGCTTCTGCCATGACCATCCCAGTTCCCTGACCTGAACCCTATAGAAAATGAGTGGGGTGAACTGAACAATGGATCTGGAAATCTGAAGGATCTGGAGAGATTCTGTATGAAGGAATGGTCTCTGATCTCTTGTCAAGTGTTCTACAAACTCATCAGGCATTATAGGAGAAGACTCAGAGTGGTTATCTTGGGAAAAGGACGTTGCAATAATTGGATGCCAATAATTGTGGCCAACGTGAACTAGAGAAAAACATTTATTTCATAGATTCCCCCCCCACTTTCAATTGTTTTACTTCAATGAAAGGTTAGAATTTTGTGAATGTTTTTAATGAAAGATCAAAAGGATAACAATGCAAATTTATTTTCAGCCGCCTTTGCTCATATTTACCAAGGGTGCCAATATTAGTGGAGGGCACTGTATTTTGTTCACTGAATCAGATATATGTGGTGCCCCTGTGAATAGCCTGACCATACAAGACGTTATTATTAATAATAATTAATTTGTTTTGGCTGTTTTTGTTCTTTTTTGTCTTTAGCTTGGTAAAAAAAAAAATCATGCCCAGTCCAGTTAACAAAATGGAGGGCAAAAATAGTAATGTCTTTAGTGGAAATAAATTTGAATAAGACTAATTTCTGTCGCCTTTAAAGAATCGATTCAGTGATACAATGACTTGCGTGATTAAAAGACAATATGTTCCCCATCACCATATTTTAATACATTTTTTTTTTTTTTTAAATGTTCATGTTTGGTACCAGTCAGAGATATAATCAATCTAGAAATCCACCAAAACTTTTTAGAGTGAAAAAAAGCAGACATAAATAAAAAGATATGTAAAAACAGGTTATGCCCACTGACAAACATTTTAATTGAATCTAAAAGCATTTTTTATAGGGTGACGCATGAACACGACACCATTTTTGAGTATGTGCGATCCAATTTTCAACTCTAAGACTAGACAAAATTGCATACTCTCAAGTAGATACTTATTTTGAATAAGTAATTACTTCATGACCGCTAAAAAAAAAAAGTATGTTCTATATGTGTAGAATGTAATAGAGTGGTGCAGGTATGATGTCAGATCCCGAAAGACTAATTCGTAGATGGGTTCTTCAAGATTTTCTTATGGGGTTTTATAATGGGGTTTGAAGCCTGTGGTAAACATAAGTTGACGATACTTTGGCGTTTTATTCTACAACGTAAATTACACACACCCATAGCGAAAATGAGAAAGTCAAATTTTATTTATATAGCACCATTTATATAGCCGCGGCTATCCAATGTGCTTTACAAAGCATCATAAAACATACACTCATAAAACAGGGAGAAGAAAACTGATTATTAAAAGCAAGTGTTAGCAAGTTAGTCTTTTATCCACCATGTTGTCATTATCATGTGACCTACCAGCGTCAGTTATGTCGCTTCACTGCCATTCACATTTCTTTTCCCGTGGCCTCATGGGATAGTAAAGTGTCCATCGTATGCACACTTCAGAATCTCGCCAGAAGTAGTAGGTCATACGCATACTTTCTGCCTACTCTTTTGTCACATTTTTCACCCCTATAGGGAAATATGCGATTTCGGATGCAGCCTCAGTGTGAAAAACGCTGTTTTAAACGTCCGCCATGATGTAATTCAAATTTGGAACATTTACACTTTTTTTTACAAGTCGCTGAAACATGTTACTATGTTGATTAAGAAGTTATTCGAAAAAGGTTCAAAACAATGAACTTAGTTAATTAGTTTGACTTGATAAATACTTTTCAGGGCCACTTAGGTAATAACTTAGGTCATTTTTTTAATGAGGAGTAGATACAACCTGTCTCAGAACAGTTTTTCCGGCTTAACTCATGACATACAAACCAGGAGCAGTAAACCTCTTCATCTGAAGAAAAAACAAGTCCATCTGCTCAGTCTTACACCTTTCTTGCTAAAGCACTTTCTCCCTCTCACTAATTTTCTTGAGTTTTTCTCACCCTGGTAGTTTTTCCAGGTTCTCCGGTTTGCATCTGTTCTGTGCCGTATCTCTGCTGCTCTCATTAGAAAATGCCCTACTGTGATGCACAGTGAGTCAGTGTCTATGTTGATCCACAGCATTTAACTTCAGCTAGCCACAGCTCTGCTGATCACGCTGTGACTTTATAGATCTGCGCACACAGAACAATAAAATGACTGACAAACAGGAAAGCATGCCAGAAAAGGTCAACCAATTTATTTGGACGCTTCATTACTTTTAACAGGGAGAACCTCCTGAATTGTGAGTTATGATACAAAATCTGATTAAATGGGCCACATTTAAAGCAATATTTTTAAGTCATTGCTGAACATTGTTGATATTTGAAATCAACACAAACAAACACACCACTTTCTTCATTGCTCTGCCTCCAAAGCTCACTCTCCAATCCTAACCGCCCTGCTCCGAGTCGGTCTCGCAACAAAATAATGCTTCACAGAAAATAAAGAGAAGATGATGAACGAACGACAAGGAAGCACAAAAAATTAACATACAGTACACAAGAGTAAATACAAGCAAGAGTATGTTGTTAGTTGCCAACAGCACAGCAGCTCCAGACAAACAATGACACTCAAAACCAGTGTTACTCACGTATGGAGCGGAATCAAAGCAACCTCCACATCTGTTTTCAGGCCTTCTCGCTTAGCTCTCTCCAGCGCTGGAAAGCTTTTCTAATATTAACGCGACCTGCTCTTTCTAAAGCTCTTTCTTGATCATAACCTTTCATTTTCCAGCGATATTCTTATGAGCTTTTCTCTTTTGTAATGTCTCTCAGGCATCTCTCTTTCAACAGTCTTTCTTCAAATCTCCCTCTTGTTTGTTCTCTCTCCTCCACCGTAATATGCCCCCTAACACCGTGTCCTAACTACACGCGACGCGATAAGATTCCAGCGACAAGCAACTTGTCTGTCCACACCAGACGCGACATGACTGCGAGATGAATCAAAAACCACAGCCAATCAGAACAGCGTGTGGCCGGGCTCTCGCGGCAAGTGTACGGCACCAGAGATTAATCTTGACGGCACTCGCAAGGAAATGGATAAGTACATAATCAAATTCACAAATATTACACCATTTAAACATTACTAAAAACACATACTGAGTTGCTAAAACAATCTTTGTCATAGAATATACTTGTTTGTTTACAGTTTGAACGTTCTTGTTTCAATTTGTTTAATTTCAAGATCTGAGGTGAATTATCCTTTGTTGCTTTTAGTACGACAAAGCTGGGAGCACTAAATGATATTCAAAGTCACATTACACGCTTTTAACATTAAATAAAGGACATAAACATTACCTGAGATTATCATTGCCATGTTTTGTGTTGTTGTTCTAGCCGCGACGTCGCAGAAAAATAGAAACCGTTTCTAAAATAGATTAATCACGTGTCGCCGTCGCGGCTGGTTAGGACAAAAACTCTAATTAACATGGAAAAGATACCTTTTATCGCGTGTCGCGGCGTCGCGTCGTGTGTACTTAGGACACGGTGTAATGCTGATTGGCTACACGTTTGTTATTGTATCTGGTTGTGTAGGTCCGACCTACTTTCAAACAGAGTTTTTCAAATATCGCTTACCTTACCTTTAAACACTTGTGCACATTAACTGAAATCTGTATTAGTTGGACCATCTTTAGTTAGGTTAATAAACTATATTAATTTAGCAGAAGGATTGTTTATTTTGATTATTAGTTATAATCAGAAGCGCCAGGCCCATTTGACCAAGATGGATGCCATTTGGAATGTCCAATTAAACTAATACGGAGCCCCTAAAGGGACATGGTGATGGAAAAAATATAAGATGGGAGAAAAATATATATTTCAATGCTTTTGCTTTCTCTCGCAATAGTTTTGCTTTCCCCCAAGAAACTTTGCGTTGGCCTGCTTTTGTGTTCTCTGAGTTCTGCGTCCGAAATGCATACTCTCTTGAGTAGGTACTAATTTTGAATAAGTAAATACTTAATGACCGCTAAAAAAAGTATGTTCTATGTAGTATGAATGTGTGTAGTATGAATGTAATCTTGACGTACTACATTCGCCATTTTGTCATTGTCATGTTACCTTATGGGATAGTAAACTGTTCATCGTATACACACTTCAGAATCTCGTCGGAAGAAGTAGGTCATCTGGGTACGTTTTGCCTTTTATGAGTACTGTGAATTCAGACATACTTATTTTGTCACATACTGTTTTTTGCCTACAGCTACACTGATAAAAATCATTGAGGCTGTAAGTGTAACATAAAAAAATCATTATTTTTTACAAATAAATCTTTGGCAATCTTTGTTACTTTACTTGGATAATTTGAGTAACTCACTTAATTTGGATTTGTAGCAAAAACATATTTTGTATAATTATATATCACACTTCTTATCCTGAATAATCTAGACAAGGCTTTGTAGACGTGCATTTCCAACATACTATTTAAGTTACATTTACTTAAAATATTTACTGCTGGATTTGGCTGAAATGAACCCTTTTCACATTGTAATGGTTTCTTGCTTTTGACGCGTCGCGATGCGCTGCTCACATCTTGCTGTAATCTTGTCTTTATTTATTTCCTTGTTTAGAAAGTTGTGGATTTTTTTTAGTTTTGCTGATGAAATGGAAGCACTCACTCAAAACGAGGATGTTTGCTGCTTGATCAATATTATATTTAAATGTTTTTAAATATTTTGTCACAACTTAATTTTATTGTGTACAATCTACTTACTGGGGGTAAGGAGATTTCTAGTTCCCAGAAATGCTCTGCGTGGGATTTAATTGGAAGAGAAAATGTTGAATTTATTTATCTTTTTTCGTTTATCGTTTTTAGGCAAGATAAATGAAGTTGAAGGCTTGTTATTATTGTTTAATGTTCTATTAAGTTGGGATTTAGAAAAGTTTTTGTCATGTTGGAGTTTTGGGGGTTACCGTCATGGTGACGAGTGGAGTCATATGCATCATATGAATTGATTTGCTCAATGAGCAACTGTTTATAGCAGTATTGTGGTTCGTCTCTACTGCAAACTGCTTATTACATATAGGCCTGATTTCACAGACAGTGCTTAGACTAAGACAGGATTAGGCCTTAGTTCAATTAGGACATTTAAGTAGCTTTTATTAATGTGCTTTAGAAAAAACATTACTGGTGTGCATCTTGAGACAATGGCACTGACATATTTTAAGATATGTCATTGCAAGTTGCTTTCAGTTAAAACAGCTCAAACATGCATTTTAGTCTGGGACTAGCTTAAGCCTTGTCTTTGAAACCGGGGGATAGTGAAATAGAACTAATGCATGTCGTATAAGTGTATTCACTTGAGTTATTTTTACGTCTAATTTTATTGGCTCTTACTCAGTTGAATTATATTTCTGCTACACAAAGTATTTAAGTTGTGTTTACGAGGAAAATTGAGTTGAAAGTACTTAAGGGTGCATGATGAAGAAATGTAAAGTATATTTGGTCAAACACAAATGAGATGAGATCAAAATACTTAGAAGTCTGATGCAAATAGTTGCCTCAATTTCTTTTTAAGTAAAACCAAGGCGATATTTTTTATGATGTACTATATAGTAGAGAAGTATGCGATTTCAGATGCAGCCAGTGTGTTTGCTCACAAAGAACTCAAGAGCTTCTCTGGGGAATGCAAACATTTTGCGAGCAAACATATTGACATAATTTATCCTCCCATCTTATATTTTTTTCCATCACCATGTCCCTTTAGGGGCTCCATAGGCAAAAATCACTTTAACATATGGCCTCGAATGGCTTAAGTATAAGGACAGAATTTTGCCGTTAGTGAATATTTTAGCGTTGTCCCTGAAATAAAAATTGATTTGGGTTTGAGTTTGAGTTTTAAAATCAGATGTGTACATTTTTCAATGTTAAAATGCTTTCTCGTATTGTAGGTTGATTCCCATGGAACAGTAAACAACTGAAATTTGCACAGCAACAACCAATGGCGTGAGTAGGGCGGGGTTATCTTTTTTGTTCGAGCAATGTCAGACAGGAGGAAACCCGTTTGAAAACAGTCATTACTTTTGTGATTCCATTTGGCAGTTATGACACACTTCACCTTAATAGTGCATAACAGAGTGACTCATTATTCAGGATTTTCAGTGCTTTCAGCGTCAACACAACAACAGAAGCCTGTGTCATGGAATCGGCCCGTCGTCTGCCTTTTCGATCACATCTGAGCCTTTCCGAAGGGCTGCGGAGATGGAGCGGCTCTTCAATTCCAACTCCGCTCTCCTCTCAGCTTTCAAGCCGCTCAGCTAATTCCTTCACTAAGCTGCACCTACCCTGAGGAGGCACTGAAGTATTCAATACTCAGTCAATCCATTAGGAACTGAAGCAGCTGCCTCAGCTCCAGCCGAGAAGAGATTCAATTTCCATGGAGCTGAAGAGAAGCCTGAAACCTCTGAATGAATACAATAACAAATTCCATGAAATTAATAATTAAAGACAGAGAAAGACTGCGGGGACCAGGGTGAGTCGATAGGAAGAATAAAACCATATCCCCGTTTCAGATATACACAGAAGCCTGCAGCTCTTAGAAAAACCTGAACGGGGGAACAGAAAACACTATTTGAAAGCCTTGTGGCATTTTCTGTTCCTCAGGCCTCCCTTCATCTCTATCCGTGCTGTTCCTCTCATTGCTTGTTTGAAATTCAACCTTAAATATTACAGTTTAGACTCAAATGTCCACTATTCTGTCTGACTGTCAGGTTATGGGCCTGCACTACATACAACTTAATTTGCTTTTCTGTCACATTAGCAAGATTTAAAATTTTAATTTTCTATGTGGAGGTGTCATGCATTATTTATTTATTGGGCAAACAGCAGTTCTGTGGTCACTTTGTGCACTAGGGGTGATAAATTATGGCCAAAAAACAAAACTTAGTAGTGGTACAAAACATTATTATGTGAAATATTATAACAATTTAAAATAACTGTTTTCTAATATTTAATATTTTAAAATGTAATTTATTCTTGTGATGGAAAAGCTAAACTTAGGCTACATTTATTTAATAAAAAATACAGTAAAAACAGTAATATGTGAAATATTATAACAACTTAAAATAACTGTTTTCTAATATTTAATATTTTAAAATGTAATGTATTCCTGTGATTGAAAAGCTGAATTTTGATACAGTACTAGTCAAAAGTTTGGGGTATTTTTCTTGAAAAAAAGAATAGTTTTATTCATCAAGGACACATTAAATTAATAAAAAGTCATTTATAATGTTACAAATGTTTTCTGTTTCAAATAAATGCTGTTTATTGATTCAATAATTATTTGATTCATCAGAGAATCGTGAAAAAAATTGTTTCCACAAAATTGTAAAGCAGCAAAAACCGGTTTTCAACACTGATAATAATAAGAACCATTATTAATATCTGATTACCAATAAAAATGGATGATAATTGAGCACCAAATCAGCATATTAAAATGATTTCTGAAGGATCGAGTGACACTGAAGACTATCACAGGAATAAATTAAATTCTAAATATAATAAAATAGAAAAAGTTATTTTAAACTGTAATAATATTTCATAATATTAATGTTTTCACTGTATTTTTAAATTAAATGCAGCCTTGGTGAGCATAAATATTTTTTTTCCAAGTCTTATTTATTCTAAACTTTTGACCGGTAGTTAGGTATATTTTATATAGAAAATCCATTTGGCTCAGTTGGAATGGGCATGTTTCAATCAGTTTTTAAAGAGACTCTTTTAGATTAATAAAAGGGTAAAATGGGAGAACAGGAAGGTAAGCCACAACCTATTTATAACAGGCTGTTCCAGGTAAATTGCAGCCAAGTTCCAAACAAAATCCGCCTGTGTTTGAATGAGACATGGAAGAAAAAAAAAAAAACAGCGGCGTGATCCTGGTACAAAAGCTCGTTGTCTCGGTCTGTGCTCTCCAGGGTCTACACACAGGAACATTTTCTTCAGATGGGAAAAGGGCTTGTTACCCCGCCAGTACCAGCAACAATGTGGGTGTCTCTCTCACACGGAGGATAGAGTTCCTAATGTGAACAGTAAAAGGACAAGCAGCCTGAGGAGCACAGAGCCAATTAAAGGCGACAATAGAACAATACATAAAGCCTCAAACTGCTCCAAATAGGCATAGGCCTCAAATTAAAACCCCTTGTTTTTTCATGAAACCAGTGTCATCTTCAAGGAGAAGTTTGAGAAAAGAAGTTTTTTATTATCATCCAAACAGAGAGGAATCTGACTGGTTGCAACAGATCAAGGTGATTATAATTAGAACTGAAGCAACATCCTTCAAGAGTTTTATTTTTGTGCTATGAATAATTGTATTTACAATGTGTGAGCATGTGAACAACATCACAATCTTGTGATTACCAGGAGGAAATCAGTAGGATTTTTTTTGGCAGCATGTCAATTCAAGAGTCATGTCGGAAGTTAATTGGCGTTGATCATAATCAATTAATGTTGGAAGTGTTAATGTTGGAAGTTGTGAATGGAAGTATTGTTGGTAAAGACAGCTCAGTTAACTGGTCTATTAGGTGTCAGGCTTGCCTATACTTTTCCAATCATTTTCTGTGACAGCACAAAAATGGTAATCTACACTGATGAACCATCATTCGCACACCTAATGTGCAAACAGTAAATTGCCCAACGCATCATTTTATAGGGCATATGGCAAACTTTCATTTTACAGTACAGCAGTGCAAAAGTCTTTAAAGGGTTAGTTCACCCAAAAATGAAAATTCTGTCATTAATTACTCACCCTCATGTCGTTCCAAACCCGTAAGACGTTTGTTCATCTTCGAAACGCAAATGAAGATATTTCTGATGAAATCCGAGAGCTCTCTGACCCCTCCATAAACAGCAATTTAATTAACACTTTTTTTAAGGGCCAGAAAGGTAGGAAAAACATTGTTAAAATAGTCCATGTGACTACAGTAGTTCAAACTTAATTTTATGAAGCGACGAGAATACTTTTTGTGCGCAAAATACAAACAAAAATAACGACTTTATTCAACAATCTCTTCTAGTGTGTGTCAGACTCTTACGCTGTTGACAGTGTAAAGAGTGCAGTGCTTCCTAATTCTACGGCAGAACGACTCGTGCGCATGCGTTGTGCTGCTCACGTGAACAGTGTCGGCCAATGGTAAGCCGGCGTTCTGGAAGCACTGCACTGTTTACACTGCGTCAACAGCTGACACAGACTAGAAGAAATTGTCAAATAAAGTCGTTATTTTTGTTTGTTTTTTGTGCACAAAAAGTACTCATCGCTTCATAAAATTTTGTTCATAAAAACAAAAACCTCTGGAGTCACATGGACTATTTTAACGATGTTTTTACTACCTTTCTGGGCCTTGAAAGTGTTAATTAAATTGCTGTCTATGAAGGGGTCAGAGAGCTCTCGGATTTCATCAAAAATATCTTCATTTGTGTTCCGAAGATGAACGACGGTCTTACGGGTTTGGAACGACGTGGATGAGTAATTAATGACAGAATTTTCATTTTTGGGTGAACTAACCCTTTAAGTTAGTCTATGACAACAAATTGATACCTGATATAAGATATAACATCGTTTCTTCTGTTTGGTTTTACTTGTTTCGTTTCTTCTGGTATTACTTCAAAACCACAGATTTGCTCAGAACTCATGTTGCAGCAAAACAAATTGCATGAGACTGAAAGGGACCGTAACTAGCTACCATGTTAACACTGCTAATGTGAGAATGAACTTCTGAAGCCATACGACGCGCAGGGTACCTGCCTCTTTATGCAGGCCTAAAATTTACATTCGCCAAGCACCAAATGCGAGTAAAAATCAGTGTTGGCCAATATATGAAGCGTTGTCAATCGACAGATGATCGGTAACATTTTCATGAATTCTAACATTGGAATGTTGTGGGAACATGAACGTGAACAAATGTGAATGACGGTCGGGACAGTTGAATGGCCAGTGCTGCATCGTCACGAAAATTAAAGCCTTGCCAATGTAACTTTTCAAAGAAAACGCACATGTATCAGTATATTAGATCCGTGCAGGTCTTAAAATGACAGCAGCCTGATAATCCTGCTGCTGTCTGTGTCGTTAATGTTAATCAAACAACAAAAGACAAAGAGAAAATCACTCTCTGCTCTTGTCTGAATAACTTTTGTAACACTAAGGATTAATCTATATTTAATTTATACAGTGAAGAATATGCAGTGTTATTTTACATTTGATTACTTTATTCAATTTCTGTACCTGAAAAGCAATATTTCATTTGTATCTTTGTTTTATTGGGTTGCAAATTATTTTACAGTATGTGCGCTTGTGTACTTACCTTACAAAGTACTGGGTAATATAAGGTAACTACATGGGTTAAGGTTAGGTTTAGGAGTAGGTTAAGGGTTAGTACCTACAGTAGTTATTACCCAGTTATTACAATTACTATAATAAGTACATGTATATGGGGAACAAGACTATAAAATAAAGTGCTACCTTTTATTCTATTTATTTGTGCTATTGCTTGTAATTTGATGATTTGTTCTTATTTTATTACTGACTGTTTACTTGTCTTTAATTTTTGTTTTGGGATAGTAGTTTTAGCTGTGGTATTGAGATTGGAATAGAGAATTGTGATTTTTTTTTGCAAAAACAGTTTCATGGTCAAATTTTCTTAAGTCACCGGCCATTGGCAGGTGTGGGAAAAGGTTTTAGGTCCTGTCTTTATGAATTATGCCTTTCCTCAGTATGGATTGGATACATAGGTTTTCATCATGAAAGGTAAGAGTCTTTTTAACATTTTAAAGACGTAAATCAACATCACATTAGCTAGATTTATACACTACCGTTCAAAAGTTTAGGGTCTTTTTAAATGTTTTTGAAAAAAGTATTTTATTGCTACAGTCAAAACAGCAATATTGTGAAATATTATTACAATTTAAAATGTCTGTTTTCTATTTTAATACATTTTAAAATGTAATTTATTCCTGTGATCAAAACTGAATTTTCCGCATCATTACTCCAGTCTTCAGTGTTGCGTGATCCTTCAGAAATCATTCTAATATGCCGATTTGCAGATCAAGAAACATTTCTTGTTACACCGCGTTCCAAATTATTATGCAAATTGGATGTAAGTGTCATAAACATTACATTTTTTGTTTTTCAATTAAACTCATGGATGGTATTGTGTCTCAGGGCTCTTTGGATCACTGAAATGAATCTCAGACACCTGTGATAATTAGTTTGCCAGATGAGCCCAATTAAAGGAAAAGTACTTAAGAAGGACGTTCCACATTACTAAGCAGGCCACAGGTTTCAAGCAATATGGGAAAGAAAAAGGATCTCTCTGCTGCCGAAAAGCGTCAAATAGTGCAATGCCTTGGACAAGGTATGAAAACATTAGATATTTCACGAAAACTTAAGCGTGATCATCGTACTGTGAAGAGATTTGTGGCTGATTCAGAGCACAGACGGGTTTGTGCAGATAAAGACAGAATGAGGAAGGTTTCTGCCAGACAAATTCATCAGATTAAGAGAGCAGCTGCTAAAATGCCATTACAAAACAGAAAACAGGTATTTGAAGCTGCTGGTGCCTCTGGAGTCCCACGAACCTCAAGGTGTAGGATCCTCCAGAGGCTTGCAGTTGTGCATAAACCTACTATTCGGCCACCCCTAACCAATGCTCACAAGCAGAAACGGTTGCAGTGGGCCCAGACATACATGAAGACAAATTTTCAAACAGTCTTGTTTACTGATGAGTGTCGTGCAACCCTGGATGGTCCAGATGGATGGAGTAGTGGATGGCCACCATGTCCCAACAAGGCTGCGACGTCAACAAGGAAGTGGCGGAGTCATGTTTTGGGCCGGAATCATGGGGAGAGAGCTGGTAGGCCCCTTTAGGGTCCCTGAAGGTGTGAAATGACATCGGCAAAGTATGTAGAGTTTCTGACTGACCACTTTCTTCCATGGTACAAAAAGAAGAACCGTGCCTTCCGTAGCAAAATCATCTTCATGCATGACAATGCACCATCTCATGCTGCAAGGAATACCTCTGTGTCATTGGCTGCTATGGGCATAAAAGATAAGAAACTCATGGTGTAGCCACCATCCTCCCCTGACCTCAACCCTATTGAGAACCTTTGGAGCATCCTCAAGCAAAAGATCTATGAGGGTGGGAGGCAGTTTGCATCAAAACAGCAGCTCTGGGAGGCTATTCTGACATCCTGCAAACAAATTCAAGCAGAAACTCTCCAAAAACTCACAAGTTCAATGGATGCAAGAATTGTTAAGGTGATATCAAAGAAGGGGTCCTATGTTAAGATGTAACTTGCCCTGTTAGGATGTTTTTGATTGAAATAGCTTTTGATTTCAGTAAATATGACCACCTAATGCTGCAAATTCAGCAAATGCCCGTTTTCAGTTCTTTACAACCTATAAAATGTTTTAACTCTGTTGTGCATAATAATTTGGAACAGTGCATTTTCAGTTTTTTATTTTTGAAATAAATACTGTTATCATTAGGAAATTTGTTCAATCAAATTTGAATTATACCCTAATGGTTGATGACTTGAAAACTATACTGACTGTCATTTGCATTGACTAATTATGAAAATCAGAGAAAAAAATAATTTGCATAATAATTCGGAACGCGGTGTATTGTTAAAAATGTTGTTCTGCTTAATATTTTCAGGATTATTTGATGAATATTGATGAATTATGACATTATAAATGTCTTTACCGTCACTTTTGATTCATTTATTTTTGTGAAATAAAAGTTTTATTTAAAAAAAGAAAAATGTGAACAGATGTGTGTCATCATATTAGACGGTACTGACAGTAGTTGTATGACAGGATGTATGCTAGCTTGTAAAAATAGGTTTAGCTATAGTCCAGTTACATTAATAACACCAGAAAATGACAATCAAATGAAATGAGAAAGGAAAAAAACATGCACTGCAGATCAACAAAAATGTGCCAAACTTTAGAAGCTTTATTTGAAGTTGTGAGTGTGTCCTCTTTTAGAACACGTTGATTTATTCATGCATGTTTTGCACCAGGCCCGAGGCTGCAGGGAAAAGAGGTCACTGTCAGCCCTTCCTCCCCCAACCCAAGCCCCGCACAAACCCCAAAAACACACTCATGCTGGCGAGCTGACAGTCATGCACCCGTCTCCGTGGATCTCTTCAGATGCACGTCACAGGGATCAAAGGCTGGCCCTTGTCACCACCGCGTGGCTCATGACAGTCATCACGGAGAGGAATAATTAAGGGGGCGAAGCCCACGAGGGAAAAGGGCACCGGCACACGTGTGTGATTCACACAAACTCCATGTTCTCTCCTCCCCACCTGCATTTGCCCAAGGCACCGAGGCTTACGAAAACTCACCTCCCCTTCCAGCTCACATGATAAATATGAGAGGTTTGAAAACCCCGATCAGGGAGTGACAAACAGGATTACATGCTGTTTGCACCTGGTTGTCATAATTAGAGCACTGATGACAGGGGAGGAGTTAATTGAGATGAAGATCACGCCGATGCGCACGCGGCTCTGCATGAGCGCTCAACGGCTGTTTAGAGTGATAATTATTCCCTCGGTCACCTTAAACAGTATTAACAGGCTTTTCGACTGTTAAGGCCCGAAACATACTTTACACAAGGATGTGAACACAAATGCTGCCGGGTGCATGTGCTTGAATTTGTGTCTTGTTGAGTTCTGATATCCGCCACAAGGAGTGCTATAGTTCTTCTTCTATGATCAGTTTCTCTCAGTTATCAGGAGTGTGCTGAGCAAGAAAGAATTCTTAAGTGTGGGTCTGTTCCATTACGCACACTTGAACACTTGTCTACTTGCATGACGTTTTGCATTCAGACTTACTCAACACGTTCTCACTCCCAACTCGGGACGCTTGGACAGGACCCCTCGGCTTCACTTTTTAACACACAGGGTACCCCTTTAGCGTAATTTTTTTGACGCGCAGGCTACCCCATTGCTTTCAATCAGAAACCTTTGGTGCCATACACAGACACGTTGGGCACGGGAATGTTATCGTCATGATGAAATTATACATTGGGTTATAATTTTTTCATTATGTTGGAGTGTGATTCTCAATTTAATCAGCCAGCATAATTTTATGTACATTTATTTATTTTTATTTATGCTTGAACACGTAGCCCAACCCCACCCCAAACCTACCCGTTTGCATTTATATGATATAAAACAAAGGATATAACAGGCTGATAAGACTACATGCACAATTTATTTAAAAAGTACAAATATCCCAAGTGTTCCGAGGCCAAGTGATTGATTTGTGTGAAGAAAATCCCCAAAAGTGATCCCCATCTGCCGTACATCATATGCACACATTCAAAAATTGAATGAGGAAACGTTACGTCAGCTTTGATAGTGAAATTGCATTGGCTCTCGTATGTCTCATGACTGATTGTGTCATTACGTCAGCTTTGATTGTAAAATGGCATCGGCTCTCGTGTGTCTCATGACTGATCGCGTCATGCTAAAGAGTCGGGTGTATCTTTTGAATGAGACATGACTGAGTGCGTGCGTGCGTTCACGGAGCGGCGGGATCATCATTTCAGTGATTAAAACATTAAGATCAACTCTGTTCTTTACATAAAGATATCGTATGGCTTCAGAAAACTTGGACTTGGGGTTAATACTTTATTTTTAATACTTTATTTTACTTTATTCAAATTTGTGAAAACGGTGACGTCATGCGCATGCCTATTACATGTTTCAGTCTAGGCGCATAGTGTTTCTTTACAAAGTGACATTGCCATCTACTGGCCTGGCAGCATAATACAGCATTTTTAGTCGTTTTCATGGATCTGTGTGAACAGGGATCATTTTGACAACGTTGCCATCTGTACACAAAAAAACATACTTCCTGTCACACACGCTCAAGTGGCCAAGATGCAAGTGTGTGTATTGGGACAGGCCCTGTGAATGTGAATTGAAATGACCACACCCCATGGGAAGTTGAATTGGAATGACAGGAAGAGGAATCGTTCTGTGTGTGTAAGTTCTATAAACCTTCAAATTTTTTAAAACATTTTCCAGAACTTTTAAACAAGGTTTTGTCTTGACAAACAAGATCACTTGTTTTGCATTCAAACATCCTTGTATTCTAATTCAAATTGCAATTCTGTTTGCTTCCTCAACCCTGTTAGCTACAAGTTTAAAGGGATAGTTCGCACAAAATTAAAATTCTGTCAAAATGTACTCATTCTCATTTCGTTCTAAACTTGTATGACTTTCTTTCTTCTGCAGAACACACAAAAAAGTAACTTTTGAAGAATGTTGGAAACCAAACAACATTGAAGCCCATTGACTTCCATTGTATGGAAAAAAAACCTGATACATTCCTCAAAATATCATCCATTTTATGTTTCACAGAAGAAAGAATACAGTTTTGGAAGGACATGAGGGTGAGAGTTTATTTTTGGGTGAACTATCCCTTTAACGACATGAAGACATAAAGACGTGAAGGTAACTCTATTGAACCCTAGAGTACTGAGATTTGTTACCACCAGAGAAATGCAAGTGTGTACAACGGGCAAAGCATTTGCTTCTGCGTATCTTCATGAGCCATGTTTCTTGCCTAACACACATAAAAAAGTGTCTGGAAACAGTTCTAGGAAAGCTTAAGTTATAAACATAAAGATATCCCCATGATATTCTCTCTGAAATTCTAAGACGGTGTTGATGTTTAGTAAACCTTTGTGTTTACTTTACAGCGTTCCTCACAGTTTCTCTCTCATTGACGCGCGGCAATACGATCGTTCCCACAAAATTCCAAACCACATCAATATTAAACAGATCTAGTGAGTCGGGTAAATTATGTAGATTATGTTTTAAAAGGCTGGGAACACTTTTCACATCAGTGCTGGATGAGCCGCTCCACCTGGGCGCATTTTGATGTGAACGCGGAAGGGAGCGCTTCCATTAGCTGCGTTTACGTTATTCATACACACCTTTTGAAGAGAGAGTGCGGGAACAGAGGCTTTTCAGTGACTGTTTTTAGACGAAGGAGCTGCTGTTTGTACTGAGGAAAGGTTTTTGTTCCTGAGCTACACAGGTTCGCACCCCACAGTCAGAAACACAGGTGAAGAAATTGAACAGAAAGTCATATTTTACTAACACAACACCTAGTTGTAAAAATAACATTAAATAAAAGACTTTTCTAACTCAGCTCCTGGCAAAATATTTTCTTTAACAAAACTCCATTTCTCAAACATACTTCTTGTCTTTTATGTTATAATATGTGTAAGCCATGTGCACCCAGCATTTATTTGCGCTATTGTGAAAGAACTCATACTGTAAAGATCTCACATTGACATTTAGCTGCTCATCTCCATTTCAGGAATTAATGCTGCAGTCATAAACCCTGTAAATATAGGCTATAGGTGGTTAGATCTAGCCTGGTTTCTATGTGCTATAAAAGGGGTGCAATGAGACTGAAGGACCTTTTTCTGATTTTGAAGTGGGAATTATACGTTTTTATTGAAAAGTTATGGAATTTGTATGAAATTTAATTATCAAGCATTTAAAATGATATTGTGCAGAGCAAAATGTGTAACCATATGCAAACACTTGATATAGCAAGACATTTAGGCCTAGGTAACATTTAAAGTGCAATTTTCTATTTATTTCAGTGTCTTTTACACTTTATAAAAAATATTGTTGGTTTAACTTAAAAAAGTAAGTAACCTGGTTGCCTTAACATTTTGAGTTCATTGAAATTAAGAATTTGAGATAATACAGTGAAGGAGATTGGTTTAATCAACAGAAAATCAAAATATTGTTATCTGAACCGCATAATTGATTGATTTGACAAAAGAAAAAAAATGTTGGGATAACAAATCATGAAACTATATATATATATTTTACAGTGTTTTTCCATAACATTTTGCCATCTAGGTCAGTGTGCGTCCACATTTGTCCTTTGCAACAAATCCATTCCCCATTATTATTATTATTATTATTATTATTATTATTATTATTATTATTTTTAACAAATAATACCCTTTTACTTGTTCACCAGTGCAACAAACTCGAAAATAATAAACATGTTTGTCTTAAAGGGGACCTATTATGCCCCTTTTTACAAGATGTAATATAAGTCTCAGGTGTCTCCAGAATGTGTCTGTGAAGTTTCGGCTCAAAATACCCCACAGATCATTTATTATGTCATGTTGTAAATGCCCATTTTTGAGTGGAAGGAAAAACATGCTGTTTTCCTGTATGTATCTTTAAAGGGCACCTATTACGCCCCTTTTTACAAAATGTAATATAAGTCTCAGGTGTCCCCAGAGTGTGTCTGTAAAGTTTCAGATCAAAATTCCTAACAGATAATTTAATATACCATTTTGAAAATGCCAATTTTTGGGTTTGAGAAAAATTAGCTGTTTTGTGTGTGTCTCCTTTAAATGCAAATGAGCTGCTGCTCCCCACCGCAGAGGGCGCAGCCTTCACAGCTCGTGAACACCAAATGAAAACTGAAAAATGATACATCTGTTTGGCTTTGATTGGCTTTCTATCGCGGACACGCTCACCTGACATTGCAGTTCTTCATCATCATGAAATAGTATCATCTGCATGCGTTTTAAAGCCATATCACTCTCAATCTTACAGTCTATGCTCTCAACTTTGAGAACACACACACACCCGACGCATGCGCACGGAGAGCTGGATGTCGGTGCGTCCGTGAGTAGGCTATTAAACTAGACTAGTTCTCTTTCATGTGTTATTGCGATTAAACTGTCAAATGCACACAAGGTTATGTCAGAAACACACAAAGTTAACATTTTGGTTATGTCTGTGCACGTATGCAGCAAGTACAGAAATCCTGTGTGTATATTAGATATGTGTACTAAAGTGAAAGCAGTGTAATATACAGTACCTACTGCTATATATGCTGTTAATATGAATCAAACAACAAAAGAAAAACAGAAAATCACTCACTGCTCTTGACTGAATGAACTTTAGTGGCTTTATTATGAACACATTTCTTACTTGAATGCAGCTGTTAAATGCTCTGGCGAGGAGATAAACATGGCGGACTGTGTACAGCTCACTGAGGGTGGAGTCTATGCTAATAGGGCAGAGTCCGTCAGCAGTTGTGGGCGGGGCCTAAGCATATGTGACGTCACACTGCTAGAAACTGCAAACGGATGCTGAGACACTGCTTATGATATATGGGAATTAAAAAAGAGGAATGGGCGGGTTTTTACCATTATAGGGTGGTTGTGTACACACACTGCCGACACACGTTCAAACACAAATGTAAAAGATTTAAATATTGTATGATTTTTATTAGCTTAATTAATCTGCAGTATTTTAAAAATCATCACATACTTGATCAAATTACCTGACAATCAATCTTTTGTCATTGCATTTCCTGACCTCATGGATTTGAAAAATGTTGCTGTTTAGTGACAAAGAGATGGTAAAAGTGCTGCTGTGTTTTTTTTGTGGCTCTATAAAGTGTTTCAGGGGAAAATAAAATCAAAAGTGTCTTTTACCTTGGGAACCTTCAGCCCCTTGTACCTTACCCTTGATCAAAGCACTTAACCCAAAATTACCCCCACTGAGACTAAAAGTGTATTGTATGTCACTTAGCAATTTCCACTGACGGTGGCTGTGCGTGAATCCATTCTTAAAAACTCAATTCTATTCTTCTCTATGTGAATGCTCCTTTCTGCTGCACACTGCAATCCATTGAAGTCAATAATGGAAACATACTATAGAGTGGTGCAGGTATGACATCACTTTGTAGGCCGACCGGCAGTTAGCATCACACTGGTTCCCTCGACAAAAACCCAGTAGGATTTTCCCATAGGCTTTTGGATTATCGCAAAAAACAAGCTCTGTGATCAACAAAAGTTTATGATACTTACACATTTTGTCCATCAAGATAATTATCACAGATGAGCACAACTTTTATTAATTTTGAAGCCTAAATGCAGTCGCCAGAAGTAAAAGGCTAAAGGTAGGCTATAAACGGACTACACCACGGTCCTACAAATTCGACGTCACCATCACTTAAGCTTCCGGTAACTCTTTCAGTTTTTATCTCAAAACATTTCTACAGAACGTTTGAGTTATACTAGTTTATAAGAGCACAGTAATGAGCATAATGAGGCTGTAAAAGCGGACTCTGAGCTCACCTTTTCTGCGTGATGATGTTTAATCTTCTCGACAGCCTCTGTAGTCCCATTTAGCCACTTGTTAGCAACCGCCTTTTTCAAGACACGTACCAGCTTCAAAAAATCACGAGTGGGGTAATACTGATGTATTTTATGTCATAGAATAAACGTGAAAGTGTCTTGAGCTTGTGTTTACCACAAACATTTTAGCCATCACAAAATCCCATTAAAAAAAAAAACAGGATGGGGGAACCGGAAGTGCTAAAATGCTAACTCGCTTTCGCGTTTTGTCCTACAAAGTGATGTCATACCTGCACCACTCTATTAAGAGGCAAAGATAATAAAGCTAAGAATATAGCTAGAACATTTTCCTTCTTGTATTTATGTTTAATGGCATTACTTATAAGTGGGTTGTGACCATATGGTTAGTTTGTTCATTTGATTTCCTCTCAGGTATCAGTGGTTATTGGTTTATTTATTTTTTGCTGTAAGGAGAAACGGTCTAATTCATACCATTTGCTGAGGCAAAATTTAGAGTTTAACTGTTAGTGAAGGTGATCTCATCAAGAGCCACAGGTGGTTGTTTATTTCTCCCCAGATGCCTACAGCTTTCTCAGAAAAGCTTTTTGAATAAGTTCAGATCAAAGACAACAAATTTGGGTTCTTGTCAGAAAATGGTCTGCTGTGTTCGGCACGGCAGGAGTGTTTGAGGATAGTATTGCTTACGTTGTGGCTGAAGCTTGGCTAGAATAGATGATGCTGCGTGTCTCTAATTGGCTTTCAGTCATCGGACTATTGTGGCCTGATCCTTACTGATGTGCTTCCAGCGCTGCCTGTTTCATTTACAACTATGAATAAATGAGCAAAAAGCAAAAATTATGACATGTAATCTTCTGGCATTTTGGCAGTGCCATTTATATTTGCCCTTCTGTGTTTTGAAAATGGGATTTCTTTCAGGGAGAAAATAGCATTTCTTTCTGATGCAAAATTGTCTGGAAGTCACACTGAGAAATCCAATGAATTGAGAATCATATCTTCATCATATTTTCTGTCTCGAGTCATTTTGCGTTAACCGGCGTACTCTGTCGAACATCCCCCGGCTGAATTCGCATCACGCATGTGGGGCATGAGCGCGCGCACGTAGTTCAGCGCTCGACGTGAATATCACAGCGCTCGTCGCAATACTTCTGAGAAAATGATTTGTTTAATTTCAAATGAGACACGTGTGATTTGCATGATACTATTTCAAGCTCCATTGAAACTGAACCTTTGGTGCACTCTCGGCGTCTGATAGGAAAATAGTGTATCGGGTCTTGTCATTTTTCATCAAGCCTTGAGATTTTTTGATCTTTTATGAGAACGCACTGTCAGGAACAGTTTACATGACAAGAAGGTTTGAAAACACATCAATCATCCCGATGATAAACATGGCTCATGTCATCTCCTCTTCCTGTCTGCTCTCTCCATTTATCCCACTTGTGAACGTGTCCTTATTATGTCACGTCCAATTAGTGACACGCCTTTGGAAAATGGAGACCTCTTGATTGGTGACAGAGAAGAAGAGCTTTGGCAAACGGCGAGAATGTTGGTGTATGGATTCTGACACTGACACACTGCTCCATGTCTTTGAATAGGCCCATCTTATTTTTTACAAAACGAATGCTCATAAAATGTGTAAAATATCCTTCTAAAATGTTATTAACTCAAGCCAGCCCAATGTAACACTCTTGAATTATAGTGGGGAATATATATTTTTATTCCAAATCAGCTAGGAGTGTAAAAAGGAGCACTACGCATCAGTGACAATGTTATGAAATTGAGGATGACACCTAAAATTACCCAAACCTTTTCAGTCTGACAGCTGTAGCAGACTGGCACTTTAAAATGAACAGCTCCTGTTTTCAAAACCCAACAGCGGCTCTATCAGCAAGGCCACGGATAGTTTTGCAGAGGGCCGGTTCTAATCGTAAAGGTTCAGTGTTTTTGGCAGGAGAAGGCAGGTTCCAGATAAGGCGAGGATTTATGCACAGACAAGATTAGAAATCCGTGCGGCTCTGTCACAGCACACTTCCTCCATGCTATGCAGTGATACTGAAACTAATCTCGTGGCAAACATATTGGAGATCCTGTAACACAAACCTAGATGGGAAGGAATGGGCTAATCTATCTGCATTCGGGCCATCGGACTCCACAAAGGACGCCGTTAGCCGAGGCTGCAGGCGGAGACGCTTTGCAGATGTGGCCTGTGAATGAACCTTTTAAAAGAGGGATGATGCTCAGTCCGGTTCTATAGAGATATGAGTGCAGATCAATATCTCCCACTCAGCCAATAGCAGCTCTCGTACTATTAAAAAAAAAAAACAGGTAACCCAGAGGAAAATGGTATTGCTAGTTCAGGAGACTTAATAGAGAGGTTTCACTGAAGTATCTACACCGTAAAGATTATTTTCATGATTATCGCAACTTTTTTTCTTTTGTCAAATAAACTTAGATAATTAATGTGGTTTCGATAACATAATATTTTGAGTTTCTGTTGATTAAACCAATCTCATTCATTGTATTAAAGGGATAGTTCACCTAAAAATTAAAATTACCCCATGATTTACTTATAACTGTATGACGTTGTACGTAGCGTAAGCGTTTTGAACTGCGAAGAGGCGTTACACTTTCTTCATAAGTTGAATAAGGAAGGCGGTCTTGCGGTGGAAGCTAGATATTTTACTTTATAAAGATTTAAATATGGATATTTTTCTTACAAAAATGAATCGATTCGCTTCAGAAGGCCTTTATTAACCCCCCGGAGCCATGTGGTATACTTTTATAATGGATGGATGCACTTTTTTGGGCTTCAAATTTTGAGCTGCCATTCACCGCCATTATAATGCTTGGATTAGCCAGGACATTTTTTAATATAACTCCGATTGTATTCGTCTGAAAGAAGAATGTCATATACACCTAGGATGACTTGAGGGTGAGTAAATCATGGGGTAATTTTCATTTTTGGCTGAACTATCCCTTTAACTCAACTTTTTAATTTCAATGAACTCACAATTTTAAGACAACCAGGTAACCTATTTTTTTAAGTTAAACCATGAATATTTTTTTTTTTTTAACTTTGTGTCAAGATGTTTCTCCTAAAATTATTTATGAGAAAAAATAGGAACAAATGGCACAATTATTGACATTAATATTTAATTACCCAGGTCATTTGGTCTTTGAAGAAATGTTATGAGTATTGTGTGCATTCATATATTAATGATATTCATATATTAATGACATTTTTAAGCAAATTAAATGTCACTGCCATCTTGGAGAAACAATGAAGACTTTTCTTGAACTGAAATATTTCACATTGATTACCACTCTGAAAATTAACAATATCAATAATAGTAAAAGTCATTTTTAAATATCAGGTTAGTAAATTGCATCTAGAAGGTATATGATTATATTATTAATCTTTTTCTTTTTTGGTTGGTCTGGATGAAGCTGTGTGTGTTTAATAACTCCACTCCGCTCAATTATACCGCTTTGCTCTAAAATATTTAACAACATCGGTTTAAGGGCTCATTAACAAATTGGTCAATTCAGCATCCGATAAAGAGGTCCATCTGTTTTACTGAAGGCCCCATGTGGGCCGCTCTGAGATTCACAGCAGAAAAAAAATGATGTTTTTAAAATCTAAATATTATTGGTTAAAGAGAGGTTTTTCACGAGCCATCGACATGTCAAGTGTGATTTCAATAAAATATCTGTCCAGATAAATATTGAGGGACGTTCGCCGCTAAAGGTGTGCCTATAATCTTCTAAATGACACTGTAAAAATGGAAGCTGATTCTTTGCTGTGCAGCCCTCCATCTGGAAACCCATCTGTACCTCCTGTTTTATGGATCTGATTCCCAATGCATCCAATACTCACATGAAGGTTAATGACTGGACAAACTGTAGAATGCTAAGGTCATGCATTAACCACAAGCAGGGTCAGGAAGGGTAACCAGAGCTGTTAGCATATGGTTAAATATTGAATATGAAATAGGATAAGCTTAGGGATAGATCTAGAGACAATGCTTAATGTGACCGTACACGCTAAAGACTATCTGGGATTATTTATTTATTTGTCATATCTATTCTAGGGCAAAGCTATTCTGTGACATGAAGCAATTAACACTGCAATAAGATAACGTCTTTTGTGAGGGAATGCTCCATTCAAAGCAATTTAGAATGGCTTCGCTGTGGTCGTGTAGTTGGAGATCCCTCATAATACATTTTAAAGAGATACTGTCAAAAAGATATAGTGTCAATGATGCTCTACTTCACACAAAATAAGAGGTACTATGATAAGAAAAGATTGATTACCCCATGCTTCAGGAACTTTTGATACTGTGTGGAGTCCTAGGGTGGAAAAGAACCATTAACCGCACCTGCTGTTGCATTACCTACATCTGTTCCTTATTACAGTGAAGAAGACACATGCTTCCACATGATCTGCCAGCTTGATGCATTGATTGCGTCTGAAAACGTAGGCGTCCCCATGACGCTTTGCACGAATTATGGGTGTAACTTCCGTTAAGCTGTAAACAATCAGTGAAAGGCTCGCTCTATGAACACAATAATACCTTTTTTTATACTGGGTACAATGAGATGACATTATTCTACTCACCCTTCAACCACAGAATATTAAAAGGATATTTAAAAGTGTAAAAGCATCAACAAGGTACTTCCAGCAGACCATGAATAACCCCAGAAGCGCAATTCTTTCCACAGCAATAATGGCCGGGTTAAATATCACTGTAGTAATATCTGTATTATGTAACATACGTTGCCTTAATCAAAAATGTTCATTAACTTCAGCACTGTGTCATACTATATTAAAGTGAATACAATAAATTGTATTTACCTGTGAAAACAAACCTGGAAAGAGACGTGAGGATTTGAGGAGAAAAACTAGTGTAATGTCTGGTGTTTTGGTTTTGTTGGTTTTGCCCTCATGTGATCATGTCATGTGCTTCCCTAGTCTCTTGTGTCATGTTGTCATTGGTTGATATAAGGCTTGTTCAACTTCATGCAGCGATGCGCAGACCGATCGGCGGCTGACTTGAAGCAGTGCATTCCGGTTAGAAATTTTGTCTGACTTGAGGCAGCGCCGACGCCACGTGACTGTGACGTATGTCAACAAAGTACCACGAGAGCGATTTGAGAGCAGCCGGCTGGTGCATTTTGCGCAGCTTCTCCAGAGCGGCTGCACGAGCTCTAATGACGACACAGCTGTTCCACGATTGGCCAGATTCACTGCAAGACAGCGATCACGTGTGTTTCGTGTTTATTCTAAAACCTTCAGTTCCACTAATGCTCACAAATCTGTATTTGTATAACAGTAAATGCTCTTTTCATGTAGTCGCGATATTATATTGTGTCATGTTTATCAAAAATCTGATAAAAAAACGTAGACCCCACTTTATTGATAGTTCACTTATGTTGAACTTTATTCTTGTACAAACACACGCTGTATTAAGCAGTACATAAAGTATTACATGACAATGTCTATGAAACATATGTGCATTATATTGCATTTTTTTCACTATTAAAGTATGCAAACACAGCGCGAGCGTCACTACTGGAAGCAGAAAGTGTCCGACTTCGCGTCTCCGTTTGCAGCTCCTCCCCGTCTGCACACGGCAACTCTCGCCGATCGGTTACATCCAGCCGCAGCCGATGTCAAACACACCTTTAGTCATGTGGGTTCTTAGTTCAGTTCTGTTTTTGGTTCATTGTCTTGATTGTTCACAGGTGTGTCTTGTTAGTCATTAGTCTCTGTGTATTTAAGCCCTCATCTTTGCCATGTGTCTTTGTTTAGTATTGTTTCCTGTCACTACTGTTGGTGAGTTCAAGTCAAGTCTGTTCAAGTCAAGTCTGTTCAAGTCAAGTCTGTTCAAGGCCGCATTTACACTGCAGGTCCTGATGACAATTCCGATTTGGTGACTATATCCGATTTTTTTTGACGACCCGCTTACATCATCTTTTAAAAGCGACCCGTATCCGATATTTGCATTTACACTATACACTGGCGAAACAGCCCAAGATGTTCTGACCCGGAAAAGGAAGTAAAACGACGCAATATGCAATGGACGCAATGGACGCAATGGATGCAGACGAAATGATTATTCAATGTTTTGCTCTAAAGGTCAGCAAAAGATTGCTCTCGTCTTCCATCGCAAATGCACGTATCCGGATTTATTACCACATATGAGTGAGGCCTGAATCCGATCTGAGGATATCGGAATTCATGCGTTTTTTTTCCTGCTTACACGTTCACAGGTCATATCCGATCTGTGCCACATGAGAGGGAAAAATCGGAATTGGGTCACTTGAACCATGCAGTGTAAATGCCCAAGGCCCAAGTCAAGTCCTTGTTTGTTTTGTTCACAGATAAACTGCACATGGGTTCAACTGCAACTTGCCTCCAGTAGATTCGTGACAACTAGAGATTCTTCGTGCATTCCAGTGAATTATTAATGGGATATATTGTAAATTAAATCGGGAGAACAGACCACAAATGTGCAGTATATGTTGTCTTTTTCATACGGTTACAGCGGAATGCAAAGGGGGGAAAGAAAATAATCATGAGGAAAAGAATGCAGTCTGACTGAAAAGAGCTCTTGCCATAGATATTCTTGTTATAACATATCATATACTCATAACATACTTCAACACGTTAAAATACTGATAAAACATGAAGGAACACTGACAGCTCATTCAGTCAAACTGACAGATAAGCTTTATTTGTTGCGAAACCTTATGATTTGAAATGACTCGTTTCAGTCTTTTTGAATGGAAGTTCCCCAAACTGGAAATGCCACCCATAATTCAAAGCACTGTAGGCTCGTCAGGAATAAGGTGGATAGGCAATGACTTTGCAGGCAGTGTTTGCGCATGAAGGTACCTCACGAAAGGACAGGCTTCTGAGGAAGCATAACGGTTACATAATCTACAGCAAAATAGAGCGAGCAAAATTGAAAACTAAGCAAATATTTAATTACTACAATTTCTCGCTAGAAATTACATCACAAGTGGAAAACGTTGGTCAGAAACGAATGCATTGGAATGCATCATCCGAAGGCAGCATTTTTAAGTTTTCGGACACAGCCATTAGCTCATAAACGTTCTGGTTTGTTTGGTGCTATAATGACGGATCAACAATCGACCCATCATTGGACAATTCAGCTGTTTGGATCTTGCTGAAACGTCATTACATTTTTGCACCATACATAACTTTCCACTTCATGTAACGTCATAATATCAGCATGTAATTCTAATGTAATTCCAGAAAATATTTTTAATCTATTTACTGAGTTAGTGAACCTGTGTGAAACCCAGCTGAATGATTTTTAAAATTTGTTTTAATTTGATTTATTCTGTGCAAATTAACAGCAACAAAATACACAGGGAGGCCTGTTTGAATCAGTCAACAGACAAGAATCACTTTTTGTGTATTTGGAAATAGTTCAACATATATATTTTCTAATTTTCAGTAGTGTACAGTAATTCTTTCATATCTCTGTGCAGTACAAGCTCAGTTTATGGTAAAAAAATATGAACATGTAAATTAGGCTTTACCATTTTATCTCAGTTAATTTATTATAGGCCTATTTAAAGAAAAAATTACCATGCAAATATTCAAATATATTAATTTGAATAAACAAAATGTTATATATTTTTGTATAGCTAAGTTACGGCCCTTCAACATTTTGATTTTATGATCTTTTATAGGGGAGACAGGGTGTGGTTGCAACATGGGGAGAGTTGTAAAACCAATTCCACCAATCAGGGATAAGCTGATCATTAGCTTATGATCATAAGCCTATGATAATTTCATTATTCACCCACTTCCTCCCAGATCCCATACGAATGGTTGTCAAGGCTGTAAGTGGGGTAAATGGGTACGTGCAGATTTTATAAAGTAAAAACAGATTTTTAGGTAAGAATGTATAGAATAGAAATAGTTCTCTGTATAGCCTATATAATTCTTGTGTTTCGTGTCTTGTACTATTAGGCCTATACAATGTAATATATTGCATTATAGATGTTGAATAGATTTAAAGGACTGTACTGGCATTGTACTGGCATTGTTATTTAATTTGTGATCACCAGGGGGCGTCAGCAAGAACGCACAAAGCCAGAGGTCGGTGCTCAACTGATGCTCCGTTTATTATGCATGCTCTCACATACATATAAGTACACACAACTGAAATAAATACACTATACATAAGATCAACAGCAGTAAATATTTAAATAAAACAATTAGACAGAGCGCCATTATCTAACGGCGCATTACTGTGCATAAGCAGATACAACAGCTATAAACATGCCAAACAATACTGACTGAAAGAGTGATTCACAAGCAAAAACCCTATATTGGTTAACATATTAATAAACGCAATACACAAACTTGCTGTATTAAATGTGCGCGCTATAGATGGCTGGATTCGCTCCGGACTCACGCACTTATGAAGATGAGGCAGTTATGATAAAACGTGCGTAACAGCTTAACTCAAATTCTCACACTAAGACAAGAAACAAGATTTTAGAAGCATAAGATATAAACAACACACTTAATTCTTTCGAACGCACACACAATGAAAGCAACTTCATAGCTAGCAGTTGACAGAGCTGTAAGAACTAAAAATGCCGTACTTCTTGTGGGCAGGCCAAACTAATCTGTCAATCACATATCCACATCAAATCAGTAAATAGTATGGAAAGTATTGTGCCTTTTCAACAGCTGCCCCAATTTACATAGTAAATTCAATACAGAAAAGGCTTAAGAGTCTTTGTCATCATTTGGTAACACTGGCAGACGGGTTAGCTTACTTACTGGTCTAACATATTTACGATCACCCACTTGCACTTCAGCAGTTCTGATTTGACCATCAGCTCCTGGTAATTTGTCTGTGACCTTACCCACTGGCCAAAGTACCCTGGGAAGTTGCTGGTTAACTATAATCACCACTGTGCCAGTCTCCAGGCTCTTGGCCCCGTCAGTCATCCACTTTGAACGGGTTTGTAATTCAGGTAGATACCGCTTTATGAAGTGTGCCCAGAAATGATCAGCGAGGATCTGACTGTGTCTCCAGCGCTTCCTGCTCAGCAGTTCTGACTTGGGGTATACAACCTGTGGTAAGTCAGAGTCTGGCCACCCCATGAGAATGATGTTGGGAGTGATAGGATCAACATCTGCCACATCTGAAGACACATACCCTAGGGGTTTAGAGTTCAGGATTCCTTCGATTTCTACAAGGACTGTAGTCAGCACTTCCTCAGACACATGTTGTACTCCAAGAGTCTGGTTGAGTGCAGCTTTCAGCGACCTGATTTCTCTTTCCCATATACCGCCAAAGTGGAGAGCTTCTGGTGGATTAAAGTGGAACTGGATTTGCTGCTTTGCAAGTTAGCTCTGCAGGGTGGGCTGCAAGGCCGTGAACGCTTCTGACAATTCTCGTTCACCTCCTCTGAAATGAGTCCCCTGGTCCGAAAAGAGCTCATGGGGTTTTCCTCTCCGTGCAATGAACCGACGTAACGCCATGAGGAACGAATCTGAGCCAATGTTGGTCAGCAAGTCAATATATACTGCTCTAGTGGTCATACATTTAAAAATAATTCCCCATCGTTTCTCATTGCGCCGTCCTATTTTAATTGTGAAAGGCCAGAAACAGTCAACACCAGTTGAATAGAATGCAGGTTGGTAGAGGCGAAGACAGGCAGGTGGCAAATCAGCCATACGTGGGATTTCAGGTTTGCCGCGCCATTTTCTGCACTCACTGCACTTTTGTTGATGTCGACGTACAGCCTCTCGGCCTCTCAGAATCCAGTATCGGCATCGTATCTCAGCAAATACTCTTTCTGGCCCCGGGTGATGTAATTTCTTATCAAAATGTTGGATTAAAAGTTGACTAAGGGGGTGTTTGGGTTCAAGGATTATGGGGTGAGCAGTCTCTTGGTCAAGCAAATCACTGTGACGCAGACGGCCACCTACTCTTATGAGCTCAGTAGACTTATCAAGCTCGGGGGCAAGTGTGAGTAACCGGCTGTTAGAAGGCAAGGATTTGCCAGCCGTTAATGCCTCCATTTCAGCAGGGAAGCATGTAGCTTGTGCTTCTTTTAGAAGAGAGATCTCAGCTGTTGCATAGTCTGAAGCAGATCAATCTCCTGACTGTTTAGTTTGTCCATACTGTTCTAGTGCTCTTTTCTCAACCAGCTCTATGAAACTGTGAAACTGAGAGAAGTCTTGCATAGCCTTAGAAAGATCTATTGTAGTAAGATCACAGACGCTCACCCTTTTCTCTTCTTCTGTGTTGTCTGTGGCTGGCTCCACTGGGTCATTGGGCCAGGATTTTGGGTCCTGCCAAAGAAAGTTTGGCTCTCAGTTCCATCTAGAAGGCTGAGAGAGCTGCCAGAGTGGTTTACCGTGAGTGATGTCATCTGCAGGGTTGTCTTCAGACTTAACATACCGCCATGCCTGAGGAGAAGTCAGCTCCTGAATCTCTGCAACTCTCGTACCCACAAACACTTTGTATCTGCAGGATTCTGACTGAATCCATGTCAGCACTGTTTTAGAGTCACTCCATAAGGTCAGCTGCCGAATGGCCAGGGTGAGTTCTCTTTCTAGAAGCCTTGCCAACTGGGCCCCTGTGAGTGCTGCACATAGTTCTAATCTCGGTATAGACAACTGAAGTTTAGTTGACACTCTAGATCTTGCTGCAATGAATGCAACCTCCACATGGCCTTCCGTATTTTGTGTTCTGAGATATGCAACTGACCCGTATGCATGATCCGAAGCATCACAAAATATGTGAATGTCTCTTATGCAGGCCTCTGAATCCAGTTGGGGGCTGCTATAACATCGTGGGATGGCAATTCTCTCAATATCCTGCAGCTCCTCATCCCACGTGCACCAGGCTTGATGAAGGTCGCTAGGCAGCTTGGAGTCGTCCCAGTCGCGTTTTTTGCCCCACAGTCGTTGTACCAGGACTTTGGCTCTTGTTGTATATGAGATCATGTAACCCAAAGGGTCATACTGACTGGCTATAATGTGATAGATATATCTCATTGTGGGCACTTGTGGTTCTAGCTGCCGTGCTTTGTAGCCAAGAGTGTCTGTTTGGCAAAGCCAACGTAGACCCAGGGTGGATTCTGAGACATTCCACTGCTTTTCCGAGAGCCACAGCTTATTCTTCTCAGATCTCGCTTCCACTGGAAGGTGGGCAACAACAGAAGGAATGTTACTAGCCCACTGTCTAAGTTCAAACCCACCTGAAGAGAGAACAGCTTGTAGTTTATTCACCAGTTCAGTGGCTTTGTCTGTGGAAGGTACACTTTGAAGGAAATTGTTGACATAGAAATGTCTTTCTACGGACAAGCGTACATCTTCATCTGGTAGGGTGTGGTCACGGACATGCTTCAGTACAGCAAAGGTTGCACAGCATGGGCTGCAAGTAGTTCCAATGGGTAACACTTGGCACTCATACACGTTTACGGGGTTCTCACGCTGCATGTTTCTCCACAGAAACCTAAGCAGTGGCTTATCTTCTGGCAGTAGACGAATCTGATGAAACATGCCTTTGATGACGCTTGTGATAGCCACTGTATGCTCTCTGAAGCGGAGTAGTACGCCGAGCAATGTGGAAGTGAGAGTGGGCCCTGGTAAATATACTCATTGAGATTATGGCCCTCAAACTGGAAGGAGCAATTGTACACTACTCTGGTTTTACCATTATGGTGTACCATATGGTGAGGTAGGTACCAAGATTCAGGGGTCTGGTCTTCAGCCTCAGGAGCCAGTTTAACTGCATAACCAGATTGCTCCAGCCTTTCCATCTCTTGGTTGTATGCTTTGGCCAAATCTACATCCTTACTAAGACGCTTTTCCAAACCTCTGAGGTGGGGGAAGGACTGCCTCTTTCGGTGCTGTCAGCTTGGGCATCTCTTTTTTTGTGTAAGAGGGGCGTAGCATACCTGAGCACTCCATCTACAATTATCCTTACCGTCTTGGCCTCAAGCAAATCTATGGCCTCTTGATCACATCGTGAGCATGTCACCACTTTCTCATTACGGTAAGGTAAAGTGTCTAACTGCCAGAGTCTTTCAACATGTTGCAGGAGCTCTGCTGCTGGGGAGGCAACGGATGTGAAAAGACATTGCTGTGCTGGTAACTGGTGCTGAACTACCTTTGCAGGCCCTTGCAGTGTCCAGCCTAACCTAGTTCTAACACCAGCTGGCCCACCTGGTGGTCCGAAGCGCACTGGCTCTATAGGGGCAATCAAGTGGTGGTGATCAGAGCCTATGAGTAACAGTGGCTGCACTTGAGAAAAGCCATGAAGAGGCAGACCTTTGAGATGCTTGAATTTCTCTTGTAGAGCTGGCACTGGATGTGAATGTTTGGCTAAGCCTAAATGTTCTGCAGTGAATGCACCCCTTATCTTGAATCTCTTATTGGGCTGAAAAGCAGAGGAAAGTGTGAAGGACACCTTGGCGCCTGAAATGATTCTCTGAAATGATGAGATTCTCTGGCTGCCCATTGAGTTGGAGTTGCTGTGCTGCATCATGAAGTAAGATGGTATGCTCCGAACCATCATCCAAAATGGCATAGGTCATCAAAGTATGTTTGCCATGATGTAATAGCACCTTGCTGAGTTTCAGGAGAACTTGGCTACCTACCCCTTACTGGACGATTTAGGTATAGTTGACTTTCCCTTTGAACTTCAGAGTTCTTTGTCACCGCAGACCTGCTATTTATGTCATGCAGGGCTGTTAAGCGCTTTCCTGTGCAAACATTACATGTGCCTTTCAGTCGGCACTGGGCTGCCTGATGTTTTCATCCACACCTCCAGCATCTCTTGTTCAGCTTAATCCAGTTAGTTTTCAACTCATTTGTTAACTGCAAAATTACTACACTGGTTAAGATAGTGCTGTTTATTGTCACAGTAGTGACAGTACACAGACCTGCCAGGGGTTTCTTTCTCTGAGTTAATGGCAGCTGTAATGCTTGTGGACTGCTCTGCACTGTGCAAAATGGCAGCTGCCTGTAGAGGGTGTCTGCGTGGTCGCTGGGCCTCGTTCTGCAACGCACCACATCCCTTCATCTCACCTATACTATCTTTAGTATCTGTGGGCTGAACCTGCAGTTCAAACTCAAGCCAGTGTGAGAAATCAAGCAGGTTTGGTATGGGGTTTCTGAGAGGGTGAACATACCTTTTGAAATTGGCTCTAAGATTGTGAGGCAGTTTAGACATAAGTCTGGCTACATGTGAACCACATTGTAACTCAATGTTCCCTTTGTCACCCAACTGATCAAGCATCCCCACCAATGCTCTGACTCTGAGGGTAAACCTCCTGAATGCCTGGGTATCTCCGCTACGAATGTTAGGGCCATCCATCAGTTCCGCAATTCTCCCTAATGCCAGCTGGTGGGGCTGTCCATAGTGCTCAGACAGTGATTGCATGGTGTATGTATAGGGATAACGGGAGTTACTATATGAGTCTGCGATTAGAAGGGCCTCCTCAAATTTCAGATGCTCTATCAGAATCTGATATTTGAACTGTTCCGTGGCATCATGTGGCAGCAGATTCTCGAACAATATCTTCAGCCTTGCAAACTGCCTTGGGTCCTCTGCTGTAAAGTCAGGAATAGAGGGTGTAGGACCTCTATATATGCTCTCTCTAGTAGGAGGTATGCGGCCATCAGGGATAAAGTCTCTGGGTGGATGATAAGGCCTTGTGGTGTAGTCTGGCTGTTCTCTAAAACTAAGAACAGGTGAGGGGGAACGATAAGGCAGCCGTTGCTGATGTGGGGCATAGTTTGTGTAGCATTCTGGGCTGCGTGCTGGATAAGACTGGGTCAAACGCTTTGACTGAGGATGGCTAGGGGAACTTGAGCGATAGGGGGCAGGTGCTGCCTTGAGACTCATTCTGCACAGGTCATCTGAAATGGCAGAGGCACTAACCAGTTCATCATCTACAAACGTAGGGGATTCATAGCGTACTTCTGGATTATCAGTCTCTTTAGCAGCCTGTCTACTGCGATCTGCAATGGACTTTTGGGATCGTGGAGCTGGTACGGTCTAAGTTTAGTCTGGGTTACAGAGGCCTCATGTGGTGATTTGGTATGGGGCAGAGGGACGGGACTCTGAGATGAGACTGTTTCAACCATTTCTATCTTATGTCTCATATCTCTAATGGTTTGATGCAGTTGCTGATTCTCTTCTCTGAGCTGCTGAATCACTGCTTGAGCATCTTTGCCTACATATGGTTCTCCAGTAATTTCCTCCTCCTGCTCCAACTCCTGCCATCGGGCCAGGGGTGTCATTTCGGCAGCTCCCTCTGACTTATAAAGTGCACCTTGCATTTCTGATTCTCTGTGGTACGCGAGTTGCAGTCTGGAAAGGGGTGGGTATGTGTGCTGGAAGCCTCTGTATTCTACCTCGTAATCCACCAAGTGATGTGGGAGCCTTGGCACCCGTCTGCTGCAGACATCAGGATCAGACTCTGTTATTTCACTGGCTCTGGACATCTTATTCCATGGCAATCACAGACTATCTGGCTCGAAGTACCATGTTGAATGGATTTAAAGGACTGTACTGGCACTGTACTGGCATTGTTATTTAATTTGTGATCACTAGGGGGCGTTGGCAAGAACGCACAAAGCCAGAGGTCGGTGCTCAACTGATGCTCCGTTTATTATGCACGCTCTCACATACATATGGCACGTGTGTGGTGTCTAAATAAATAAAAAAAAAATATATACATAAATGAAATAAATACACTATACATAAGATCAACAGCAGTAAATATTTAAATAAAACAATTAGACAGAGTGCCATTATCTAACGGCGCATTACTGTGCATAAGCAGATACAACAGCTATAAACATGCCAAACAATACTGACTGAAAGGATGATTCACAAGCAAAAACCCTATATTGGTTAGCATATTAATATCTAAATAATCATAATGCAATACACAAACTTGCTGTATTAAATGTGCGCACTATAGATGGCTGGATTCGCTCCTGACTCACGCACTTATGAAGATGAGGCAGTTATGATAAAACGTGCGTAACAGCTTAAAACTCAAATTCTCACACTAAGACAAGAAACAAGATGTTAGAAGCATAAGATATAAACAACACACTTATTTAGAACGCACACACAATGAAAGTAACTTTATAGCTAGCGGTTGACAGAGCTGTAAGAACTAAAAATGCCGTCCTTCTTGTGGGCGGGCCAAACTAATCTGTCAATCACATATCCACATCAAATCAGTAAATAGTATGGAAAGTACTGGGCCTTTTCAACAATAGAACTTAGAAAATAGATATATCTATCTATCTTGGTATTGAAAGGTTTATTATAATGAAATTAAGATAAATTTCTGTACATGATGTTGTGGTTACATCACAAACTGTGGGCAGAGCCGCAAACATATTGCAGTATGTCATTAATGATTGAATGATCAGATTAATTTAATTTGCAAATTGATGCTGACATTACATTATGCCAACCCCGCCAGCGTTTTTTAAAAAAGTTGCCAGCCACCGCCAGGGTTTTTGATCATTTTCACAAAAATGTAATGGCCCGTAGAATATTTTGTTGTATGGATATCTGAGTATGCAATATATCAAAAGAAAGAGCAGACCCTCTGCTTTATAAAAAAAAAAAAAAAATGCATTCCTTTTTTATCGAAACTTAAATATGGGTAAGTTTCATAAAAAAAAGCAACATTTTGAACAAAAAGCTGAGAAAATCACGTTTTTGTCAGAGACTACATCCAGATCAGATTCAGAGTGATGATCAAACACAGATGGAGTAGATCGAGTCCATCAACACCCCTAATGCTTTCACAGTCCTATAGCTCGTTCTGGGTTGACATTTCATTCAGTAACATTAGGCAGTTTTGATTTATATGATGTTTAATGTTGATGATCACGTTATTTTACATATGCATCTGCTTACATATGATCGCTTGTTTTTTCGCGTCTTCTTCGCCTGTGTTTTGATCAGGAGATTCTGTACTCATTCAGAAGATGCGTTATAGCGCCCCCTAGCGTATAACAGTGAAAACACGGAAACCCGGAAAATTCCGTGTTTGGCAGGGAAGCGTTTTCTCACAAATAACAGAAAATTCCGTGTTTGGCAGGAAAAGAGTTAAATGGTGTCGAACTGAAAGAGAAAGTTTGAAGGCTGAGGTCGATCATTATCATAAAGTAAACCCTGATGAGGTGATCATGACCCAAATGTGAAATGCTGAGGTTTTGTTTGACCCTGAAGGAGTTTATTTTGTGATAATGACTGACTGTGTGTACACTTATCCCACTACTGCATGGCTACTAATTAAATCAATATGAAAGTATATTTTGTAAGAAAAAAGATTGCGGCATGCTAGTTTTTTAGTTGACCTAACCGCTCTTCATTAGTATCAAAGCTTGTTTACTCATGAGCATGTTCGTCAGCATGTTTTCTGCGATGGTGGCTTTTGCATAAGGGATCTTGGGATCTGTTTCCGGCTGTGTTTAGAATGAATGCACATGTTCAGATGGCACAGGGAAGATCATTCATCAGGGGTTTTGAACAACAGTACACATGGGCAGTGAGGAGGCATTTATCTCCCCGGAACAACACAAACACAGAGCTGCTGCCCTGGAGACTTCAGCTGCATGCTTAAATCACCATCCCTCTTCATATTCCACTGTGTCTAATTAGCCAATTCAGTCCAGACCACATTTATAGACCCGATGGAACATACAGACACACACACTTATACACACATGCACACAAAGAGTCTGTCCTGGAATTCACATGTAAATTAGATTGCAGTTCATAGAGCTTTGTTCCTACGGTGTGGGCGTCTGACTGTAGACATTGAAGACGATCTAGTGGAAAGACCTGGGCATATGTTCGATTAAAAGCATCAGATTATGCATTTGCGTGTTAATAAATGCAATAATCATATTCCAAACTCGACACAGGCAGCCATCCGCCCCAGCTTGCGATTGAGATTGGGCCAGTATGTTCTCTTGAGGAGAATCACACTGATGTCTTCTGACAAGCTTCATTCCACAGGAGAGAGGGGTCTGTCACCAGGACACCATCGCCCAAACGTTTGCCTGAGGCCGTCTTCCCCACTGACTCACATTCTACAAACAAGACACTAAAAATAACAGCGTCGAAAAGGTAGAAAAACAGCATGAAATATCCATGAAAAGTCTAGTGTAAAATTTTCTTTAGGAACTCTTTCTATTGAAAATTGCTTTAGATTGTTTTTTTTTTTCTTTCTGAAGACATCGCTAACTCCATTTGAAACCGATTTGTTTGAAACCAAATTTATCCAGAATTAGAAATGCTTCACTCAGCCTTTAACAAAAAAGAACTTAATAGATGTGATTCTAAAACATTGACTTGCACATCTAAAAGGAAAGCAATTTCAGGCATATATTCCAATTAAAAAATTCTGGAATGGTACCATGCTGAGTCCACCTTGTGGGTGGGTAAATTTTGGTTTAAAAGTGCATGTTAAGAGAAACGTATTTTTCAGTGTGCTGGGGCACCTCATGATCATTTCTGATGATGAAAGTCTAAACACCCCAGGTTGCATCCTTTAATGATGTTTCAGAAAACTGCACTGTGATTATTCATCTGCAGAGATGAATGTTTTTGTGAAATTTTTTTTTTTTTTTTTTTCATTAAACATTTTGTACTCATAGATTCAACTTAGCTTTTCTAAATGATTCTTTACCTTTTGTAGCTAGTGTTAGGCTAATATTAAAATGAACACTCAACTAATCAGATAATTACGTGATCAATGTTTGTGACAGGAATGCAGCCTAGAGCAACACGAAGGCTGCTTTTATTTCATTATAAAATATAGATTCACCCTCATCTTTGAGAATATTTGATTAGAGAAGGCTATTCATAAATAAAACACAATACAAGTTTAACTTGAACTTTCTGGGAACATCTCAATGGAAATTTAACTCCACATCTGTTAACCCTGATGAACAAGAAAAATTATTCAATATTTAAATACTTAACCCCCCCCCCCATTAAATAAAGTTTTACTCCAAGAGGAATGAATAGTAAGTCTGAAAAACATGTTTAACATCCTTCCCTCGCACTTTGTAGCAAATCCTTCCCTCGTGGGTCAAAATGACCCGAAGCCCTAAAATTATACTTTTTTTGTCCTGAACTTATTTCATTTCATTTTGATAATTTTTTTTAATGCAATTTTTTTGTTGTTGAGATTTTTAGTTATTTTTTTATTTTATTTACCTTTTATATTACTAGATTTTATCAATAGATAATACATAAATAATTGTATGTCTTTGCCGACCTCTTGTGGAAAAATAATAATATAACCTATTTCATGACTCTTGCCACTAGATGGCCTTATAGCTCTATGTGGAGCAAATGAGCTGTTCCGCTGGGTCCTAAAATAATTTTTTTGGTAACGTTTTAGCATTTTTAGTTTGAGTTTTAGGTTTTTCTGTGTGCACTGAAACATTCCTTGCATTACATTCATTCCTATGGGGGTCAAATTGACCCGCGAGGGAAGGATTTGTTACTTTTTTAAATTTCAACCACAAAACTCCTTGAATCCAGTCAATTTTTTTGTGTATTCGTGGCTCAAGTGCGACAAAAGTCCTAGGGTCTTGGACCACACTCAGATGAACACTAAAAATGAGTTTCGGGTCAAAATGACCCAAGGGAAGGATAAGGGGTAAAATGATACACTCTGGTGAGATGAAGAATCCAGTCAAATGAGCCTGGTTTATTTTAAGGCCTCATAAGTGCCACCATTTTGAGATCATGTGACGAGTCGAATATTCTCTGACAAACTAGCATGTCAAAACAGAATTGCAAAAATAATTCCTTACACGTTTCCCAAATGCTCTTTCCATTTGCCATTGGTCAAAAAACAGATAGCCCTGTACCAAAGTCACACCATTAGTTGAGCCAATGTTACCTCAGTATTTACAAAGTGTTTCTGAGGGAATCGACATGCTAATGTCTTCCTTACAATTATCTCTGCATATTATGCTGTGCTAGAAGCGTAGAAAAAATTGCTTACTTCACCTTTAACCATATTTGGCCCACAAGGTTTCTCATAAATACTTCAGACAGCTCGGAGAATAATCCCCATTAGTACTCGGCTCTCTTCTTTCAGAAACATCCTCAGGCAGGTGTATAAAATCTATTCCAATGATGCCATTACAAACACCTCTCTTCCATTTCTTACTGAAGCACCTGTTTAAAAGCCTTCTATCTCTTTCAGAAACTATTAGCGATTTGCTGATGACGAATGATGCTGAATTTAAGGCCATTAGTTAATTAGTAGATCATAACATCCCTGAGGACAAAAGAAGCCCCAGAGTGGCTTCCTCTATCAGAACCGTGTGTCATTAGATGAGAGAGAGACGCTAATTAGAGGGCTGAAAGAGTCTAGATATTATATAAAACCTCCCTGAGCTCGATGCTGTACACACGCACACATTTAAATGTAATATACAGGCCTGTTGTCTCCCCGCATAGAGAATGCCTAAATCTAATTTTGGGGTTTCAAAATCAATAACCTTTTGCTAAAAGCCAGGCTTGTTAGTGCGAGAGGTGCATCTGGGAAATGGAAGCCATATGAAACAAAATTCTGAGGTGAGATTGAGGTGTTGCCACTTTCATGTTGTTAGAACAGTCGATTTCGAATAGGCCACGTTATATGTGACAGTGCAAGAGAATAAAAACAGTCATTAGGGTCTTGCATCCACTTAGGCTGCACCTCATTAAAAGAATAGATTAAATGTATTTTAAGAATTATAAATTAGCTTAAAATCAGTAAGAAATGTCATTCACAACTCGTTTAGCTTCCATAATGTAAATATATAATATATACTGTATATGTATAATGAAACAGGATATTGTATGGCAGAACACTTGATTGGATCATCAAAAGTGGGGTGGTAGGAGAGGATGATAAGAAAATAAGAGCGCTTTGTTAAAATGATTTTGCAGGCATAGTGTGCACTGATGAATCATTAAGTAAACCATTAAGTAAATAATTATTAATCATTAAAGCCAGGAATGGTTTCTTTATTTTTAAGATCGGGCACGGCTACTTGTAACTTGAATGTGCGAGACTTCCATGGTCAGCCGCTTCCAGTTATTTTACCTGTATAAAAACAGTCTTTTAAGGCGGGCATACACTGTGGGATTTTTGTGCGATTTCAGCAAGGTTACCTACTCACACTGTTTGAGTAGATCGCATGCGATGTAAAGCCAAAGCTCACGATTATTGTGCTCACACTGTGCGGTCCGATCGTCGAGCTCGACTTGACTGCTCACACTATACGTGTGAAATATGCGCGATAAACCCCCGTGCCTAGTTGCCTGCCATGGTGTAGGCTGCTAATAGAGAGATAGCCTATGGTCAAATGCATCAGCTATCAACATCGAGGATTTAGCATTTCCAATTTATGTATTTAAATTATTATTATTATTGTTAGGGTAGGCCTACTTTTATTATTAAATTGACATTACATTTCATTTCCCCCCCGCAACAATTTCATAACGCATCAATGCCTGACATGCTGCATAATAAAAGAGATTGATTAGCTTACTCCTCATTAAAATTAAATTATTTAAAAACATTTAGGCCGATTATGGCTACAATGAATTATAGGCCTATAATTTCACTAGGCTATATGGGCCACAAGAGAAATATTAAGAAAATAAATTAAGACAGTTATAGGCTGCGTTATCAGCATATGCTGAAGTAGATTTGTCTCTGTGAGAATATGCGCCGAAAGCTCTTAAGATTTTAATTCCACTTTCTGTAGTGAATAATTGACTGGGTTTGAGTCAATTTTGAGTCACCGAGATTAGGCTACTCTCGCGCACATTGCGTTTGCAAATTTAAGTTTGCACATTGCGTGATATTCACTGAATCGCCTTCATGATTTAAAACGGGGAAAAAAATATTGCGACGTGACATTTTTCTTTATCACCAATTGTCAAATGATGGACAACGGTTCACATTTCCCGTGATCATAAAATTAAGTAAATATTATATAATAGTAAATAAAAGTAGATAGATAGTAAATAAAGTGTGAAAGTGAAACAAGTAAATTAATGATCAAGTAGGCTAGCTAAATTAATAAAAGAGGCGCTGGATAGGCTACACGGCGGTTTGGAAGACTTGGATTATCCATTTTACAACACGAACCAGAGGCATTGCTGCTATTTGATAGCTGCCTACAGAACTTAAAGATCTCCCTCTTTTCGTTTTCTTTCTTGCTGCATTAAAGATGAAATGGTTCAACTTCTGCTTTCGCGCAGGCGCAGTGAGGGGAAAGTAGGGCAATCAGTTCGTAGCTCTGCTTCAGCTGTGCGATACCCGCACGAGGGGCGACCAGCATTTCTGACATGCCAGAAATTCATCTGACCATCCGATTGCCGATCGGGAGAGGTTTATTGCCTCTCGTTTCCCTCTGTACACTCCACGAACACCTCACGACAAACGACGCACGACATAGCTGAAAATCGGCCCGACCCAAAAAAAGAGTCGCACAAGTCAGAATTCGTCTCGAAATCGGACGAAAATCGCACAGTGTATGCCCAGCTTTAGGCTGTTTGATGTTGCAAACTGGTATTTGTTTGCAGGGCTCAACGCTAAGGATTTTTTCTACTGGCCCAGTCGGGCCAGTGGTTCAAATTTTTACTTGCCCCACCACAAAAAAGTAATAAATAAAATAAAATAGGCCTAGTTATTGTTTTTGTTGTTTTTGATCCATGTAACCTTAATAAATAAAGTTGACTCCAAAAAGCCTAACTCATATACATTTTAAATATTGTTAAAGACAGTCTGTAATGAAATAAACAAATTAATAGAATTACAATCAACAGCACAAATAAATACAACAGAACAAACATACAAATGAAAAACAGTTCTTTTCTGGTTTTTCACGTAGGTCTAAACTAGATATTCAGGTACAGAAATAGTAATCAAATGTAAAATATCACTTCATAGTCTTCACTGTATAAATATAGATTAACCCTTATTAAAGTTATTCAGTCAAGAGCAGTGAGTGATATTTTTTTCTGTCTTTTGTTATCTCGTCTTTTATGAGAAAACCAAAGACTGTATAAAAGGAGAAAATGCTTCCCTGCCATTGACGATATTTTCCGAATTTCCCTGTTTCCTTGTTATACAGTAGGGGCGCTATTACGCATCTCCTGAACGAGTACAGAATCACCAGATCAAAACACAGGCGAAGAAGAAGCAGAAACGAGCGATCTCATATAAGCAGATTGAATGAAATGTCGACCCAGGACGAGCTACAGGACTGTGAAGCTTTGGGGGTGTTGGTGGACTCCATCTAACCATTACTCCATCTGTGTTTTGATCATCATTCTGAATCCGATCCGGATGTAGTCTTTGACAAAAATGCAATTTTCTCAGCTTTTTTCATGAAACATACCCACATTTAAGTGTTGATAAAAAAAATGCATGAAGCTAGAATAAAGCAGAGGGGTTTGATATATTGCATGTTCAGATACTCACACAAGATATTCTGTGGGCCATAAAACTTGTGAAAATGACAAAAAACGCTGGCATATTTAATGTTTACGTTCATTTAAAAGACATAACCGACTATGTTTACGATGCTACTCGCCAAGACAGACATTTTGACATAATTTTGTGTGAATATTTGCATGCTGTGAGATGCGTGGGTGCGCTTAGCTAGTGTTGCTGCGCCGCTCAAGAACCAAACTGAGAGACACGGGCACTTTCTTGTCTATGTGCGCTTTAATATTTAAATAGCCAAAGCTTACAAATGCTCAAATTACCAGTGAAGATGCAGCACTGGCCCGAGCGGGCAGGTGACAGTTCCATCAACTGCCCCGAGTGTCTTTCACGCTGGCCCCGGGCCATCGGGCAGTCCTTATTGTCGAGCCCTTGTAAGAAATCATTGATGACAAGCCATTGTATTTTTAGAGAAAAAATACTATACAGCGATACTAATAATAGTGATGCTGAAAATGTAACTGCTTCAAAAACAGTGAAGTTACCTTGATACTGAGAAATGTTATGTTGCTTTTCAGTTGCAAAACTGAAAAATTTTATTCATAAAGTCGCGGGGCAGTGCTGACAACAAGTTTCTGTGCACATATACACTCACCTAAAGGATTATTAGGAACACCATACTAATACTGTGTTTGACCCCCTTTCGCCTTCAGAACTGCCTTAATTCTACGTGGCATTGATTCAACAAGGTGCTGAAAGCATTCTTTAGAAATGTTGGCCCATATTGATAGGATAGCATCTTGCAGTTGATGGAGATTTGTGGGATTCACATCCAGGGCACGAAGCTCCCGTTCCACCACATCCCAAAGATGCTCTATTGGGTTGAGATCTGGTGACTGTGGGGGCCATTTTAGTACAGTGAACTCATTGTCATGTTCAAGAAACCAATTTGAAATGATTCGAGCTTTGTGACATGGTGCATTATCCTGCTGGAAGTAGCCATCAGAGGATGGGTACATGGTGGTCATAAAGGGATGGACATGGTCAGAAATAATGCTCAGGTAGGCCGTGGCGTTTAAACGATGCCCAATTGGCACTAAGGGGCCTAAAGTGTGCCAAGAAAACATCCCCCACACCATTACACCACCACCACCAGCCTGCACAGTGGTAACAAGGCATGATGGATCCATGTTCTCATTCTGTTTACGCCAAATTCTGACTCTACCATCTGAATGTCTCAACAGAAATCGAGACTCATCAGACCAGGCAACATTTTTCCAGTCTTCAACTGTCCAATTTTGGTGAGCTCGTGCAAATTGTAGCCTCTTTTTCCTATTTGTAGTGGAGATGAGTGGTACCCGGTGGGGTCTTCTGCTGTTGTAGCCCATCCGCCTCAAGGTTGTGCGTGTTGTGGCTTCACAAATGCTTTGCTGCATACCTCGGTTGTAACGAGTGGTTATTTCAGTCAAAGTTGCTCTTCTATCAGCTTGAATCAGTCGGCCCATTCTCCTCTGACCTCTAGCATCAACAAGGCATTTTCGCCCACAGGACTGCCGCATACTGGATGTTTTTCTCTTTTCACACCATTCTTTGTAAACTCTAGAAATGGTTGTGCGTGAAAATCCCAGTAACTGAGCAGATTGTGAAATACTCAGACCGGCCCGTCTGGCACCCACAACCATGCCACGCTCAAAATTGCTTAAATCACCTTTCTTTCCCATTCTGACATTCAGTTTGGAGTTCAGGAGATTGTCTTGACCAGGACCACACCCCTAAATGCATTGAAGCAACTGCCATGTGATTGGTTGATTAGATAATTGCATTAATGAGAAATTGAACAGGTGTTCCTAATAATCCTTTAGGTGAGTGTATGTTTCCATGTGTGTGTGAGTCTGTGTCTGTACAGAACGTGCTTTTCATAGATAAATAAAACATTTTCATTGGAAAAACATGGAAATAGTTTGTCATTTTTATCCTGTTGTTTGTTATATTTATTTGCTTGGTCAGTGTTTTTGTGGATTTTGGTTCTTTTGTTAGCTATTGTAGGCTGTAAGGACTGTTGAAATAACTGAAATCATTTGGCGAAGTAATATGAAACTGTAATCGGTCAAAACCTGCCTGGAACTACTTTAGCTGCCCAGAAAGCCGGGGCCCCCAAGAATCATCGACACCTTTCTCCCCTCAAGCGACGGCCCTCATAGGCAGAGGGGGAACCAACTCTAGAGTAAGGCTAAATGCGATTCCTCCTTAAAAACAGATTTAAATAGGTGACACGTAACTTTCATGACATTCTATCAACAACCTACACATCCCAGTATAAACACTCTTGTTATTAAAGTGGTTAAGTTCACAAACCACTATAATTTGAACAAGCATATGCGTGATTTGGCATGGCAGCCAGTTCGAATAATAAATAGCCTAACCATTGCCTTACCTAATGCAGCAAAACATACATTTTCTTCAAATTCTGAATGGATTATTGCCTATAAGCGTGCATAAAAGCGCTCCCTTTATAATCACTAAGGTGTCACTCATCTTAATTCATCATGATCTCAAAGTTCTGCTAATCGATTAAGCTGACTGTACAATGAATATTTAGCCTACATAATGTCTACACTTTTTTGTTACAAGTTAAATTATAATGAGGATTCGAGTGTGCAGATCTCAGCACTGAACAAAAAGCATTTTGAGCGTCTGATTGGCCATCGCGTTCAAGAAATCATCAGATACAGTGCATCTGGAAAGTATTCTCAACGCTTCACTTTTTTCACATTTTGTTATGTTACAGCCTTATTCCAAAATGGATTAAATTCATTATTTTCCTAAAAATTCTACAAACAATAAGAAGTTTGTTTGAAATCTTTGCAAATTTATTAAAAATAAAAAATGAAAAAAAATCACATGTACATAAGTATTCACAGACTTTGCCATGACACTCAAAATTAAGCTCAGGTGCATCCTGTTTCCACTGATCATCCTTGAGATGTTTCTACAACTTGATTGGTAAATTCAGTTGATTGGACATGATTTGGAAAGGCACACACCTGTCTATATAAGGTCCCACAGTTAACAGTGCATGTCAGAGCACAAACCAAGCCATGAAGTCCAAGGAATTGTCTGTAGACCTCCGAGACAGGATTGTATCGAGGCACAGATCTGGGGAAGGGTACAGAAAAATTTCTGCAGCATTGAAGGTCCCAATGAGCACAGTGGCCTCCATCATCCGTAAATGGAAGAAGTTTGGAACCACCAGGACTCTTCCTAGAGCTGGCCGCCCGGCCAAACTGAGTGATCGGGGGAGAAGGGCTTTAGTCAGGGAGATGACTAAGAACCCGATGGTCACTCTGACAGTGCTCCAGCATTTCTCTGTGGAGAGAGGAGAACCTTCCAGAAGAACAACCATCTCTGCAGCACTCCACTAATCAGGCCTGTATGGTAGAGTGGCCAGATGGAAGCCACTCCTCAGTAAAAGGCACATGACAGCCTGCCTGGAGTTTGCCAAAGGCACCTGAAGGACTCTCAGACCATGAGAAACAAAATTCTCTGGTCTGATGAAACAAAGATTGAACTCTTTGGCCTGAATGGCAAGCATCATGTCTGGAGGAAACCAGGCACCGCTCATCACCTGGCCAATACCATCCCTACAGTGAAGCATGGTGGTGGCAACATCATGCTGTGGGGATGTTTTTCAGCGGCAAGTACTGGGAGACTAGTCAGGATCAAGGGAAAGATGAATGCAGCAATGTACAGAGACATCCTTGATGAAAACCTGCTCTGGACCTCAGACTGGGGTGAAGGTTCATCTTCCAACAGGACAACGACCCTAAGCACACAGCCAAGATAACAAATGAGTGGCTACAGGACAACTCTGTGAATGTCCTTGAGTGGCCCAGCCAGAGCCCAGACATGAACCTGATTGAACATCTCTGGAGAGATCTGAAAATGGCTGTGCACCGATGCTCCCCATCCAACCTGATGGAGCTTGAGAGGTCCTGCAAAGAAGAATGGCAGAAACTGCTCAAAAATAGGTGTGCCAAGCTTGTAGCATCATACTCAAAAAGACTTGAGGCTGTAATTGGTGCCAAAGGTGCTTCAACAAAGTATTGAGCAAAGGCTGTGAATACTTATGTATATGTAATTTTTTTTTCTTTTTTTCTTTTCTTCTTTTCATTTTTTTCTTTTTAATAAATTTGCAAAGATTTCAAAAAACTTCTTTCACATTGTCATTATGGGGTATTGTTTGTAGAATTTTGAGGAAAATAATAAATTAAATCCTTTTTGGAATAAGGCTGTAACATAACAAAATGTGGAAAAAGTGAAGCGCTGTGAAGACTTTCCGGATGCACTGTATGTTTGTGATTAGCTACATTGCTCAACGCTGCAAAAATACGTTGTAAATAGAAACCTATTTATATTAGTTTTGACCACAGACTGTAAAAAAAGATGGACGACGCAACTTCACTCTCTTCCACTGTAGCCGTCAGTGTCCCAATATGGCACTGACATATTGAGTCTTGAGTCTGCGCAGTAGTGAGTGCGAAGTGGAGCTGCGGTAGGTCCCGCCCACACTCACGCAGAATCAGTTAATACAGTTTACTGCAGAACAATTCATTATGTTGGTGTAAAATAAACAGTTATGGAAATGTAGAAATTAAATTAAAGCTCCAATCTCCTCCCGAAGATCCAGAAAAAAGTCTGTTGGTGCCTCAGTGACTACTTCGCTCAGAGAAGCTGTCAATTTCAGCTGTCAATCATGACGTCACACCCCTGTTTTTATAGCATCAAAACTAAAACCAAACTTATGTAAAGAACTAACATCAGCATGATTAAAAACTGCCTAAAATGACAGAAACTTTTTTCAAAATTTTTTGAAGTGTAATTTGTTTGTTTAGTTGACCTGGGGGCGATCGAGATGCGTTGGCTTTACTTTTCAGGACTCGTGTGGCACACCTGGTTTCAACGCTCTCAAGAGCACAATCACCAAATATATTTATGTTTATCAGTTTATGATGAAAGTATTCGCGAGAGTGCAGAATTCAGTCCTGAATAAAACTCCGGCGTTTCAGCGATTATTAATCTTAATGCTTCTGATTGGCGATTGCATTCATAAACTCAACAGAGTCGTGTGTGATTGATTATAGTGTACAACGCTGTAAAACGCATGAAGTATTATGCAACATGAGCAGATCTAAATTTAATGCCACAATCGACAGTTTTCATTTAATTTAAATTTTCACCGAATTACTAGATTTAGTTTAAATGTGCAGGTGCATTTTTGGCCCAGGCCCCCGTTAGTTTTTCGGCCCGTGGCCAGCCGTACACACGCTCCGCCTATGACGGTCCTGTCTAGTGGCATGATTTCAGTATTGTGCAAAAATGTTTTTGGTAACAAATGCCATTGTACAAATTGCCAATTAACGTTTGCCAATTGTACTTGTCTCCCATGATTATACCTAGATAAAAGTGCGTAGTATTCGGCTGGTCATGTGATCTGAATATGATGACCATATTTAAATGGAATTAAACAGCTTTGTCTAGGCCACTGATGTGAGTCTCAAACAAATTGGCCTGGTTTCACAGACAGGTCTTAGATTAAGCCAAGATTAGGACATTTAAGTAGACATCTTGAAACAAAACAACGGCACTGACATATTTTAAGATATGTCAGTGCAAGTTGTTTTCAGTTAAAACCGCTCAAACATGCATTTTAGTCTGGGACTATGCTGAAGCCTTGTCTATGAAATCGGGGGATAGTGTTTGTTGACAATGCTAATCATTTTTTCGAGGTGTAAAACCTTTTTAAAAGTGAACAAAAACCTCATCAGTGACCTCCGGCGTGACGCACCCATCTCCCGACTCGGCCGACAGATCTGATTCCTCTCATCAGTGTCTCATTATGAAACAGAGAGGCGTTTAATTATTTATTTATTTTTCTAGGTTCCTGACACACATCTCTGACAGGAAAGCACTAACCGCAAGCGTCCGGTCAGCGTGCTGTTGCTCTGCTTTGAATCAATCAATATGCCTGGGCTGAATTTGGCCTGCAGGTAGCACATACAGATTGAATCATTTTCAGATGATCAGATGTGCAGCACTGATGCGAGGAGATGGCCGCTTACGCCGACTCGGCGCACGCGAGACTCTGTGGCACGTGGTAATGAGCCTGCGAGTCTCTGATGCCTGCCTGTTCCGTGCCCTGTGTGCCCACTAACGAGACCCTGAATGCATCATCGGCTGACTGTCTGCCTCTGTCCCGCGGTGTCATAATGAAGCTTGAGAGGCCTCACACCTCACAGACGCTGCTGCTCCCTGCCGCCCGATGCCTTTTAATGGCTTGTTTGTTTGCCTTTGTTTTATTCCTCCTTTTTAAAAGGCGACGGCACGTAGTCCCAACGAAATCGCCTGGGGCTCTCCTTGATGTTTATGTTGCATGGGAAGCGAATGGGATTGGAGCAGACAGAGCCGTTTATTGCCGAAGGCGAGTGCATCCGTACTCGATATCTGAATGGGGTTATTAACATCCCCTGTTTGCACCTCATGGATGGGATTTTTCAGCAATCATTTTCACTCATGTGCGAGGCGCTGGAACTCGAGAGAGAAAGATGTGTGCTTGTAGGTTCAGAGGGTTTTATATGGATTGGTGGAAAAGTCTCTGTGCTGCTCCAGCGAGAGGTTTAAGGCCATAATTCTAGCTTAAGTACAAGAGGTCAGCAGATTTGCAAACCGTAAGCAATGGACGCCGCAACAAAAAAATGGGAAAATCTAATACAATTACTTGAGGGACCAGCATCTTTCAGTGGCCTAGTAAACATGCCTGATTTGAAGTGGTTTTACATTTACATTTAATGCTTTAATGCTGCCAAATGCGTAAAGGGTTAGTTCACCCAAAAATGAAATTTCTGCCATTAATTACTTATCCTCATTTCGTTCCAAACCCGTAAGACCTTAGTTCATCTTTGGAAAACAAATGAAGATATTTTTGATAAAATCCGAGAGCTCTCTGACCCCATAAGACTGCAACGTTACTACCACTTTCAAGGTCCAGAAATGTAGTAAAGTCATTGTTAAAATAGTCCATGTAACTACATGGTTTAACCTTAATATTATGAAGAATGACAAATTTATTTAACAATTTCTTCTCTTCTGTGTCAGTATCTGAGCAGTATTCTGTGCAGCGCTTCCGGGTTCTACGTCAGAACGGCAGCTCATTATTGGCCGGATCCTGCGTCAGCACCACACAAAGAAACTGTTGAATAAAGTCGTTATTTATTTATTTATTTTGGTCTTATGGGTTTGGAACGACATGAGGGTGAGTAATTAATGACATAAATTTCATATTTCACTAACCGTTTAAGCATTTGGTAGATCCAAAGTGACTTACATTTCATTTTAAGGTATATATTTTTTAACTTGTTTTCCATTGTTATTGAAACCATGACCCTGGCATTGATAGTGTCATGTTCTACTATTTGAGCTACAGGAAATGTTTTAAAACAGTCTTAAAAATGAAGGTTCTTCAACGGTTCTTTGTGGCTTAAACACTTTTCGCTGTTTATGATTTGAGTTGACTTTTTTTTCTGGTGGTTAATGTTCTTGGTGTCAGTCTGTAGGCTATTTGTAGGTGTACTTGTTAGTGACTTAAAGCAACGGTTTCAAATTAATGTGCCATTTTATGTTGAAGAACAATTTGAAAATTCCAAGTGAACCCATGGCTCAAATGGTAGTTCTTTTCTTGGTTTTTAGACTACAAACAGAACAGCTTTATGCAGACTATTCAGAGTTATATATTAGTTTCGGTGTTCTTTTAAACCCCAGTAGAGAATTTGAAAGTTTTGTAGACCTTAAAATGTTCGTCAAGATGTATAACCCTTTTTTGGTTCTAATTGGAGCCTTTACACATTGCAAAAAATGCTTTTCTTAGTATTTTTGTCTTGTTTCTAGTCCAAACATCTAAAAATTCTTAAAACAAGAAGCATTTACTAGGCAAGCAAAAATTATTGTCTTGTTTTGGGGGAAAAAAACTCAAAATAATCAAAATAATCTTAATTCAAACAGAAAACAAGATTATTTTGTTTACCCCATTGGCAGATTATTTTGCTTATTTTAAGCAAAAACTCACTTAATTTTGAGTTATTTATTCCCAAAACAAGACAAAAACTTTTGCTTGCCTAGTAAATGCTTCTTAATGTAAGAATTTTTAGATATCTGGACTTAAAACAAGACAAAAATACTAAGTAAGAAAAGCATTTTTTGCAGTGTAGGTTTATTTTAAGTGTACATCATCTTCAAAGACAGAGAAAGTCTTGGATGAGCACTTAAATCTACTAGTGAAGGGCCGGCATCTCATGAAATTACTGTGATCCTACAGAATTGATGTTACCATATAAAACAAGGCCAATTAGTGTTAATGTCAGTGAACCAATATGTTGCATTAGCAGAGCAATAGCACAGCTGTACATAAAATATTGCATGCAACCCACACAACATAATGGGAGCCATATCAGAGTTCAAAAGAAGACAAATTGTTGGTGCGCATCTCGCTGGCTCATCTATGATCAGGACAGCAAGTCTTTGTGGTGTTTGAGAGCTATGGTATCCAGGGTAATGTCGCCGTACCACCATGTAAGATGAACCACATCCAACAGGAGTAACTGTGGATGCAAGAGGAAGCTGTCTGAAAGTTGTCCAGCTACTAACCCGGATTGTATCCAAAAAACATAAAGCCACAGCTGCCCAACTCACTGCAGAATTAAATGCTCACCTCGACTCTCCTGATTCCACCAAAACTGTTCATCGGGAGCTCCACAGAGTCAATAGTCGGGCTGCTATAGCCAACCATTTGTTCACTTGTGCCAATGCCAAATGTCCTTTTTTATTGGGAAACATGTATTGTTCTCTGAGTCCACCTTCACTGTCTTTCCCACATCCGTGGAGTTGCGGCGTCAACACCCAGACTGAAGCCCAGAGTGAAGCACGGGTGGATCAGTGATGGTTTGGGCTGCAATATCATGGCATTCCCTACTGTGCTTGATGGGCACGTCAAGGATTACTGAACCACTCTGGAGGACCATGTGCACTTAATGGTTCAGACATTGTACCCTGAAGGGGGTGCCGTGTATCAGCATGATAATGCACCAATACACACAGCAAGACTGTTGACAGAAAGGTTTGATGAACATGAAAGTGAAGATGAACATCTCCCATGGCCTGCATATATTTTCTGAGCCACTTTGGATTATTTTGAAAGAGTGAATCTGAAAATGTTTTCCTCCATCAGCATCACATAGTGACCTGGCCACTGGAAGAGGAATGGCTCAAAATCCCTCTGGCTACTGTGCAGGACTTGTATCTGTCATTCCCAAGACAAGCTGATGCTGTATTGGCAGTAAAAAGGAGGCCCTACACCATACTAATAAATTATTGTGGTTGCAGTTGCATAAACTTAGCCACTATGAACTAATTTGACCAACTGGAAATTAGTCAAGAGGTAATCAGTCTTACTTTTCTGGTTCAAATTAGACTGATCTACCTTTTTATGTAACTGAATTTAAAAAGTTAGGACCAGTCTTGAAGAAAAAAAATAGATAACTAACCTTTAAGACTAGTCTAATCTAATCTAGTCTATTAGGGCTGTCAAAATGTAAAAATATTTAACGCAATTAATGCAGCATGAGTTTTTTCGGTCATCCTTTGGCTGCGCTACAGTATATGATCACGCTATCATTCATTCAAGTGCTATTAAACCATTCAAGCATGAGCATAAGCATAAGATGCAAAAATAAGAACTTAAATCTGTACTGGCATGCTGTCTGTGAATCTCCTGTCTGTGACACACACAGGACTCATGTGCACAGAAAGGCACTTCAGACAGCACGCGGCCGCGTTGTTCTCTTTCGTGTTTGAACGGACAAAAACACACAAAAGTATGCCGAAAATGTCCGCTTTGTCGAGTATCCTAGTAAGCACAGTCTTAAATGAGTTACAAAGTATTAAATGAAGGCAACTTCAGGTGCATGTCAGATCCACATCTGCGTCATGTGCTTCAGATCTTAAAGTGACAGCAGCCTAATAAACCTGCTGCTGTGATGTCTGTCAATAATGTAAATCAAAGAACAAAAAGACAAAGAGAAAATCACTCACTGCTATTGACTGAATAACTTTTGTAGCTTTAATAAGGATTAATCTACATTTAATTTATAATTTATGCTGTGAAGACTGAAGTGTTTGATAACTTATGTATAATTTCTTTACCTGTTGGATCAAATATTTAAAATATACTCTCTTTATATTGTTTCTACATTAATTTGAAATTAATTAATTAAATGTGAAATTATTACAATATAAAAATATATTAAAAAAATGTAAATGTTAGGTGCGATTAATCGCGATTAATTACAGAAAAAATGTGCGATTAATTAGTTAATTTTTTAATCGATTGACAGCACTAATATATATTTTGTTATATTCAAGGACATTAATCTTAAATAATGAGTGCCGCATATGCTGTGATGAACAGCAGATAAAAACTTGCAGGAGTCGTATGATTCATACATTCATTTTTTAAAAGTCATGTAATCACTTCTAGGTTGAGACATCTGCAATCTCTAGTTTTCCAGCCCAGCGGACACCACGTTTCCACTCTGTTCCTAATAGACAAATCACTCAAAGCAACCCAAATATGGTGAGAAATCTCATTTAAAACCCTTCAGCCTGGAATTTCAAAGCCAGATCTGCCAACCCAAAACTGCTGCAGTGTCCTGATGACCTATGAATTTAATCGCATGACAAATCAGAAACACAAGGTAAGACAACCTGCAACCCCTGGGGAAAAGTTACAAAGATGAATTCATTTACCTGTTGTATTGTCTTTCATAGACGTGTCCTAAAGTATTTCTGTGAAGAAAAAAGACATTGCTAGAAAAAAAATAAATAAAATTTCGTGCACTTGTGCAGTGCACTTATTCACCTTTGTACTTTATCTACTCCAAAAAAGGTTTGTATTAGTACATCTAGGCAGAGTTTCTCTATTTGAAATAGTTTCTCTATTTAATCTGCAGGTCGTCTCTTCAGTGTAGTCTAGTTTTCATCATTGTTAGTTTAATTTAGTTTTTTTTCCTCCAGAGTTTTGTAGTTTTTGTTTAGTTTTAGAGACTTAACATTTTATTCTACAAGTAATGTTAACCACAGACCTTATTTTACTAATAAATTGAGAAATTCTATTCTAAAAGCCTACTAGAAAACAATTGCCAAGGGAAATTCCTAATTATAATTTTTTATGACTACAATATGAATAGCTTAATTGGATTAAAATGACAATTTAAATGTATCCAAAGCACCACTAGGAATCACTGCATTTGAGCTGTATATATTTCCCTCTAGTAGGGGGTGTGACGAGACACTTAGCTCACGAGACGAGACACGAGATTGGGTTCACGAGAACGAGATGAGACGAGATTTTTGCACAGTATTTTTCAAGAAATCCTCAATGACAAAATTCATGACTGGAAAAATAGTCTGCAGGTGCATTTTAAAATGTTTTAACTCATCATATTGTAATGAATGTCATTTCAGTTCTACTTTCTGAGTATGAATTATCAAATGCAAGGCCGTAACCATGTCTTGAACATTGGGTGGGACCAAAGGTTTGGTTAATTGAATAATTAACCCAGATAGCAACATAATGTAGATCCGGCCCACATCTGGAATGCGTTGAATCCACATGTACCAGATGTGGCTCGGATCTGGGCCGACACTATGTTGATGTCTGGGAATTTAAGAGAAGTAAGAGAAGTTCTAGGTCTGCAAATAATATTTTATTTAAAATATGCACATATTCACTTTTGTTTGTATGTCTAATATATCAAAAATGTAAAAAGCATTTCTTGTCTCCTCACATTCAGTAATGAATAACATCATTTTCAAAATGGCGAAATTACATTAAAAAAAAAGTTGAGTGGTTTATATCACTGTATGTTACTGTGGGTCGTCAAACATATCCATTGCAAAACAGTTGTCAAATATTAAATGTTTAGCTACTTATATCTTACCACGCATGCACTCTTTCACTGTAAAAACTAAAAGCATTGCGTTGGAATTCACAGTCATCTTCAGTGAATGTTAAGCCCCGCCTTCTTTGATCTGATTGGCCATCATTTTGACATTGACGAGCGCTGTTAGACAGCTGAGGCAGACCAGCCTAAAAATGTTAACTTTCAAACTGTCTGCCATCCTAACAACAAACAGAGCGGTGTGGAATGGAGAGCAGCATCAAGAAATATCATATATTGGGGGGGGACAATTTGACCATTTCCAATTATTGGGGGGGACTTGTCCCCCTTACGCCTATGGTGGTTACAGCCCTGATCAAATGCATTGAAAGACAACAATATACAAGCACTGTAAAAGGTTTTCAACAGACCTTACTGTACATGAATTATGATCTTAAATAACGTGTGTGACCTCCTAATTTAACTCCTTTCCACAAATCCAACATAGAAATAAAAACTGTATAACAAAAATAAATAACAGTTTTTTTCTTAGTCTTATTAAGTGCAAACAATAAGTGCAACTATAATCAAAGTACTCTCTCAATATTCAAAGTGCAAACAGAGGCCAGAGCTAAGAGGAGGTTACAACTACACATCCCAGCCTAAGAGGTTTGATATTGGGAGACAGGCTATTGTATGTAGCCTAATTTGAGCGCATCAGGGAGCTCGCGTTTTACTTACTCGAATTCATGATTGCACGTACTCTGTGTATAGGAAGCATTCTACAAGATAAGACATTTATCAGATGCTTAGGCTCTGTTGCGCAACGAATCCTCTGCCATGGTCTTGTCAGGCATCTCGTCATGTGATCAGTGAACTGTGATTCCTGCTGCGATACTGCAGCTCGTGCTGGATCAGCAGAGCAGACGTTTACAAGAGTTTACAATTGAAGTGACCGTTATCCAACTGAATTAAATGGTTTTTATTCCTATAAAAAAAGCAAAACGACAGAGAAGGAATGTAAACGTAGCGGTGGCATGTTCTATGCTAATTTCATTCACGCTCCGTCATGGCGATATTGCGAGACAGCTTTTCACTCGTCAAGAAATCTTGACACATTTTAATATCATGGCACGAGATCTCGTCACACCCCTATCCTATAGTATAGTAATATTAGCTTGTTGTTAAAGGCTCCCTGAAATAAAAATTTATGTTTTTTTTAGCTTAAAAAACTTTTTTAGTATGAATATGTTAGCCTTAAGGTTATGAATAAGCTGGTGTGTTAAAAAAAAATGACAATTCGCATTCGCATTCGCTTTCACTTCTATTTTGTAAATGGTGAATGGCACATAGTGCACTATATAGGGGATAGGGAACGATTCAGACAGTGTAAATATGCTTTCAGTTGAGGCAAATGAGGTCTGGTTTCACGTTAGTTTCACGCGCACACACACACACTCTGCTCCGGTCAGAAACACGAGAGCACAGAGCAGATCACATGTGCGAGTCGGCGCAGACCACAAAACATATCAGACCCATTTGAATTCTGCACAGAATGCTGTATTTCAAAGCGATATGGAGGAGATTATGATAAGAAACAGTTAGAGATTAGGAGGAAACTGTGGCTTTACCGAGCTGAAAGGCTCTAGTCAAAGTGTGATATAAACAAAACGCCATTGGCTGTTTTAAAAAAGGGGAGAGGCTGCTTGATATGTCCCGCCCTGTTTTACTGTTTCAGGGGAAATTACGTCAACACATTGAATAATGCTGCGCGTTTCAAGGCACTTCAGTGGGCCTTTAAGATAACAACGCAATACTCTATATTATAGTAGGTTATAACAATTTTACTAATACTTTTTGTTAAATTAAATATATTTGAAGTGAAGGCAACATTTCTCTTCACTTTGTCCACCATCATAAATGTCTTTTTTGGTAGAGTTCTTTTGTAGATTTTTTTTTTCTTTCTGAAGAATGCAAGCAGTGCTCCCTTAGAATTTGTCCAGAACAAAGTATCTTAGATCTCAGCATGTTGCACGCCTATAATGTCTGGAAACGCTGTCTAGGTAGGAAGCTTAGGTTTTGGAACAGAGCTTGTATATTATTCAGACATTTTCACATTGTTTTTTTCAGGCTGAGAATGGCGAGATGATTTAGCAGGCAGGAACAGTTTAGCCGTCCACAGAGATGAACAGTTGTGTCAGTGAAGCTTGTCAAGTTGTCAAAGAAGAGCAATAGCAGCATCAAGCTATCTGAGAATTAATCTCAACACCAATCAAAATTGTAAAGATTTGGGGCTGGAGAGCTGGTCTAAGCCTCTTAGAGCGCCCATCATTTTGATATCAGGTTAAGATGTTGGAGTCTTTGGTTATGCCAATCATGTGTTCGAAAACTCGAGATCAGACACGTATGACATTGCAATAATGGCGCTGTAATCGAATTCTAGCAAGCCAGTCACAATTTTTCCATTCGCCAGCCCTCGCCGGTGTGCCGGCTTTATCTCTAGAGGAAGACATCACACAGAGCTGTGAGTAAACCCACACACACTTAAATTTATCAGATGACATGGCTTTGCTTCCATCAAATAATCTTCAGTGAAGATAATAAAGAGATTAAACACTTCTACTTCTGGACGGGTTTCTCCGTGGAGCAGATCCAAAACTGTTACGGATGGTGGAGCTCATTCATTGGCTAGTTATTTAGAAAGAGGGGGAAATGGATTCTGCACTTTGACTATGACTAATACAACATTCAGTTAAATGTATAAGAAGCCAGTGAGCCGTAAAGAAGCAGGAGAGGCTTAAGACTGAGCCGAATAATACACACTCATGCTCAAAGAGGTAGGAGGGTGAAATACTGAGATTAATGAATTGTTTCTGTACGATGTGGGTATGCTGATCATCACTTGGCTGCTGGAACTGAGAACTACTATAAACCCAGCAATAGAGTTGTTGGTAAAACCACACAGAATCTGTGGCTACAGGAAGTAGCAAGTGTGTTTGTTAAATATTTTGTCTAATTGACCCTTTGCTTCCATCCATCCATCCATCTTTGGGATGTGCTGGAGGAGACTTTACAGAGTGCTGGACTCTTGCATTGTCAATACAAGATCTTGACCAAAAATTGATGAACCTCTTGGCGGAAATAAATGCTGTGATGTTATTTCCAACCAGGCTATAAACATCACCATCACTAAGGGGCTGTTTACACCACACCATTAAAAACCATTTGGCCGTTCATTTACACAACAACGCGTTTTGGGGGCCTGAAAACACAAATTTTTCAAAACTGGTTTCAAAGTACAAGTTTTTGAACATGAATTTGTGATAACGGTGACGTCATGCGCATGCATATTACATGCTCAGTCTATAGGCGTGTAGTGTTTCTTTACAAAGTGGCATCGCCAACTACTGGCCTGGCAGCATAATACAGCTTTTTTAGTCGTCACAGTCGTTTTAGTAGTTTTACTGATGTATTTTATATCACAGAATAAAACACAAATATATCTTGAGCTTGTGTTTACCACAGACCTTTCAAGCTTTTAACCAAAAACCCATTGATTTCAGGACGATGAACCAGAAGTGTTAAAATGCTAACTTGTTTCCAGGTTTTGACCTACAAAAGTACATCATCCCTGCACCATTCTATTGCATTTGAAAATAACATACCCTAAACACATTTGCTAAAAATCTTTTAGCAAGGTTATAATATCAGAAAAAAAACAAATAGAGCTGGTTAAAAACAGTTGAGCTGGTAATTAAAATGTGTTAGTTTATAAATCATGCACTATGGTAAAAGTGTTTCGAGGTCATAAAGTATTGAGCAAGGAACTGCGCAAAAATAAGTCTTTATTGATCGATGATCTGCCCCTGTATCATTATTTGTGTGAAAAGGAACACTAGTACCAGTAAAACACAAACAAAATGTATTAATTTCAGCTGGAAACTGCAGTGAATTGTATGTATGGTATATGGTTTTGGAGTTAAAATGTATTAACTGCAGAAATGTATGCTAGATGCATGTTTTTTCCAAGGTTGAATGAATAGAACTCTCAGCCCCATTTAACAAATTTTACACCACTTAAATCCATTCTGTAGATTTTCCCCCCATCAAAATCAGAGCAGAAAATGCTAAAAAAAAAAAAGCTTTGGTCAGGGTCAGGTTATGCATCTAAAAAAAAACTTTATAAAAGTACACTATGTCAGGTACAAAATCTCAAAATCAATCAGGCAAACATGCTAAATATGTTAGTTGTTTTGAAATGGCTATGCAGCAATTTGTGATAATATTAAACATTTGTATTAGCTTTCCAGTCATGCACATCATGTAAGATATAATCAGGTTTGAACAACATGAGCTGTTTTACTGGCAGACAAACAATGCTTTTATAATGATAAACTGCACAATATTTTCCATGTTCTTGTTACTTTAGTTACCACTGGTAAGAGGTAAAAAGTTATTAAAAAAATATATATATATATTTCTCTGAATGGCTAAATATTTACCACTGTGAAGCTGCTTTGAAACAATTGCCATTGTAAAAAGCGCTATATAAATAAAGGTGATTTGATTTTGATTTTTGATTTGATAAATGCTATAGAGGATGAGTCTTTAGTTCTACTTAATAATACAAAATCATACATAAACTGAGATGGTCGCAGTGTATTACATGAAGCTTAGCCGTTAAGCATATTATATGGGGCTGAAAAAATTCACAACAAACTCAGATGACTTGGATTTTCAATTTGATCCTCCATTTGATTTCCTTTCATGCTCGTAATTGATGTTTTTTTTTTTTTTTTTTTTTTGAGCATGTAAGCAACAGAAGGTAAGTGCTGCATGATGGGTCTTTCAAAGGAAATGTTTTGTGAACGCTTCTAAATCTGTGTTTTTATCTTTATGCTCTTCATTATGCTTTAATGATGATCAGTGGGATTGAAATGCTCTGTTTGTCAGCGAGGACATCTCAAGGTTGAAGCACTCACTGTAATCAGCCAGTGTTGGCTTGATATGTAGAAATAATCTCAATTAAACTGTGCGTGAGACGGGATATGCAGGAACATATGCACTGTTTGCTTTGGGTTTTGACACACAGCAAACATCCCAACCATTTACAGTCAACAGAAAATTATATTTGCAACTAATTTTTGGTGATAGTCTGGGGTGGGATTGATTTTTATCCATAACGAATTGGATTGTAAAAAGTGAGCATTCTATACAAGACCTAGATGGGAGTCTGCAGTCCTGATACACTGCCAGCAAGGTTTTTTTTTAAAGTTAGCATGGCCCTGTTAGCCCTTGCTGGAACATGTAACTACACCATCTGGCAGCAAAAAGCATGTTCCTCCATTAACTTCAGTTCTGACATTTTGCAAGTAACATTTAAATCGCAAATATTTCATTTAATAATAGTGGATATTTTGCCACTGACTGAAATATTTCAGAGGACTCTAAAATTGGATTTGTGTTTGAAATTGATATTTGTTCTTGTTTGCTGTCTTTGACGTCACAGCTCAGGATGGTTGCTAATGTAGGTTTAATAGGGCTTTCACACTGGGCACGTTTGCTACGGTCTGAATCCGAGTGCGTTTGATCCAGGCGCCCCCCGCAGCATTGGTCAGGTTTCACATTTACTTGATTCTCGCACCCCGGTGCATTTGCAATCATCTTACGTTATCACAAATAAAAATTTAGACGCGTGTCAATATATTGGTATATTTTAAAGGGGTCCTTGATTATGATTTCACTTTTTTAACTTTAGTTAGTGTGTAATGTTGCTGTTTGAGCATAAACAACATCTGCAAATTTGCGACGCTCAAAGTTCAATGCAAAGGGAGATATTTTCTTTTACAGAAACCGGTTTTTAAGGACTGCAACAAACGGCTGGTAGGGACTACAACGAGCATCTTCACGGGTTAGTGACATCACTAACCCTAAAATTTACATAAACCCTGCCCCAGGGAACACGTAACAAAGGCCATGTTGAGAAGAAGAAGAGTTGTTGTAGTAGAGCACATTTAGGAGTCTGCTCAAGCTGTCGCATCCGTCTTTTCACATTTATTGCAATACAGTATGTAACACAAATGCAATAGTATGCCATAAAAGCTAGATGACAACACAAGTTATAACCATAATTAAACTAAACTATACCTGTTTTATCTCCATGCAGCATATATTCTCTTGCTCTGTGCATCTTACAACAGTTCCCACACAAGCGATTTATAGATGATCATGACAGAATATGTTAATCGATGACTTGAAGATAGTTAACTCCACATCAGCTACATAAATTCATCAACTAACCATTCAGAAACGTCCTGTTGCATTCTACATGTTGTCACTTCTTATTGAGTCTCTCCATCTTTGTCCGACTCCGGTTTGAACATAAAAGGCTGAACAGTTTCAGACCTTTTCAGTGCGTGTCTGCGTCGGAGCTGCTAACACGAGCTCTTGAAGCTCCGCTCTCTTCTTGAAAGGGGGCCGGGAGCAGCAGCTCATTTGCATTTAAAGCGACACACACAAAAACGCATTTTTGCTCACCCTCAAAAATGACAATTTTAACATGCTATAAAAAATTATCTGTGGGGTATTTTGAGCTAAAACTTCACATACACACTCTGGGGACATCAGAGACTTATTTTACATCTTGTAAAAAGGGGCATAATTGTCACATGTCTGTCTTGTCTTGTTTAGCACATGTTGGGTTTTTGTTATTTTCTGTGCATGTGCTTGTGTTTTGTCATTTAGGTGTGAGCACATGGCTCGTCACGTGTTCCTTGTGTCATGTGCTCTCCTGTCTATTGTCTTGATCCCACCCCTCTTGTTATCTGATTATTGGTTAATTTGCCCCACCTGTTCTTCCCCATTACCTGCCTTGTTTGTCCCCTATTTAATCTCCTTGTGTCTTCAGTCCTGTGCTGGATCGTTGTTTGATGTCTTCTGTTCCCTGTCGTGCTTCACATTCCTGCTCCTAGTGTTTAGTTTATGTTAAGTTTGGTTTTCCCCCTCGTGGGTATTTTGTTTGTGTTTGCTTTATGTTATTATTTAATAAAGAACCACCTTCTTCCTGCAATTGAGTCCTCGCTCCCTTTTCATTGTAGCACACCCTGACAATAATAGGACCCCTTCAATCAGTTTGGTGCTATTATATGCAGCAGAATGAATGACACTTGCGTCTCCTGTATGTGCGTTGAAAGAAGACGGCTTTCTGCTGCTTGCAAACAGACTCTTTTAAGGAGACAGCGGATTGCGAGCCATTCATTTCCCACTCAGACTCTACTCACTACTGCATGCTCACTCTCACTCGTATCCCAAGTAAATCATCACCATTATCATCCCCTACATGTGTTTTGTTGGACTAATAAAATCGTAATTTTTTGCTTTCACATTCACGTGAATCGTGCCACAGTTCCAGTGCAACCGAACTCAGACCACCTCCTACAGGTAGCCTCGGGTCTGGTACTCTGGTGCGTTCCCGGGTCCGCATGACAGCGTTCAACATTACAAATTTTTTTTATGCGAGCCATGCCCCGTTTCAAACTAAACTGCCAATGTGAAAGCACCTTATTGTTATTGTAGAGCCATCTAACAGTCATTAGCCCCTTTCACACATACAGTCTTTACTGGTAAATTACCGGTAACAGATCATGTGTGAACAGGACCTTTTCAAGAATACCAGTAAATTGGTTCTGGCAATTTACCAGTAAGGGAAATTGTAACATTACCAGTAAATTACCAGTAAAGTGCTCTGTGTGAACGCAGAATGAAGATTACCGGTATGAGCATGTACGAAGTCAGAACGCGCTGACGTAAGAAGTCTGCTTTTGGCCAATCAATGCTCTTATAAAGATGACGTGTTTACTCTGCACTGTTTACAGTAAGTAAGCTTTTTAATAGTTTTTCTATTTAAATATGAGCTAGATGATCATCTTTGACTGTTGCGCCATGTCTTGCAGCTTTTTCAACGTGTCCCAGCTTTCTTTTCCATTCATCAGCGCTGCGGCTCTGCAGTTGGATACTATTATGCACGTCTCATGTTTTTAAGAGCAAAAACGCGTTCTGTTTGATCATCCCCTTACGCCTGTCACTCAGATGTCAAAAATGTTGTCAAACTGAACAGATAGTGAAACTAAAGCTCTTCTCCTCATGTGGGAGAATGAAGACAACGGCATATCATTTAAAGATAATTTCCAATGACTGACATCTTAAAATTTATCGGTATTTTGGTGCTGATGTGTGAAGGGTCTCTTATCAGTAAAAAGCCAGAACGCTGTTGCTTGTGTGAACAGCATATTTGTGTATTTAACGGTGAAGCATTCTGGTAATTTACTGGTAAGGGGCTATTGGCTGAAATCGCATACTCTCGAGTAGGTACTTGTTTTGAATAAGTAATTACTTCACGACCGCTAAAAAAAAGTGTGTTCTATATACAAACCTGATTCCAAAAAAGTTGGGACACTGTACAAATTGTGAATAAAAACAATGCAATGATGTGGAAGTTTCAAATTTCAATATTTTATTCAGAATACAACATAGATGACATATCAAATGTTTAAACTGAGACAAGTTGCTCAAGTTTAGGAATAGGAATGTTGTCCCATTCTTGTCTAATACAGACTTCTAGTTGCTCAACTGTCTTAGGTCTTCTTTGTCGCATCTTCCTCTTTATGACGCGCCAAATGTTTTCTATGGGTGAAAGATCTGGACTGCAGGCTGGCCATTTCAGTACCCGGATCCTTCTACGCAACCATGATGTTGTAATTGATGCAGTATGTGGTCTGGCATTGTCATGTTGGAAAATGCAAGGTCTTCCCTGAAAGAGACGACGTCTGGATGGGAGCATATGTTGTTCTAGAACTTGGATATACCTTTCAGCATTGATGGTGCCTTTCCAGATGTGTAAGCTGCCCATGCCACACGCACTCATGCAACCCCATACCATCAGAGATGCAGGCTTCTGAACTGAGCGCTGATGACAACTTGGGTTGTCCTTGTCCTGTTTAGTCCGGATGACATGGCGTCCCAGTTTTCCAAAAAGAACTTCAAATTTTGATTCGTCTGACCACAGAACAGTTTTCCACTTTGCCACAGTTTATTTTAAATGAGCCTTGGCCCAGAGAAAACGCCTGCGCTTCTGGATTATGTTTAGATATGGCTTCTTTTTTGACCTATAGAGTTTTAGCCGGCAACGGTGAATGGCACGGTGGATTGTGTTCACCGACAATGTTTTCTGGAAGTATTCCTGAGCCCATGTTGTGATTTCCATTACAGTAGCATTCCTGTATGTGATGCAGTGCCGTCTAAGGGCCCGAAGATCACGGGTATCCAGTATGGTTTTCCGGCCTTGACCCTTACGCACAGAGATTGTTCCAGATTCTCTGAATCTTTGGATGATATTATGCACTGTAGATGATGATAACTTCAAACTCTTTGCAATTTTTCTCTGAGAAACTCCTTTCTGATATTGCTCCACTATTTTTCGCCGCAGCATTGGGGGAATTGGTGATCCTCTGCCCATCTTGACTTCTGAGAGACACTGCCACTCTGAGAGGCTCTTTTTATACCCAATCATGTTGCCAATTGACCTAATAAGTTGCAAATTGGTCCTCCAGCTGTTCCTTATATGTACATTTAACTTTTCCGGCCTCTTATTGCTACCTGTCCCAACTTTTTTGGAATGTGTAGCTCTCATGAAATCCAAAATGAGCCAGTATTTTGCATGACATTTCAAAATGTCTCACTTTCAACATTTGATTTGTAGATTTGTAAATTATTGTATTCCTTTTTTTATTCACAATTTGTACAGTGTCCCAACTTTTTTGGAATCGGGTTTGTAGTATGAATGTGTGGTATGAATGTAATCTGGACGTACTACATTTGCCATGTTGACCTTGTCATGTAACCTACCAGCATCAGTTACGTCGCTTCACTACCATTCACAAATTCTTTCCCGTCGCCTCATGGGATAGTAAAGTGTCCATCGTATGCACACTTCAGAATCTCGCCTGGAGTAGTAGGTCATCTGGGTACTTTTTGCCTACACTTTTATGAGTACTGTGAATTCGGACATACTTCTTTTGTCACGCACTGTTTTCGCCTACTATATAGTAGGGAAATATGCGATTTTAGATGCAGCCATTGTTGCCATTATATCCTGCGGCTCATGAGTCATGTGACATTAAGGCTCAACTGATTGGCTCATAACAACCTGGCAGCAGAACTGAGCGACAGTGAGCAAAAATGAGCAGAATTCAGTTTAGCAGAAGTTATATTTATTGCCATTTTTTTTTCTCTGAAAAGCACCCACTTTTGAAGAGGTTTTTGGTTTAGCAGTTAATATTAACTTATAGCCCATGCAGCCTTAAAGATTTTTTTGAGAAGTAAATGCATTACTTTAATTCGATGGGTCAAGGTCAAGAAACCTTGAAATGCAATCCACAGCATCTTAAAGTGATGTCAGATCAGTCTAAAGGTGGTTTGAATCACTAAGCTGTGGTGAAAGGTTAAGAATTACTTTGCTGGATAAAGTGCCAAGTTCGATCCAAATGTTGACTGATGTTGATTTGATATACCCCTGAAAGCTTTAAAATGTTTGATATAATTAGGTGTCTGATATCTTGAGCTCGACGCTTAGCTCTGTTGACACTTTCTGCATATAAATGTTGTTATGTTATGTTCAGTTATCTAATGATCAGACAATTTGGCATTTTGTTGCAGATAACTGCTGTTAAATACTGTTGAAATGAATGTAAGTTATTATGCTTGAGGTTAGATTTCATGTTGTAAGGATGATGCAAAAGGACAATGTGAAGAATCAATATTCACTGAGGGGGAAAAAAAACAAGTGAATGAGTGGAATTGAAGCATCTGAATGAATGTATTATATTGTGAGTGAGTGATCAATATGAAAAAAGTCAGTTCGGTAACAGGACCTTGTCGTTGTGAAAGAAAGCATTTGGGTAATTTGCAAATAAAACCTCAAACTAAAATCTCCTCTGTCGACACACACCCACATACCTCTTCATAAAAGCCCTCAGGAGGCAGTCGGATGTGTCTGTTTGGGGGAGATAAAAACTCGTTCACCGGATCCCATGAGCTGGAAAGTTGGCGCGACAGAATCTGGCAGTCACTCTACTCCTATAACAAGCTCTGCCACTAACTGAGGACGAGAAAGAGACAGCAAAAGAGGTGCAGAAAGACAGAATGAGAGATTCATTCATTAATAGAATATTCCACTTTAACAGTTGGGTAGTGACACATACAGTACAGTAAACGTTTTTCAACATTTAAGATTCAATTTTGTAGAATTAATGAGGGAAAGTATATTTTAGATGCCTTGACCTTTTGGCAGTTTATTTAAATGGTCCTGCAGTGTGACATTTTCTGAAGTAAATAGTCCATGCAGTCTTGAGTTTGAGCTCTGAACGCTTATGTAACTTCTAGAACAATATATGTGAAATGTGGAAAAATCTGTCAAATCTTGTGCTGTTCTCAAAAGAACTAAATTATAAATGTTTCCCTTTCAGTCGGTCACGTTCGACGTACGTTCCTGGAACAGGAAGGGGCCATCCCCAAACTTTTCCCACAAAGTTGGGAGCATGAAATTGTCCAAAATGTCTTGGTATGCTGAAGCATTAAGAGTTCCTTTCACTGGAACTAAGGGGCTAAGCCCAACCCCTGAAAAACAACCCCACACCATAATCGCCCCTCCACCAAATTTTACACTTGGCACAGTGGAGTCAGGCAAGTACCGTTCTTCTGGCAACCGCCAAATCCAGACTCGTCCATCAGATTGCCAGACAGAGAAGCATGATTCGTCACTCCAGAGAACATGTCTCCACTGCTCTAGAGGCCAGTGGCGGCATGCTTTACACCACTGCATCCGACGCTTTGCATTGCACTTGGTGATGTAAGGCTTGGATGCAGCTGCTCGGCCATGGAAACCCATTCCATGAAGCTCTCTACGCACTGTTCTTGAGCTAATCTGAAGGCCACACAACGTTTGGAGGTCTGTACCTATTGACTCTGCAGAAAGTTGGCGACTTCTGCGCACTGTGCTCCTCAGCTCTGTGATTTTTACGTGGCCCACCACTTCGTGGCTGAGTTGCTGTTGTTTCCAATTGCTTTCACTTTGTTATAATACCACTAAAAGTTGACTGTGGAATATTTAGTAGTGAGGAAATTTGCGTAGCGAACTCCGCCCACCCACGTGGGTATATAAGGAGCATGCAATGCAATGCAATCTCGCATTGTTACCTGCTGAGGAGCTGAGACTGAATGCCCAGCTGTTCCAGTGGTACAGCGGTTTTGGCAGGGGGACGTAACGTCTCCGTTCTCTCCTTCGAGGGTTACATACGTAACAGAGACGTTCCCTTTCAGTCAGTCACTCTGCGTTACGTCAGTGACTGACGGAATGGAGGTCCCTGTTAAATCTCGCCACAATGGCTGTCTTCCAGTGCCCTGAGCTCCCTGCCGTGAGACTAGCACGAGCGAAGGGCTAGGCTATACGCAAGAATACCAAGGTACACTGGGAAGCATATCCCACATGGAAATATGCAACACAACGCCTGCCCGCAGGGAGGACTTCCAGAATACACATATGACCCAAGTACGGGTTGCATATGGAAACTCTGAGGTATCCAGCCCGCAGGGTGGAATGTTTCAACCCCAGGGGTGGCAAGCTGGTCTTGCCAAGGGAAAGACACGTGCTGAAGAGACTTACCGTGGAAATACACATGTGGGAGTTGTCCAGAGGGGGAACCATGCACATGGAGGCACCTAGCCTAACACGAGGGCAGACCAGCCGGGCATGCACTCTGGTGTCGATGTCAACAGTGCTGGAGGAACTCAGGGCTTCACTGAGAAACTCACCTGAGCAAAATAGGGCACGTATCTAGTCCGTGGAGTGGAATGGCGCAGCAAGCGATGACACCGATCAGGTCCTACTTACTGGCTACTGGCAGCGAGTACACGAGAGGACACTGGCTGCACTCGGAGATTATAGAATCTCGCGAATGTGTTAGGTGTCGCCCAGCATGAAGCTCTGCAGATGTCTGTTAGCGAGGCGCCATGCGCTAGAGCCCAAGAGGGCACCCCTAGGGGGCATGGCAGGCCTTGAACCTGGTATGCCAGGACAATGGTGTCCACTATCCAGTGAGACAAACTCTGCTTGGAGAGAGCCTTTCCTTTCTGCTGCCCTCCGTAACAGACAAAGAGCTGGTCTGAGGTCCTGAAACACCGCGTTCTGTCTACGTAAGTGCGGGAGCACCTCCAGGGGAAGCGCTTGCAGGTTCACCACCTGATCTCTAAAAGGAGTGATCTCTAACAGAACCTCTGCGAGAAGGCTCACTGGGGGAAACGCATACTTGCGTAGGCCCTGCAACCAGCTGTGCGCTAGTGCATCTGTGTGCTTGGGGATGGAGTCTCCATTCCCCAGGACATGGCCGATGTCGTGAGAGCTCATCGGCTGCACGATTCAGCTTGCCTGGGATGTAAATGGCACAAAACGACCTCAGATGCTTCTGACTCCATAACGAGATGGCGGGCGAGTTGCGACATACGGCGGGAGCGCAGACCACCCTGATGGTTGATGTATGCTAATGTCGCCGTGTTGTCTGAACGGACCAGTACGTGCTTGTCCTTCAGCAGCGTCAGAAAAAGGTGCAGGGCTAGACGTACGGCCAGCAACCCGAGGCAATTGACATGCCATAGGCGCTGGGGTCCTGTCCAGGAGCCTGCGACAGCATGTTCATTGCACATGGCACCCCAGCCCGGGCGGAGGCATCTGTTGACACAACAACATGCCTGGACACTCGTTCTATGGGCACTCCGGCCCATAGAAAGGAGACGTTCGACCACGGGTGAAGGTTTGACAGCAGGCCCGAGTGACTGGCACCCAGAGCGTGCCCTGTTGCCATGCCCATCTCGGGACTCGATCGCAAAGCCAGTGCTGAAGCGGTCTCATATGAAGCAGTCTGAGCGGCGTGACTGCCGCTGCGGATGCCATATGCCCCAGGAGCCTTTGGCTGTCAACATCTTGAATGGAAGCCTGTGAAGGGTTCGGTTCAAGACGCACAGGTCCAGGATTGGTTGTAACCCACCGCTCTTCTTGGGTACAATGAAGTAGGGGCTGTAGAAGCCGGACTTCATCTCAGCTGGAGAGACAGTCTCGATTGCACCCTTCGCCAGTAGGGTGGCGACCTCTGCACACATGACAGGGGCATTGCCACCCACCATGGTATAGCGGACTCCCCAAAAGCGGGGAGGAGACCGTGCGAACTGAATTGCATAACCGAGCCTGGCTGAGGCGTCTGAGCCAGCGGCTGGGTGGAGGCAGCAGCAGGCTGCCGGGGCAGAATATGTTTAATCGCCTCAGTCTGCTTCTTGGCGGCCGAGAACTGTTGGGTGAAGTCCTCAACCGTGCCGCCAAAGAGCCCAGCCTGGGAGATAGGGGAGTTGAGGAAACAGGTTCGCTCAGGCTCCTGCATATCCGCCAGGTTGAGCCAAAGGTGCCTTTCCTGGACCACACAAGTGGACATCACCTGACCCAGGGAGCGCACCGTCACCTTCGTTGCCCGTAGGGCGAGGTCGGTGGCGGTACGCAGCTCTTGCATGAGCCCCGGATCAGCCCTGCCCTCGTGCATGTCTCTAAGCACCCGTACCTGATGAACTTGCAGGATGGCCATAGCATACAAGGAGGAGGCGGCCTGCCCCGCAGCTCTATAGGCTTTGGCCACCAGAGTGGACGAAAACCTACAGGCTTTGGAGGGGTGCTTTGGGTCGCCGCACCAGGTGGAGGCGCTCTGGGGACACAGTTGCATCGCCACAGAATGCTCCACCGGGGGAACCCCAGTGTACCCTTTGGCCGCCGCCCTATCGAGGGCAGAGAAGGCGGAAGAGGTCGCTGAGCGATCGCGAGAAGTCAATGGAGACTTTCACGACACTCTTCATACACCTCCAGGAAGAAAGGAATTGGGGCCGGACGTCCGCACGCACCACCGCCAAAAACCAATCATCGAGCCTTGAGTGCTCGGGACATGGTGGAGGGTTCCACTCAAGCCCAATGCTCGGGTTGTTCCACACCGTCACCCTCAAATCACCCTGGCCACCAGCCAAAGTATTCCCTCTCGAGGAGGAATTAAATTGGGGTGTGGCGAAGGGGACTCTACCTTTACGAAGGTTATTGAGTGTAGATCGCAGCATTGTGATGGTCATGTTCCCGCAATGGGAACATGACTCATCCACGAACGCTGCCTCAGCGTGCTCTAAGCCCAAACATGCCAGGCAGCGCTCGTGCCCATCAGCAGAATCAATCTGCCTACCGCACCCAGAAATACACGGGCGAGACATCTTTAAAAAGACGCGCCACATGCAGCTCTTTCAGAGAGGAAAACTCTGCTCGGCTCCGAAGCAGAAACATAATGCGAGATTGCATGCGTGGCTCCTTATATACCCACACGGGTGGGCGGAGTTCGCTATGCAAATTCCGCAGACCCATGGCATTGTCTTGCCATTGGCTCGTTTTGTAGAACTCGAAGGTGATAGGCTTCTAAGCGAAACCCCCATTCTGTCAGTCACTGACATAACGTGGAGTGACTGACTGAAAGGGAATTCGATTCTCTTTTGTCTTATTGCACTTGAACAAGAATTAATTGCATGCGTTAACGCTAATTTTTGACTTATTGGATTCAGGAAAAACATATTAATATTAGTGCATCCTCACTGTTTTTGGCAGGAATAAAAATATACGATATGACACCTAATATGAAGTAATGTCTAATATTTATTACGAATTAGAAGAATGTTTTTGGAAATATGAAGTTTTGTATAAAGTATGTCACACTGCTATGAATTATCTCATCTGCCTGATTGTGACTGATGATACTTCAAATAAAAAAAAAAAACAGCAGATTTTACATTTTAGGCATCTAATGGATTGTTTATGCAGACATATGCTGTACATTTTCAGCCTGATAGATGAATTAATGCAATATCAGTCTCTTTGGTCTGTATTTAGCTTTTTAGATGATGATGAGGATTAGATTAGTCTTTAAAACTCACCCTAACCCTCCATTTTCCTGTAAAACTCTGTAACACGTTAATGCATCTCTGTGTCTGCAGTGACAGCGAGATTGTTTGCAGGTTAGACAGATTGTGCTCTGAGGAATCAATCAATATCCTTTAAGCATCAGGAAGGGTGTGGAAGTCCCTTGTGGGTAATCCACATGTAAAATACAAACACATACTTAACCAGCCTTTCCGCAATTAACAAATTGTGCGATTCATAAATGTTTTATGGCATGAGCTTGTCTTTGAAGCGTTCTGATGTCTCTGGGATCTAAACAAACGTCAGTGATCGATTCAAACCATTTGTGAATTGTGCGGCTTTAATTATTGTATGCTGAAAGAAACACTATATGAAACTTTGTGCTTTGAATATCAAATCCTAATCAGAGCGAATGATATACACACTCTTTTGTTAAAACATAGCTGTATTTATGGCCAAGGCATGGGCAAAAATATGAGCATGATTCATTACCAATTATGATTTTATTGTAAAAATAAGAAGCAATATGTGCACAAGAAAGAGGAATGTATTTTTGCTGGGGCTAGTTTTGGCAGTCTTTTGAGATTTTATGTATGCATTGTATTCTATTCAAACTGACGTGAGAGCTAAAGCCCGAGCAAAACTAATAAAAATAAATGCCTGGGCAAAACTAATAAAAAATTCAAACGGTGGAACTGCACGGCTCATAAATTTACTCATAAACTCCAGATACCGCATCAGTTCATTTGTTTCCTTATTTGATTCATCTCTAGCACAGTCCATTTCATGGATTGCCGCACGTCTTCCTCTGAAAACCATGTTTCTTTCTGTCCACTGTGCAGTGATGCAGTTTGCACACAATGTGATTTAGCCAAATAGGCTATGTTCTTGCATTAACGGCCTTTATTGATTCTGCAACAGCATTTTTTATCAACCAATCATAGGCCAGATCCTAACTCTAACCTTAAACCCTTAAATCTGAGGGAAATTATGGGTTGATAAGAACAATGCTCAAGCTCTAATGATGCTTTCAGGTTGAGTTCGGAAATTGTAACCAGCAACAATAGCCATTTCAAAAGTAGTGCAACAAAATAAAGAGCAAAGGCTGCACATAAGTGTGTGTTTTGAATTTGCTGCTACAGAGAATGATGGATAGTGTAGTTTGGTAGCACAAACCTGTCACTTCATAAAGCAGTTAAATGTGTAGTGTTTCCTGTCATTAACAGTGCACAAAATGTGCAAAAAGCTCAATTGTACTGTCAAAAACATTTAATTTTTTTAGCTAGAATGTTGAAACGACCAGCAAGGATGTTGATCCAGGAATATGTGTTACTTGAATAAATTACATTGACATTTTAAAGGCAAATATTTGTTCCTTTTAAATTAATGAACTATAAAAATGATTGTTGCATAACTTAATTTAGCTATAGAATAACTTCCCTGGAAAACTCAAATATCCAACTTCACATTTCAAGTTGACTAAACTTACTTTTAAGTTGAAGCAACATTGTTTTTTTGTTTTTGTTTTTTTTTTACATTGTAGTAATGTCTTTTAAAACATGTTTTAAAAGAACTTGTTTTTGTTAAGACATGGCAGCCTGGTCAGGTCAATGCAATCGCAAAGTAATATATTTTTATTGCAGAGTTAACAGAGTTATATTACATGTAACAAATCATTTGTAATCGTTTAATAAGAGAAAAACAATTTTACAACGTGATTTTGCAGTGTTGAGTATTGTAGCCAATCATCATAGGCATTTTTGTTAAAAATAATGACCAAATCAGAGGTTACCATTTGTGAGAATCCGCTCAGTATCTCTCAAAATGCTGAATGAGTTCATGTTTAGCGCAAGTTTTGAGCTTTGAAGTGCTGGAAAAAGTTGTTCTCTGCAAGACGTTCTAACCATAAATATCTATGGTTCCAATAACGTACTGGTTCGGACGCGCATAATCTTCAGGAACATTAACATTTCTCTGTTCTTGCTCCACTTCATCTGCCAGTAAATGCCTCGCTCTTTTAATGCTGCATTCACATGCTATCGGAATTATCGTAAATACGAGTTTCCTAGGTAAAAATTGCACATGAACGCCCTCTGATGTCGTGTTTACCACTGGGAAATTCGGAAATAATTTTGATACCCAAATTCCCGAGATGGGCGTGCCATAAACTTTAACCTGGTGGCGGGGAGAACTACTGCTGTGACAGGTATGATTGATTAGTTTTTCCCCCCAAAACAGCTAGATTGTCTTGTTTGGTAATTAATGTAGTGCATATTTACAGTGGGGAGAACAAGTATTTGATACACTGCCGATTTTGCAGGTTTTCCTACTTACAAAGCATGTAGAGGTCTGTAATTTTTATCATAGGTACACTTCAACTATGAGAGACGGAATCTAAAACAAAAATCCAGAAAATCACATTGTATGATTTTTAAATAATTAATTTGCATTTTATTGCATGACATAAGTATTTGATCATCTACCAACCAGTAAGAATTCCGGCTCTCACAGACCTGTTAGTTTTTCTTTAAGAAGCCCTCCTGTTCTCCACTCATTACCTGTATTAACTGCACCTGTTTGAACTCGTTACCTGTATAAAAGACACCTGTCCACACACTCAATCAAACAGACTCCAACCTCTCCACAATGGCCAAGACCAGAGAGCTGTATAAGGACATCAGGGATAAAATTGTAGACCTGCACAAGGCTGGGATGGGCTACAGGACAATAGGCAAGCAGCTTGGTAAGAAGGCAACAATTGTTGGCACAATAATTAGACAATGGAAGAAGTTCAAGATGATGGTCAATCTCCCTCGGTCTGGGGCACCATGCAAGATCTCACCTCGTGGGGCATCAATGATCATGAGGAAGGTGAGGGATCAGCCCAGAACTACACGGCAGGACCTGGTCAATGACCTGAAGAGAGCTGGGACCACAGTCTCAAAGAAAACCATTAGTAACACACTACGCCGTCATGGATTAAAATCCTGCAGCGCACGCAAGGTCCCCCTGCTCAAGCCAGCGCATGTCCAGGCCCATCTGAAGTTTGCCAATGACCATCTGGATGATCCAGAGGAGGAATGGGAGAAGTTCATGTGGTCTGATGAGACAAAAATAGAGCTTTTTGGTCTAAACTCCACTCGCCGTGTTTGGAGGAAGAAGAAGGATAAGTACAACCCCAAGAACACCATCCCAACCGTGAAGCATGGAGGTGGAAACATCATTCTTTGGGGATTCTTTTCTGCAAAGGGGACAGGACGACTGCACCGTATTGAGGGGAGGATGGATGGGGCCATGTATCGCGAGATCTTGGCCAACAACCTCCTTCCCTCAGTAAGAGCATTGAAGATGGGTCGTGGCTGGGTCTTCCAGCATGACAACGACCTGAAACACACAGCCAGGGCAACTAAGGAGTGGCTCTGTAAGAAGCATCTCAAGGTCCTGGAGTGGCCTAGCCAGTCTCCAGACCTGAATCCAATAGAAAATCTTTGGAGGGAGCTGAAAGTCCGTATTGCCCAGCGACAGAACCGAAACCTGAAGGATCTGGAGAAGGTCTTTATGGAGGAGTGGGCCAAAATCCCTGCTGCAGTGTGTGCAAACCTGGTCAAGAACTACAGGAAACGTATGATCTCTGTAATTGCAAACAAAGGTTTCTGTACCAAATATTAAGTTCTGCTTTTCTGATGTATCAAATACTTATGTCATGCAATAAAATGCAAATGAATTACTTAAAAATCATACAATGTGATTTTCTGGATTTTTGTTTTAGATTCCGTCACTCACAGTTGAAGAGTACCTATGATAAAAATTACAGACCTCTACATGCTCTGTAAGTGGGCAAACCTGCAAAATCGGCAGTGTATCAAATACTTGTTCTCCCCACTGTACATACGAGTAATCATTTGAAGCGTATTGTATGTTTTATACACAGCGAAAATAGCCTGTATTGGACAATTAGCATGCTGCTAACATGATTAGCATTTTGCTAGCATGATGCTAGCACATTTTGACTTGTTTTTATCATGTTCTAACCCTAAACTAATTGCTATTAGCATGTAGCTATTCACTGCTAGCATGTGTAGCATGTTGAAAGTCCAGTTTGCTAGCATGAGTCAAAAGACCCAACTCCCATGTCTCTATGATGTTCTGATGCAGAGATAGAGGTCTTGCTAAACGGTTGCTAGGGTACTCTATTTGGTTGCTATGGAGTGGCTTGGCAGCATCCAATGATGATACTCCAAAAGCTCCTTGCCAGTATGAATGATATAAACCAACCCCATGCCTCTATGACATTCAGATGTGAAGATATCCCTCTCTGGATTTGGGTTGCTAGGGTGCTTGATAATGGTTGCTAGGGCATGGCTAAGAAGTGTTGAAGGTGATTTGTGATTGGCTTTTGCTGCCCCGAGTCACACAAGCCCACCCTCGTGTTTCTATGACACTTCTATTCAAAGATATCCCTTTGATCTCTTTGAATGGAAGTCTATGGAACTTGTTGCTAGGGAGCTCTGAATGATTGCTAGGGCGTGGCTTGATAGCTTCACGATGATCATGAGATAGTGATTGATTGCCTGAGTAAATTGAGCCCACCACCTTGTCTCTACAACACTGTGATCCAGAGTTATGGTCAAATCCCTATGTAAGTTACCATAGTAGGAAAAGCACATGCGTTTCATGGGACGTCCCTCACCATAGTAAGTCTATGGGGAAATTTGGGCAGCTCTTGCGCCCCAGGGGTAAAACTTACACCCCATTGTGAGGTATGTTCTGAGGTATAGCCTGCCAGCATCTTCAAATCACGAGTTTCTACGAAATCCTTAGTCAGAGTTATGACTCGCCAAAGTTCGCCGCAATGTCTACGTCACTAGAAAAGACATTTGCATAATGCCCGCCTATGTTGTACGTTGTCCGCCCGCGAACAACTTGACACGCCCTCAAACACGTCATTTTACTGACGACTGCTTCTCAAATCTCAGAGTTCAACGCGGGATTCGTAAAACGTTTGCTCTTGAAAGATGCATCAGTACTCAGTTTATTTGGACCAGCTTGCTCCTCAGAATCACAACCTGTAAGTATGAATAATTATTGATTTATTTTCTACTGGGTGTTCAAAACACATAGTTTTGTGTTTTATATTGTGTAAGTTTACAGCTAACCGGCTAAATCATGTTATTACTGTCTTACTGAAATACTACTGTAAATCAGCTGAGTGTCCACTATTACCTAAAACTGTGTCCACTAATGCAGATTGTCTGTTGTTCTTATAAAGGATGGAGCAAGATTTGTTTTACAAACGTTTACGTTACATCAGTCATTCACGTTAGTGCTGGGCTAACGTATGCTCCATTATTGATAGTTCCCACATGTGCACCGCAATAAATTAGAAATATACACATGGGTTTGTTGATGGACATACACGTGTTGATGCTGATGGTCAGGAATTACAGCTGCAACATCTCATACTGTACCTCAAACTGAGTAGCGTATCACTGAGAAACGTCCTGCTTAAGTTGTCCTTGCGATGGAGGTTCGGGTTGAATACCTAGTTCTTCCAATGTTTCATCATAGGACTCGCACTCAGATTAATATGGTAAAATCAACATCATCGTTACTGTCTTTACAGTGTGTACAATCACTGAGGACTGAGGAAGCCTCCAGAGATGAAGTTCAGTTATGGTAATGGTCGTTTTGCTTCCGACAAGCGCTGTAAGTGGTAGACCAATCACAACAGACTGGGCCATTGGCCAATCAGAGCAGAGCTCATGTGAAGGAGGGATTTAGAGAGACTGATTCACCCGACAAATCGTTTAAGAATCATTGAAAAAATGTGGTGATGTGCAATGTATATTATGAGAAAATGAAGTTGAGCAGTTGTGCAGCACAAAACTAGACATATATGGTATTGTTTGAAAGCTTAGAACCTCAGCTTAATACAATCAATTTTGCATTTATGTTACACAGAAGAAGATAATAAGGTCTGAATTCCTCCAACCCTCCCCCCCCGCAATGATCCCCCCCTTGAGAAAATCATATGAATAATATTAAATTTCATATTTATATCACACAAACTCACCAAAAATAGACAAGTCATATATCAAATGAAAGCTCTCACTCTTTATGTTTATTTTACAGATCCAACACTTTAAAGTAGCGTTATTATCAAAAGAATCACTTAGATGGAAATGACTCCTTTGAACAAGCAAACACATGAGTCATATTCCTGCTCGGATCACTACCTCCGTGTGAAGCTACTAGCCTCAAACGCTATATCAGTTCGTTCCTTAGGTTGTTTTCTTCAAAATGAGACTATTTTCAGACTACGTCTGTGAGCATGCATGGCCAAACGACACTGTAATATGTCACCGATGTCCAGATCAAAACAACAAATACTCTCATTATACTTAGTTTTGATCGTCTTTGTTAGCCGCGATGGTTGGTGACGTCATCACGTATTGCGTCATACGTCAAAAAAGCTGAGTATCTCAGCTCTCTATAGACATGTCGATCGTCGATCATGCTTCTAGACCAATCAGAGCCCGAGATCTCCCTTTACAAAGTTGAGGAGGCAGGGCCTTCTTTTCGATTTTCCAGCGGCTGGCTTCAATCAATGCAGATGAATAGGAGTTATTAGATAGTTTGGACAGATTAATCTCAATAACTTTTTTTAGAAGGAGATATCAAGAAGATTCTTTTCCCCCATGTTTACTGCCACCTAGTGGAATCAACAGAAACTTTCTGAAGGGCCATAGACCAAACAGGTTCAAAATTACAGATTTTCAAATAAGAACATAATTTTTTTTATTTGGGGGGGTGATTGGTACAAATATCGATTTCGATCTTGATTCAGTATCAATTCATATGTATAGCCTAATGTACATATATAAGGAATGTATATAGAAATGTATATCTGCTGATAAGGTTTATTTTTTGAAGATTTCCATGATGAACAAAATGTATAAGTATCAAACTTTTGTTGGTCACAGAGCTTTTTTCTGCAATTACCCAAAAGCTAATGGAAAAATCCTACTGGGTTTTTGTCGAGGGAACGAGGATGATATATAATCAGAATATATGTCATCAATGCAGTGCTCCATTTGCACATCCCTGTAATTTCCCATGCTTTTAAATGAATTCAAGTGTGGATGATGTATAATCAGAATATATGTCATCAATGCAGTGCTCCATTTGCACATCCCTGTAATTTCCCATGCTTTTAAATGAATTCAAGTGCTAGAGCTTATGGGGGTTCTCCCTAGCTACAATGCTCAGTATCACAGACAATATTATTCTTCGTTAAGCCTTTATTAAGGATTTATCATTCCGTCTAATTAGCTACAGAAAAACGTATGGATTCAAGAAGGGAGTCCAACCAGATTAAAAAGAGAGTTGAGGTATTTTGTAATTGATCACTTAGAAACTTAACCTTAAATTTGTGATTTGTTTTTTAGCCAGAGAGGTTCAAGGAAATGTGACATTTCAAGTAACGCTTAATTAGGACAATTTGCTTTCTGTATTAATGATGACATTACTGTGTACCACGTGTCATTTAGCCCGGAGGGCCTGTTAGATTGTTTTTGGAGGGTTCAGAGTGATGAAAGATGCTCATGTGCATTCTCCGAGGCAGTCTGTTTCATTACCGAATACCATCTCACCTGCACAATGGGGAATTTTACCCTCCTGGTCTGCATTGTCAAGCACTGACAGACCTCCTGTGGATTTGAAAAGAGAGACGTTAGAACATCAAATGCTGAGTTGAGCTCTCAGAGATCCACTGTAGAGAATGCAGTGACTTCTTCAAATACACTGTGGAGGTCTTTTAAAAGCTACATAAAAGAGTTGAGGTAAAAAAAAAAAAAAAAAAAAAGAATCGAGGGCTGTTGATATTTGATGCTGCCAAGAAGTGTAAAACCAGAGGCCGATCCAAGTTTGAACTTCTAATCCATTTGGAAGTGGAGCGTGGCACGAGGGCAAAGTACTTTAGCTCCTCTGCATGGAGCCTGATGGTTGTTTTGCAATTAGACTTCATTTTCTTTACTGCTTTAGTTCGTGGAAGCGCTGATTGCACCTACCTCGGACTACCTGTCAAGGCCGAGACTCTTGATCACCAGCCTTGAGTAAACCTTACACATTTAAAGATGTTTTAATGACCTGCCTTGTACCCACGGCGCTCACAATTGCACTATTAGCGTAGGGGCGGATGGGGGACTAATTTAAGTGTCACTCTGCGCTGAATCCACTTGAACATGAAGTCTTTGTGCTTCCTTCCACGAGCTCTGCGGATGCTCCATGGAGTCGTATACAAGACAAAAGGCGCTGGAGTCTGAATGTGAATATCATCATATAAAGTCGCATGAAAAGTAAGAATAAATATATTAAAATGAAGGCAGCACTCTCGGTTATTTTTCTGTGGATATAAATGGGATAAGTGTGTGTGTCATTGAAAAGCTTTTCTCTCCTAGAGACTTTGGTAATGATTCAGTTTGCGTGAGATGAACTGAGTGAAAAGATCAGGGCTAAATGGGTTTGGAAATAAAACAACAAAAAAACAGCACCTATGGTTTGGAATAGCCATCCATCCATCCATACATTCATCCATCCATCCATCCATACATCCATCCATCCATCCATCCATCCATCCATACATCCATCCATACATTCATCCATCCATCCATCCATCCATCCATCCATCCATACATACATACATACATACATACATACATCCATACATTCATCCATCCATCCATCCATACATACATCCATACATTCATCCATCCATCCATCCATTCATCCATCCATCCATCCATACATTCATCCATACATCCATCCATCCATACATATACACTCACCTAAAGGATTATTAGGAACACCATACTAATACTGTGTTTGACCCCCTTTCGCCTTCAGAACTGCCTTAATTCTACGTGGCATTGATTCAACAAGGTGCTGAAAGCATTCTTTAGAAATGTTGGCCCATATTGATAGGATAGCATCTTGCAGTTGATGGAGATTTGTGGGATGCACATCCAGGGCACGAAGCTCCCGTTCCACCACATCCCAAAGATGCTCTATTGGGTTGAGATCTGGTGACTGTGGGGGCCATTTTAGTACAGTGAACTCATTGTCATGTTCAAGAAACCAATTTGAAATGATTCGAGCTTTGTGACATGGTGCATTATCCTGCTGGAAGTAGCCATCAGAGGATGGGTACATGGTGGTCATAAAGGGATGGACATGGTCAGAAACAATGCTCAGGTAGGCCGTGGCATTTAAACGATGCCCAATTGGCACTAAGGGGCCTAAAGTGTGCCAAGAAAACATCCCCCACACCATTACACCACCACCACCAGCCTGCACAGTGGTAACAAGGCATGATGGATCCATGTTCTCATTCTGTTTACGCCAAATTCTGACTCTACCATCTGAATGTCTCAACAGAAATCGAGACTCATCAGACCAGGCAACATTTTTCCAGTCTTCAACTGTCCAATTTTGGTGAGCTCGTGCAAATTGTAGCCTTTTTTTCCTATTTGTAGTGGAGATGAGTGGTACCCAGTGGGGTCTTCTGCTGTTGTAGCCCATCCGCCTCAAGGTTGTGCGTGTTGTGGCTTCACAAATGCTTTGCTGCATACCTTGGTTGTAACGAGTGGTTATTTCAGTCAAAGTTGCTCTTCTATCAGCTTGAATCAGTCGGCCCATTCTCCTCTGACCTCTAGCATCAACAAGGCATTTTCGCCCACAGGACTGCCGCATACTGGATGTTTTTCCCTTTTCACACCATTCTTTGTAAACTCTAGAAATGGTTGTGCGTGAAAATCCCAGTAACTGAGCAGATTGTGAAATACTCAGACCGGCCTGTCTGGCACCAACAACCATGCCACGCTCAAAATTGCTTAAATCACCTTTCTTTCCCATTCTGACATTCAGTTTGGAGTTCAGGAGATTGTCTTGACCAGGACCACACCCCTAAATGCATTGAAGCAACTGCCATGTGATTGGTTGATTAGATAATTGCATTAATGAGAAATTGAACAGGTGTTCCTAATAATCCTTTAGGTGAGTGTATGTTTGCAATTTAAAAGTACACTTTAATTTTTTTTTTAATATATATATATATATTTATGTTGCTTTCCAGTTTATACTGAAACCTACTTGGGTAAATGCAGCATCACGTAAATGTTTTCAAAACTGAGACCCACACAGCATTTGATCACTGGATTTACAGAAATCATTTCACTTTTAACAAGTGTTTTCTCAACATAGCAACATTGCATATCTAATCAACTCCTGATTAACACATTAATTATTATTTGAATTATCACTCAGTTTCAGTGTTATTTAACCATGCATTACTGTCTTTGGAAGGCTTTTCAAACACATTAAAATCTACAAATTCACATTTCATATTTACATGCAATGCAGGAATTCCCCAACTTTTTTGTCAGCTGAAATTTCATTGAACTAATACATTTACTTGAAGTACCCCCTGAGATTTTAAATGTGTAAATTAGGTCAATAATAAAATTGTCAATAATATTATTGTTATTATTATTAAGTTCACGGTTCTCTGATGTTGGTTAATGGTCACATGACATGGGCAAACAAAAATATTTTTTTAAACTTTTTTTTTAGTAGTGTTTTATTTGTATTGTTTTTATTTTAAAATTATTTATTTTCATTTAAAATTTTGATGATTTAATTACTTAATAGCTTTTCATTAAACTCACAAACCACTGATATTTTCCTTCTCTTTGTATTTTTATATCAGTATAATACAAGGCAAGCAAGTTAAGTCAAAAATCTAAAAGTAATCCAAAAGTAGTCAGATTATAATACCTTAAATATGTAATGTAATGGATTATGTTACTAACTAACATTTTTATCATGTAATTTGTAATCAGTAACCGATTACAATTTGTAAGTAATCTACCCAGCTCTGCACATTTCTTTGTGTAAAACTTTTTAGTAACACTTTGCAATATAATCTAATTTGTTATCGTTAGTTGATGCATTAGCTAACATGAACTAACTATGAGCAATATATTTTTGATATCATTTATTAATCTTTGTTCATATTAGTTAATACAATTGTTTATTATTTGTTCATATTAGTTCATAGTGCATGAACTAATGTTAACAGAGACAACTTTTGATTTTAAAAATGTTGGTAATATTTGACAATAAGGTTTCATTAGTTAATGTATTACATTTACAAATGCAGTACATTTGTTACTGTATTTGTTAATCTTTGTTAATGTTAGCTAATAAAAATACAGCTGTTCATTGTTTGTTCATGTTAGTTCACAGTGCATTAACTAATGTTAACAAATATAACTTTTGATTTTAATAATGTATTAGTAAATGTTGAAATTAACTAATAAATGCTGTAGAAGTGCAGTTCATTATAAGATCATGTCAACTAATGTATTTAACTAATGAAATCTTAATGTTTTAGAAAATTCTAGATTTAAAATTTAATTTAACAAATAATGTAGCTAATTTCAACTGACGCTGAACAACACTTCTAATGTAGTGAAATTAAACTTTATTGTAAAGTGTTAACAATATTTTAACAGAAAAAATTACTGAGTGCATCTTTTTTTTTTTTTAATTTAAACTCTGGCAAATAAATTTTAGAGAAGACACTTTATTGATCCCAGAGGAAATGTATTAGTAGTGTTCATGGATTTCCATTATCACACTTGACTTCAGTTGTAATCAGGACTTTGGGTTGCTATGGCTTCACAAAACAATTCTATCTTTAACTTAAAAGATGTACAATCTGATCATTATTTCATTATTATATTCACAATGTGAAAACCCACTGCAAAAACTGATCTTCTGATATTGTATTTCAGTCTATTTTTATATAATTATTACTTATATTAAATGATTTCTCCAGGTTGATGTGTCAGGGTGAACCGTGAATAGACAATTTGCTCAAGGTGCAACAATCTATTCATTCGATGTAATAAAATTTTCTGTCACAAGATGAGGCAACTCACGGCTTCATCATTAGATCTGAATGCAAGGCGATTGGTTAGCAATCACAGAGAAGTTTCATAGAGAAGCATAATTTCTTATAGCATCTTCTTTGCCGCATATGTGAGCAGTACCACCACGTAGTCCAGAACTTCTTTCGCCTACTGACAGATACAAAATATTACGTTACAAAAAGCGTCAGAATGACAAGTTATTTTTTTCATATCCCGTCAGAATAAAGACAAAGCATGTCGTCATTCCACCGCAGTTCCCATGGACCTGTCAGCACCATCGCTTCTGTTTTGACTCTACAACTGAAATATTACTGCTGGCCTACCAACGCTTTAAACATCCGCTGATATTTTATTTATCTCTAGCAGACAGGATCCAAATGGCGAGAGATTTGCCCATCCTGAGAGATATATTGAGGAAGACACCTGTCAACAGCCTCATCTCTCAGAATGAAATATTTCACTGAAATTTTGATCATAAACCTTTAAAAGTACTCTTTCAAATCGGATCTGAATTTGGCAGGTGTTTTATATGCAGTACAGCTGGTTCTCCAGGGGTAATTTAAGCCATAACCATGGGCACAAAAACATGCATGAAAAAGAGAAGTGGAAAAACACAATGAAACAAGACAGAAAGTTTATATGCAGAATTATATAACATAACAGATACATTTTTAAGATACCGTATCAAGGTGAAAATGGTCAACAGCTACGTTCATTTGTCTTTAAACTAGTGCTGTCAATCGATTAAAAAAATTAACTAGATTAAACACACATTTTATCTGTGATTAATCATGATTAAAACACTTAAGTTTCACCATGTAGAAAACAGTAAATGTGTGAACAGCTGACCGATTTCAGCCGCAGCTTCAGCGTCTATTTATAGTGTAGGGGGCGGGACGCTTCAGATTCTAGAGAGCATTTGATTGGACAGAAGATGTGATGAGAAGCTGATGTCCGCGGTGATGTCATAAAAATCTGTGATCCATTTTAACGGAAGGGAGAGACTGTAAAGTTTGAATGCTTATATCTCCTAAATACGAATTTTGTCATTGTTTTGGAACACACCAGCTTATTCATAACCTTAAGGCTAACATAGTCATACTAAAAGCTAAAAAACTTCAATTTTGATTTCAGGGGGCCTTTTAAAAATCGTCAACCGAAAAAAGGTAGTGTAGTGCCCCTCACGTTTTCAAACCTGAAAAACGTGTTCTAAGACTGCTACGGGGCCTAAGACTGCTCTTATGAGGACATTTGATAAAACTGACATTTTGGCATAATTGTGTGTTAATGTTCGTTCAAGCGTGAATGAGAACTCTATTCTGGTACAATACTGGCGCACATCTTTCTGTGCGTCGTGTGTCACATAGACAGGACATTCACAGACAGCGTGTTCTCTTTTGACTTATCATGCTTGAATGGTTTAAAAGCATTTGCATGAATAAGAGCGTGATCATATAAAATGAATATTTTTAATGCGTTAAACTGGAAAAAATGTATCACATATGTTAACGCCTTGACAGCACTACTTTAAACGCAATAACTCTCATAATTGCGACTTTATATCTCACAACGTGACTTTATTTTGGCATAAAATGGAAGTTGTGATAGTCTTTTCTTCCCTATTGTGACTTATATCTGAGTGAAAGAGAAAAAATGTAGGGGGGGGACTTGATTTTGCCCATTGTTAATTGATCAGATCATTGGATGGTTGTGGTTTGCGTTGGTCTTTGCAATAGGGAGGGGAAGATATTTTGGTTAAAGATTGCTGAATTTAAAAAAATAATGATGTGAACAGATAAATAATTTATAATAAATACTGCAATATTCCATACAAATCAAGAATGGTCCATTTTGATTTCATGCACTTAAAAAAAAAAGTTGCTGCCTTATTTTTAAGTACAATCAACTTGGATGTTTAAGTCACTTCAACTTAAATTACATTAAACAGACTTAAAAAAATGAGTTGACAATTGCTTAACTTATTTTGTTGAGTTAAAGCAATGTATATGTGTTGTCAACTTATTGATACTTATTGATCATATTTAAAAAAAAAGAAAAAAAAAAAAGTGTTTTAACTTTAATTGTGGCTTTAATTCTCTTAGTTCTAAAATAATTTTCCGTAAATGGGACTTTTACTCATAGTTGTGACTTTATATCTCACGATTGTGAGTTAATATCTTACAGTGTGACGATTTCTTATTTTAAACTTTCTCACAATTTTCTTTCTTATTTGTTTTCTCTCTGAGGTTGAAACGAGCTTCTATACGAATAGGTTCCCTTGGGAATTATAATACATTTTATCAATAGCAGTTTTAGTAAAACAAATAAGGTCTGTGGTAAACATTACCTGAAGATACTTTCCTGTTTTGTTCTAAAACACAGGTATATGACTCACAGTTATACCTCAGATATGAATTTTGAAACAGCTGTGTTTTGTAACATCATAAAGATTTGTCAAACACTTATTTGTGGTAATTGTTGTTCTTGTGTTGCAAATTATGTTTTAAAGTGTTGAGGTACAGGTCAGGAGGCGTGAATAAATGGGTTTTAATCACATTATTCATGTTTAATTAATAGTATAAAATTAACATGTTAAATTGACAGACCTAGTCATATTCTATACTAAATATCATACAAAAGGATGCTGTTCATGAGGATTATAGAGATGTGAATCACGATTCTCGCTGTGTGATGGATCCGGCCACACATATTCCGTCGGGATCTAAATGAACCATAAAACCAGCTGATTATCATTCACGAGCACTTGGCACTGCAACCTCCCAAAACCTATTCTTACATAAATTATGCTGTCGCTGTTTTACAGAGGTAAGCCTACGAGCTGTTTACATAATTGAATTCGTATGCAAACACAACTAACTGGAAAATATGAACTTCTTTGGCGAAGTACTTTGACCTGAAAATATCAACTTTTTTTCTGCGGCTTCTCTCTTCATGTAATCTTCCCGGAAGATCTGACTTAGAACTGAGTAAATTGTTCATCGATTGCAAGGATTTCAGGACCCATAAAAACAAGCTCTGGAGATCAAAATTTCTCTGACTGATGAACATTTGTTTGATATTGTTCCATGCGTACACTGTGGCAATTCAAATACATATTTATGAATATCGAACTGATAAATAAATGAAATGCAGAAAACGAGACGAGTAAAGTACATGAGCCAATGGAGGATAAAACTATATTCATAATCTGTTAAATTATTCAGTATAATGTCAGACCACATCATTCTGAAATAGTTATACGCAATCCCTATCTGTCGCCCTTTGTGGAAAGGTCTATTTTCTGGAGGAATGTGGCGGGTTTGGATGCTAATTTAGACCAGTTTCGGCCACAGTAACTAAAACTAAAGCTATGAACAAGTTGGGTCTTGAAGCTTTTATCAGCGCTTTTTATGTTTTATGCATAATTTTCAGGCAGCTGTTCCATGTCACGTTCAAGTGATGCATTTCCAATGTCAGATGGCACAGTAAGAACATTTATAGTCTTCTGCCAAGCAACCTAAACATGAGTCAAAGGTGTTTAATGATTTGCTGAAGCCTCATATGTCACATTCAGTATCTTGTTTCTTTTAGACAGAAATTGATATAGTGTGTATACAAAAGCCCAGTTTCCCTGACTGCAATGAAACATTTTCTTTCTGCATATTTGAAAATGCATCACTTGACACAGAAGGCCAAATAAGTTCCAAATAAAGAAGATTTTGCAACTGAAGCGAGTATGTTTGATTTGATAATTTATAGTCTCTTAAAAATTGAGACTAAGAGTGACTGATGTCTAAAAATACAAATAAAAAAAGCCAAGGTTAAGGTTCAGGCAGTCGTTAGTTCTTCTGTTGAGGTGTTGAAAGGATGTCATGTTAAATCATAAATCTCTGTGTGATTTTTAAAAGCAGAAACTGTTTATTCACCCTTCTGAAATGAAATTGCAAACAACATACTCAAAAGCGGGAAGCAATTATGAACAAAAGTTATTTAAGTCAACATAAAATAGAAACCGACCCTATTTAATTTCTTAATACACATTCTGTCACGATTATGTTCAGTTAGTTTCACTTTCATGGGCTTTTAGTTTGTTTATCATCTGTTTCCTGTTTCCTTTGTTCTAGTTTTCCCGCCAGTCATCTGTTACCTTGAGATTCATTGAATTATCACAGCTGATCATTATTATGTTCGTTATCATTGAGTATTTAAGCTCCTCATTTCCTTTCTGTCTTTGTCTGGTGTTATTGGTGTTTTCTATGCGCACTGTTTGCTTTTGTTAATAAACCTTGTTACTGTTTTGAACTCTTAACCTGCCTTCGTCTTCATCATCTTTGGACTTTTATTTATTTTAAGAGTTATTTTTTTAACCCAATCGCTGGGTTCAGCCTGCTGGGTCATTTTATTGGGTTATTTTGTAATATTTTTTGTTGTATATTTTTCACTCTGAAAAATGCTGGGTTATTTATTGAACTGGAACAGCCTACTGATTTCCACAGATTCCCATTGGCTACTCTTGCTGCTCCTGTCACGTCCTAAAACGTTTACTAAATGTTTTTGAGTATTTTATGATTGTAAAAGACTAACTTGCCATTGAATAAAAGATAATGTATACACCGATCAGGCATAACATTATGAACACTGACAGATGAAGTGAATAACACTGACCGTCTCTTCATCACGGCATCTGTTAATGGGTGGGATATATTGTGCAGCAAGTGAACATTTTGTACTCAAAGTTGAAGCGGGTGTTAGAAGCAGGAAAAATGGGCAAGCGTAAGGATTTGAGCGAGTTTGACAAGGGCCAAATTGTGATGGCTATACGACTGGGTCAGAGCATCTCCAAAATTGCAGCTCTTGTGGGGTGTTCCCGGTCTGCAGTAGTCAGTATCTATCAAAAGTGGTCCAAGGAAGGAAGAGTGATAAACATGTCATGGGCGGCCAAGGCTCATTGATGCACGTGGGGAGCAAAGGCTGGCCAGTGTGGTCCGATCAAACAGACAAGCTACTGTAGCTCAAATAGCTCAAGAAGTTAATGCTGGTTCTGATAGAAAGGTGTTAGAATACACAGTGCATCACAGTTTGTTTGCGTATGGGGCTGCATAGCCGCAGACCAGTCAGGGTGCCCATGCTGACCCCTGTCTACCGCCGAAAGCGCCAACAGTGGGCACGTGAGCATCAGAACTGGACCACAGAGCAATGGAGGAAGGTGGCCTGGTCTGATGAATCACGTTTTTTTTTACAGCACGTGGATGACTGGGTGCGTGTGCATCACTTACCTAGGGAACACATGGCACCAGGATGCACTATGGGAAGAAGGCAATCCGGCTGAGGCAGTGTGATGCTTTGGGCAATGTTCTGCTTGGAAACCTTCAGTCCTGCCATCCATGTGGATGTTACTTTGACACGTACCACCTACCTAAGCATTGTTGCAGACCATGTACACCCTTTCATGGAAACTGGTGGCTGTGGCTTCTTTCAGCAGGATAATGTGCCCTGCCACAAAGCAAAAACAGTTCAGGAATGGTTTGAGGTGTTCACTTGGCCTCTAAATTTCCTAGATCTCAATCCAATCGAGCATCTGTGGGATGTGCTAAACAAACAAGTCCGATCCATTGAGGCCCCACCTCGCAATTTACAGGACTTAAAGGATCTGCTGCTAACATCTTGGTGCCAGATACCACAGCACACCTTCAGGGGTCTAGTGGAGTCCATGCCTCGACGGGGCATGTTTTCAACAAGCATGTTTTCTGTCCAACAAGCATGTTTTCTGTCCAATATTTACCCAGCGCTGGGTTGCCAAATAACCCAGAAATGGTTGTTTTTAACCCAGCATTCTTTAGAGTGTACCTGGTCTCATCGGTATGATTCATCACATTTTTTTCATGAGGCTAAAAATGTTTGTCTTTATAATCTTTCTTAATGTATTGTATTTGTATACAATCGATAGCTAACACGTTCTGTCATTTTGTTCAGTAACAGAATTTGTAGCTGACATCGTAAGAAAAAACCTAAGAAAAAAGTGTTGTGTTTTATTGAACTCTGACAGCAATTTAAATTGTCAAGACTTGTATAGAAGCTCTTTACTTTGTCTAAAGAGCTTCTATATAAGTCTTGACCATTTAAATTGTTGGCAAAAAGTTTGCAAGCTGCTCCATCTTTCCATAATGGTTGGGTTACTTCTAACTAGTTTTTCTAGTTACTAACTAGTTTTTCTAGTACTTCTAACTCTTCTTCTAGTTAGTTTTAGCCCAACTAGCCCAACTTTTTTATGTTAAAATGACCCTAAGTTGGGAATGTGCTTTATATCCATTTGTGTATTTCTGAACGTGTTCTTCTATTTATTTCTTTGCATGACTCTTTCTAACTACATGGCATGGTTTGATCTGCCACAATGACGTGGTAAGAAAGATTATCTGACATAATTATGCATTTAAAGGCACAATATGTAGTTTTTCGCCGCTAGAGGTCGCCTATTCAAAACGCATAGGCGTAGCTTGATGACACCGAGATTGAGTGTGGAATCTTGGGAGTTACTGTCTTCACCTCACAGCCGGTGGAAAAGAATCGGGACAGGACTCGGGCAGAAATCATGTTCATGAATGAGATTATTAACGTTACTGTAGTATGAAGCAGAGTGTTGTGGGAGCGCAACGTGGCCGCTAGAGTGATTTCTAATGAGAGACTAGAGTGACGCACAGCTCGACATTAACTTTTATTATGCCACAGTCGCCGCTTCCACTTCTTCCGGTCATGCGTATATGGGGTAACGCAGCGCTGTTTTATCATATTAGATACATCTGGGTGTGTTGAAAATCATGTACTAACGTTACTCTCTGCGTTCCCTCGGCAGCTACTATGAGACACTTGTTGCACACTGCAGTAAGATAGATCGATATTAGGCATGGTAAAATATGGTACTCGCTGTAAATCAAGAAAACGAGATTCAAACAATAAGACTAAATATGTTGATCTATATAACAATGATTAGTTTTCTGTCTATAAATGTCTCCAAACAGTTGTTCCCTTGTTTAATAAAACATATAATATATTTCTGAGCGTTTCTGGTGTTTCCATGGTTTCTACAAAATAAAACCATAAACAGAGGGTAGCGTGGGTATGATGTCATTGACAGGCGACGCACGGACACGGTCCGTGTCCTGGTAAAAAAGGCTTTTTTCTCTGGATTTAAACATTCTTGGAAACATTTGGGATAATGTAAGTACACAAGTCAACAAAATATATAACACTGTTCTAGTGGTTTTTGGATATTTTAATCCAAAAACTTACATATTGTGCCTTTAACTGTAGTTGTGAATGTCGGTGATGCATTTTAAGTACTGTTTATGATGAATCGTGATGCGAAAACATATACATTTATATATTATTATGCATTTTTTGGAACTTACAATACTAAATTAGAATAGACTATGAAAAAGGAAGTTTATTTACTAGCTCACTATGTTGTGATAATGATGTTCAGAAATTAATTAGCTTGTAAGCTTATGTTGCGAAAATTATGACATATTCAAACGTAGTATGTCATGATGACATGGTTATTAAACTGAGATTTAGAAACAGTCAGAGATGAACATGTAGTCACATACAGTCTGTCACAACAGACGTCTAATGCACCGCAGTTTCCACAGAATGACAGCAAGTAAATGAAGCAGGAAAAGAGATGAGTGTGTGTTTGATGGGGACCTTTGGCACGAATGATGTCTAGAGTTTGGTTTTGGTGTATGTCACTAAGTCCCATATATGAAAGTACATCTTATCAAATTGTTATTGCTTCAAAACGAGTACAGTTAGGGATATGCTGGCATTAGGTAAGGACCTGCCTATATATTATGCTATTTAAATCGTGGCTCGACTCAAATATGCAGCATGTTAATTTAATAAAACCACTTAAGAGAAGCAAATAGCTTAATCTAGGCTGTTAATTGAGCTTCAGATGACCATTAGCCCAGCCCAGAGGTCTTTAATTAACAGCAGTGTGGAAACGGGTTGGGCGTATGTTAACGTAAAGAAAGAAGGTAGGAAAGGGAGTTAAAACAAGTGAAAGCAATGCTTTTATCGTTGTTCGATAGGACAGAGTCAGAGTTTTAGAAACCCTTAAAAAAACACCTACATAAGTAGAAAGTGAACCAGTAAGATATATAGTAAGAAAAATAGCACAGCTATAATGAGTTGACGGAGAACTGCGAGAAGATGTGAGTTTTCGGCAGCGGTTTCTGCTAGTTTTACTGATATGCCCTGACAGGAGGTAGGTAGCACAACCTACATTCTGTCAGTCAGCCGCTTTGATTTCAAAAAGGAAAGACGAATCCAGAATGTTTGTGGGAAATACAAAATGCCCCTGGGCAATGTATTGTATTTGTATACAATCGATAGCTAACACATGTTCTGTCATTTTGTTCAGTAACAGAGTTTGCAGCTGACATCATAAAACCTGAAATGCAGTAAGAAAAAAGTGTTGTGCTTTATTGAACTGTGACAGCAATTTAAATTGTCAAGACTTGTATAGAAGCTCTTTACTTGTCTAAAGAGCTTCTATGTAAGTCTTGACAATTTAAATTGTTAGCAAAAAGTTTCCAAGCTGCTCAATCTTTCCATAGTTGGGTTATTTTCAGCTCTTTATTTTGTAGTACTTCATTTTTATTGAAGCTGAGTGAAAATGACCCTAGTTGGGAATGTGCTTTATATCTGTTTGTGTATTTATGAACTTGTTGACATGCCATGGTTTGATCTGCCACAATGGTGTGGTAAGAAAGATTATCTGACACTAACAAAAGGTCAGTCCAATCTGAATGTTTTGTAGATGAATACATCATAAAAACTGTATTAACTTGTTTTAAAGTGCAAAATCACTGTATATCTGAACGTTTTTTTCTTAGCATGACTTTTGCCAACTACATGACATTTGATCCGTCACAATGGCAAACATGGTAAGTAATATCATGTGACAAGATCAAAAACTGTACAACAAACTGTAATCTGTTACAGTTACTGAGAAAAGATGTGTAATTCAATTATAGTTACTTATGAAAATGTTAACGTTTACAAAGGGGGTAAAAACTGAATATTTTCTGTAAAAAGTTAGAATATGTTGAATAATATTAATTTGTTGCTTTTGCAGGAGGCATCCTGCACATCAAAAACTGGCATTTAAAGACCGTTTAGTAAAACAGTGCTATTCTGATGCTTTTGATTGGTTCTCGTTTGAATTTGCAGCGCACCACGTCTGCCAATTACATCAATCCACATTGCCGCTGAAAGCTTTAGGCTACAACCTGTCTGAGAGTTGCCACCATGGTGAGTGATGAAAATGTGTTCCGGTGATGGGAAATTAAAAAATAATTTCATCCAGAAATTATAAAAGGGCGCAAATATAACAGTTCAGTCTTTAGTGCAAAATATGTTTGCTAACTATTAAAATGCTATCGACGTTGAAGGCAGGGTTGCCAGGTCTGTGCAACAAAAGTAGCTCAATTGCCAATCAAAATAGCCCAATGCAATTTTCTCCATCGGGCGGCCGAATTCTCCACTGAATTTGTACGTGTGGGGGGTGTTGGAGCGCCACAATCGTACGTACAGGGGTGGCAATAAACCCGCAGAATTTTTTTTTACCCACGGCAGCAACTTAAAAGTATCCCAATTACACAGGAAAACCGCGGACTTGGCAACACTGATCGAAGGTTTCAATGTCAAACCTGAGGAAGCAACTCCTATGATGAATGTTAACCTTAGTGGACAAATCTCTCTATTAGTTTGTCCCGTTTTGACTTACAAAATAGAGCTATTTAACTACACAACCTTTGGTCATTGAGTCTAAAGAATATTTAAGTTGGAATATAACTTTATTTAAAACAAAACAAAACAAAACAAAAACCCATACCATGCATGTTATGACACTGGGTGGGTCTGTTTGTGTTGACACTGAGTATGAAACTAGAATCTATTCTTGCTTCTGTTAGTGAGAAATCAATATTAGGCCTTATATGGTATAATGTTTTCCCTTCACACACACATAGTGGTAAAAAGAATAGTATGCAGATTTTTTACTATTTTTTTATAGCAGTAAGAAGAAAAACATCATGTTTGTTACTACAGTATAATGATCTAGAATTGTGTTTTCTATTAAATATAACTAAATATATCTATCTCTGTTTCTTTAAGGTTAAATGTTTGAAAATGATTAACAGTTGAAAAAAATTAATAAAATTAATAAAAGTAGGCCTAATCAAAATGTAATCAAATGCAACCAGTTACATTACTTTAATAAAGTAATTGAAATAGTTACACTACTTATTACATTTTAAATAACACTGGCTATTAGTTTACTGATTCATATTACAGATAAAACGCTATGAAAATGTCACAATTTTACCAAAATAATGACGGTTATCAATATTAAACGGTATTGTTAAAATGTGCTGGAAATGTTAAAAAAAGTAATATTATGCTCGGAGCGTGGTGTTCAAATCCCGGCATTTAGGTCTAGTTCGGTTTCAGTTAAGTGTCGGGGGTTCGGACATCTCTGTTGTCGTGAGCGCACGGGTTGAGTGTTTATTACTAGCCGTGCGCTCTCGTCTTGTGTGTTTTTGTAGAGTGCCTGGTTTATGTTTTCATTCGCCAGGCGTTCTTGTGTTGTCGTGTTCCATAGCACGCAGTTCATGTTTATCATCATCGGCTGTGTGCTTTCTTGTCTTGTTCTTAACTTGCTTTTGGGAAACGCAGCCCAGAACAAAAATGTAAGACATGCTAAGTGCAAATGTAATAATCCTCTCTCTGACAGTATGTGGGGCTTATGAAATAGCATAGAGCTGTTTCCTTGGTAACGGCTGTACACAAAGCAGCTCTGCGCTAATAAACACTACTTTTTTAAGCGTTACATGGAGGTAAGATGAAAGGAAAATGCCATTAAAACGTTTCTAAAGACAGTCGTTCCCTTAAATAAATCCAGCATATAGATCTTTTTATTCTAGAAAATCACTGCATTTCTGAACTGTTCTGATTCTGTTCTTCTATTTATTTCTTTGCATCACTCTTTCTAACTACATGCTATGGTTTGATCTGCCACAATGACGTACTAAGATAAATCATCTGACACCAACAAAAGGTCAGTCCAATCTGAATGTTTTGTATATGAATACATCACAAAAACTGTATTAACTTGTTTTAAAGTGCAAAATCACTGCATTTCTAAACATGTTCTTTGTTTCTTTCTTTACATTACTCGTTTGAGCGTCACTATGGTAAACGTGGTAAGACACATCATGTTTCTTACATCAATAAAAGGCAAGTCAAATCTGAATGTTTTGTATATGAATACATAAAAACTTGTGTTAGAGCGCAACATAAATCTTTTATTCTGGAAAATCACTGCATTTTTGAACATGTTCTTCTATTTATTTCTTTGCATGACTCTTTCTAACTACATGCCATGGTTTGATCTGCCACAGTGAAGTGGTAAAAAAGATCACGTGACCGCAATAAAAGGCAAGTAAAATCTGAATGTTTTGTACATGTCATGAATACATAACAAAACTCTATTATCTTGTTTTAAAGTGCAAAATCACTGTAAAATTCTGAATGTGTTCTTGTCCGTTTCTTTCTTTGCATTACTCTTTCTGTCTACACGCCACGGTTTGAGCCGTCACAATGGTAAAAATGGTCAAGATCACGTGACAGCAATCAAAGGCAAGTACAATCTGAAGGTTTTGTATATGAATACATCAAAATCTTGTATTAACTTGTGTAAAAGTGCAGCATGAATCTTTTATTCTAGAAGTTCATTGTATTTCTGAACATGTTTTTCTCTTTTCCTTTCTTTGCATGAATCTTTCTATCTACATGCCATGGTTTGTTCTGCCACAATGGTAAACGTGGTAAGAAAGATCATATGACAGCAATAAAAGGCAAGTACAATCTGAATGTTTTGTATATGAATACATCAAAAATACTGTAACAACTTGTTTTAAGGTGCAAAATCACTGTATATCTCAACATGTTCTTCTGTTTTTTTCTTTGCATGACACTTTCCAACCACATGCCATGGTTTGAGCTGTCACAATGGTAAACATGGTAAGAAATATCATGTGACAGCATCAAAAACCTGTAATAACTTGCGTTAAAGTGCTGCATAAATATTTTATTCTGGAAAATCTGTGTATTTCTGAACATTTTCTTACATTTTTGCATGACTTTTTCCATCTACATTCCACGGTTTGAGATGTCACAGTGGTAAACATGGTAAGAAACATCATGGCCGCAATAAAAGGTAAGTCAAATGTTTTGTATGAAGTAGTGGCTTGTGGTCCTCTTCTGAAATGACAAGGAAAAGTTCCTGTTTCTTCTTTTCCACTACTTGCATTTGATTTTGAAATGTTGGTTTCTGGGTTCAAATACAGTTAACACTATTTACCTTGCACTATCAATACGCAACTGATACTATTGTTTTGATCAGAGTATCAACATGGCAGTGGGTAAAGCCAGTTGAGGAAATGTTCTCCAGTTCAGGCTCCAGAGGAGGAGCTCCACAGTGACCAGAGGTCTTATAGAGTAATTTCTGTCAACACCAGGGTGTGAGAAGGCCCGCACAACCCCATCTTCATCCAAGGGATGGCATGATGGATCAATGCGAATGAGACCACCAATTGCCCTTGTCTTTTTTGACTGTTTTTTTTTTTTCAAAGATTCTTCTCAAATTGATTTTAATTTGAAAGCCTCAAGCTGAACGAATGAGTTTTTATATATAGCCTACATCGCAACATTTATTTCCATCAAGAGGTGCATACATTTTTGGTCAAGTCTTGTATTGACAATGAAAGAACTGAGCACTCTGTAAAGTCTTCTCCAGCACATCCCAAAGACTTTTAATGAATTTAAGGTCTGCCAATTTATGTGTGAAAATGATTCATGCTCCTCCTTTCACAATTTGAGCCTGATGAATCTTGACATTGTCATCCTGGAATAAGGCCATGATGTTGCTTCCTACATGGTTGTTTAAGAAATAAAAAGCGACACACTCCATCAGTTAGGGTTAGAAGAACTGATGCCAAACATATAACATGCTAGAAACATAATAATCACTGCAACAATTATCCAATCACTGATTCTTAAGCATTTGCCTAATTAAATCCAAACAGCAACTTTTTTTTTTTTTTTGGCCGGGCAGTGTATAGTCAATATATAATAGATTATAGTCAAAGTTATAATAGAACAACAGTTTTTAAAAAAAGTGATTTTTCACTATTATTTCCACAACATTCTTCTACTATGATGTCCAAATTTGATCAGTCGCTTTAGATCTTGTTTCACTAGGACAAACAAGAGATCTGTCTATTCATTAAGGTAAATCTCTATTAAATACAGCAAAAATGATTGTTTTGTTTAATTAAAAAAAAAAAAAAATTCTGAAAAGAATCTCTAAAATCTCTGTTTCTTTCTTTGCATGGCTCTTTCTATCTTCATGCCATGGTTTGAGCCATCACAATGGTAATGTTATGTGAAAACATACAAAACTGAACTTGTTTTAAAGTGCAGCATGAATCTTTTTATTTTGGAAAACTGCAGCACTTCTAAACATGTTCTCTATTTTTCTTTGCATGACTCTTTCCATCTACATTACATGGTTTGAGCCATAAAATGGTAAATATTGTAAGAAACGTGACAGCAATAAAAAGTCAAATCAAGTAAGTTTTGCATATAGATACATCAAAAAATTCTGTCCATTTACACGCCACGGTTTGAGCCTTCACAATGGTAAATGTGGTAAGAAAGATTATGTAACAGCAATAAAAGGCAAGTCAAATTGCAGATGAATGATGAATACATCATAAAACTGTATTAACTTGTTTTAAAGTGCAAAATCACTGTAAAATTTTGAACATGTTCTTGTCTGTTTCTTTCTTTGCATTACTCTTTCTGCCTACATGCGACGGTTTGAGCCATCACAATGGTAAATGTGGTAAGAAAGATCATGTGACGGCAAAAAAGGCAAGTCCAGTCTTAATGTTTTGTATATGAGTACATAAAAAGTACTGTAATAAATACAAAATTACTGCATTTCTGAACTTGTTCTTCTCTTTTCCTTTATATGCATTAATTTTTCTATCTACACGCCAAGGCTTGAGCTGCCACAATGATAAATATGGTAAGAATAATCATGTGACAACATTAACTTATTTTAAATTTCATCATGAATAATTTTTTAAAATGGAAAATCATTGAATTTCTGAAAATGTTCTTCTCAGTTTTTTTCCTTCCATCTGCATGCTACAGTTTGGGCTGTCACAATGGTAAACGTAAGAAACATGTTTTGACATTCAGATTGTACTTGTTTTTGTATTGCTGTTACATGATGTTTCTTACATTTATGTACTCATATACAAAACATTAAGACTGGACTTGCCTTTTTTGCCGTCACATGATCTTTCTTACCACGTTTACCATTGTGATGGCTCAAACCGTCGCATGTAGGCAGAAAGAGTAATGCAAAGAAAGAAACAGACAAGAACACGTTCAAAATTTTACAGTGATTTTGCACTTTAAAACAAGTTAATACAGTTTTATGATGTATTCATCATTCATCTGCAATTTGACTTGCCTTTTATTGCTGTTACATGATCTTTCTTACCACGTTTACCATTGTGAAGGCTCAAACCGTGGCGTGTAGATGGACAGAATTTTTTGATGTATCTATATGCAAAACTTACTTGATTTGACTTACTTTTCATTGCTGTCACGTTTCTTACAATATTTACCATTTTATGGCTCAAACCATGTAATGTAGATGGAAAGAGTCATGAATACACCAAAAACCTGTATTAAAGTGCAGCTTTAATCTTTTATTCTGGAAATCACTGTATTTTGGGGTAGGCTATCCATCTTTCAATGCGGAAGTATAGGTGTTTTGTACAGCTAAAAATAACTGGAAGCGAATGACACCAGAAGCCAGACACAATAAAATTACAAAATAAGGTGGATAATAGTCTGTAATAGGGAGTAAATATTGGAATAGTTTACTGCAGTCCATAAGACAATGTTGTACTTATCACACTTTTAAAGATCATCTTAAAAAGTGCATGGCTTATGATGAATCAGTTGTGTAAACAATTTTAAATAATGGTATTTATCTTTTTATGTAGTGTTGTATGTATATTTGAGTGTGTATGGGACTGTGTGGATGTAAATTAGCAATCTTGCTAATCTGGCTGGTTTACATTTTGTATTTTATACTAATGTTCATTAATTGTCACTATCAAATGAACGAATGAATGAATGAAAGTTATTTTTCACCCAACTCCATTTTGGAATTAGGTTTTCCCTCCTTTACAACTCAGCAGGTCTCACGAGGACAATTTAAAATCTTAACGGTCGTAACGGTCAGACACGGCAAGATGAAGGTGAATATCTGTTTAGGTAACTAGTTATAGTCTATTTTTTAAACGCAGTTATTTTTCATTTAGTAGGATTGTTTTAATACCTGTTTTAATATATATAGTCACTTAACATTCCATAGCTCTGTGGTAAGACAGTGAAACCCCTTAAATTTGCCCAAAACGAAAATATCAACCTCAGAACATGCTTGGCGCGGCGTTTTGACTACGTTGTTCACAAACCACCTAGCTCTTTTTCCTAAACTGAGAAAAGTGATAATTTAATTCGTTAATTCATATTGTGTGCTGCTTACTTGTGTCAGACTCGCTGTGAGAGGAGCTGGGAGGAGGAGACGGGGGAAGGAGGAGCGAAGCCGTTGAGCGCTCTCTTCTCTACGGCTGTCTCATCCGCCACTGAGTGATGGAGAGAGTAAGAGAGTATGGAGCTAACTGTGAGTGAGCCGGACACTGATGCGCTCTGAGCGGCAGAGTGAGAGAACGCACATCGGGTTTGAGACTCAGCGCACGAGAACAGCGTCTATAGGCTGCATTTAACACCAACATCAGTCCAATCAAGAATAAAGAGGGTAGAAAGGAGCAGGAAAGATCCTCCACAAAAAGTAGACCGACCTTTTGGGAGAAATCAGCGCTCCTAACTTTGAAGGACCGCAGTGAGCGCGCATCATTGCCTCAGAGATCCTCACCGACTCCAGCGATGCGCTCCGGGATGCTGCTGCTGCTGATCTCCGGGCTGCTCGGGTTCGGTATGTAAATGGAGTTTTTACAGATACTCTACGCATCATATTCACCTGTCAGCTACTTTATACGCCGGAAAAGTGCGCTGCCCACATAATAACTGGGTTTCGTTTATTGTAAATGATCTTTATTATTTGTAATGCTACCTGTCTTGTATATTTCGGACTACACGGTATTTGTTTGTGGTGGTGCGTCGTTCCCGTCGCTTGTTTTAGGTTTGTACTGTACATATCGTTTGTGTCACGAACATGCCAATCAAATAATCGTTGTTCTTATCGGAGTAGTCACAACTTTTCTTCATATTTCGTGTGTAGCGTTAATTATAACGTGATCAGTCTTAAATTACCAGTGTGCGATGAGTGGGGGTTGCATCCTTCCAAACTTTCTGCATAAATAGATACGTTTTCACATGATTTTAAATTTTGAAAAGTTTACAAGTCTGAGCTCATATTTTCACAGGACGATACATAAATGATCGCGAACAAAAATCGCTGTTGGCTGAACAGGTCACCATAGAATAGACTGCCGTAAATTAATAGAATAGACTGCTGCAATAAAAACGCAAAAATTTTGACCCCTCCCCAAAAGTAATTGTATATTTCGCACACTGCACATTATTTGATTGTCAAATATTTTGTACCTAAAAATACAAGAGAAAGTGTAGAAATTTGAGGGGTTTTGTTGAGGTTAGGATCCATTGTTACCTAGTTGTCCATCTTCCTTGGTGATTTAACCTTTTGGGGTAGATATAACAGCTGAGATCACACTCGTTTTCATTTAAAATGCGGTGACTTCTGCACCCTTCTGCCCTCATCTGAGATTATGTGTTTGATTGTGTGAGCTTGAAATAACCCAAAAATGAACCCCTGAACGCTCACATTTAAAGTCCAGCATGGGCCAAACTCCTCATTTGAATCTGAAACCAGCAATAAAGCCTCCGGTATGGCTCCCACATGCACACTTGAGTGAATGAACATCAAATCTCAAGAGGCTTTCTGGTTTATTACTGCTTTTTATGAGTCTGTGTGCCGAGATGTTAAGCCTCGCAGGGCTGTTTCTTTTTTCTTTTTCTTTTTTTTTTTTTTTTTAACTCTGTCGTGTGAGTCTTGAGAGGGAGTGCTTTGCCATCACTCTGAAAATCATTTTTTATGACCTGAGAGGAAACACTGACAGGATTTTTCCTGCAGAGTTGTGTTTACGCCATATGCACACGGTGTTGCACTTCAATGGCTCAGAACTTCGAGTTTACACATTGATGATATACTGCAGGCCCCCTCCTGCTCCTATCTGTGCTTTAAGTTTGTGTTACCTTACAGCATCTCAACTCGGCTGCAAACTGAGAAACGTTTCATGAACAGTTTGCGAAACTATACATAAAATGAATGATCGCCTTCTTTCACAGAAACGCCAGAGATTAATCCGAGTAGCAGTTATTTATACTCGCCGTCAGAGAATCTGTTCCACTGGTGAGCCGAGATGCTATCAGGTGAGCCTTGTGTTTGTACCAGTCCCCGGGGACGCTTTGTTAACCATGGCCAACTCTTGTGTTACAAATGAACGCCGGGTTTATTTAGCATCTCTTGACAGTGCAGTCGTGGTGCTGTGGCCAAAAGGAGAAGAAAAGTCGATGCGATCTGACACCCTTCATCTGATCCCTTTATCTGCACCGCGGCCCCGCTGCCTCCCCGGCAGTGAGGGGGAGCAGCAGATCTTTCCCCCGCAGCGACAGGGACAATCTCATTCATGCATGTCCCAAACACCACTTATAGCTCTCACCGAACAAGGAGCAGCCAAGGACCCCATGTAATGGACCCTCGGGCGGAACTCAAAGAGACTCAAGAGAGGTCGGCGAAACCAGTGCAACGTTTTAGTTTTACTTTCGCTCTGTCACACGTTTTAATAGTCGTGGCATGTTGAACTGAGCAAATATTGAACTTCCCAGATTCCGCCCACCGCACTCCACAACTTCCTGATTGCTGCAGAAGGCATCATGTTTCCTCTTTAAGTGTCATAAACACCATCAGCATTGTCAGCAGTGGCTTGCAGCCGTGGGGGCAGTGTAGCGCTGCACGGTTTTGTGCAGCCCACACGCTGTTATACAAGATGCTGTCAACGCTTGCTAACAATTATATTGTAATCAGAGCTTGTCTTTCATAAAACATGGACTGTGGGGGCATCTCGGCTGTTGTTTGACAAGCCACCTTGGCCTTTTATCTGTAAGCGGCTTGGGTTGTATTATGTAGGCTACATTTTTACAGCTGTGGCACTCCGACAATGCTGGAAACTGAGCACCTTTGTGTAGTCAGTGCTTTTTTTGCTTTGATTAAACTAGTTTTTTTTTACTCGCCCTTCACAAAAAATGTTATTGTTTTTGTTGTTTTTGCCCTGTGTAACCTTGTATTCTAATAAATAAGGTTGTTACGGCACCAAAACTGTAGATATCAGAGAAATTTCACAACTCTTGATTCCAATTTTGGAATAAATTGGAAGCATAAACTACTGAACTAATATAAAGTTCAAACATTAAGGAATAATTGACGACAGGCCATTTAATTATTTTTCCGCTTATACTACAGTTACCACACCTCAAAACATTGTTCAGATGATTTATTTCAAGACATTTGTCAGGTTTTGTCTTTAAAACGCTCTTGTGTGCAGGATTAATTTCTTATGCATCTAAACCCAAGCCTCCGTTGCTAATTCCAGAACGTCATTTTAGAGCTAGTAACAGAGGCTTAAGCCATTGATAGCAGACTAATGCAGTGAGTTATTAGAGAGAGAGAGAGAGAGAGAGAGAGAGAGAGAGAGAGAGAGGGAGAGGGGTATGTGAATTACCTCAGGCTCAGTCTGTGCATCTCTTTCAACAGTGTTCGGCAGCAGTGTCTCTACTAATATGAAACTGTAAGAACAGCGCCTTTATTACCTCGCTAGTGAGAAATGTCATGTAGCTTTTAAGTTGCTAAACTATTTTACTGATAAAATCGTCAGTGCAGCGCTGACAACACATTTTGTGCAAGTGTGTGTCCGCAGTGTATGTATGTGTGTTTGAGTGGGAGAGCAGAGAGAACGGGAGAAAGAGAGTATGTGCGTTTCGTACGTAATTAAACGTAATTTTGTGGGAAAAACATGGAAATAATTTGTTGTTTTTATCCTATTTTTTACTATATTTCTTTGGTTGGTCAGTGTCGCTGTGTTTTGGTTATTTTGCTGCTGTATGCTGTAAAGACATTTGAAATAACTGAAATTATTTGGTGAAGTGATATGGAACTGTAATGTGGTCAAGACCTGCCTTGAACTACTTTTGCCATGCGTTTCCCTAAAAATAACTGCACACCTTAGAACGTTCGTCAGCCAATGAGATTCAAGCATTCAGCAACCCCGTAGTATAAAGACAAGTAAACAATCGTTAATAAAATAAGAACAAATAGCACAAATAAATGCAATAGAACAATAATACAAAGGAAATAAACAGTTTTTCAGGTAGGTCTAACAGTATAGTATTCAGGTAAGAAACACTACAGAAACTGAATAAAGTCATCAAATGTAAAATAACACTCTATAGTCTTCAATGTATGAATGAAATGTACACTAATTCTTATTAAAGCTGCAAAAGTGATTCAGCCAAGAGCAGTGAGTGATTTTCACTTTTTCTTTGTTGTATGATTGACATTAAAAACAAAGACTAAGTATATTAGGTTGCTGTCAGACATCTGATTTTATCCCAGCTATTTATGTTCACTTAAAGGGATAGTTCACCCAAAAATTAAAATTACCCCATGATTGGCCTCAAGCCATCCTAGGTGTATATGACATTCTTCTTTCAGACGAATACAATAGGAGTTAAATAAAAAAAAATGTCCTGGCTAATCCAAGCAGTGAATGGGAGCCCAAAATTTGAAGCCCAAAAAAGTGCATCCATCCATTATAAAAGTAATCCACACGGCTCCAGGGGGTTAATAAAGGCCTTCTGAAGCGAATCGATGCGTTTGTGTAAGAAAAATATCCATATTTAACACGTTAAAATATCTAGCTTCCGCCAGACCTCTCGCAGTTCAAAACGCTTACCCTTGCATCGGACGTCATACGTCGCGTCAGTTCCGCTTTTTTTCGTACGTTGAATACGGAAGGCGGCTTTATTAACCCCTCGGAGCCGTGTGGATTACTTTTATAATGGATGGATGCACTTTTTTGGGCTTCAAATGTTGGGCTCCCATTCACTGCCATTATAAAGCTTGGATTAACCAGGACATTTTTTAATATAACTCCGATTGTATTTGTCTGAAAGAAGAATGTCATATACACCTAGGATGGTGTGAGGGTGAGTAAATCATGGGCTAATTCAATTTTTGGGTGAACTATCTTGACATAAATGTGTGTTTATTTGTCCATTCAAGCGTAATAAGATTCAAAAGAGAACTCAATTCGGTACTCTTGCTGTCTAAGAGGTGGCTTTATGTGTGCACGGAAAACCGCCTCATAGTGCGCAAGTGGCGAATTGAGTTTTTTGTGCCTTCTTGCTCATAAATGATTTAAAATCATTTGATTGATTACACTGACAAGATTTAAAAGCAATGAGCAAATGATAAATTTGCGTGGCACAGCACTGGACCATTCAGGCCAGTTGATTCTATCAACTGTCCTGAGAGTCTTTCACACAGGTCCCAGGCCATCAGGCAGTCCTTATTTTTGATCCCTGAACATAGAAGGAATGATAAGATCATCTTTGAGGGCTTTTGTATTTATTTCGCTCATACTGAAGATCCTGAAAGGTATCATGGTGTGCTTTCAAGGACAGCTTTTCCAAGCATTACAGATGCAGAGCTGTATATCTTTTCTTGTTTGTAGAAGCAGAATTTTCTCCCACCTGTTTCTTTTATTTTACAACATCTCTGAACTCTCCATTGCCTCAAAGCCGCATTTAAGCTTCAGCTGGCAATGTGGTATATAAGTGTAATCTGCACTGTGAAGCACCCAGGTAAACACCAATTTTCTCCCAGCTGGTCTCATCCTTCTTGCTCTCCGCTTGAGTGTGATGGCTCGACTCGGGCCGGGTCAGCCCGGGAATGAGGCGGAGCGCGTTCCCGACTTCGGCTCGGCCCATGTGGATGGGGGTCAGCCTCCATCTGCTCTCTCCTCTATTTGTTTTTTATGTAATTTGATTTGTGTCAGACAGAGACGGATTAGCCCATAAATAAGTGAAGAGAAAATCACAACTCAGTGAGACGGCAGAGATAGAAAGATCTTTATGTTATTTTCGCTGGCTTGCCATCATTCCGAAGGCATTTCCACAGATGCCGGCCAGGATGCATGGACAATACTCGTAAAACAGAAGGAAAGGCTATTTGTTACGGGGCCAAGAAAGACTTTAACATTTCATCAGCGGTTCTAGCTCACGTTCATCTCGTAACCTGACGGTTTCGAGTGCAGAAGTGCTGCTCTACTTGTCTCCGGGTTAATTAGATCACATTAAAGCTTGAAGACCGTCAGATTTTCTTAAATGTCACTTAACACTTTTCATCAAAGTTTCTTTCTCCTCACCCACACTGAAGCATTGACAGGCCTAATTAGATCCAAGCAGGTAATAACAAAGTCATTTCTTGACATGTTTGTATATGAGCAATCCTGTTGTGTGTGTGCGGGTCCCTGTTGTGAATGTGGGTGGCAGTTCGTCTGTGTATATGAGCTTATTTTTCCTCAGTCTGCACAATCAATCATTTGATCATTTATTTCTCTCTCTAATTTGCTGAAGGGGGTAGTTTAAAAAAACATCAGCATCATTTTATTCTCGCACTATATTGCAGCTATGAATCAATGTGACGCTGCCACATATTTGCGTCGCATTGCAAGCAGTTGTTTGGTTGTAGTCCTGACAGACTCTGAGAGATAGACTTAAGCAGGCCTGGTAAATTCCGCACAGATTTAGGTTGCTGGATGTGAAATGCTTGATCTGATAGGGGCTTCCGTGTCTGCAGGAAGTTTGTGCCGCGGACAATTGCACACCTGGATTGACAGGCCTGGAGTCTGGTGGCATTACATAGCGAGCCTGTTTACCACAGCACGGATGAGTGCCACAATACAAGCATAAGCCTGGCTTATTTAAATGCAAATCAATCCTCTGATTACACAACAGTGATTGAGGGTGGGGTGACTGTCCTCTTACCTTCAGATAATTTTGTGTATGTTTTTCTGTGGTAACAATGCATCCTTAACAGCTGCCGTTGTAACTTCACCTTCCAAATCCCCGGATTGCTTTGCGGTCACATTTCTGATAAGAGGCTGACGGTGTGCTTCGGAGTGACCAATTTCAAAACACAGACTGCTTTGCCGCAGAGGAAGGCTTCTTTCTATCGGGAGTGTTGTGTGATCCGAACCCCGTGAGGCACGGTTAATACTTCTTCATTATTTTGTGCTAGTAAACCGAATGCTTTGATGGCATCTTTTGATGGGAACTGCAAGTAGTCGCCACGGGAGCTTATAATAATTGTTCTCAGCATGCGTCTTTGTGTTGTCTCTCTTCGTTCTAGGCAGATCTTAAAGCCTTAAAGCATTTCCCATAAAGAACCTCTAATAATGTTCTTCTTGAAAGAGGCCTAACACCCAAGTTTACTCTCTGGAGACTCGAGTGGCTGGTGAAAACTTGTTATCTTGTGTTCGGTGGTGTCTGCAGTGGTCAGGTTTCAGTAAAGCATGCGAAATGTTTCAATAATGATAAGTTATTACCTGCTAGTCTGAAACGAAAAAGCCTTGTGGCAGCGCTTAGAATAAGAACTCGCTCGAGTTTTCTATAGATCTTTTGAAAGGAAATGTAGTCGTTTGTTTAAGTCTTGTATAAACCTTAGATGTTTTAGCAGAGTAGTTCCCTAGTACTCTATCTTGCGAAATCTGGCAAAGCCTGTGAGACTTGGGGTTTGTTACCGTTCACATTTTAACCTGAAATTCAGTACCGGTACCCCGCGGTACCTTTTTTCGGTACTTTAGGGATGTTTACCTCAATAACTAAAGAAACTACACGTAAGTCATTTATAGAAGTGTTATTGACTTTATGCCAGAGCTGCCTTGGTCGCTGTCTGCCACTGTCTGTGATGTTTGTATACTATAATATTTACCAGTAAATAGTAGGCTACTACTTAATTAATTAAATTCATAAAAACAACCATTTTAATATTTATTTATTTATTTATTCCCCCACAAATTCTGTGTTGTGTATTTTCTGGTAATCAAATGAAGACATAAAACATTATTTTAATTTATCTTTTAATTTAACTAAACAAACTTTTTTGTCAAACATAGTGCTGCACAACTGAGCTTTATACTGTTAAAATTAAAACATGGAAGAAAAATTTAGATTTATTACTTAAAAAATAAAGGTTTGATCATTTATTATTATTACATTAGTGTTAGTATTATTATTATTACATTGAGACGGTATCTAAATTCTACTGTACAACAGTAATAAGTTAAACCAAACTTTTATTTTGACGGGTTGCCGTGAAGACCTTTGAGTTTCTGTGTGTTTATGATATGATGGTAGTTTTTCTCAAATGAAACGGTAAAATGCTCATGAAGTGACTCTCAGAGCGGCTCTGGAGATGGCGTTCATGTCCTCGTATGAGATGGAAACACGTGAGCGTCACGCGAGATTCAGTGTGTGTGAGGTAAATTAAACTGCTTGTCTGCACCATTCATTCACACAGAGACACACAGGACATGCAGGATTCTGTTTGATATTCACAGACACTAGTCTATATCACCAGATGTGTTCTCAGGTACCGAAATTTGGCACCGATTGATTTAATGTGAATTGTAATTCGACTTGAGCCCAAGTACCGAGTTCGGTACCCAACCCTAGTGAGACTGTACTTTTATTAATACTTTTATCTCAGAAAAAGTTGTCAGAGACTGAGTGTTTGTCTTTGACTTACGTCTAAACCCCTAGACTACCACCGAGCAACTTCTGTTAAGCGCATTACAGCCGTGCCTTTTTCAGCACAGTAAACGAAGCCATCTGTACATTAAGAAGAGCTAGTTTTGAATGGCTGCGTCAATTGCTGTGGTGCTATGATTTAATAAAGGAGAACTCTGATTCAATCAGCAGCTCTGAAACATCCGCAGAAAATCACACATGAAGCGCATCCGTCCGGCACGCCTGCTTGGCAGCTGACCAAAGCTAAATGGTGCAGCTTGAGTGAATTGACTCCTCCTGCTTTGAGTAAGCCAAAAAACTCAAAACCGGCTTCTTTTAATATCAGATACGTCCGGCGAACGAGTGAAGCAATGCACGACACCGGAGCCAAAGCAAGATTCTGTTAAGATCTTGTCAGTCCTTTGCGGTTTGAGCAGAGAATGGGCCGATAAACAGAAAATCTGTGAGCTAAGTGCACTTTATTTTCACCTTATCAATACTGATAATGGTCTATAATGAAGAACGACTGGGCAGTAATCTTATAAAAGCCATGAAGTCAGATCAGATAGCACGCAGACAGACCTGGAGAACATGGTGTTTTTTAGGCTGAACCCTGTCGTCTTAAGTGCGCTTTGAAAATGATGCATCTGTCGAATGACATCACTTGAGGTTCAGCAAAGCAGGTGAGACTGAACTAAAGGTGCAACTATGTGTTCTTGCCTGACAGCTTTTCAGGACTGAAAGCTCAATTTCCTGTTTGAAAGCCTTTTTTTATGATTGCTAGAGAAAGATGAAATGAGGGTGAGGAGGAGTCGACAGGCACGCCTCAACTTTGACAGACAGAGCTTGATTCTTTTGTGAGACAAAAGGCTTTTGCAGCTTTTTGATAACGGATATTTTTTTCCGGCGAGAACATTAACAATAACTCAACTTTACATTTATTGATAATTATTCAGCAGAAACAACAACGACGCCGGAGAACCGAAGAGTGCTGCTGTAATTTTGAAACATCGATATTTATTGACAGGCACAGTGTCCAGCTGACCTCTGCTAAATGGAAACAAAATTATTTCTTCAGAGGTTCATATACAGCAGAATGCTGCTTGTATTTTCATGCTGCCGAAATATTTCCCTTTGGGCTGCTAAAACCTTTTCTAACTCCTCTACTGAAGATATTTCTCCAAAGGACTATAGGAGTGGAATATGTTGTAACTTCAAATGTTTATACTTGCATCAACGATTTCCAACAGAAAAAAGAAAAAGAATAAAATGCACTTCGCATGAATTATTGTGCATCTCAGAGGGTCTCGGCAGAAAATCTGCATGAAATGATACATTACCCTGAATTCACTATCATGAGCCTTGACTGTATGTGGTTGTTTATCTTCCATTTAAGGTATGAATTTATTATAGAGGAGAACAAAAGAGGGCCATTTTCAAACGACTTAAATGCTTTTGCACAAATAAACATTTTAGAAAACAAAACTAGGGAGCCAGGTTCGCCCCATAGGCACTGATAAAGCATAAATGCATAATTAATAGGCTCTCCGTCAGAGGTCTTTGCATGAACGCCGTCTAATTCTCTAAGCGTACAGAATGATGTGACACCATCTAGACTTGTTAAGGTGTAGGTCCCAGAGGATATGACTAATGTAGGTGGCCTTACAGCACTTACCACTTTCTAAATCAGAGGCAGCGCTCTATATATCTGTAGATGTTTTTTCATTTATTGTCATTTCTACAGCCCTAGCAGTTTTTCGGAACATCCGCAAAGCTCATTTTCAGGGACATGCATCAGTGTGAAGGTTGGGAGTCCAGCTAAATCATCTTCGGCTTTGAAGCACGAACATTCAAAGTACATTTTTTTAGGTGGAGAATTCTGGATGGACACACTCTGGCTAATCGGAAGCTGTTTCTGGCCAGGAAACTTTTGAGGAGGGTGTTTTAACTTGCCACTGCATTCTGCTGAACCCCTGCAGCTCCTGATTGCTTGCAGCCCATAAATGTGCTCTCTCGGAATTCATTTGTAGGTCGGCTGTATGGTGCGTATTGCTGAGCTGTGTGGTTGTACCAGGCATGTGGTCCTGTTTCTGGCCCTTGGGGTTCCCCGTCCTAGTGCTAATGGTCCAACTCTTGCCTCTGCTGTGCGTTAGATGATGGAAGCAAGTTTGGTAAATAGCAAAAGACGGACTGCTGTGTTCAAACATCCCTAATGGGACTCTGGTGCAAATTATCATCTGGGAGGTAAAGACGACAGCAGACGGGGAAGGAGGGAGACAAGACTGATGGAATTCCATACGTGCGCGTTTCTTTTAAATGGGACTAAAGGTGTGAAAACATTCTGAACAACAAATAAAACCCTGAGAGTCCATTAGAATATCGTTCACAGCTTTGTACTTTCATTTCATGCATCTTCTCTCCGTGAAGACATTATCATATATCTGCTGCCACTCCTGGTGTCATATTGAACTGAGAAAAACAGAAACACATTGCTTGCCAAGCGAATTAAGATTTACACCTTCTCTTGTCTTCTCTCACTCATTATTTTGCTCTTTTTTCATAAAAATAATTATTTTAAGATACAAACAGCCTTTAAGGAGTTTGAGCATCCTGTTTGTTCTCTCTCAGATGCTGCTGTTTCATAGCTCAGGAGACTTGGAGTGTGATCAGTTATGTTTCTTTTAAAGGGGTCATATAATGAGAAATCTTCATTTTTCCTTCATTGTACCATGAAAACTTTAAGCTTTCTTTCCTTCCAGTAAAAGACACTTAAGTCCTGTGCGGATAGGATTAGTTTTACAAGGGTAGATGGAGTAATGTCATTTCACATTTGACTTCAATTCTGATTGGATTCTGTTGGTAATAGGCACTTACCTAAAGCTAAAAGAAGTTTCGTGCCTTTAACAAGTGACTTCGACCTTCTTTTGGATCTGAATGGTATGCCGAAAACACTTTGCCACAGACTTGTCCCATTGCCTAGAACGCAACTGAATGCAGAAAAATACTTTAAAACAGGAAATGACGGAATATTTATGTACATATTTACAGCTGGTCTATTCGCACGGGATTAGCATTACCTGAGGTAATTTTTCCGGACCTTTTTACAGAAGGTATAAGTCGCCGTAATCTTTACTGACATTGTCCGTAATGGTCACTGAGATGACACATCCAGACTAAAATCACTGAGAAGCTCTGGTAATAATGACTTTACCCCACCTCTCCATGTAAATCTAATCTCATCCGAATAGAGCTTTAGCTGCAAAAATGGATCGACCTGAACTAATTTTAATTTTTCATTTCTTTCTTCAGTAGTCCCATTGAAGTTACTGTTCATGTGAAAATATCATTACTTGTGATGCATATACAGCACGTTTAAATTATAGTTTAATTTTAAACAATTGTTTTAATTTTGAATTAGGGATGCATGATATATCATTATCATTCTTAAATATTAGATGGTGTGAAAATACTTAGTTATTAATTCTCATTTCCATCTATTTTTATGTTTGCCTTTGACATCATCTAGTGCTCATTTAAATGCATAAAAACACTAATAGTATAACAACACTGTTAAATATAATCTTAAGTCAAGACCTGACTAGTGAAGAATGCAATTTGCTGTTGATTACTTTTATTAAAATATTCTACAGTGACCTGTACAATGATGAAAGACACATATGATATTATAAATAACTTTGTGTCTAGCATTTATCTCATGTTGCTGTATTGTCTTTTAGCATATTTTTATCCAGTTTACTGACTATAGTGACTGGGATTGTTTGAATTTGTTTTTGTAGGTGGGCGGAGCATCCTTGCTGACTATATACACTCACCTAAAGGATTATTAGGAACACCTGTTCAATTTCTCATTAATGCAATTATCTAATCAACCAATCACATGGCAGTTGCTTCAATGCATTTAGGGGTGTGGTCCTGGTCAAGACAATCTCCTGAACTCCAAACTGAATGTCAGAATGGGAAAGAAAGGTGATTTAAGCAATTTTGAGCGTGGCATGGTTGCTGGTGCCAGACGGGCCGGTCTGAGTATTTCACAATCTGCTCAGTTACTGGGATTTTCACGCACAACCATTTCTAGAGTTTATAAAGAATGGTGTGAAAAGGGAAAAACATCCAGTATGCGGCAGTCCTGTGGGCGAAAATGCCTTGTTGATGCTAGAGGTCAGAGGAGAATGGGCCAACTGATTCAAGCTGATAGAAGAGCAACTTTGACTGAAATAACCACTCGTTACAACCGAGGTATGCAGCAAAGCATTTGTGAAGCCACAACACGCACAACCTTGAGGCGGATGGGCTACAACAGCAGAAGACCCCACCGGGTACCACTCATCTCCACTACAAATAGGAAAAAGAGGCTACAATTTGCACGAGCTCACCAAAATTGGACAGTTGAAGACTGGAAAAATGTTGCCTGGTCTGATGAGTCTCGATTTCTGTTGAGACATTCAGATGGTAGAGTCAGAATTTGGCGTAAACAGAATGAGAACATGGATCCATCATGCCTTGTTACCACTGTGCAGGCTGGTGGTGGTGGTGTAATGGTGTGGGGGATGTTTTCTTGGCACACTTTAGGCCCCTTAGTGCCAATTGGGCATCGTTTAAATGCCACGGCCTACCTGAGCATTGTTTCTGACCATGTCCATCCCTTTATGACCACCATGTACCCATCCTCTGATGGCTACTTCCAGCAGGATAATGCACCATGTCACAAAGCTCGAATCATTTCAAATTGGTTTCTTGAACATGACAATGAGTTCACTGTACTAAAATGGCCCCCACAGTCACGAGATCTCAACCCAATAGAGCATCTTTGGGATGTGGTGGAACGGGAGCTTCGTGCCCTGGATGTGCATCCCACAAATCTCCATCAACTGCAAGATGCTATCCTATCAATATGGGCCAACATTTCTAAAGAATGCTTTCAGCACCTTGTTGAATCAATGCCACGTAGAATTAAGGCAGTTCTGAAGGCGAAAGGGGGTCAAACACAGTATTAGTATGGTGTTCCTAATAATCCTTTAGGTGAGTGTATATAGATAACTATAAATAGCATAGTTTAAATAATTTGGTCTTGGAAAAAAAAACTGGGGAGAAATATTTCACTTCTTAAAATATTACCTTTCTTGTATGTTTTTGCAGATTTTGCCGAGTTTTTAACAATGTTGACATCTCTTCTGAAACTCTAAAAGAAGCATGTCTGGGGTCTAAAGAGTCTGTATTTCAAGAGGGAAAAAGGAGATAAGAGACATTGGAACAAATTTGCTAACAGCTTGCGTCAGGCCCACCGCAAACCCTCTTTTGCCGTTAAAGAACTACTGTCAGGATTTACTAAAGACATGCAGTGAAAAATTTTGCGGTGAAAAGGCGTGGACAGGGCTATATTTGCAGCTAACCTTATTGCATATGCATTTGTAGGAGTTTCCCTTTCAGAAGCCAAATTTGTGGGAGGAGAGTATATTAATGAATCACGCATGGCGATTTACTAAGGTTTGCCAATTTGGTCAATTTACTGGTATTTGTGCCATTACCAAAAAAGCATTTCTTAAACCAGATGCTAATTTGCGCAATTCTTGATAGATAGCGTTGATCATTATGGAAATGATCCGGCTGCATCTGTGTTCTTTAATTTGTGCGTCGTCAGTTGATCACGCACAGAACTTTCCACTCCCATCGGCGCTTTTCACGCTCTCAAGCTAATTTGCCTGGTTTAGTAAATCTGGCCCTTAAAGGGATATTTTAAAATATATTCTTTTGTTACCCATGGAATTACATGAAGGTAGGTAAATTATGACCAAATTTTATTAAGTGAACCACCACTTTAAGTAAACGTGTCTATTGGCTCTCATTTCAATCTAGGAGAAACGGTTACTATTAAAAATATATCCTTTGTAACTTTTCTTCCCTATGGGGGTTTTCATTGGTTCCTTTTTTACAAACATGAAAAACTGTCCAGGAATAAAATGAGAAGGTCACAGCTCCGTCTCTGAGGCAGATGCATGGGACTTGAGCCCATGGCAAGGTTGTTTTGAACCATAGTGAGGTTTCCTCCAGTTGCCTGTGATGTAAGTAGGACAAAACCAGGGTCCCTCAGAAGATCTCTGTCGTTTTAATACTGCTAGTGTCCAGAGGGTCCAAGAGACGGAGGCCAGTGATAGAGTTACAGCTCCTGCAGAGGGCAAACAAGGAGATATGACACAACGCTGTGATGGGTCTTTAATGCCAGATAGCAGGAGGACACCAGGGATACGTGAGTGCATGCTCACACACTTACTCCTGGCTTTTAGGGGCGTGAAAGAATAAGAATGTTGGCATAGGTACGAAAAAGAGTGGAGACAACATTTAATTTAGCTTGTCAGTTGAACATCTCCTGTGGCTAAGAGAGCTGATGCGAGGAGAAAGCATGTTGTTGACTGGGAAAAATGTGCATTGCGATGGAAAAATATTTCAGAAAAACTTACAGTTGAAGCTCAAGATGTCAAACTCAGCCTCGCACTCAGCCTTTTGGCCACTGGACAATGCCTAGACTCTCAACAGATAGCCTTGCTTGCCCCCCAAGGAATCACAGACCTGTCAAGACATTTAAATGTGAAGCAATTTGACATGACAGAAAGGTTCAGACATATGTTTCCTTTGAAATCATTGACAGACAAATGTCTTTGAGAATTACATGTCATTCAATTACATGTCTTCCAGGACTTGATGATTAGAAAATCTCTCCCTCTGTAAGACGCAGACAGGTCTCGCGCTCTCTGCATTACTTATTCTTCTGTATTTCATGCTTTCCTAATCTGTCCTTACGGGACCGCACTGCACATTGATTCGCAGTGTGTTTGGCAGTTTGAAGAGGAGCGCCGGGACGAAGCATTGACTCCATACTGACAGTGCTGCTGCTCTTTCTTTAACCCATCTGCCCTGAACGCCTCCCTCTCGCTGGCCAGAGAGAATGTCTTCATCGCTGAATTATAGGGCAGGATGGTCATTAGCCACACGATTTTTCTTTCACACACAAACACTTACACACTCCCAACTTGTCTTCTGAGATAGTAGGGTTGGATTAATGGCTTAGTTTTCTTTTCAATTGTATTTTTCTGCACTTTTATTGATTCAATAGTAGAGAGTGGACAGGTAATGGGGAAAATGTTGCGACCCAGATTTGAACCACTAGGCAATGGCTTTGACAGAAAGTTTTTACTCTGCAGCATTGAGGAGTGGTCACACTACACGTTTCATTCCATTGACTTCCATTCATATGCATGCGAATGTGGAGACCAGAAACATAAACTCATGCGAATTTCGCTGCGTTCAAGTTTGGTGAACTTTGACCTGTGGATTCACATCATGTGAAGACGTGTGACCATTAGAAGACCAACGTGAACCCATTGAGAACTTTCGCTCTTACGTGAAATTCCAGATTGTGTGGATAACTACTGAAATGACTCTTTTGCCCACAAAAATCCGCAGAACAATGGTAAATGATGGACTACATCTTTATTCTTAATGCAAATGTATGGAAATCTTTGGGTTTATAGATGTTGGTTTTCATTTTATTTGACTTTACATCATCATTGAGTGTGCTACATGCAAAACAAATTGGTGATAACTAATTAAAAAACCCAACAATCTAAGAAAACCATGTTTACATGAGATTTTTAATTATTGTGCGTTTTGACATTTGGATTTTGTTTCAAGTTTTCAGAGATTCTGACTCACAATCTCCGGATTAATTTGTCATCCGACTATGATTCATTTGGCTCTATTTCAGATAATGTCTAGTTTTCTTCTTGTTTTCTACTTTTTTATTCATTCTTGAAAACAAGCTACAGATTTTTAACTAATCACTATTTTATGACCTTTCATTAATAAAATAATATAGTTTAAGCAGGGCTCGACATTAAGCATTTTTCATGTGCTTGCAAGTAAATCTGTCATTCACTTCTCAGAGTAAAAAAGTTACTTGTCCTGGGGTGAAAAAGGGGTTTTGGTTGTGTAAACAATTTATTCTGAAGCAAACTTTTCATCAGTGTTCCATCAGCTTTTAGATAGTTAAATCTGCATATTTTTGATATTTACATCGGGGGTTATTTACCTTTATAAATGTATGCATCATCTTTCATGTCAAATTCTTACATTTAATCAATAAATTCAGTTATAATAAGACACTATAGGGCTGTTAACAATCAAAATAATTTACAAATTAAATCAAAATAAATTACAAATGCAATAAGTAATGTTATGAGATTAAAGGTTTAAATACATTTTTGAATATACAAATAAGAAATGTTGTAAAAAATGCAATGAGACTATTAAACTAAATTGCCAGTAGGTGGCAGCATGTCACTTAATGAGTGAGTCAATAGCTATGTTTCCATCATCCTGTTTTTATGCGCATTTTGAAGTATCGCATTAGAAAAGAGTGATGGAAACACCAATTAAAAAAAAAAAAAAAAAAACGTTTTTACGCTCACTTGAGGTGGTTTTTGACTTGTGTGAAAAAGAGTTAATGTGAATAATGGGAGATGGAAACGGATTTCCCGAATAAATTCTGGTATAGCGAAGATTAAACCCACATGACTAATCGGCTGTTTCCGCTGATGGTGTTTCATTTACTGTTTCTTACTAGGTTACCTATACCACCATCATCTGCTAAAACAACTTGATGGAAACGCACCTAATTCACATTTGTTTTTTTTTTGCTAACTTTGAAAAGATTCACTTGGATGGAAACCTAGCTATTGAGTCATTTATTCGAATGATTCTTTAAAAATGCTAAATCATTTAGTAACAAAACGCTGAGTGTTGCTTTGAGAATGCGCAGTAGTTCCACTGGGATCTTTGTTTGGAACTATTTTCGTTGTTGATATAGAACAAAAACAGTCAAGATTGTGTCTAAAATGTAAATAACTTAATATTAACTAAGGGAACTAATATTAACTAGGGGAAAACCCCTTTACTGTTAAAAGGACAAGATATCGCAGCAGACATTCAATGGATTTTTTATTATGAACATAGGACTGTCCTTAAGGAATATGCTAAATCTGAATGCAGGTAATACACTCGGTCACTCAATCTCTCTCTCACAATAATACAAGCTTCAATGAACAATATCACATATGTTTACATTGCCAAGAGTGGTTGCTAAGGGTGTTGTGCAGTGATACAGAGAACCGTTGGGTGATGCGGTCATAGCCATGTTTTATCGTGAATAAAACACAGCTGTTGACCAATCAGAATCAAGGACTGGAACTAACCGTTTTATAATACGTTTATTGAACATTTGCAATCATGATAATATTCGGTCAAACAAATTCCTTGGTCGTGTTATGTTACTTAACTATATCATATGCTATAGATAAACTCAACATTTAGAATTTTTACCTCAGTATGTTTCTCCTGTGTTCTGTAACGCTCATTTGTTTTGTTTTCTCCACGAAAGTCTCTCACAAAGAGACAGGCAGCGCGAGCCTCAACAGCGTGACCTTGTTACCAGAAATACACTATCCAGTATCAATGTAATAAAATCAGAATCATTCTCGTGTTTCGATGCTTCCCTAGTTATTTTTTGTCACTGAAGATTTAATCAGGCTACTTGTCTGGTTGGGCAAGTAAAATTCTCTTTCACTTGTCCAAGCGGACAAGCGTTAATGTGGAGCCCTGGTTTAAGGAATTTACATGACCTTTCTTTTCGTTTTTTTTTTGAAGTATAATCGGCATAAGATTGTGCCTGTAAATGAACTTTGTAAGATGAGAGAGGAGGGGATTGTTGAGCTGTCATATTGTTCTGAGATTTCTCCAGAGCTTTTAATGCTACAGGGCAAACCCCAGCGGTTGACTTTACTTCAGTGCTTCATGACACAGGATTGCCTTAAGTCTTTTTGCATTTACAATTCTCTTCTTGTAATTCTTGACAGTTTCTTACCAAGTGACTTGTAAGGAGAGACATATGTTGGGCTTGTGATAATTATCGTAGCAAGAAGGAGAAGGCACTTTGTCTTAACACCCAACTTGTCATTAAAAACACTTTTTTTAATGACTGTCATTTGAGTTTTTCTAAAGCAATAAAATACTCAAGGCCATGTGTTTGAGTGCTTTTAATGGTATGGTTGCAAACACAGCAGTACTAAATTCAGCTGATGTGTATGTATCATGAAACGGCTTTGAACGGGGCTCATCAAATCAGATTTTAGAGCTGGAACACTGCATTTCGTGTTCTGAAATAAGTCGAGACGTTTTCCATCCCACATATGAGCAATCTTTGCAGATCAGGTGTAGACAGAAAGGTTTTGGCCTTCAGAAGGACTCGCAGTTTTCTTGGCACATGCTTCTCTAAAACACTCAAAAGCTCTCGCCTTTCCTCTTGGGCTCTGTTTTCTGGCCAGTTGGACGAGACAAGCCGTGTCATTTCTATAGCTGCATCAGACATGCTGGACATGTGCTGTTTTGAACTTTGGCTTTGCTTGCTTGGGTGTGAAAGTGAGTCAGCAAAAGTGTTAAGTGTAAAACTGGCTGAGGAAAAGCAGAATGCTGCATGGCAACAAACATCTTGAATAAGAATTTTTTGATTAGAGATTTTGTATGGTTTGTAATTTTTCATTTGGCGGAGACACGATTCTTGCTGTGTACTGTTTATTAGATCAATGCACTTTTAACATACATTGTACCACATGGAAATATGACGTTTAATTTGCACCGAAAATATTCTCATTGTGACTTGTTGATGGAGAAAAGACACAAACAAGAGGCAGATACCAAGAATCCAAAGCACACTTTGCATTTAGAATGTGTGAAAAATAAATAATTACTTTGACTTTGAAGAATAAATATGTTTAATTAAGCCGTAACAAAAGGAGAGAAAAGATACTGAAATAAATGGGTCTCTCTGTGTCTTTTTTTATCCGCTAAGTCTGCAGCATAATTTGTCATGAAAACATGAAAAATACATCGGCTACAGTCTGGTGGGCCTAAGTGTTAAATAATTACATTGAACTGCCTCAGGTTCCTCTAAACCAGAGCACTTCAAAGAGCACAACTTATATTTGACGGAGAAAAAAAGCCTTCATGCTGTCATGCTCTATTTTTACATTGACTAGCCTACGTCTCCTGCTGAAAACTGCCTGTTTACACGTCCCATAATCCCGTTGCCCCCTGTGTTATGTGTTTTTGTGATATTTCATCAAAGCTCTCGGGAACGGCAGCGTTGGATGCTAGAAGGTTACTCTCTGAATGAAAACACCGAAATGATGTCTGCTTTACCTGAAAAACAGAAATAACACAAGATGATGGCAGGTGTAAAAGTAGATGATGACATTAAAGGTGGTAACGAGAGGCCACGCGAACTCTGCAGAGAAACAGGAGCCTGCAGGCAACACTGAGGTGCTGTTTCTAGTCGTTGAATCCTTTCGCTTCAGCATATTTCTTAATATGTTTCCGTCCTTAGGCCCGTCTCTTGCAGGAGCAACAAATGTCCTTGCTGAGAAAATCTTTTTACAGGGTCTGTTGTTTGGCCATCTGCTCATGCTTGCATCACTCTGCAGAGAGCTCTGTAAGTCAACATGAAATCAAAATTGACACATCTAGTTTTTAATAAAAGTCCCAGGTCTTACTGAGGATGATTCATCAAGTGCACTTTATTCCGAAGATAAACTTGTTTGTTGCAAATTATTTCATGGAAATGCAATAACTTTTACGTCTGTGAAATTACATTTCGGCTTGTGCAATCAAGACTGTGTGGGTGTGGAAAAATAATATTAACCAATAATATCGCAGCATGTTGCAATCTAGTCAATTCCCAATGTTTCACTTTGAACATGTCACATTGCTATTTCGTGTTTAACCCTCATGTTATGTTGCTATTTTTAAACTGTGTGAAACACTGGATAAACAATTGATTTATTCTTGAATTTTTATGTGTTGAAAAAATGCTATTAGTGTGAAAAAGCTGTACAAATTTTGGTTACATCATTGTGTTGAGGTCAGATTGACCCCCCAATTGGTTTCCATAAAATTTAATAAAAAGAAGTTCCTTGAAAAATGGCAAAGGGTCAGGTAAAAAAATGAAAATCTTTATTGTACACTCTTAAAAAAAAAAGGTTCTTTGGCGGGGTGTATGGTCCATGAAGAACCTTTAATATCCAAAGAACCTTTCCATTGCACAAAAGGTTCTTTGTTGCGTAGAAAGTTCTTTTGTAGTTCTTTAGACTACAAAATGGTTAGAAAAAAATCGTTCTTTAGAAAACCTTTCACAAAACAGTTCTTCAGGGAACCAAAAATGGTTCTTCTATGGCATTGCCGTGAAAACCCCTTTTCCTGGCACCTTTATTTTTAAGGGTGTAGTTAGTCAAAAACTAAAATGTGAAATACATGAGAACGTTTTCCCATGTATTTAAGAATTAAAGCTTACTCAAAATTGAATGAATCATCCAAAGAGAACTTGTGGTTTCTTCATCTATTTAAGTTTCACAGTCAAAAAGTCTGTGAAATTATGTTTTATTTAGTTATTAGTTTTTTTGGATCTCAAATACTAGTGAAGTTCAAATAGCGATAAATACTATTTACACTACAAGTACAAATAATGTTAGATGCTATTTATACTTAATTGTAGTCACAGTATTTGTGGGCAAAATAGCCACTGCAAGTAGTCATGACAGACAAAAAAAAAGAAAAATTGTTTTTATTTTTGTTTGACCCACATATTAGTATAAATAGCATCTAACATTATTTGTACTTGTAGTGTAAATAGTATTCTACAATTGACCCCTAACACAAAGAGAGGAACTATTTGTAACTCAATAGGAGTTCATAATTTCTGATATTTTACATTTGTTAAGCTGCAACAGAGGTTTTATGTGTTTACATGACCCTTTACTGCATTTCATACTGGTTATTTATTGCCCGAATTGCATGGAAACCAATGTGGATATATACACTATTGCCAAAAGTTTTGGGACACCTGCCTTTACATGCACATGAACTTTAATGACATCCCATTCTTAATCTGTAGGGTTTAATATGGAGTTGGCCCACCCTTGCAGCTATAACAGCTTCAGCTCTTCTGGGAAGGCTTTCCACAAGGTTTAGGAGTGTGTTTATGGAAATTTTTGACCATGCTTCTAGAAGTGCATTTGTGAGGTCAGGCACTGATGTTGGATGAGAAGGCCTGGCTCACAGTCTCCGCTCTAATTCATCCCAAAGATGTTCTATCGGGTTGAGGTCAGGACTCTGTGCAGGCCAGTCTAGTTCCTCCACACCAAACTCGCTCATCCATGTCTTTATGGACCTTGCTTTGTGCACTGGTGCGCAGTCATGTTGGAACAGGAAGGGGCCATCCCCAAACTGTTCCCACAAAGTTGGGAGCATGAAGTTGTCCAAAATGTCTTGGTATGCTGAAGCATTAAGCTTCCTCCACCAAACTTTACACTTGGCACAATGCAGTCAAGCAAGTACCGTTCTCCTGGCAACCGCCAAACCCAGACTCTCCCATCGGATGGCCAGACAGAGAAGCGTGATTCGTCACTCCAGAGAACACGTCTCCATTGCTCTAGAGTCACGTCTCCACTGCATCCAACGCTTTGCATTGCACTTGGTGATGTAAGGCTTGGATGCAGCTGCTCGGCCATGGAAACCCATTCCATGAAGCTCTCTACGCACTGTTCTTGAGCTAATCTGAAGGCCACACGAAGTTTGGAGGTCTGTAGCTATTGACTCTGCAGAAAGTTGGCGACTTCTGTGCACTGTGCGCCTCAGCATGCGCTGACCCCGCTCTGTGATTTTACGTGGCCTACCACTTCGTGGCTGAGTTGCTGTTGTTCCCAATTGCTTCCACTTTGTTATAATACCACTAACAGTTGACCGTGGAATATTTAGTGGTGAGGAAATTTCACAAATGGACTTTTTGCACAGGTCGCAACCTATCACGGTACCACGCTTGAATTCACTGAGCTCCTGAGAGCGACCCATTCTTTCACAAATGTTTGTAGAAGCAGTCTGCATGCCAGTGTGCTTAATTTTATACATCTGTGGCCATGGAAGTGATTGGAACACCTGAATTCAATGATTTGGAGGAGTGTCCCAATACTTTTGGCAATATATATATATATATATATATATATATACAAAGAAGATGGTGCAAGATACACAGTCTTTAATATAATAACAAAACTCACAAGAAGGATCACGTTCACATAAACAATAACCGACAAAGGACTGGACAAAACAGGGAGTATACACATAGTAAATGAGGGAACTAAACAGAAACAGCTGGATGAAGATTAATTAATCAGAAACCATAGAAACAAACAAGAAGTAATATAGACGAGACAGAAAATGAATAACTAAACTGAACATAAGCGTACATGTGTGTATATATATATATATATATATATATATATATACACACACATCACATCACTTGCCATCATCACCAACATCAGATTAGAAATGTGTTATTTACTGATATTATTCTGATTATTTTTCAGGATTCTCATTTATTTTAAGTGGTCATTATTATAGTGATACACTTCCCAAAAAAAAAAAAAAAACAACCAAAAAAATAAACGATTGATGCGGTCCGTAAAAAAGACTCACCAAATAGCTTCTTTATTAAATGAGACACCTGAGCTTGTTTGTCTTTCACAGGTTGTAACATTCTGTGAGTAATAAAGAAGAAACTTTCTCGCGAAAGACCTAACAGCAGGTTTTATTGATGAATGTAATCTAATTAAATACTAATTTCAGTTTTAACGAAGCAAAATCTTTCTAGGTAGTACTTTTATGTAGGAGGAATATTATTTGTTAAGCCTATTAAATATGTACCCCTGGTTAAATTATGTCATAATTTTTTCCCTCTCAACACAACAGGAGGGTTAAATGCTTAGCTAATACTTTTTTAAGCAGCAAATATTAATGTGTAGTAAATGAGAAAAACATTCATACTTTCTTGCTATTGTTATGCCACTATACTGGATATTAATAGATTAAAGGTCATGCACACACACATGCTCATGTGCAGTTCATCCTTCAATGTTTTTTTAAGACACTTTAAAGATTTTTCCATTAAGTGACTCTGGGTTGTTGGCAGAGGCAGAGATGAGCGGGGAGAGACAGAATGATGGAGATCAGTAACAATAGAGGGGGATAATTGTGCCAGAATCACAACCATCTGGTCTCAGTCTCCTCACAGATCCCCACGCACAGCTTGCAATCCTTCCTCTGAAATCCTTAAATCCTCACAATCTGCCACACGCTCTTCTGATGTGACTGCCTTCACCCTCTCCTCTCCTCTGCTATCTCTCCTTCCCTCCATCTCCTTCCTTCCTTTGCTTTTCCTTTCCTCTCCTCTGATGTCCTTCTCTCTTCTCTTCTCTTCTCTTCTCTTCTCTTCTCTTCTCTTCTCTTCTCTTCTCTTCTCTTCTCTTCTCTTCTCTTCTCTTCGAGATGTAGGAGAGTGGTGGATGGTGAGGTGGGGAAGAACGTATTAAACTGTCCGCTTATATTTTTTCTTTTTCTTTATCTTTTCTTATTTTTCATAACTTTCTTAAAAAGTATTTTATTTTTGTGTAATTAGATTTAGGTTTTGTTGTTTTTTTTTAACTGGCGAGTGTGAGAATGTTGTCGCTCCCAGGTGAGCGTGCGCCATCTCCTTCACTCCATCATGGAATTAGGTGCGTGCCGGAACAGGGAGTCTCGGGTGGAAAGTGTACTGTTAGCGGTGGGAGAACAAATCGGTTGTGAAAACATATTGTCGGCATCAAGGATGAACAAAGCGGTAGTGGTCTTTCTAAAAGAGGAGCAACTTGTTGCGAAACTTATCGAAAGTGGCGTCGTGATTAATGGAAGTTTTTGTACAATTTTTCCATTGCCTATGTTAACATCTAAGGTAATTATTTTCGACTAAGTTATTGAGAGAGAACTCATTAGGTTCGGAAGAATCACCAGCCCGATAAAAGCCATATCACTGGGTTGTAAAAGTACGGAACTAAGACATGTTATGTCGTTTCGACGACGAGTTTTCATGTTTTTAAAAGAGCCAACGTAGGATATATCGTTTCGGGTTGTGGATGAAGGTAAGTCGTTTATGATTTACGCTTGGATTGAAATGTTTTGAATGTGGTGAACTTGGTCACAAACAGTTCGCTTGTCCTCATAAAGTTCAAGTGAACACTAATGAGGAGAACATGAAAAGTGAAAAGAATGAGTTGGCTGGAAAGAATACTCAAATTGAAAGAACTTAAAACAGTAACTGAACAGGCCAGAGCCGAAGTAACGGTACATGAGTGTGATAATGAAGGAATTGAGGTTCAGGAAATTGTGGTACAAGATGAAAATCAGTCGGTAGAAATACAAGATATTATTGATGAGACTGTTTTGCATTCTGAGATTGTGAGTACAAGTGGAGTTGGGATGCAAAATGCTGTGGTAGGCCCACTAGAGGATGACATGAGGGATGATGATACATTCTCTCAAATGTCAGGTGTTTCTGAAGGGTCTCAGATGGAAGATAGCAATCTTTATTCTCTACGGGAGATAAATGATTTTCTGGATGAGACATTTGGAAGAACGGTAGAAATTAGAGATTTCTTTCCGGATACTGAAAAATTTGTGAAATTGGTGGTAAAATTGCAGCGTACTGTTGGATTGGATGAATTGAATGGAAAAAAAGAGGATTGAGGAAACTGCACTGTAAAAAATGTTATGTGCTGTTTACTTAAAAGAATTATGGTAACAATATTACACATAATATTTTTGAGTAGTTTTTAAGGCTTGATTTCTTTAATGCAATCTACCTGAATAAATCATGTAAAATGTCCTAAATTATTTACTCTATGAAACAATTAATTTAATATTTTTAGTGAAATGTGCTTTCTTTTATTTTAAGTTGACTGTAAAAAAGGGTGTGGATCAGTGTGAATGAAAATGACCTGTTTATTTTTGACTTTGAGTCATGATGTAATTAATAGACTAGCACAAACTTGCTACTGCACTGGCATTAGCAAAGTTATTGCTCATTGAACAAAGCAACATGCTTCATATTATTAGTATACATGCAGTTATCCACAACCTAACCATAAGATCTACTCTTCTGCACAATGGTAACGATCAAAACTTCAACATAACAGAAACTCTTTCAAATGTCAAACATAACTGATCATTTAACATTAACAGATGTTTCCCTTCACTCAAAAACATATAAAATAACACTTAATTTCAATATTAATGCTCCATTTCCAGACATATGCAAAGCATGCTGGGAACTAACAATGGTGTCTCTAAATAAAACTGCATGATTGAACAAATTCTCTTAAAATAAATAGGTAGCCTTTTTCCCCTTAATTTTATAAGCTTAATCGGTTCCTCAATTCAAGCCTCAAAATTGCTTAAGTTTCCTTTAAAAAATTCGGAAAATGTATCTCTTGGTTTTATTAGTGAAATCTTCTCATTATTTTTTATACAACACTGAACCACAATTTTCTTAAGAAAATATACATACTATTTTTAATTATCACCTTAATTTTTTTGTGTGAAAATGACAAGACTCATGATTCATTTTTTACAGTGTGCTTACAAAATTAAGAAAGTGTAAAGGTGCGTCTTCAAAAAAATAGGAAAATGAATCTGATGCACTGGGTGTTTTTTCTCTCCTATCTTGTTCTGCTATTTGCTGTCTCTTTTCCTTTTATTAATATGATGCTTATGAGAATAGGCTCTTTTAATACAAATGGATCAGAATTTCTAAAAATTAGGAATATTGATATAGTAATGTTACAAGAGACTCATTCTGATAGATCTAATGAAATAGAATGGGGTTTATGGTGGGAGGGGTAATATGTACTCAGTCATGGGTCAAATACAAGTGCTGGTGTTGCTGTTCTATTTTCAAAAAGAGTAACTGTTGATATTTTAAAAATTGAAGTAGTAGTAATTGGAAGAGCATGATTTGTCCATGCAGAAGTTGAAGGAATAACATTTTTATTCATCAATGTTTATGCACCAAATGTTGGTTCTGAGCGAGTGGAACTATTTTTGAAAATTAAGAGTCAGATTTCAAACTATGATAAAAATGTTTGTATAGTTATGGCTGGAGACTGGAACTGTACTGAAGATTTTATGGTGGATAGAAATGGTGAAGAACCTCGACATTAAGCCTGTTCACGTGCTTGTCCTTCGGACAAATAAATCTGTTATTCACTTGTCCGAGTAAAAAATTTGCTTGTCCGGAATTTTTTTTTTTTTTTGTGTTGTAAATATAATTTATTCTGAAGCAATATTCTCACCAGTGTTCAATCAGCTTTGACATATTTAAATCTGCATATTTGTGATATTTTTACCTTTTATAAAGGGCATGTTTTCCCTAATCTTATTAAATATAAGCTATGCTTCAGCTTTCATTTTATATTCTTAAATTTGATCAATAAATTAAATTAGAATAAGACACTATAGGGCTGTTACCAATCAAATTAAATAATTTAAATCATGTTATGAGATTGTTTTAAATATTTTGGAATATACAAATAAGAAATGTTGGAAAGAATGTTTAAACATGAAACTAAACCACCAGTAGGTGGCAGCAGGTGACTGTCTTAATGAGTGAGTCATTGAGTCGATTCGTTGAAACGGCTTATTCATTCAAGAATGAGGCAGTCGTTTACGAATGGGTCATTGAATCTTTGATTCAACCGATTCATTCAAAACGCTGAATCATTCAGTAACACACTGTTGCTGTGGGATGCATTATGGTTCTGCTGTTGTTTATGGAACTGTCATATGAAATCAGTGTCATTTTCAGTCATGATGGTATTCAGGAAAACAGCACTCTTGGTCGTGTGATGTTGCTTAACTGTTGTTATAAATATAAAAACTCCACAATTTGTAATTTTAACCATGTATGTTAACTGAGTTTCTTTGTGTGAGAGGCGCTCATTTGGTTTCGATTTCTCCCCGAGAGGCTGCGGGAGCGTCAACAGCTCAACCTTGTTACCGTCAGTACATTATACTACAAACCCGATTTCAAAAAAGTTGGGACACTGTACAAATTGTGAATAAAAACAGAGTGCAATGATGTGGAAGTTTCAAATTTCAATATTTTATTCAGAATACAACATAGATGACATATCAAATGTTTAAACTGAGAAAATGTATCATTTTAAGGGAAAAATAAGTTGATTTTAAATTTCATGGCATCAACATCTCAAAAAAGTTGGGACAAGGCCATGTTTACCACTGTGTGGCATCCCCTCTTCTTTTTATAACAGTCTGCAAACGTCTGGGGACTGAGGAGACAAGTTGCTCAAGTTTAGGAATAGGAATGTCCCATTCTTGTCTAATACAGGCTTCTAGTTGCTCAACTGTCTTAGGTCTTCTTTGTCGCATCTTCCTCTTTATGATGCGCCAAATGTTTTCTATGGGTGAAAGATCTGGACTCCAGGCTGGCCATTTCAGTACCCGGATCCTTCTTCTACACAGCCATGATGTTGTAATTGATGCAGTATGTGGTCTGGCATTGTCATGTTGGAAAATGCAAGGTCTTCCCTGAAAGAGACGACGTCTGGATGGGAGCATATGTCGTTCTAGAACTTGGATATACCTTTCAGCATTGATGGTGCCTTTCCAGATGTGTAAGCTGCCCATGCCACACGCACTCATGCAACCCCATACCATCAGAGATGTAGGCTTCTGAACTGAGCGCTGATAACAACTTGGGTTGTCCTTGTCCTGTTTAGTCCGGATGACATGGCGTCCCAGTTTTCCAAAAAGAACTTCAAATTTTGATTCATCTGACCACAGAACAGTTTTCCACTTTGCCACAGTCCATTTTAAATGAGCCTTGGCCCAGAGAAAACGCCTGCGCTTCTGGATCATGTTTAGATATGGCTTCTTTTTTGACCTATAGAGTTTTAGCCGGCAACGGCGAATGGCACGGTGGATTGTGTTCACCGACAATGTTTTCTGGAAGTATTCCTGAGCCCATGTTGTGATTTCCATTACAGTAGCATTCCTGTATGTGATGCAGTGCCGTCTAAGGGCCCGAAGATCACGGGCATCCAGTATGGTTTTCCGGTCTTGACCCTTACGCACAGAGATTGTTCCAGATTCTCTGAATCTTTGGATGATATTATGCACTGTAGATGATGATAACTTCAAACTCTTTGCAATTTTTCTCTGAGAAACTCCTTTCTGATATTGCTCCACTATTTTTCGCCGCAGCATTGGGGGAATTGGTGATCCTCTGCCCATCTTGACTTCTGAGAGACACTGCCACTCTGAGAGGCTCTTTTTATACCCAATCATGTTGCCAATTGACCTAATAAGTAGCAAATTGGTCCTCCAGCTGTTCCTTATATGTACATTTAACTTTTCCGGCCTCTTATTGCTACCTGTCCCAACTTTTTTGGAATGTGTAGCTCTCATGAAATCCAAAATGAGCCAATATTTGGCATGACATTTCAAAATGTCTTACTTTCAACATTTGATATGTTATCTATATTCTTTGTGAATAAAATATAAGTTTATGAGATTTGTAAATTATTGCATTCCTTTTTTATTCACAATTTGTACAGTGTCCCAACTTTTTTGGAATCGGGTTTGTACATTATATATTATTATCCACTATCGATTGCCACTTACACTAAATGAATGCAGAATCATTCTTGCATTTTGGTGATTCCCAAGTTTTTAATCTTTTGTTATTGACATTTTAATCAGGCTACTTGTCCGGTCGGGCAAGTAAAATTCTCTTTCACTTGCCCCTTCAAAAAATCCACTTGTCCTGGACAAGCGTTAATGTCGAGCCCTGAATCAGCTGTAGTACTTTCTAAGGTGATTCAAGAACATGATTTAAATGATGTTTGGAGAAATAGGAATAAAGGGTTAAAACAGTATACGTTTATCAAAGTATGTAATAATGAAGTTAAGGGGGCTAGATTAGACAGGTTTTATACAAGCAAGTCTTTTAATACTAGAGTGATGGATGCTACTATCTTTCCTAGTGGTTTCTCTGACCGCCATATGGTAACTATTTTAGATCAAAGTATTATTGGCATTTTAATAAGAAATTATTATATAATAAGTTATTTTGTGAGAGTTTTACTCATCTCTGGGAAAAATGGAGGTTACAGAAAAATAATTATGAGACTAAAAGTCAATGGTGGGAGGTTGGAAAGGTGCATATTAAAATTTTCTGTCAAAGTTATGAGTCTCAAATTTCACTTAAAGTTAGAAATTTGCAATGTGAAATAGGAGAAATGGAAAAGATGTTGATGGAAAATGAAGAAGGGATCAATAAAAGTGGTGAATTAAGTAAGAAGAAGCTAGAATTGAAACATCTATTGCAAGAGCAAGTTAATAAGGTCACGGTTTTGTTCAGTTAAGGATATGGATGCTCCTAGTACTTATTTCTTTAAATTGGAGCGAAATGTGGTGCAACATAATCCTATGCTTTATTTAAAACGTCCAGATGGGACAATTACAGACAATCCAACTGAAATGCGAAAACTTGCAGTTGATTTCTATCATCATTTCTGGAACATTTTGGGACAGGATTTTTATGAAGTAACAAAAGAGTGTTTTGAAAATGGTTGTCTTCCAAGCAGCTGTAGATGAGCAGTATTATCCATGTTATCTAAAAAAGGAGATTTAGGTCTTTTGAAGAATTGGAGACCTGTTTCTCTTTTATGTACGGATTATAACATTTTGACCAAATGTTTAGCGAACAGGTTAAAATGTTATCTGGACACAATTATTTATAGCGATCAGACTTATTCTGTACCCGAGCGATCAATTATGGATAATTTGTTTCTTTTGAGAGATGCTATTGATTTGAGTTTTAAAGAGAATATTAACGTGGGTTTTTTAGCAATAGATCAAGTAAAAGCCTTTGATAGGGTGGACCATGGATATCTTTTCAAAGTTTTGAGTGCTTTTGGTTTTGGTGATTGGATAATCTTGGATAAAACTGTTATATTGTGATGTTTCTGTATTGGTGAAGGTGGGAGGAAGGTTGAGTGCCTCAATCCCTGTTAAAAGGGGAATCAGGCAAGGGTGCCCACTCTCTGGGCAATTACAAGTATTGTAATAGCAAGAACAAGTATTTGATACACTGCCGATTTTGCAGGTTTGCCCACTTACAAAGCATGTAGAAGTCTGTAATTTTTATCATAGGTACTCTTCAACTGTGAGTGACAGAATCTAAAACAAAAATCCAGAAAATCACATTATATGATTTTTAAGTAATGAATTTGCAATTTATTGCATGACATAAGTATTTGATACATCAGAAAAGCAGAACTTAATATTTGGTACAGAAACCTTTGTTTGCAATTACAGAGATCATACGTTTCCTGTAGTTCTTGACCAGGTTTGCACACACTGCAGCAGGGATTTTGGCCCACTCCTCCATACAGACCTTCTCCAGATCCTTCAGGTTTCGGGGCTGTCGCTGGGCAATACTGACTTTCAGCTCCCTCCAAAGATTTTCTATTGGGTTCAGGTCTGGAGACTGGCTAGGCCACTCCAGGACCTTGAGATGCTTCTTACGGAGCCACTCCTTAGTTGCCCTGGCTGTGTGTTTCGGGTTGTTGTCATGCTGGAAGACCCAGCCACGACCCATCTTCAATGCTCTTACTGAGGGAAGGAGGTTGTTGGCCAAGATCTCGCGATACATGGCCCCATCCATCTTCCTCTCAATACGGTGCAGTCGTCCTGTCCCCTTTGCAGAAAAGCATCCCCAAAGAATGATGTTTCCACCTCCATGTTTCACGGTTGGGATGGTGGGGTTGTACTCATCCTTCTTCTTCCTCCAAACACGGCGAGTGGAGTTTAGACCAAAAAGCTCTATTTTTGTCTCATCAGACCACATGACCTTCTCCCATTCCTCCTCTGGATCATCCAGATGGTCATTGGCAAACTTCAGACGGGCCTGGACATACGCTGGCTTGAGCAGGGGGACCTTGCGTGCGCTGCAGGATTTTAATCCATGACGGCGTAGTGTGTTACTAATGGTTTTCTTTGAGACTGTGGTCCCAGCTCTCCTCAGGTCATTGACCAGGTCCTGCCGTGTAGTTCTGGGCTGATCCCTTACCTTCCTCATGATCACTGATGCCCCACGAGGTGAGATCTTGCATGGTGCCCCAGACCGAGGGAGATTGACCGTCATCTTGAACTTCTTCCATTTTCTAATAATTGCGCCAACAGTTGTTGCCTTCTCACCAAGCTGCTTGCCTATTGTCCTGTAGCCCATCCCAGCCTTGTGCAGGTCTACAATTTTATCCCTGATGTCCTTACACAGCTCTCTGGTCTTGGCCATTGTGGAGAGGTTGGAGTCTGTTTGATTGAGTGTGTGGACAGGTGTCTTTTATACAGGTAACGAGTTCAAACAGGTGCAGTTAATACAGGTAATGAGTGGAGAACAGGAGGGCTTCTTAAAGAAAAACTAACAGGTCTGTGAGAGCCGGAATTCTTACTGGTTGGTAGGTGATCAAATACTTATGTCATGCAATAAAATGCAAATTAATTATTTAAAAATCATACAATGTGATTTTCTGGATTTTCAAATCAAATCAAATACTTGTTCTCCCCACTGTACATCATTGCCATTGAACCATTATTAAGAAGAATGAGAAGAGATCTTAAAGGGTTTTAAATACCAAATGATTCTAATTGTAATAGAATTGTGCTATCTGCGTATGCTGATGATATAACAGTGTTTTTAAATGGACAAGAAGATGTCAATAATCTTACAAAAAGCATTGAGGTATATGAAAAGGCATCCACTGCAAAAGTAAATTGGAGTAAGAGTGAAGGATATGCAGTAGGTCAATGGATAAATCAAAGACTTCCAGAGTTACCGGGAGGATTAAAGTGGGGTAGAGAAGGTTTTAAAGGGTGTTTTTTTGGCATTCTTCTAGGTTTCAGGAGAAAAATTGGGAGGGACTGCTGGAGAAGGTGGTGGCCCGATTGTCTCGATGGCGATGGCTGTTACCACAACTATCCTATAAGGGGAGAGTTTTGGTCATTAATAATTTGGCTGCTTCCACATTGTGGCATAGGCTAATGGTGGTTGAACCGCCAGAACATTTGGTGAATTCTATTCAAAAGACACTAGTAGATTTCTTCCTGAACGGTAAACACTGTATTCGTGCTGCACAACTGTATTTGCCTCCTTGTGAAGGAGGACAAGGCTTGATAGACATTAAGAGCAGAATTCAAGCTTTCAGACTGATTTCAGCACAAAAAATTGTGGCTCGTACAGACTCGTACAGCCGGCGCAATTCTGCGAAGAGTAGAGGGATTGAACTATGATGTGCATCTTTTCTGGATAAAAATTCGAGAGATGGACTTGACAAGAGACTACATCTTTTTATAAATCAGTGTTACAGGCATGGGATAAAACCTTCAAGATTAAAAGAGTTTTCGAGATCCCTAAAAACTGGGTGCTGGAGGAACCACTTTTTCACAATCAAGTGATTCATGGTACACTGATGTCTTCTAGGAGTGTACAGGAGAATATGCTGAGAAGAAACTGCACAAAGTTGAAGGATTTGGTCAACCCAGATGGCTGGAAGCCTGTGGAGGATATAATGCATTTGATGGGATTGCGATCTCCACGTCTCGCCATGCGTTTTTTGGAAGAAATACGCCTGGATTTTACAGAGAAGCTATACAAAGAAAAGATCTGAATGAACACAATGATGTCATCCCTCAAAAACTGTTAATTTGCTCTACTTATAACAACAGTGGCTTGGAAGACCATCATGTAGAGGATTCTGACACCTCTGAGACATGGACAGTTGATGAAATGTCTAAAAAGGTTTTTTATAACCTAAGCATCAAGACAGTTCACAAAGAGACACTGAAAGAACAGCAGCCATTGAGGTGGACAAGGTGGTTTGGACCAGCTTTCCCCTTGAGAGATCAGTGGAGGTCCCTGTATAAGTTTCCACTGGAGAAACGGACTGCAGACTTGCAGTGGAGACTTATTCATGGGGCAATAGCTACTAACAGATATGTGGCCCACTTTAATCCAGCAGTAAGTGGGGAGTGTGGGTTCTGTAGCCAAGAAGAGACTGTGGAACATTTATTTTTGAAATGCAAAAGATTGGATGGGCTTTTTAAAGTTTTGTCTGAATGGTTTAGAGGATTGGGTGAAACCTTTTCTGATTGTACTTTTATAGGAGGTGTCAAGTATAGAATGTCAAAAAATACCATATTTTGTCTCCTGAATTATGTTATGGGTATAGCAAAATTAGCAATTTGGAAGACCAGAAAAAACAAATATCTGGGTCTAACTAGAGTAGATCCAGGCATAATGTTGAAGGGGTTAATTGCAAATAGATTAAAAATTGAGTATGGTTATTATGACTTGGTAGGAGACTTAATGAGTTTTAGAGAAAGCTGGTGTGTAAGAGATGTTTTGTGTTGTATTTATGAAGGACAACTTATTTTTAATTTTTAAAAGAATGTCTTTTTAAAATATTTATACTAAAAGGTTAAGAGATAATGTGATATGAATGAGGAACTTATTGGATGAACAATGAGGTATTGAAGAGGAATTGTATTTAATAAAGATGTGTTAGACCTTCTCTTCTCTTCTCTTCTCTTCTCTTCTCTTCTCTTCTCTTCTCTTCTCTTCTCTTCTCTTCTCTTCTCTTCTCTTCTCTTCTCTTCTCTTCTCTTCTCTTCTCTTCTCTTCTCTTCTCTTCTCTTCTCTCTCCATTTGCCTGAGTAATGTTCTAACCTGTGCAGAAAAGCTTGAGGAATTGTTGTTATTGGCCATTCAAGACGAACAGAGGAGTATTGATTCCAGCTGTACATAACAAGGACAGATAAAGACAAAACCCTTTTGTCCTACAACCATGTATGTACTCACAGAGGAATTCATACACTAGTACATAATGTCCTCCATGGTCAGAATGCTTCAGTTCATTTTTGTTCTTTGTTCCTTGTTCCGTTTTCTGTCTGTGCTGTTCTAAGCTTTGAATTCCAAGTTTCTTGTTTTATTTGTTTCTTTTTTATCTCTTTAGGGTTTCTTGGTTAAACCCTGTCATTGGAGTGACTCACTGTTAGGCCTTCTGGAGCTCTGCAATTACTAAATGATGCTCAGCACTAGCGTGACATTGCAGTCAGACTTAAAGTGGACCTATCATGCCCCTTTTCACAAGATGTAATATAAGTCTCTGGTGTCCCCAGAATGTGTCTGTGAAGTTTCAGCTCAAAATACCCCACAGATCATTTATTATACAGTAGCTTGTCAAATTTGCCCCTATTTGGGTGTGTCCCTTTAAATGTAAATGAGCTGCTGCTCCTGGACGCCTTTCCAGAAGAGGGCGGAGCCTTTACAGCTCGCGCTTCGGATACTCCAGCAACAACAAAACTGGAGAATGTCACGCAGCCAAAATGTCAGAAATTGCCAGTAGCGGCGTTCAGCTTTACATGTTCAAGCCGGAGTCGGACACTAATGGAGAGACTCAGGAAGAGCTTACAACTTTTAGAATGTCACTGGAATGAATGGTTAGTGGATAAATTTATGTAGTTGCTGTGGAGTTAAGTTGATTCAACTTATCGACTAGCATGTACCGTCATGTTAATCTAAAAATCTTTCAGAAACAACTTGTGCAAATCCAGCATTGAACTGACCCTCATTTGTGAAGCATATATGTGACCCGTGCTGGCAAAATGAGTAGCAATGAGCAAATTTTATTTTCATATTTTTATTATTTTTATTTTTATTATTCTCTATTAAAAACCTTCAAAATGATGTATGATTTGTTTGAATCGGACAAAAAAATGACTGAGCTACACCTGTTTGAAGTCGATAGAGTCAGCAAAGTTAATTTTGAGAAAAATTTAGTTTTCTGAAGGTTCCAAAACAGAATCACCTAGCAACAATACCTTAAAATCCCTGGTAATAACACCAAAGTTGGCATACACCAATTAAACACCAAATATCTATAGAAAAAAATATACATTCAACTTTTTTTCCCATGATACCACAGTTGTTTGATTAACATGATTAACAGACAGCCTATATATTAAGACCTACTGTACCGCACGGATCTAATATGATGTTACACATCAGATGTTTTTCCCCAGCAGTTAATTTAACACATAACAGATGATGTTTGCGTGAATACTTGCCAAGACAGGTATTTTGAAATACTGTAATTCTGTGTATGTGTGTATATCGGGATCGCGCGCTGTGAGAGGCGTCTTTGTGCGTACGCGTCGGATCTGTCAGTCAAGCATGAGTAAGATCCTTTTCATGGACACCCATCTCCGAAATACCAATTTAGGTCAACCAATGACCAAGCAATGCTTCATTTTGTTCAGTCTGTGGTGTAAAAGTAATTAAGCATTAGCAATTAAAGAAAAAACACTTAAGCAAAACATGGTCAGCTCAAAGTGTCTGAATAATTTTGGTCCCAAATGTTTTATCAGTTTTACTGGTAGTCCATTGTATGAAGAATTTTTGGGTATAATATGTCACAGTTCACTTTATTTTGCTATCCTCACTTACATAAATGAACTATAGTGTCCTGCACCCACTAGTAAAAAATTATATATGGTGTCTAAATAATTTTTGGTGTGACTGTATATTTACCATTATCGGCACCATCAAATTAGAAATGTGTTATTTACTGATATTATTTTGATTATCATTCAGGATTTTCATTTATTTTATAATTATAGTGATGCACTTATGACAGAATTTACATTTTTGGATGAACTATCCCTTAAAGAGTTTAGAATTCTCTTATAGGAATGAGCCCTGATGCTGACCTCTGCTGAACCTTGTTTGCTAGTCTTTCTGAGTGAACTATATTTTAGTGTTTCTGTTTTTGCCAAATAATAGTGTTTTGTTAAGGCAAGCATCACTGGTACTATAACTGATTCTCAAGGTTTTGAAACAAAACACCCCAGAACACCCTATGAACCGAATAGCAATTTTTTCATAGCATTGCCTATGTGTTAGTTTCTTAGATGCACACTGACATCCAGTAATGACCCTATTAAGCTAGAAAATGCTCAGGACCAGGGGACATGAAGAAATGGAGTAATATCTGTTTGCCTGAGACTTTTGAGACTTGTTTGCTCTTTGTTACCTGGTACCTAAAGCAAATTGTGAGGGCATAAGGTAAGAAATACTCAATCTCTGCTCACCTCTAATGAATTAAAGGCCTGATTCATTTTATATAGCGCTTCATTCTATGTTCCAACCACCGTCACAAGGCTTATGTGTAAAATTTTATTGATCCATCAACTCAAGGCTAGTCTTGGATTTATTTCTGCATTTTGACCAAACCAGAAGGTCAGACTCCATAAAGTTTAAGGTATGTAAAAGTTCCCTGAGATACCACACCTCTGTGTAGTCCTGTTCGGGGCATTCATTACCCTTTGACATTTTACTTTATCTTTTCCCAGAGCTTCCCAAGAGCGATGAATATTAAACATGCTGCCTGTTTGTAAAGCAGCTTCTGGCTTCGCCTGCCGGCAGAATGTAGAGCTGTGTTGTGAAGCTTCGCTCTCCTGTGAATAGGAGGAATTTCGGATCCTGCAGTTGCTTGAATAAGAGATGCAGAAATTTGTACCTCAGAGATATAATAAAGCACACGGATCATATCTCGCTCTTCGACATAAAGTGGGTTCCAGCGAAAATGTATATGTAAACAGCCGGCATGGAAGCAGAGTCTACTTTACGAGGCCGCTTTCTGGTCGAGGGCAGTCAGCCGCTACCTTCCAGAACCTCCCAATTACCATCCCCATGAGACCGATTTCATTAGCAGCGCTGCTGATTTTCAATGAAACTATTTTGATCATTTTTTTTTCTTAAATGAGCTACCGTCAACACATGTCATGGCTTGCCCAGAGCTTCTGACTGGGAGGTCAGGGGAGGTCAGACATAAAATTCAGTAGGCACACGAACAAAACTGCAATTGAATTTGAATTAGCACCAGCCGATCTTAATATTAGTAGTGGTTTATTGCCAGGGGGTGTCAGCTCAAATAATTAACATGCACAAATAGCAGTGAGTCTTGCGGTAATGTACTCTGTGCAACCCAGCAAGTCTTTGAAAGCTTAAGAAAAACATCTTCTTTCTTGTGAGCGGGGAACTATCTGTTTGTTGTAAACAAAAAAGAAAGAAGCAAGCAGGCAAATAAATAAATGGAGTAAGCGAATAAATAACACAATATAAGTGTGCCTCGAAACACTTTTCTAGCCATTAATTTTGTCAACTTTTATTCCTTGTATCAGGTTAATCTCGTTCTGTGTTCCTCTGGCCTCTTGAGCCCTGCACATCAAATAGTCTCACATCTTTTGATGCATCTGATCCTCCCGTGGAAGCTTTTATCATAGTGCGGCTTGCATAAGTAAGTGACCCTCTTTGAATGAATTTTGAGACTGTCCTAGTTTGTTCTGCTCGAGGAGGCTCTTCATCTTCTCATTTACATGTGATGAAAGCATGCAACACTTACTCTGACTTGTCCTACATCATCTGTCCATTAATTATTTTTTTTTTTGTGAAATTCTCTGAATGTTTTGGCAAAACGTGGCCGTCACATCTACTGTATGTGGAAAATGGATTTAATGTGAAAAATTTACAACACTTTAAAAACAGCTAGTCGGTTTTTATTGGGAGTTGTTTGTTGTTGATGTTTAAGATACCAGCACACAAAAACATGGGCTCTTGTTCTAAGCTATCTGTACATATACGGATTTGATACGTTTGAGCTGTATTTGTATTGAATTCGTGACCTTTTAACCATTTAAAAGGACAAAAACTTGTTGTGCAAACTACGCTTAATTGTATACAACATATATTCACTTATAGTGTACAATTCTTAAAAGTGTATTTTTTTTTTTAAATGTACTTGCAGTTAACATAATTTTAATTAATTTGAATGGCCACGTAAGTGTAAAAGTAAACTTAATGAACATTTAACACACTTAAGTACACTTGAAAATTGCACTTACTTTGTACTTGATTATAATTTTAACTGTAGTGTTTTCACAATTGCTAAGACACTAAACCCCATTCTCTGAACCAAATTCTCAAATGCCTAAACCCATTTGTTGAATAAATCACTATTTCTGCAAAACCTTAAACAAGTTCAAGTAGATAGAAACCATTTGCAAATATCAAGCACTCTTTTTGCAAAGCTCACATTCTCACACACTAAAACACATTTTGCACTGTGATGCACTTGTGTTGCAAAACGGTAAACACTAGTGGCAAATAGGGCCGTAGCTAGGGAATTCTGGGCCCCCTGAAAAAAACATTGATGTGGGCCTCCAATGCTCTCCACTTATATCATATACGGTGGGCCTATAAGATATATGCATGGAGGCCCACATCTGGTGCCATGCACCTAATAAGGATTTCTTACAAAATAACAAAACAGACAAATAAATAAATGCAAATAAAGGTTATTGCAAAATTGTAGCCTATATAAATATATCAGAACAATGGCATTAAGCGATTAATAACTTATTATTGTTCAAAGTCATCAAGCAATTATGCAAGACAAACTAATAAAATAACAACAAAAGACAAGAAATTAGTCAAATTATAAAATAACTTTTTTTAAAAGTGGGCCTACCAGCAATATAATAGGCCTATAAAATGTCTGTCCAGTCAGTCTGATGTCTAACAGCTGAGATGAATATTCAGAAATTAAAATGAATGCAGTAAAATGTAAAATAAAACCACTTAAGTTTCTCACTGTCTTCATTTTTGATGAGGATAATATGCTGTTTTATTAAATAAAGCTAATAGCCTAAGTCTATCAATCGATAGCAATGAGTTTAGCTTTTTTGTGTTTCTTGACAGTACTGTTAAAAAAATATCACAAGGTCTGTAATCCTTGTGACACGCATATCTATTTTTCTGCATGTTATACAAACCAACAAACTACAAAAAAACGGAGACTTTGAGTGGGTGGTGCGCGCCGCGCCGCGCCGGTATACAGAGATGTGACAATACAGAGTGCACGAGTGGCCCCTATAATTGTCACCATCTTTCACCTCACTAGCGACGGCCCTGGTGGCAAACGTGAAACACAACTACAACACCGTTGTCATCATTTACAAAATATAACCCAGGTGGCACAGGTGCACTGAATGTTAATACCAACAATGGATGGAAACAATCTGAGAGGAAGAGTATGTGTTAGAGGTGGTGGATGAGGAGGATGAGGACGAGGAAGAGCAAGGTGTAGAGTGTTGTCAAGACTGGATCTAGCACACCAGAGGGTTTTTCCCTTTGTCTGGCAAGAGATAACATTGCCTGTGATGTGGACAAAGTCCTCAGACTGGATCCAACACGAAGACGTGATGCTGAGGCAGAATTAATCTCTCATTGACTTTGATTTTGCATTTGGGCTACTGTACAGTACTTTTACAGTGTGCAAGTGCTGAATATACTGATATTCAATACTATACAATATTCAATACAATACTATACTTGTAGTACATACAGTATACAATGTATTCACCTGGTTGCGATTACTATACTTTTAATAATCTGTAGTGTTTATATATTGACTGGCTGTGTATGATCTGAAAGCACTGTTTGATTTTGAGTACAGGTGAAATAGTTTTGAGCCAATTGTTTGATTTTGCCAGAGGAGTCAGGGGTTTTGTGAATGTAGTTTGAAGATTTGGAGTGCGTCTCAATCAGTTGCCTAGTTCCCGAGCTCGTGAATCAGTATATCGTGTACATGAATTCGGGCACTGGTAAGGACAGTAAAGGACGCTGGCTCACTGCACATTGGGACACTGATGAATGTATTTCCGGCGACGTGACAACGTCCTCATTGTAAAACATCATTACTGGTGTTTATGAACAACAGCAGAGCTGATATCTTTCTGACATTACTTGTAATGTTTTTTAAAGTACATTATGATAAATACTTTGCTTGTTACATATACGTGCAACATTTCAATAAAATGATAAATGTTAGCTAGAGTGTGTTCATTACCTGTCTAACGATGTATGTTTAGCTGGAATATAATAAAATAATGGTTTCTATTTTTAAAAACATATATTGCGTGTCGTTATCGGTCGTTATGTGTAGTGAGTTGGCTCACGTGATTTAAGTTCCACGCTTCAGAACTTCCGTTAAGGGAACATAGTGAGCATCAGTGCACCCTGGGTTTTGCGGTGCACTTTTAGGGAGCGAGCGTTTCAGTGCACTGGAAGGATTCTGCGATTGAGCCCTTAAAATGGCCGACTCCCTGATCAGTGCCCTGAATACTGAACAGTGTTGTGCAGTAGCGAGCTACAAGTAGCGACGCTACTAGCTTAACTACATTTTTCAGTAGCTTGTCAGTAGCTCAGTTACTTTTAAAATAGTGTAGCTTTTCCAGTAGCTAACTACTTTATCCAGCAAGTAGCGACCAAAAGCTACATTCCTTTTTGGGTTCTGATGAGAACGAGCCTGTAATGAGCGAAGCAGAGCGGTGTGACGCTCAGCTCAATAATCTGCTCTATGCAGGCACGCTCCACTCATGAACCGCTCACCGGTAAAACAACGTTCGCTTAAATCCCGCTCAGACATGAAATTCCTCTGTAATGTACCCTACTATAGCCTACTAGTTGTAGCCATTAAAAAATGTATTTTGTTTCATATTTATGTTTAAATATTATAATGTTATTTTTAAATTTCATCTAGGCTATATTGATTATGAAAAGTGCAAAGATGCATAATATATGTCAAAGACATAGGGTCAGAAATGATTTTGACCACTTTATTAAGTTTTATTTTGTAGAAAGCCTTTCTTTAAAGTGAATTTCATTTTGTATAAATTGTATCTTAATTTTAATCAATGTTTCATCAGCCAATTGCCTGGATTTAATAAATAAGAAGCAATTAGACTATAGCAGACAATAATCTTGACATGGAGGCGCCGGAGCGATCACTTGCATTGCACATGAACTGGAGCGCGTCTCATAAGTAAACCAAAAACTCAGCAGGCTACTTGTCTCATAGGCATGAGAAATATGTGTATAGAAAGCTTGAAATGTCCACTTTTAAACGAAACAATTCGAAACGAAAAGAAATAGTCAAGGAATGCGCACTGTTCACGCGAGCAGTTCATGACTGGTGTCTCTGTTCACGTGAAGCGTTTCTGTTCAAAATGCTGCGCGCTCCATCACTGCATGTGCTGTGAGTTTAACCTGCATTTTTAGACTAAGCCTGACTCCTGAGTATTTAATTTAAGTTGCATACATTTTGTTCTTGCACTGATGTTAAATGTGTAGCCATTTTGCACTTTGACAGCCGGTTTGAGATATAGGCTATGTTTGAGTATTCTGTGTATCGGATAGTTTACAAAATCAAATGATTCTGTAAGAATCGGTTTTACTGCTAAGACAAAAGCTGAAGATCCAACCCCCTGCAATAGAACGTCTCGGTTACGTATGTAACCCTCGTTCCCTTTCGTTCAGTCACTCCGAGTAACGTCAGTGACTGACGAATGGGGGTTTCGCTTAGAAGCCTATCATCTTCGAGATCTAGAAAACGCCCAATGGCAGCGCCAATGCCATGGGCATGCGGAATTTGCATAGCGTAACTCCGCCCCACAGCGTGGGTATATAAGGAAGTACGCTGGCAACATCGCATTATGTTTCTGCTTCGGAGCCAAGAGTATCTCTTCACTCCTCAAGCCTTCTGAGTATCGTCAGCTTCTTCGAGACGAACAGCTTTCCAGTTGGTGTTGGTGTGACGGCGTGTTCCAGCGATCGTTTACTGCCTGCCTGCTGATCTGTGCAGTGGTCTGCATTCAGCCGGTATTCGGTCCCTGGGCGCTTCGGCATCACTGCGAAGCTTCCTCTCTTAAAAGAGCTCACACTTGGCACGTCTTTTTCAAGATGTCTCGCCAGTGTGCTTCTGGGTGCGGTCGATATCTGCCGCCCTCTGATGGGCACAATCACTGCCTGATGTGCTTGGGCTTTCAGCATGCTCAGGCAGCGTTTGTGGATGAGACATGTTCCCACTGCGGGGACATGCCCATCTCGGTGCTGCGGTCGAGACTCAATGAGCTCCGTAATAGAGTGAGAGTCCCCTCTGCCACACCCCAATCTGCGGTCTCTACGCGAGGCAGCACTTTGGCTGGTGGCCAGGGTGACCTGAGGGTGACGGTGTGGAACAAAGCCCCGACGCTCATGCCTCGGACCACACCCCCCTCTAGCGCACCGTTCCCGCCGTGCGCTCAGACTGAGACACCGGAGCCGGCTCCTGCTGTTCCGAGTGTGTCGTTTGGCGCCGCAGAGGACGAGCGTATGTCGATCGCCGCATCACAAGGTGGGCTGGAGTCCTCCGAGGATGATGATTCGGCTGTGCTGCCGCCTTCCGGTGTGCCAGCATTGTCCGAGTCGGACCCGGAGTTGACAGCCATGCTTTCCCGGGCAGCCGCGAGTCTCGGGTTGGAGTGGAACCCTCCACCCCGTCCTGAACGCTCGCGGTTGGACGATTGGTTTTTGGGGGCGCCGCGTTCTGACACCCGTCAGACCACGCCCCCAATACCTTTTTTCCCGGAGGTGCATGAGGAGGTCACGCGGTCCTGGAAGTCCCCGTTGTCTTCCCGTGACCGATCGGTGGCCTCCTCCGCCTTCTCTGCCCTCGATGGGGCCGCGGCCAAAGGGTACACTGGGGTTCCCCCGGTTGAACGCTCTGTTGTGATGCAACTGTGTCCGCAGAGTGCTTCAACGTGGCGTGGCGACCCTAAGCACCCCTCCAAAGCCTGTAGTTTCACATCAACCTTGGTGGCGAAATCCTACAGAGCTGCGGGGCAGGCTGCCGCCTCTTTGCATGCCATGGCCATCCTTCAGGCCTACCAGGCCCGGATGCTCAAGGACATGCACGAGGGTAGAGCTGACCCAGGGCTCAGAAATGAGCTGCGTGCCGCCACCGACCTCGCCCTCCGGGCGACGAAGGTGACCGCACGCTCCCTGGGCCAGGTGATGTCCACAGCAGTGGTCCAGGAGAGACACCTATGGCTCAACCTGGCTGATATGCGGGACGCCGAGCGGACTCGTCTCCTCGACGCTCCCATATCCCAGGATGGGCTATTCGGCGGCGCGGTTGAGAACTTCGCCCAACAGTTCTCAGCCGCCCAAAAGCAGACTGAGGCCAACAAGCACGTACTGCCCCGGCGGCCAGCTGCTGCTTCCACCCAGCCGCCGGCACAGTTGCCTCAGTCTGCTCGCCGCCGAGGGCGCCCTCCCGTGGCTCCCGCCCCTCCCGCGCCACCCAAGCAGCAGCCTCCACCTGGGCCGCGCCGTGGAGGACGCCGTAGGAAGGCGCCCCAGTCCGCTCCAGCCCCGCAGCCCGCCAAGCGCCAGGCTAAGCGGCGCTCCTGACGCGGACAGCTCAGGGATGGGCAGTTCTTTCCAGGAGATGGTAGCAGGACCACTCCTTCCCCCGGTGGAGGGCCGGGGGAGAATCCTTTGTTCCGCTGCTGGCCCCCGGGTCAGCAGCACCCTTTTATGGTTAAAGAAAGAACTGACATACCCATCCCTGAGCGACCAGAGACCGATGGCAGTGTGCGCCGCCCCCGGGCCACGCCACTCTCGTCCCTCTCTGACGCCAGTCTCCTCTCAGAGCAGACCCCAGTGGAACGCGCGTCCTTCCCTGGTCTCCTCTGTCAGGACGCGGCTGATGACCGTGCCCCCACACCGGGACGCTACGCCTCCCACGTCTGGGCCGGTCACGCCGCCTCGCTGCCCCACCCGGGGTACGTCTATGGTTCGCATGACCCCGCTGGTGCAGTTTCTGGGAGCCTGGCTTCAGCTCCCTGGACTGTCCCGCTGGGTCGCGAAGACCATCAGGCTCGGCTATGCGATTCAGTTCGCTCAGGCTCCTCCTCGTTTCCGGGGAGTCCGATTCACCATAGTGGGGCCCAATGCCCCCCTCATGCGTGCGGAGGTTGCTACCTTGCTGGCGAAGGGTGCGATCGAGCCTGTCCCTCCAGCCGAAATGGAGTCCGGCTTCTACAGCCCTTACTTCATTGTACCCAAGAAAACCGGTGGGTTACGACCGATCCTGGACCTGCGCGTCCTGAACCGATCCCTTCACAGGCTTCCGTTCAGGATGTTGACAGCGAAACGCCTTTTCGAATGCGTTCGTCCAGCAGATTGGTTTGCAGCGATCGACCTGAAGGACGCCTACTTCCATGTCTCCATTCTTCCTCGACACAGACCGTTCCTACGGTTTGCTTTCGAGGGGCGGGCATACCAGTACGCGGTCCTCCCATTCGGGCTAGCTCTGTCCCCTCGCGTCTTCACGAAGATTGTCGAGGCAGCCCTTGTGCCACTCAGGCAACACGGGGTTCGCATCCTGAACTACCTCGACGACTGGCTGATCCTCAGCCACTCTCGAGAGCAGGTGTGCGAACACAGAGACCTGGTGCTCCAGCACCTAGCCCGTCTGGGCCTTCGGGTCAACTGGGAGAAGAGCAAACTCTGCCCAGTGCAGAGGATCTCTTTTCTCGGTATGGAAATCGACTCGGTCGCCATGTGTGCGCAGCTTACGAGCGAGCGCGCGCAGTCACTGCTGACTTGCCTTCGTCAAATCGAGAGCAAGAGTGCGGTTCCACTGAAGTTATTTCAGAGGCTCCTGGGGCATATGGCATCTGCAGCCGCGGTAACGCCGCTCGGTTTGCTTCATATGAGACCGCTTCAGCACTGGCTTCGCGATCGAGTCCCGAGATGAGCATGGCAGTCGGGCACGCTCCGGGTCCCAGTGACTCGGGCCTGCCTGCAGACCCTCACCCCGTGGTCGAACCTCAGTTTTCTACGGGCCGGTGTGTCCTTAGAACGAGTTTCCAGGCATATTGTTGTGTCAACAGATGCCTCCACCACGGGCTGGGGTGCCATGTGCAATGGACATGCTGCCGCGGGCTCCTGGACAGGACCCCAGCGCCTCCTGCATGTCAATTGCCTCGAGTTGCTGGCAGTACAGTTCGCCCTGCTCCGCTTCCGAGCGCTGCTCAAGGGTCAACACGTGCTAGTCCGGTCAGACAACACGGCCACAGTAGCGTACATCAACCACCAGGGTGGTCTGCGTTCCCGCCGCATGTCTCAACTCGCCCGCCATCTCGTCTTATGGAGTCAGAAGCACCTGAGGTCCCTTCGTGCCATCCATATCCCGGGAGTCCTGAACCGTGCAGCCGACGAGCTCTCACGGCTTCAGCCACTTCCTGGAGAATGGAGACTCCATCCCCAGACGGTTCAGCTGATTTGGGAACAGTTCGGCGACGCTCAGGTAGATATGTTTGCCTCCCACGACTCTTCCCATTGCCGCCTGTTTTATTCCCTGACCGAGGGCCCCCTCGGCACGGACGCTCTGGCGCACAGCTGGAGCAAGTATGCGTTTCCCCCAGTGAGCCTTCTTGCACAGCTTCTGTGCAAGATCAGGGAGGACAAGGAGCAGGTCCTTTTGGTCGCCCCGTATTGGCCCGGCCGGACCTGGTTCTCCGAACTCGTACTCCTTGCGACAGCCCCTCCCTGGTCAATTCCTCTGAGGAAGGACCTCCTTTCTCAGAGACGGGGCACCCTCTGGCACCCGCGTCCCGATCTTTGGAACCTCCACGTGTGGCTCCTGGATGGGACGCGGCAGGTTTGAGTACCCTACCACCTCAGGTGGTGGCTACCATCACTTCCGCTAGGGCCTTGTCTACTCGACACGCCTATGCGTTGAAGTGGAACCTCTTCGTCACCTGGTGCCAAGAAGACCCCTGGAAATGCCCGATCGGGTCCGTGCTCTCATTCCTCCAGGAAGGGTTGGAATGAAGGCTGTCTCCTTCCACCCTCAAGGTTTATGTGGCCGCTATTTCTGCCTACCACGACCTTGTGGAGACGAAAAAGGTAAGTCAGCACGACCTGGTCATCAGGTTCCTGAGGGGAGCGAGGAGACTGAATCCTCCTCGCTCTCCCCTCGTACCCTCTTGGGACCTCGCAGTAGTCCTAAGCGCTCTGCAGAGGGCCCCCTTTGAGCCATTGCGGTCAGTCGAGCTTAAGTTCCTGTCTATGAAGACAGCGCTCCTGACCGCCAGGGGTGGCAAGGTGTCTTGCCAAGGGAAGACACGTGCTCAGAGAGACTTACCGTGGAAATACACATGTGGGGGTTGCCCAACGGGGGAAACATGCACACGGAGGCACCTAGCCGAACACGAGGGCTGACCAAGCGGGCATGCACTCTGGTGTCGACATCAGCAGTGCTGGAGGAGCTCAGGGCTTACTGGGAAGCTCACCTGAGAGAAAATGCACACGCATCCAGTCCGTGGAGTGGAATGGCGCAGCAAGCGAAGACACCTGAGCCTGTCCAGTTACTGGCCACTTGGGGCGAGTACACGAGCGGACACAGGCTCCACTCGGAGATTATAAAATCTTGCGAATGTGTTAGGTGTCGCCCCGCCTGCAGCTCTACAAATGTCTGTCAGCGAGGCGCCACGCGCTAAAGCCCAAGAGGAAGCAACACTCCTAGTGGAGTGTGCTCTAACCCCAAGGGGGCATGGCATGCCCTGAACCTGATATGCCAGTACAATGGCGTCCACTATCCAGTGAGACAACCTCTGCTTGGAGAGAGCCTTCCCTTTCTGCTGCCCTCCGTAACAGACAAAGAGCTGGTCTGAGGTCCTGAAACACTGCGTCCGGTCTACGTAAGCACGAAGGGCGCGTACTGGACAGAGCAGTGCCAAGGCTGGGTCTGCCTCCTCCACAGGCAGCGCTTGCAGGTTCACCACCTGATCCCTGAAGGGAGTGGTGGGAACCTTGGGCACATATCCAGGCCGGGGTCTCAGGATCACGTGAGAATTGGCAGGCCCGAATTCCAGGCACGCTTCGTCAACCGAAAATGCCTGCAGGTCCCCTACCCTCTTGATGGAAGCCAGAGCAATCAAGAGTGCCACTTTCAATGAAAGGAACTTCAGCTCCACAGACTGCAGGGGCTCAAAGGGAGCTTTCTGCAGGGCAGATAAAACCACTGCAAGATCCCAAGAGGGTATCTGAGGAGGACGAGGAGGATTTAATCTCCTCGCTCCTCTAAGGAACCTGCTGACCAGGTCCGACCTACCGTTTTAGAATCCACCAGGTCATGATGGGCCGAAATCGCGGCCACATAGACCTTCAAGGTGGAGGGAGACAGCCTTCGCTCCAACCCTTCTTGGAGGAAGGAAAGCACAGACCCGATTGAGCATTTCGTGGGGTCTTCTCGGCGAGAAGAGCACCAGGTGATGAAGAGGTTCCACTTCAACGCATAGGCGTGTCTCGTGGACAAGGCCCTAGCGGAAGTGATGGTAGCCGCCACCTGAGGTGGCAGGGTACTCAAACCTACCACGTCCCGTCCAGGTCCCACACGTGTAGGTTCCAAAGGTCGGGACGTGGGTGCCATACGGTGCCCCGTCTCTGAGTAAGGAGGTCCTTCCTCAGAGGGATCGACCAGGGAGGGGCTGTCGCAAGGAGTACGAGTTCTGAGAACCAGGTCCGGCAGGGCCAATATGGGGCGACCAAGAGGACCTGCTCCCTGCCCTCCCTGATCTTGCACAGAACCTGTGCGAGAAGGCTCACTGGGGGAAACGCATACTTGCGTGGGCCCCGCGGCCAGCTGTGCGCTAGTGCATCCGTGCCAAGGGTCCCCTCGGTCAGGGAATAATACCAGCGGCAATGAGAAGAGTCGTGGGAGGCAAACAGATCTATCTGTGCGTCGCCAAACTGTTCCCAAATCAGCTGAACCGTCTGGGGATGGAATCTCCATTCCCCCGGAAGCGGCTGAAACCGTGACAGCTCGTCGGCTGCACGATTCAGTTCTCCCGGGATGTGAACAGCACGAAGGGACCTCAGATGCTTCTGACTCCATAGGAGGAGATGGCGGGCGAGTTGCGACATCCGGCGGGAGCGTAGACCACCTTGTCGGTTGATGTACGCTACTGTCGCCATGTTGTCTGAACGGACCAGTACGTGCTTGTCCTTGAGCAGGGCTCGGAAGCGGTGCAGGGCAAGACGTACGGCCAGCAACTCGAGGCAATTGACATGCCATAGGCGCTGGGGTCCTTTCCAGGAGCCCGCGGCAGCATGTCCATTGCACATGGCGCCCCAGCCCGTGGCAGAGGCATCTGTTGTTACAACAACATGCCTGGAAACTCGTTCTAGGGGAACACCTGCCCGTAGAAAACTGAGGTTCGCCCACGGGGTGAAGGTCTGACGGCAGGCCCGAGTGACTGGGACCCGGAGCGTGCCGTGTTGCCATGCTCATCTCGGGACTTGATCGCAAAGCCAGTGCTGAAGCGGTCTCATATGAAGCAAACCGAGCGGCGTTACCGCGGCTGCGGATGCCATATGCCCCAGGAGCCTCTGAAAATATTTCAGTGGTACCGCACACTTGCCCTCGAACTGGCGAAGACAAGTCAGCAGTGACTGCGCGCGCTCGCTCGTAAGCTGCGCGTACATGGTGACCGAGTCGATTCGAAAATGCGTTTGGCTGTCAACATCCTGAATGGAAGCCTGTGAAGGGTTCGGTTCAAGATGCGCAGGTCCAGGATTGGCCGTAACCCACCGGTTTTCTTGGGTACAATGAAGTAAGGGCTGTAGAAGCCGGACTCCATCTCAGCTGGAGGGACGATCTCGACCGCACCCTTCGCCAGTAGGGTGGCGACCTCCGCACGCATGACAGGGGCATTGCCACCCACCATGGTATAGCGGACTCCCCGAAAGCGGGGAGGAGACCGTGCGAACTGAATCGCATAGCCGAACCTGATGGTGCGAGCGAGCCAGCTGGACAGCTTGGGAAGCGCTAGCCAGGCTTCCAGAAACTGTACCAGCGGGGTCATGCGGACCACAGGCGTACCCCCGATGGGGCAGCAAGGCGGAATGACCGGCCCAGACATGGGAGGCGTGGGAGCGTCCCGGGGTGTGGGCGGGGTCGAATTCCGCGTCCTGACAGAGGAGACCAGGGAAGGACCAGCGTTCCACGGGGGTCTCGTCTGCCAGGGGGCTGGCGACAGAGGGGGCCGAGAGTGGCGAGGCTGCTTGGCGTCGCACACTGCCAGCCGCGCCCTCTTGAGGCTCGGAGGTGAAATGTCAGTTCTTTCTTTACAAGGATTCTCCCCCGGCCCTCCAGCGGGGGAAGGAGTGGCCCTACTACCATCTCCTGAGAAAGAACCGAGTTCACCTCCGAGCCGCCCATCCCAGGACCGCCGCTTAGACTGCCGTTTAGCAGGCTGGGGGGCTGGGACGGGCGGGGCTGCCTTCCTGCCTTCCACGCCTCGGCCCGGGTGAAGGCTGCTGCTGGGGCTGAGCGGGAGGAACGAGGGCCGCAGGAGGGCGGCCTCGGCGGGGAGCAGACTGAGGCCTCTGAGCCGGCGGCTGGGTGGAGGCAGCAGCAGGCCACCGGGGCAGAATATGCGCCTCAGTCTGTCTCTGAGCGGTCGAGAACTGTTGGGCGAAGTCCTGGACCGCCCCGCCGAATAGCCCATCCTGGGAAATGGGAGAATTGAGGAAACGGGTTCGCTCAGATTCTCCCAGATCAACCAGGTTGAGCCATAAGTGGCGCTCCTGGACCACAGAAGTGGACATCACCTGACAAAGAGAGCGAGGGGTCACCTTCGTCGCTCGTAGAGCGAGATCGGTGGCCACCCGCAGCTCCTGCATTAATGCGGGGTCAGCATTGCCCTCGTGCATGTCTCTGAGCACCTTGGCCTGGTAGACCTGAAGGGTGGCCATCGCATGCAGGGCGGACGCGGCCTGGCCCGCAGCTCTGTGGGTCTTTGCCACCAAAGTAGACGTAAACCCACAGGCCTTGGACGGGTGCTTTGGGTCACCACGCCATGTCGCAGCGCTCTGCGGACACAGTTGCATCGCAACAGAGCGCTCAACAGGGGGAACCCCAGTGTACCCTTTCACCGCGCCGCCGTCAAGGGCAGTGAAGGCGGAAGTGGCTGCCGAACGATCGCGAAAAGTCAAGGGAGACTTCCACGACTTCGACACCTCTTCATGCACTTCCGGGAAGAAGGGCACTGGGGGCTGAAGGGCGCCTTCGGCACAGGCCGCCCCCAGATACCAATCATCTAGCCGAGAGCGCTCGGGACATGGCGGAGGGTTCCACACAAGCCCAAGAGCCTCGGCCGCCCGGGAAAGCATGGGTGTGAGCTCCGGATCGGACTTGGACAATGCTGGGACTCCCGAAGGAGGCAACACAGCCGAATCGTCATCTCCGGAGGAATCCAGCCCACCTTGTGATGCGGCGATCGACATAGAATCATCCGCCGGTGCGCCAAATGAAACGCAGGGCCCAGGACGGGAAACACCTGCGCCCTCATCTGGCAACACCACAGGTTGCAGTGTGCTAGAAGGGGGTGTGGCCCGAGGAGGATTCGTCGGGTTGTTCCACACCGTCACCCTCAAGTCACCCTGACCACCAGCCAAAGTATTCTCACTCGTGGTGGGAATAGATTGGGGTGTGGTAGAGGGGACTCTCCCTCCAGCACGGAGATCATGGAGTCTTGACCGCAACACTGCAATGGCCATGTTCCCGCAGTGGGAACATGACTCATCCATGAACGCGCGCTCGGCGTGCACGAGGCCCAATCACGCCAAACAGTGATCATGCCCGTCAAACGGAGGAACCAGCCGACCGCACCCAGAAACGGAGCACAGACGAGACATCTTGAAAAAGACGTGCCACGTGCAGCTCTTTTAGAGAGGAGTCTTTGCTCTGCAGAATGCCGAAGCGCCTAGGGAGAACACACACGCTGTGCTAGATCACTGCACAGATCAGACAGGAATGCAGAACTCGCTAGAACGCGCCGTAACACCAACACTCTGGAGAGACACTCGTCTTGAAGAGAAAAACGCTCAGGCGGTAACACTCGGCTCTGAAGCAGAAACATAATGCGAGATTGCCACGCACGCCCTTTATACCCACGCGGTGGGGCGGGGTTGCGTTATGCAAATTCCGCAGACCCATGGCATTTTCATGCCATTGGCTCGTTTTGTAGAGCTCAAAGGCGATTGGCTTCTAAGCGAAACCCCCATTTCGTCAGTAACTGACGTAACTCGTAGTGTACTGACTGAAAGGGAACAATAAAACTCACTAATCTGGAGAGAAGATCTCACAGAAAGAGTGTAGGACATCGGCCCTGCCCAAACCTTCTCCCCCTCTCCCTCACCGACTCCCTTCCCTCTGATTCAAGTCACAGAATGCAAATATACCACAGATGATGTATCTTGTGAATCTATTGTTTTTCCCTTTTCATGTGTGGTATCTTTTTAAAGGTCTCAGTGTGATTGGTAAAATGGTCTCAACTTCACTGCTGTCACTGGTAGGAAGAGAAAGATTGAAACTTATGAGAATTCTGTTCTCCTTTTGAGTAGTCTCGGAAGATATCTGATCCTCTCCCCCGAAACCAGGTGTTTGTGTTTCAGATATTTACAACCCTTTTGTTCTGGTCTGGGTATTTAAGGAAGGGTAGCAGAGCTGCCATTTGGGAACATTCTGTAGCCAGAGCCCCCATGCAGTGCTGTGTCAGTGTCCGAGAGGCACTCACACACACTGTATGTACAGTGCCAGATATAATGACTCTTTGAAACTATTTTCATGTTAATTTGTAATTGTATTTTATATTTTTATGCTGAAAGTTGTGTACCATGGATTCGTGTTTCATTATTTTTATGTGAGTTCTGTCTGGCCAAAATAAATGTTAATCTTGATGTATCTTGTATTATTCTGAAATCATTATTCTAGTATGGATCAATGTGGAGTCCTTTATTTCCGCAAATCTTTGGCCAGAATAGATCAAACCGAGGACCCCATGACTGAAGCATGGAGCGCAGCATGCGGGATAATCCGATTTCTGACTATTACTGTATTAGCAAGTTGCAGCTCTCGTGTCTATTAATCAAATTACACTTTTTGTTGAGTAAGCAGGTGCGACTACATCAAGGTAAAATATTCACTCTGCAATCCGCTGACTAATATTAGAACTGGCCAGTTTGTGTCCGTGAACGCGCGACTCGCGACGCGTCTGTTTCTGTGCGATATCGGGTCCCTTGATGAACGAATATTTGAAAATAAGAGATACTAAGAAAAATCAACGATCCAAATTAAATCACAATGAATCATCAGCTGTTAAATTACGAACGTAACAAATTGAACGAAACCACATAAAATTGGAGTCAGATCACTTTATTCATGGAGTCAGATTTAAAATTAGATGTTAATAAATTAAGTGAATTTAACAGAAATGCTGAAAAGGCTTACACGCAGAATCCTTCAACCAAGCCGTTAGATTCCGTTTTTGGGCTAACGGATGGACCTTACAATTCTGACAGTTTTTGCCATTGAAATGACTGGGAAAAAGGCGTCCCAATCAACCTGAATTCACCTTATACTCTTTGAAATCATTGCATTATGTTGCTTGAAACCCCAAATATTATAACATTCTTCATTAACAATTATTCAGTTATTTGTAACAATGTCATTGTAAAAAAAAGAAAAGTAGTTTCAATGTAGCTAGCTACTTTTTGATAGTAACTTGTAATGTAGCTAACTACTTTTTCAAAAGGGTAGCTTGACTATAACTTAACTACTTTAACTTACAAGTAGCTTGTAGCTAGTAAAGCTAGTTTCAGAGTAGATTGCCCAACACTGCTACTGAACTAGGGAGCTGATTGAGGCGCACCCTTGGTTTTTTGTGAGAAAATGGGTGAAGGTTTCAAGGAATGAGTCTTAGCAATTGTGAAAATTGTTAAATATATTTTAAATGTATTAAATTGCAACTTTATCATTACAAATGAGAAATTACAAATACATAATACATGACATACAAGTTTCAGTAGAAATTACATTTGAAGTATATTTTAGGTTACCATAAGTACTTGTCAGTACATTTGGCAGTAGAATTTAATTATGTTTCAAAGAACAATAAAAGTAATTTTGAAATTTCATTGGAAAGATTTAAGTCCTGCTTAAAGGGATAGTTCACCCAAAAATGAAAATTACCCCATGATTTACTCACCCTCAAGTCATCCTAGGTGTATATGACATTCTTCTTTCAGACGAATACAATCAGAGTTATATTAAAATATGTCCTGGCTCTTCCAAGGTTTATAATGGCAGTGAATGGCAGCCCAAAATTTGAAGAGCAAAAAATCCATCCATTATAAAAGTACTCCACACGGCTCCGGGGGGGTTAATAAAGGCCTATATTCTTTTAACATGTTTTATTTCCGTAATGAGTAGGCCTACTCTTTTTAAACGTATGATGAAGTGTACATCTTTTTCACGGTAGGCTGAAGAAAACTTTCTAGAGCGTCTATCTTTGAGAAGAATCACCTTTTGTCTTGGCATGCTGGGCATCCAAAACCCAACAAGTTCTTTTAAAGAGAAAAACGCTGAAGGGCACAGAAGGTCACATTTCCGATTACAGAGACAAACCACCTCACATTACTTCAGCCAGGCAAAAAGAACACTTCTGCTTCTTATTTCACAGTGAGTGAAGCAGTTACGGGATCATAGTCGGCTGCCCACGAAATTAGTCCCGTGCTTTGCCCCCCTTTCAGGGCTATTTCATTAGTCACAGGTGACAGAGAGCTTTACTAATTACAGTGAACATGAAGCTCATCTCACTTTGATCCTCACCGCTCTGAAAAATCAGCTTAAAAGAGAATATTTCAACACTGAACTTTTGTTGTGTTAAAAGTGTATATCAAAGACTTATTTTTTTTGCTTGTGTAATGTAGCTCCTCAGGATTTTGTGCGCAACAGATCCTGAGCGTCCTTGACAAAATATCTTATCTTGTAAAATGTGTGGTCAGAATGCGTGATCGCGAAAGTGAAAAGTAAAAAGCAAGCGTGCATTCAAAAGCAATTTCAATACCTCACATGATGTACAATATAATTACCCAACTATATAATAATTGCGAGAGAACGCAAAAGCATTGAAATATATTTTTTTCCTCTCATCCTTCACCATGTCCCTCAGGGCCTCCGTAGAATGTATAATATGTTTATAATAGATTTTTATACCTATTATTTGTAGTATTTTTACAGTTTCCATGTTCCATTTGTCATTACAATCATGAGTACATTAACACATGAAGCCCACATTTAAGTTTCAATAGTGTTATACATGGATAAAATCCAATAAAAGTGTAGTCTCTGGCTCTTTCAACCATTGTTTTGAACAGGTTGAAATATGTGTGTTGGTAATGCTAGCTCAGAGCGCAGACGCTCAAGAGTCAGTAGTGAGACATGAGCGGTTCTGCTCCACCAGTGTTTTGCCTACTGCTGTACAAGTGTTGTTGTTCTCTAATGTCCAGTAATGTCTGCCATAATCAATGTTCCAGATAAGTGGAAAACTTTTGCAAACCATAATATTGCCTCTTTGGATTTCCACAAGTTTGTTGTTCAGTTTTCAGAGTATATGTGACATCAGTTCAATTTACCCTGACTGCTCGAGTCTCTCAGACGTGACGTTCTGCCACTGTGTGCCGTTCAATAACTCCATCATGAATTCAATGGAATCTGCCCCTTCATTTGTGCTAATGTTGGTCGAGGCTCATTAGCCAAGCTATGTTAACCTCTGCTGGCTGGCCTGACACACACTGCACACCCCGGCAACGACAGGCTTGTTAGACGATTCACATTAACATTCTTAGCAACAAACACAACCCACTCTGTGAAACAAAATGTTACACACTACTGCTCTTCTGTATCGACTGTATCGAAACATTCACAATGCAGGACCTTGATGGGTTGTGAGAATTCTCCACCCCCTCTTTAGAATTCAGCCTAATTGCATTGTAATGTGGCATAATAAATTATCCTGATGGTAATTACTGCACAGAGAGGAATGTGTCTGTACTTTCAGAGCAGAAGTTTCTGTGTTGTTTAGATATTGTTGCTACAATTTGTTTTGTGACGAATACCAATTTTGTGCGAGGACCAGTGGGGAGTAGTGCAAGTAGAAACGCTACTAACATAACAAAATTTTTCAGTAGCATGGCAATAGCTTTGCTGTTTTCAAAACACTGTGCTTTATCAGAACAAAAAACTACTTTTTCCAGCAAATCAATGAAGGGAAGATTGATTCATTTTACATTTGATTCTGCGATCCGGTTGAATTGTTCACACAGTCAGTGTAGGATTGACAATTAACTAATAGATTGGAGTCTTATTCATTCAACAGCTGACAGGAACGGCTTGAATACTTCCAAAGTCAAGCAACTTGTATATTTTTATGATAGCAAATAACTGCTGTAACCATAGTGACAGTGACTAAATATATCAAAGATGCCGACTTCCATAACATTGGAAAGTCTTATCACAGTTGACACAACGTTATTTGATAAACAGGTCCAATCAAGGAGCGAGTTCGTCCGTCAAATCCTAATTAACGACTGACTTTTTTTTAATACGAGTGTAGAGCAGCATTTGAGTCGCGCAAGGAGCATAAATATGATGGCAGCAGCTTTGGTGGAAAGACACCGCTCATATGTCTGTCTCTGAGTTACCAAATTCCCACATGAAAACACACATGACATATGCACAGCACCGTATGATATGACAGACAACTTGTTGTCCAGTGTGGTTCCGTTCACATAGCACAAGTTTACTGAAAAAAATTCCGAAAATTTAAAGTGGTAGTTCACCTAAAAATGAAAACACAGAAGTCCATACTGTACAATGACCATACGTGACCAAAACAACATTGGACCCCAATGACAATTATGGACAAAAATATCTTTTTTTTGTGTGTGTATTCTGCAGAAGAAAGTCAGTGATACAGATTTGGAACGACACGAAATGAGTGAATAATGACAGAATTTAAATTTTGGGGTGAATTTCCCTTTTAAATGAGTCACTTTGGTTGGAAAATGTGGTTGTCACTATTGTTAAAGGGTTATGAAACCCCAAAACACATTTTTTGAGATGTGCACAGATATGTTCAGACTGCACATCATTGAAAACACTAAAGGTACTCATTAAGTTTATTCATAAGTGGAAATTAGTTATTTTTGGCTATTAGATATTAGTTATTTATTAGAGCAATTTCTGTCTTACGGTTTGAAAAGCAAAGTCGGAGCAACGTCACAGATTCTGATGTCAGTGCGTAATATGGTCTGGAGTGGTGATTGGCAGCGGGGCTCCAATAGGGGCTGGACGAACAAGCGGACATTAACCGTTTCTGAGCGCTTCTCTGCATTTATACATGATAATGAACTCTTTTAACCCAATCACTGCGCTGTATTACGCATGAGATCGCATTAGTGGTATTATAACAAAGTGGCAGCAATTGGGAACAACAGCAACTCAGCCACGAAGTGGTAGGCCACGTAAAATTACAGAGTGGCGTCAGCGGATGCTGAGGCATGCCGCCACTGGACTCTAGAGCAATGGAGACATGTTCTCTGGAGTGACGAATCACTCTTCTCTCTCTGGCAATCCGATGAATGAGTCTGGGTTTGACCAAGTGTAAAGTTTGGTGGAGGGGGGATTATAGTGTGGGGTTGTTTTTCAGGGCTTGGGCTTGGCCCCTTAGTTCAATTGAAAGGAACTCTTAATGCTTCAGCATACCAAGACATTTTGGACAATTTCATGCTCCCAACTTTGTGGGAACAGTTTGGGGATGGCCCCTTCCTGTTCCAACATGACTGCGCACCAGTGCACAAAGCAAGATCCATAAAGACATGAATGAGCGAGTTTGGTGTGGAGGAACTTGACTGGCCTGCACAGAGTCCTGACCTCAACCTGATAGAACTCCTTTGGGATGAATTAGAGCGGAGACTGCGAGCCAGGCCTTCTCGTGAGCCTGACCTCACAAATGCGCTTTTAGAAGAATGGTCAAAAATTCCCATAAACACACTCGTAAACCTTGTGGAAGGTCTTCCCAGAAGAGTTGATGCTGTTATAGCTGCAAAGGGTGGGCCAACTCCATATTAAACCCTACGGATTAAGAATGGGATGTCAAAGTTCATGTGCATGTAAAGGCAGGCATCCCGAAACTTTTGGCAATATAGTTTATTTCATATACTCTAGTGCTCTAAACATGAACCAGCACCGTGTATGCGCACATATTTAATCACGTCTTCTTCAAATGAAATATATGTGCAAATAAGGACATTGATACAGCCGTACATCTGATCATGAATGCGATGACATGATGGATTATTCTGATGAGACAATGATGTAGACTGAAAATTCAAAGAAGAATGGGCAAAAAAGTAACTATGCCTTTATTCTTTGTGTTAAACTGACGTGTGTGGTTTGATCAGTAGTGTTCATAAATGTACCTAATGAAAATATTATTAGACCTTTTAAATGTTCTTCCGCGTTTCTTCCTCGTTCTTGGGAGTTTGTTGTCATGTAGGGTTACATTTTTAAAATGCATAAAGGTGCCGTCAACTGTTTTTTTTTCTCCGCAGTCATATTTTAATATTCATCTGTATAATGAGTGTGTTGCAGGTATGTGTTTTATTGGTTATTGTCTCCCCTCTTCCCCTTTAACACCCCTATTTCTTGAGACTTTTTCAACTCCGAGGTGTGAACGACCAGGCTAAAACGGGGGGTTTCATGACACTTTAATAACCAAATTGTGCACTAATAACTGTATTTAGCACTCTTAAACAGCACTGTCGACCACATTTTGCTTCTGTGGGAATGTAACAAAAAATATTGGCCCCCTTTTATAGCTAAAAAATTTGGCACACCAAAGCTCGAAAGTAGTCCAGATCTATTCCTTTAATAGTGAGTCCACTATAATTTTTTTTTTTTTTTTTTTTTTCTGTGTGCATGTTTTGGAGCTTTGGTGTGCCGACTTTTTTCTGTTTTTTATTATTTCTTTAGTCGAGCACCCAATCTTGATCATATGTTTGCCGGTGATGTGCGTGCTTTGTTCCTGTTTCCCCTTTTATAGCTTCAGTAACATAATAAGCTACTTTTCTAAGACAACACCAGATTTTAAAAACCTGTATGACTGACTTTCTTCTGCAGAACACAAAAGAAGAATGACACTTGTAGTGTAGTTAACATCTTTTTAAAAAGGTAGCTTGACTGTAGTTTAACTACTGTAAATGATGAGTAGTTTGTTTGGGAAAGCAAACACTTGCAAGTGTTTGAAATCTGAAGTGTCCCATGAAGATTTTAAACTCCCTCTGCCTGGTTTCATTCCTTTCGAAGTTAGTTTTTGTTTTGTAATAGTCGCAGTGTGATTTTGTAAGCACATGACTCAACAGCTAAAGGTGTGCACAAGTTCATTATTCTCCATGGAAACATTCTTGAGTGTCTGAGCAACGCTGATTTACCATCCTCACCTTTCTGCTGATCAAAGCAGATGAAGTCGTTTATTAATTAACCTCAGGGATGGAGTGATTGTGTGAGAAATTGTGTTCATGTCTAAAAAAAGCTGATAATTACTCAAACACACTCCTACCTTCCTGGGGAGTAATTGTTGAAAGTTTCAGGTGGACAGATGTGGCGAGCAGCTGGCTGTTCAGTGTGCAATTTGAGTTTTATGAGAGGTCTGATCTGATGACATACAATGATTATGGATTTTAATATGTCTTACACTAATTACCAGGCTGAGGAGCAGCACTGTTCAATTATTTTATTTCTGATTTAGTCTATTTAGGCTTTCATTACATCACATCTTTGTTTCCCAAGGGCCTCCGATGAAACAGACAGAAGACAACCAACAATTACGTTTTCATCGCCAGTGTTTCTATATTGAAGTGCAGATGCCAGCACATCCACACAATTACTCACGACATGCATATGAATGTAAAATGACAGAGAAACTGAACACCCAAAGATATACTTAATCTCAACTTCAGTTAAAAACAGTCAAGCTGAGATTCTAGCTAGGTAGTTTGACCTTTTCAGATGGATTGGGCAATTTGTCCATAGAAAGAAAGGCTGACCTTTTTAAGCACTTAGACTCAACTGGATATCAATTAGCAAGAGCCAAAGCACTGACAGGGAAAAGGAAAACGTGTTGGATCAGAAAGAAGCCTTTCCTTAATAATGAAGCATCTCGTCCCTGGAAACCAGAAATGTACCATTTGTGTAGCATGACTGGGATTTTTGCTGTTAATTACGGTGACGAGCATTTGACCAAATACCAAGAGTATTCCATGGAGCCAAGATCATAGCAGACACCCTAATGTGAGAGGTTTTGAGTTGCTGTTTATTAAGAAGGACTGGAGGAAGCAGTGAAATCTGAACTCTGAAAGCATTAAACAGAGATAGATAGATAGATAGATAGATAGATAGATAGATAGATAGATAGATAGATAGATAGATAGATAGATAGATAGATAGAGAGATAGTGTTTGTACTACATGAGACATTTAACTGCAGAGCATTTAAAATTCACACTGTTTTTTCCCTTTAAGTGCAATTATGTTTGTCATGCAGTGCAAACAAGAAAATGAGATTAATTACATTTGTTCAAGCAAGTACTTTCAGTGTGTTTTGTTTGTTGACTTAAGTACAGTTTGCTTGATCCTAGCAGGAAACGTTGTTGACAATGATATATGACTCATGAAAAGAATTTCAGCTCGCTATGAAAGCTAAATTGTGTACATTTTGTCTAGCCTATCCTGTTTTGTTTCGCATTTCCGATGCAGTTTGTTTCTCAAAAGCAGCTGTTGTTTTGTCCCTGACTGATAGACCTATGAATCATTGGGTATATTTCTCTAAGTGAACGTAAGTATCACAGCAACATTAGAGAAAATCACACTCTTGTACGTTTTCCTTCATTCACATTAAGATGAAAGAATACTTTTATGGTCTATTATCTATTCGGATGGTTTCTGTTGTGATATAATGCAACGCGGTAGCTGTGAATCAGCGAAGAGCTGGAATTGAGAAGTTATATTTTCTAAAGTGCTGCCAAAGCGGCACTGATCTAAATGAAAGGTGAGGAATTCCTCCACAGGCTCTGAATCTCTTCAGACGAAACGGTCTGTAACACTGGACAATAGGGGTGTAACGATATATCGTTAATCGATATATCACGATATAAAAATGCAACGATATGTATCGTTGATGTAAACGATATGATTCGCGATATAGAGTTGTTTTATCCAAGGCTCAACTTGCTGTATTTATAAGGTATAATTCACCCAAAAATTAAAATTTTGTGCTCATGTAGGCTACTCACCCTCATGTCGTTTCGTTTAACTTCCAAACACAAATGAAGATATTTTTTCTGAAATCTGAGAGATATCTGTCCCTCCATTTACAGTCCATTCCTCTAAAGCTTAAAGATCCAAAAAAGGTCATACAGGCATCGTAAAAATAACTAATCGAGTGGTCTAATCCAAATCCAAGTCTTCTGAAGAGACACAATGGCTTTATGATGAACAGATTCACAACGACACGCATACTGTAGTAAACACAGATGTTCAAATGCTTGTGTGATGCAAAAACAACATGAGAGTGAGTAAATGCAGAATAAATTTTTTTGGATGAGCTAAACATTTAGGGCCCTATCATACACCCGGCGCAATGCGGCGCTAGTTTCATCTGGCGCTAGGCGCTAGTTTCATCTGGACACAGTTATCATTTTCACGTCCAGCGCCATGTTGTTTAAATATCAAATGCACTCGCGCCCATCTGTTTGCCCATGGGCGTGCTGGTCTGAAAACGAGGTGTGTTCAGGCGCACTGTTGGCGCGTTGCTATTTTGAGGCAACTGAAATAGACTGCGCCATTGACCAACTGAAACCAATAGCGCAGTATTTTTTGTGTTATTTAAAGGGCGCGTTAGTAATATGCGCCTATAGGTGGGTGCACAACGCACATACACTCTGCTTATTACACACAGCAGCACACAAACATTTTTAAATATTAAAAATCAAAGGATTACAATGTAAAAGATTATTATTGTGTACATAAAGATAAAAATGTCCACGTCATAATGGATAGTCATTGCATTTATCACAATTACCTATTTGCAGTAATGACGAATGAAATTGGCTAATTATTTGACCAATCGTGGCAATACACACATGTATTTAAACTGACTCGTCAGGTTGAGGGCGTCTATATTCTGCCATGTAAATAGCGAATCGGCCATGATGCAAGCGCAACTGGCTTTTAAAGGGAATGAGAGGTGAGACTCTGATTGATTTATTGCACGTTACGCCCAAAACACACCCATGACTCATTAAGAGAATAGGGTCAACACCTTTAGACCATGCGCTGGGTGTGCCAACCATTTTTCCCGTTGAACTAGCAAAAATTGATTTGGACACGCCCTAAGTGCACTTGCGCCGTGCGCTTTAGACCATGCGCTTAGATCGTTAATATAGGGTCCTTAAAGTTTGCGAACTGATCATTTTGACACGCTTTCTTGCGATTAGAACTGTGATTGATTGCATTGATCATCTGAACCGGAACGGCACTCCTCAAAGCGCAAACATCATTTAAATCACCAGATCACATTTAGTTTTAGTAGTATGATTATTCAAAGCATTTTAGATGGTTTATTCTTATATGTATAGTGCATTAATAGCGGGAGAGGCGAGCACCGGGAGAGTCTGTGTGTGCGCGGCTTAAGAGATCCAATGCCTGCATTGAAAGCACGAGTTTCAGTGACATTACTACATTAAACGACTATATACAGTGGGGAGAACAAGTATTTGATACACTGCCGATTTTGCAGGTTTGCCCACTTACAAAGCATGTAGAAGTCTGTAATTTTTATCAGAGGTACTCTTCAACTGTGAGAGACGGAATCTCAAACAAAAATCCAGAAAATCACATTGTATGATTTTTAAGTAATTAATTTGCATTTTATTGCATGACATAAGTATTTGATACATCAGAAAAGCAGAACTTAATATTTGGTACAGAAACCTTTGTTTGCAATTACAGAGATCATACGTTTCCTGTAGTTCTTGACCAGGTTTGCACACACTGCAGCAGGGATTTTGGCCCACTCCTCCATACAGACCTTCTCCAGATCCTTCAGGTTTCGGGGCTGTCACTGGGCAATACGGACTTTCAGCTCCCTCCAAAGATTTTCTATTGGGTTCAGGTCTGGAGACTGGCTAGGCCACTCCAGGACCTTGAGATGCTTCTTACGGAGCCACTCCTTAGTTGGCCTGGCTGTGTGTTTCGGGTCGTTGTCATGCTGGAAGGCCCAGCCACGACCCATCTTCAATGCTCTTACTGAGGGAGGGAGGTTGTTGGCCAAGATCTTGCGATACATGGCCCCATCCATCCTCCCCTCAATATGGTGCAGTCGTCCTGTCCCCTTTGCAGAAAAGCATCCCCAAAGAATGATGTTTCCACCTCCATGCTTCACGGTTGGGATGGTGTTCTTGGGGTTGCACTCATCCTTCTTCTTCCTCCAAACACGGCGAGTGGAGTTTAGACCAAAAAGCTCTATTTTTGTCTCATCAGACCACATGACCTTCTCCCATTCCTCCTCTGGATCATCCAGATGGTCATTGGCAAACTTCAGACGGGCCTGGACATGCGCTGGCTTGAGCAGGGGGACCTTGCATGAGCTGCAGGATTTTAATCCATGACGGCGTAGTGTGTTACTAATGGTTTTCTTTGAGACTGTGGTCCCAGCTCTCTTCAGGTCATTGACCAGGTCCTGCCGTGTAGTTCTGGGCTGATCCCTCACCTTCCTCATGATCATTGATGCCCCACGAGATGAGATCTTGCATGGTGCCCCAGACCGAGGGAGATTGACCGTCATCTTGAACTTCTTCCATTTTCTAATAATTGCGCCAACAGTTGTTGCCTTCTCATCAAACTGCTTGCCTATTGTCCTGTAGCCCATCCCAGCCTTGTGCAGGTCTACAATTTTATCCCTGATGTCCTTACACAGCTCTCTGGTCTTGGCCATTGTGGAGAGGTTGGAGTCTGTTTGATTGAGTGTGTGGACAGGTGTCTTTTATACAGGTAACGAGTTCAAACAGGTGCAGTTAATACAGGTAATGAGTGGAGAACAGGAGGGCTTCTTAAAGAAAAACTAACAGGTCTGTGAGAGCCGGAATTCTTACTGGTTGGTAGGTGATCAAATACTTATGTCATACAATAAAATGCAAATTAATTATTTAAAAATCATACAATGTGATTTTCTGGATTTTTGAATATAATGTATAATAATGCAGTGGGGGAATATTTGTGGGTCCTGATGATAATAATACAATAATAATAATATTATTTTAATAATAGCCTAATAGTAAAAAAGTTAACCCCCCCAAAAAAAAGTCTTTATTTTGGCTTAAAATATCACGATACATGTATTGTGAGCTCAATATCGTGATTTGTATCGAATCGTGACACGAGTGTATCGTTACACCCCTACTGGACAATGATGTTAGGCAAAGTTTTTATGAAGGCTACATGCAGTTTTCCTTTTCTTATGGAATTATAGAGGAATTGTGGAGCAAAAAATCAGTACATAAAATAATTAGTCAATCAACAAACCATCAGTCATATCTGAGTCATATCTGAACTGTGTATTAACCCCCCAAAAAATAATTCTTAAACATAATTAACATTTGCAACAAGTCTTTTTGACTGATTTGTTAAAAGGACTGGCTCATAAGAGTTATTTGTTCACTATACTTGTCATCATGATTCCCATAACCAGTGCCTTCCTAAAAGCACTTGTAAAAGAAAAGAAATAACATCACTATCAATACTTGGGTCTCGGAGGGTTAAAGCGTTTCATTTAAACGATCTCACTGAAATAAAAACCCGTTTCTCTCCAAAGTTAAAACGGAAAGATTCGGCTGTACAGGGAGGGAGAATTTGTAAACGTTTAACGCTTGATTAACATTGCTTTAATTTTCTGCAGTTAAACATCTGTGTGGGTAATTGCTTGGCTGATTTTATCGTCTCTCCCCACAGTGCCCTCCTCGTTTGATACATGAACCTGGGGAATAACAACACCGTTTGATTGTTGGAATTCTAATAATGCGCACTGCACCATGCATTCACAAATAAGACTATATGAGATATATAAAAATCAATACATGCTTGAAACAACTGCAAGTAAGTGAGATTAGGAGCGGAGCTCGTATGGGAGTGAGTGAGAGTGTATGCAATTACGATGCCATCTAAACAGCTGATATCGCTCATATCTCATGCTAATAATGAAGTCCGGTGAACTGTCCAGCCTGCAGAAGTGTAAATGAGGGTTCTGCGGTCTATCTGAGATGATGATGTTCTCGTGGCGTGTGGAAATGGGGAAATAAAAGTTGTGCTTGACGTCCGTGCGGAGGGAGTTGTCAGGTTTGATTTATGAAGTGAGGCCCTCTGCCTGACTGCCGCTAACATGTCAGTCTCCGCGAAATAGATGAAGCCCACAGCTCACTGCTTTCTGATTGGCTTTTTCCGGCTCACAGAAATAAGGTGCCCATCTTCATACAATAACTCGTTTTGATTAATCCATGGATCCCCGTACAGAGAGGCATCGGAATGAGAGGTGGTCTTCGGGCTGTTTTTGTTTTAGTGGCTACATGATTTGATGCTTTTCTGAGGTCATCACGACTAAAAACTGCATCTCATTTTGCACCAGACTGCTCTCCTCTCAGCAACACTGGAGAATTTGTAATGCTGATCGTCGTGCCACAGCGAAGCACTGGTGAGCCTGAGGTCTCCTCCGGTCACAATATTCTGACTTGCATACTGATTAAAACAAACTTTTCACAGATCCAAAGCCGAGAAGTGCCATTTGGCATGTGTGAACAACACACTTATTGCAGCCCATACATGTTTGTTTGACTTTTGACTCACAAAACCATTGTTTGAATTTCCCGAAGAAGACATAATTTAGTAGACCTTTCTATAAATGCAGTTTATGGCTGACCACCATTGATTTTGGTTATGTTGCCAACAGCCAATAACACGTGTTATTTAGCTTCCAGCAGTCTGTAAACAGTCTGTCTTCTGTTGTAGGTTTATTTTTGATTCCCTCCGCATGTATTGCGAACTGTCTTCTCCTTTAAGGCAGGCCTGTTCTTTTCACCATAGTTACAATGTTATGTTCTTTTTGAGCAGATCGAATGAACGACAAAGATGTGGAGAGGGGAAAATCAATGGTTTTCAAGCAGACAGTAGATTGCGTTGCGCAATGATTTAAATTTGAGCCACCTTTTGAAAACGTTCTTTGTTGCTGTCGCAAGCCCACTGGAAACTGCTTCAGCTGCTTCAGAAAAAGGCAGCAACTCGCCCGTCAAACTGCTTTTCTCTTGCGGCTCTTTTCCAGCTGGCTTCAGTAAACCCGTAATGTCATTGCTAAAGAAAGATGATTTCATTTTTTTTTTCATGGGTTTGGAATCTGACTTGTGAAGGTCAGCAGATAAAAGGGGAATCAAGACAATACTTCTTGACAGAGGCAGTAACGCCTGTAGAAAGCATCATCCAACCCCCAGTGCTGCCGCATCTGAACACTTCATAGAGTGTGCGCTGAGGTGTGTGGGTGGCCGCTCGCTCGGCCTGTCCATTGGTGGCATTGTAAAGTTGCTTTAACCGCTTATTCCCCAAACAGGAAGTGTGTTCTGAGGAAGTCAAGAGTGTTGTTTATGTTTAATCTTCTACATTTTTTCTCCTCAGTTGCCCGTTTCTCCATCTCGCTCAGATCTAAGATCTAAAACTTTATTTTACAGTACGTGCACTTACAGTGTACTTGCCTAAGAAAGTACTGGGTAATATAAGGTAACTACATGGGTTAAGGTTAGGGGTAGTCTCAGCCACAGACGTCACGCCCACGGACCATTGGCTGAACGGCTGATGCATATGGCACACTTAAGGGGGTCACACATCGGACGAGAAGCGCAGCGCCACTCCACATCTCGGACAGCTCACAGGTATCGCAACGAACGCACACATTCTATGATTATCAGTTTATGATCAGCAATATTGTTGTTTAAAGACATTATGAAATCAAGATAATGTCTATACTATGTTATGATTGTACTGTACAATTAAATACTATCGTTGCTAAGTCTGCAGCCTGAACATTTACCTCAGGACGTAACTTACATTAACTGAATTCATTGAGAATCTCACCTGAAAATCCCGAAAACATCAGCAATCTTCATCCAGACAGCTGATTTCTGTATTTTGTCCCTCAGAATCAGTGGTTTATCACATATAATTCAAGGTATTTCCCAATTTCATTGAGTTTTTATGTCGTCTTTATGTTACGCTATTTTCAGCAATAGTATCCAGCTGAAGTGTGTGACCTGGTGCTGGTTTATTTATTATATTTTCCTACAGGTTGTTTAGGCTTTATTCAAGCAGTTAAACTATAATTGTAAAGGTAAAGATATTTTGCAGCACAGGGGGAAGTCAGTATGTACATTAACGACGATTTAAGACAATTATAAATGTAAATTTAATATAAAACTAGGTAAATGGCATTCTGTGGCACGGCTGGATTTTGAACAGCATCCTGAGCCGTAGCTGGGCGTTGCGGACAGACGCCGAATGGCGCTGCAGGTTTGCGTAAGCTCATAGAAAATAATGTGCTCAAATTTTAAAGACGTGACGCCGTGCGGCGCTGAGCTTCTTGTCCGGTGTGCGAACCCCCTTTATCTGGAAACACTTCAGGAGTTTTGAAGTCGTCATCTGATTGGTTGAATTCTACAGGATGTCTGCGAGACTTGTGTGTTGCGTTCAACAAATACCCTGACGCCAAACTCCCTCATGGAAGAAGAACACCGTCATGTTTACAACTGTGACAATGAGCACGCTGGATTTTCAGAAATCGCGGCTCCATTGTTGCAGTAAACTTGCACAACATTCTTGAATAAATAATTCATAGATGCACGCCGGTCTGTTATTGTAGGGACATTGACTTTACATTTTCACGCCCCTAAACATGACGTGGAACAAATGAACTGTGATTGGTTGAGTTACATGTCAGTCAGACAGCCTCTGAGCGGACCTTAGCCAATGAAAGCTGCGATAGAGTCCAGACCTTCTGCTGTCAGTCTGAAGGTCTGGCAATGCGAGACTAGGTTAGGTGTAGGTTCAGGGTTAGTTCCTTGTTATTACCCGGTTATTGTAATTACTATAATAAGTGCATAGTATGTGCATGCGGAACAGGACTGTAAAATAAAGTGCTACCGATCTAAGATTATGGGAGTATTTTAAGTCTATGACCCCATTATTAGGGCCCTATGATTTCCGCGATGCATAAAACGCAGACGGAATCACGGAATTCAGTTATAAAAATTGAATTTACTGTATAACGTGGAATTTCATGGAATTTGTCAACATTTTTTATGAATAAATAAAAATCAGGTCCGTACATTTAAATCAAACCGTGATATATTTGTCAATCAAATCAACACTTAAATCAAATGAGTTTAATGAATTTAATTAATTAGACATGCTTTTTAAATATTAAAACGTAATTAAACCATTAAAATGGAATCCAGAAAACTTGAACAGAAAACACAGAATTTGGTAAAAATGAAACGGAATTTGAGAGGAAAAAAAAAAAACATATTTCATAGGGCCCTAAACATGTAATTTTTGTTCAACTTTTAATAAATTCTTAAATTGTGTAAGTTTCATGATTTCAATTAATTAGACATGCTTTTTGATTACTAAATCAAATCTAATTTAACCATTAAAATGGTGTCCAAAAAAATTAAAATGGAAAAAAACGAAAAAAAAAAACGGAATTTGGGAAAAAATAAAACAGGTTTCATAGGGTCCTACATTATATGATTCAGTTATTCACTTTAGGATTTTTCATGGGTAAAAAGCTTTGGTGGAAAAATATTGACCCTTTTTTAACCCTTGTGATGTTCTTGTTTTCAAACTAGGGGTTGCACAGACTAGTCGCCTTTAATGCTCTGCCATGCCACTTTAAGCTTGACGTCGACTAGTCGCTGATCATGGCCTATAGAGGGCGCAACAGGATAAGAAATCCTGTAAAAGTCCACTTTTACGCTGCGTTTCCAAACAGTTCAAATGACAGATAAATGCATACTCTGAGAGCGCTCCACAAGATATGTTGAATTATACCATCTGGATGCTCAAAATTGATCGGGAGAATGCACTTTTAAACAGCTTATTGTACACATAAGTTAATCGTCATTCTAAACTAATGTGTGCTGCATTGTAACGCACACACATAGACAGTAACGCGCACATCACGTGCAGATCGCGCTGACACAGAATCATTCAGTAGCGCAGAAATGCATTGTCAACACTGTTCTGTCATTTATCAATAATAGCTTAGAAGCTTCTAGCATATATTTCTTAGTAATAACTAAAACCCACAGCTTCACTATTAGTAGAGAGACGCTGCCTGGTAGAAATAATTCACATGCAATCGCTCACTCACTAATCCATTCATGGAAATGTAATCTTTACTGTGCTACTTTATCTGTATCTGATCTGTATCTTACTTGTTCATTAATGACGTCATCGGTGACTAGTCCAACTTTTCATCACATAAATGTCGACTTTAAAAAACCTAGTCATTCAATCCCTAGTTCAAATCTGAGGTTTCTTCTGGCTAGAGTCATGGCGTTCATGTCGTCTTTAAGACGTTTGGTGAATGCCCATCTTTTTTTTCCTTTTTTTTTTTAAGTGTGATGATTGTTTTCTGAGACCATTATCATCCACATCATTAACAAACAGCTGCAGGAAAGTGGCGGTAACTCCTGCCATTTTTCATTTCAGACAGTCCCTCTTTGCACATAAAACACCCTTGTTACTTGTAGTAATTCAGCCACTTTTTTGTTGCTGTTTGCTTTTCTAAGAGGCAGTGAGTTGGAGCTCGGTAACTAAGGTTTGTTCAATCATGGCCTAATGAGAACTCGATTGTACCACAAAGGCTGGAGGTAGGGTTAGATTAACGATTTCTTTTCATCTTCTCTTCGCATTTACTTATTTTTGTTCACTGACTTGTGTAAACCAAGAAAGGCTAATTTTGCCTTATGATGAGCAAAATAACACATTTTCTCTCTAACACTTTCAAAGAATGTTCTTGATTTTCACACATTTTCTTTATCAGATATATCTGACATCTGACATCTGTCTCTCTGTTTTCTCTCTCTCTCTCTCTCTCTCTCTCTCTCTCTCTCTCTCTCTCTCTCTCACTCAAAACTTATTCTGTCATTACTCATGTCGTTTTAATGACTTTCTTTTTTCCCCAGGGATCACAAAAGGTGAAATTCTGTATAATGATGCTTACAATGAAAGCATGTGTTGTCCAGGGGCTCTAAAACAGGACACAAACGCTGTATAGTACTATAGTAGTCTGTATGACTTGTTTTGGAAATATTCTGAAGGCATATGCTAGCTTTGTGTAAGGAAAGGCCACCATAATCAATGATTTAATTTGCTTTCAGATGCACCATGTGAAGACGTGTCTTTTCAAATTTCCTTCAATGATGCTCAATGCTGAATAGTTTCAAAGACTGTATATACCAAGAAGGTTCACTCACATTACTATGAGTGGGAGAAAATGCAATGCGGAATATGACGTAAAAGAGCCAATTGCTAATCGGTAAATCATCTCGTCACTGTAGTTGCCGTTAGAAGCTCGGGTTCTAAAAAAAATGGTCCATTGTCTGTTGTCAATAGCGAAGTATGAAGCTCAGCTTACAAAGAAGTCACTGAGCAAGCAGCTTTCTGTTGGTTAGCGTGTCAGACCACGTGACCAACTTGAACCCTTTGCGAAATCTTTCACCCCTCACAAAATTCATGATCGCTTGAATTTCCATTGAAATGACCAGACAAGAAAATTCACTGAACAGTAAACAGGGCTCCAGACTAACATTTGAGAACAGTGGCACAAGCGGCACTAAGTTCTACAGATGGTGGCTCCAGCACCTGATTTGGTGGTGCTGGAGAAAAATTTATCATAAAGTTAATTTTATTATAAAATTACTATTGTTTTGTTAATAAGTGCAGTTATTAATAATAATACATTTATTGGAAATTTAACAGTGAAGCACTGAGCCTAAATTGATATGCAGATAAAATTTACTTTTATTAACAACAGTAATGTGCAAAAATATTTTTTTATAGGGAAATTTAAATATTATACTCTTATTACTGTACTATTGACAGCTTCAGTGATAATAAAAGGTGCACTCTTTACTTGTTTTCTGTGTAATTTAGTCACAATTTGAAGAAAAGTTTTTGTTTTTCATGAGACTTTGTGACTTCCTACTTTTTTCCATATATTAAGGAATAGAAATGTCTAATAAGTCAAATACGTGCTCCTATGCCGCCACCTACTGGTTATAGTGGTAATTTCATGTCTTTTTAAAATAAAAGTGCTTGTTTGCCACAGTGTGTTTTCCTACACCTTTAAACTTTTAGCTTTACAGATCATCACATTAAAAATAACATTAAAATTGAATAATATTTAGAGCTTTTAAGTGCTGGAAAAAGTGTGAAGCACTTGAAAGCCCTTAAAAAGTGCTGGAATTTCACTCTCAAAAGGTTGTACGAACCATGAGATGAATAATGTAAAAAAAAAAAAATCTTCCACAATACCATGTGGTGTTAATACATTAAATCCATGGTGAATGTTGGTGATTTGTGGACAGAAACCCCTTAATTTCGTTCATGCAACAATGGTTTCTCCTGGTTTCCATGTCAGCACTGTTTGATCTGATATCTATGTTTTATAATGGAGAATTCTGCAGCGAACACTTCCCAGATCTTGCAGTAGCTATGTTATTAATTCTGTGGCGAATTCAAACGCTTTCTCACTAGATCTCCCAACGCTCGCGTGTCGCGTGATTGAGATCGGCCAGTGTATGAGCTTGCGCTGTCTATTATTGCTCCGAGCTGGTAAACAGTCCACGCTGCTCAGCTCAAACGAGTAGCGCGGTTCTGTTCCGCTTTTGTTTCGTTTGCCATTTGATGTTTCTCATATGTAACAGAAATGGCAGCTCTTATCGGTTGGGCAACGTGATGGCCGCACCAGTGCAACCTCTAACAAAATTTAGTCGCACCAGCAGGAAAAAAAGTTGCAGAATACGACCATTTGGTCGCAGTCTGGAGCCCTGACATTAAATGTGACTGCACTGCGCTGAATATGTTCATTAGCTAGACCAACTTGAAATATACAGTCAAACCAAAATGTATTCAGACACCTTCAACATTTTCTCACATTATCACAGTTTATTCACTATAGTTTAGAAAATGGTAATAAAATATGACAAGAACTCAGAGTTAAACTGTGTCAGAACAAATTCATCTTGATAATGTCAGATAACTTTGATAGAAAGGTATGTAATGGATTACAATCAACCAATCAGCTGTCAGCTGTTAAATTTAAGGACACAATTAGATAATACCAATTTAGGTCAACCAATGACCAAGCAATGCTTCATTTTGTTCAGTCTGTGGTGTAAAAGGTCGCATTAGCAATTAAAGTACATAAGTGCATAAGTGCATGAAATATAGTGCATAAGTTGTATGAACCACTTTTATGATGCTTTTTTTGGTGGTGCTTGACAGGCAGTGATGGTCTCTTCATAAGTAACTTCATAAATCATGGATTTTAATCAACATGAGGTTGAATTAACAGAATAAACAGAATTTATTTTAACCTCAGGTAAAGGTAGCTCTGTTCTTCTTCATCTGGACTCCAAAGTTTCCTTAAAATTTCTCCAACTAGTAAGCGGGCACTCGATTTGGAGCTTAGTCATTTTAGGTGACATATATCTCACTATTCGGCGTCCGCACACATTTACCCACTCGCTCGCGCTCCATAAAAAGCTCATTTTCCTCTGCTGGATTTTGCACAAATAACCTTATAGAACAGAACATGGCTAGCAGGAAGGAACCTTGAATATGTCATTATACTTTCTCACTTGACCAGCTCACATGAATGCGACATCACACTTATTAACTATATATATATATATATATATATATATATATATATATATATATATATCACAAAACATTTATTTTTGCTACACAGCGCACAGGTTCTGCTCAGTCTGTTATAATACGACCAGCCTCAAACTTCTTTTAAAAGAGCCTCGTGTCTGATCAAAGACAAACAAAAGTAACAGGAGAGCGTAATGTTCCAGCTCATTTCGGAGTTTTCTAATTCTGCCGGGTGCTGTTTCTAGTGGGGGGGAGGTAGAGCCGATCCCCGTCTGCTAATGAAAATGCACTGAAGCAGGTTAAATGCACGGAGCAGGAGCCAAAGGCTGCTCTGATTGTATCGCAGGCAGCGCTGTGGCAGCGTGTCTGTCTCCCTGCTCATTTGCATCTGATGGACTTAATAGGAGTTTGTCTCCAGAATGCAGATGAATGCACAAACAAAGGGCTGGAATGGAACAGATTCTGCCCACCCCGCTGAGTCTTTCTGCCTCACTGTTTTTTTTCTCCTCCTCTTTTTTTTAATGTTTTAAACGATACGAGTTTGTTCAATCTCACAGCCACTCTCCGTTATTAAAACCGTACGCTTCTTAGACAGGAACGACGAACGGAATTAGCTGTTATTGACTGTTTTGCGTGTGTGTGTGCGTGCATGGCTAAAGTGGCGCTAGTTAATTATGTCTGGCCCTTAATTATGCACAGATGCAACATTGAGAACCGCATGCTACTCTGCAACCCGGCCAGGTGTGTGTGTGTGTGTGTGTGTGTGCGTGTGTGCTACTGTTTATAGCGAGAGGGAGCAGGAGAAAGGACTACCCCGATGTGTTTATGATTCTCTGCAGTTGCTACATAGATTCATTTTCTGCATGAGAGCACATGGGTAGGATGAGAACATTTTACAAGAGTTTCCTAATGAACAGTGCTTCCACCGCACAATGCACAATGTGCCTAAACAGTCTTGCAGGAACATTGGTGTGCTTTGTGCTGATCTGAGGGATTTGGTTTTTAATGTTTGGAAATTAGATATTTTGTCTTTTTTTTTTTTTATTTGCTTGTTGAAATATCTGCATACGGGAAAACTTTTAGGACGTTTTTTTTTTTTTTTTTTAGTTTAGTTCTTATAGATTCGTCCATCTGATGAACCCAGAAGAACGTTGCAGTGCTCAAAAGTTGCTCATTCATTTCTCAGGAGACTGAATAGAGTTTGCAGCTATGTTTTTTTTCAAGCATCAACTTGTTTTAGATGTTTCTCATAAAAATGCTTAGGACAGTGGTTCTCAAACTGTGGGACGAGGGGTGCCCTCAGGTGGTAAGCAGCATGACTCAAAATGTGCTCTACCGTTCAGAAGTTTGGGGCCAGTAAGATTTTATTTTTTGAAAGAAATTAATACTCATATTCAGCAAGGATGCATTAAATTGAACAAAAGTGACAGTAAAGACATTACAATGTTACAAAAGATTTCTGTTTCAAATAAATGCTGTTCTTTTGACCTTTCTATTCGTCAAAGAATCCTGAAGAAAAGAATCTATCACGGTTTCCACAAAAATATTAAGCATGTTTTCAACATTGATAATAATAGGAAATGTTTCTTGTGCACCAAATCATCATATTCGAATGATTTCTGAAGGATCATGTGACACTGAATACTGGAGTAATGATGCTGAAAATTTGCCATCACAGGAAAAAATATAATTTAAAATTATATTTACATAATATTTCTGTTTTTATTACTGTATTTTTGATCAAATCAATGCAGTCTTGAGCAAAAAACAGTATACGACTAGTCTACAATAATAAATGTATACATTTTTGAGTGTAATTTTATTCAAATTGTCATTTTACGTATTTTATTTTGAATATATGATTACAATTTTTACACTAATATACAGTCAAACCAAAATGTATTCAGACACCTTCAACATTTTCTCACATTATCACAGTTTATTCGCTATAGTTTAGAAAATGGTAATAAAATATGACAAGAACTCAGAGTTAAACTGTGTCAGAACAAATTCCTCTTGATAATGTCAGATAACTTTGATAGAAAGGTATGTAATGGATTACAATCAACCAATCAGCTGTCAGCTGTTAAATTTAAGTACACAATTAGATAATACCAATTTAGGTCAACCAATGACCAAGCAATGCTTCGTTTTGTTCAGTCTGTGGTGTTGTTACGAACTGCTCCGAGACACGAAGGTTGAGGATCCAAATGCAGTATTTATTAGAAGGTTAATCCACAATCGTCGTCAAAAGTACAGGCAAGGTCAAAACACAAACAGGCAAACAAGGCAGGAGACAGAGGCAAAAGGGTAATCCGGGACACAGGCAAGAAATCCAACAAACCAAGAGACATGAAACCGGTGAGAACGCTCAGAAGTGCAGTGTAACAACAAAACAAGACTTAGCAAAGAAGGACAGGGTGAACAGGCTAGATATAGGCAGAGGTAATGTAAATGAGACACAGGTGTAAACAGTGAGTGCTGATGAGTCCGGGCAAAGGATTATGGGTGATGTAGTCTATGATGGAATGACAGTCCAGGTTGGTGATCAGGGGCACTCACACTGGTGAATTGTTACATAGCCCCCCCTCAAAGGAGCAGCTTCCAGACGCTCCTGAAATGGTCTAGGAGGGAGGTGGAGCGGAGGCGGACCCGGGGGCGGGATGGAGGGCCAGGCCCATGGAGCGGAAGAGGGCCTGGAGACTCAGGCAGAGCAGGCAGCCAGGGCGGAACAGGCCGGGCAGATGACCAGTGCGGCGCAGGCCGGACAGATGACCAGTGCGGTGCAGGCCGGACAGATGACCAGTGTGGCGCAGGCCGGACAGATGACCAGTGCGGCTCAGACAGTTCAGAAGGCCAGGGCGGCTCAGACAGTTCAGGAGGCCAGGCGGCCCACACAGTTCAGGAGGCCGAGGCCAGGGCGGCCCACACAGTTCAGGGAGCAGAGTCCCCTCTGGACTCGTGACAGGAGGCGGAGCCCTCTCTGGACTCGTGACAGGAGGCGGAGCCTTCTCTGGACTCGTGACAGGAGGCGGAGCCCTCTCTGGACTCGTGACAGGAGGCGGAGCCCTCTCTGGACTCGTGACAGGAGGCGGAGCCCTCTCTGGACTCGTGACAGGAGGCGGAGCCCTCTCTGGAATCGTGACAGGAGGCGGAGCCCTCTCTGGACTCGGAACGGAAGGAGACGGAGCCCTCTCTGGACTCGGAACGGAAGGAGACGAAGCCCTCTCTGGACTCGGAACGGAAGGAGACGAAGCCCTCTCTGGACGCTGGTCAGTGGCTGGAGCCATCTCTGGACGCTGGTCAGTGGCTGGAGCCATCTCTGGACGCTGGTCAGTGGCTGGAGCCATCTCTGGCATGGCGGCGACCATCTTGGTAGAGGGATCTAGATATAGGCAGAGGTAATGAGGTAAATGAGACACAGGTGTAAACAGTGAGTGCTGATGAGTCCGGGCAAAGGATTATGGGTGATGTAGTCTATGATGGAATGACAGTCCAGGTTGGAGTGCCCTCTGGTGGTGATCAGGGGCACTCACACTGGTGAATTGTTACAGGTGTAAAAGGTCGCATTAGCAATTAAAGAAAAAACACTTAAGTAAAACATGGTCAGCTCAAAGTGTCTGAATAATTTTGGTCCCAAATTTGTATCAATTTTACTGGTAGTCCATTGTATGAAATATTTTTGGGTATAATATGTCACAGTTCACTTTATTTTGCTATCCTCACTTACATAAATGAACTATAGTGTCCTGCACCCACTAGTAAAAAATTATATCTGGTGTCTGAATAATTTTTGGTTTGACTGTACATTTATGCATCTATAAGTTTTAACTATAACAAAACTGCACCAAAAGTTACTTGGTGGGAAGAAGACAAGGGGGTCGACTGGCTGGGAACTCGAAACAGGTATTTATTTGCTTTAACTCAGGTCACAAAACAAGGTGCACATCGCACCACTTAAATAAACTTCATCTCCGATATATCAACGGTTTCACTTTGGCAGTTCCTCTCTGCACGTCCTCTCCCTGTTCAAGTCCCAGCGTGTGTGTCCAGCTCCTTTCTCTCCAGTCCTCATTTCCTGCGTGGCTTATAACCTGTCTATCCACGCCAATTACTGAAACAAGAGACAGGTGTTTATCATTTGCACTTGATTCACTTACGTGCCGCTCGTCCTCTGACTCTCTCTCCCGTCACAGACTTCGCTAAACCAGGCCCCCTCGCCACATTACTATTGTGGCATTCCACACATCTGCAAAGGGCCAATCATGAGACTACTGTCTACTGAGTCTCATAGTAGCATGATTTATCCGAACTACAAGGATATTCATATTACTCAAAATATGATTTTAATTAAAATGTTGTCTGTGTTGCTAAACGTTCTTCAGCTTGTGTTCAAGTTGATGACTTGATAACTAGGTGGTAGAAACATTTAAGTCCTGTCATACATTTCATGGAAATATGTCACATTATTACAGAAATTCAATGGGTTGTAATTGTCATTTCATATTGACTGTAATGTTGGTAACACTTTACAATAAGGTTTAATTTGTTAACATTAGTTAATGTATTAACTTACATGAAGTAACCATAAGCAATACATTTGTTATACATTAGTATTTATTAATCTTTGTTAACATTAGTTAATAGTTCATTGTTTGTTAATGTTAGTTCACAAAGCATTAATTAATGTTAACAAAATTCATTATTTCATTATTAGTTCATGTCAACTAATGTAGTTAACTAATGTTAACTAATGAAACCTTATTGTAAAGTGTGACCGTAATGTTAATAGCACAACTTATCATTTGGTCTTAGAAGTTGATGAGAAATGTTTAAGTTCTTATTAAAATCTCTTGATATTTGATTGCAGACGTTCATCCTGGCAAATCGGAGCACAGTTTGTGCCATTTTTAAGACATTCAAGGAGGTACATGTGAAATTACTCCGATCTTTTTTCTCAGTAGAAAAATCTGAGCAGCAGGAGACAATATGTTCTCCATTTAGTCTCCTACTGTAGCTGTCTAGGAGAAACAACAGAGATATAAAAGTTCTCAATTTTGAGATTTTCTTTCCTTTGTGATCGAATGCATAATTTGTACAAGCCTTGAAACTTTTGGTTTTCTCCATCCAGACTCCCCCACCTAATTAAAACTTCATAAGTGAGAGTGTTTTATCTGTAGAACAGCTCTGCCCTGAATGCTTTGAGTGAACCAGGTAAGAGAGATATAAAAAGCTGGCAGAGATTTTTCTCCGAATGCCATTCTGACAGCTCTTGGTTTTCAGCAGGCTTTGGAGCTGTTTGTTTGGTCAAAGCCAGTGCAGAACGAGAAGATTATTTATTTTAATGGAGGTTGATTAAATATTTAGAACATTTAATTAGAAATCCAGCTCTATTATTGAGAGTGTCTCGATTATAGCACAATGTTTTTGAAGAGTCCTTCATTAGAGGGTCCTTTGAGCATTCACAGGGTTCACTGGATCTCGTTCTGACGTACAATCTGACGTTCAGGGCATCACCTTTCCGTTGCATAGAGCAGCCGGCAGTGATGAGCCTGACAGGGAAGGAAGGATTTATTAATGAGATGCGGTGATGTGGGGACCATGACCCAAGCTAAGAAAACCTTCCACCCAGGACAGCGCCAGGAGAACTAACATGCCCTCCCCCCCGCCGCCGCTGTCAGCTGCCAACCAGCGGGAGTGTGATCATGTCACACTGACGAGTCGTTGACTGACAGTTGTGTTGCGGTCTCCCTGTTTCTCCATCTCCTCATTAAAACAGAAATGAGTGGGAGCAATCACTGTCACTCATGTGGCAAAGCTACACGGGCATTAATAAACACCGAGAATTGTGGGGAAACAACCCGCTGCAGTTGTCTGAGCTGTGGCTTCAGCGTGGAGAGTTTTTGAACCTAGCTTCTTGCCGTCACTCTTCGCTATGCGATGATGGCCAGATGCTGATCGTGAGCGTGTGTATGAATGTGTTGGTGCTTGCGTCCTGGAGATCTGATGTTTGCAGGACTGAACATGTTTGCAGGGTGGCAGCAGAAACCACACTGCTCCGTTCAAGCCCACTGCAGGACGCACAGAACAGATGTGAATTGTCATTCGCTTTGCACAGTGCATGAGCCGCTCTCCAGTGAGTTTCTTACGTCAGGATGGTGATCAAACAGGGAAAATGTGCATCAGAACCCGGCTGTTGTGCACAACAGAGTTGTGGAGTAACAGAAAAATGCAAATGTTATCTTTTAAATTAGCATTTTCTAAACAGGAGTCTGATAAGTTCAGTAATTTCACTTTAATGGCAATGAAAAGGTTATTAGTCAGTTATTGAAATGCCTTGTTTTCAAAAATGTCAGTTTAGTCAATTCATTGGTATTTAACCAATTTAACTGACCATGTGTGCTTTTTTTTTGCAAAAACCTCTAAGTCCACCTCTTTGGACAACAAGACATAGTTGCAAAATCACTAAAGATGCAACTGGAAACATTGCAAATGATGAAAGCAGAATTGAAACTATAACAATGAAGAAACGGATCCACACAGTATAACAAAATACATAGAAAGTTTCCCCTCGGTTGAAATTGCTTTTGAATGAGCGTTGCCTTGGTTGTAGGTGGGGTTGGATCGGATGGTAGTTGGTAGTTTGTGGTGACACAGAATGTGTACACTGTGTATAAGGAGTAAGTTAGTGGTATTGGTCATTCACCAACGTTGTCAAGTTAAAACTGACTGGATGGGTAAGTACGTAATAACGGTTAATTTTCGTTAGTTATTTTGTTTACGGGTCATTAGATCTACACTATATTGCCAAAAGTATTGGGACACCCCTCCAAATCATTGAATTCAGGTGTTCCAATCACTTCCATGGCCACAGGTGTCTAAAATCAAGCACCTAGCAGACTGCTTCTACAAACATTTGTGAAAGAATGGGTCGCTCTCAGGAGCTCAGTGAATTCAAGCGTGGTACTGTGATAGGTTGCCACCTGTGCAGTAAGTCCATTCGTGAAATTTCCTCACTACTAAATATTCTATGGTCAACTGTTAGTGGTATTATAACAAAGTGGAACCAATTGGGAACAACAGCAACTCAGCCACAAAATGGTAGGCCACGTAAAATCACAGAGCAGGGTGAGCGCATGCTGAGGTGCACAGTGCGGAGAAGTCTGGAACTTTCTGCAGAGTCAATAGCTACAGACCTCCAAATTTCGCGTGGCCTTCAGATTAGCTCAAGAACAGTGCGTAGAGAGCTTCATGGAATGGGTTTCCGTGGCCGAGCAGCTGCATCCAAGCCTTACATCACCAAGTGCAATGCAGACCGCCACTGGACTCTATAGCAGTGGAGACGTGTTCTCTGAAGTGACGAATCACGCTTCTCCGTCTGGCAATCTGATGGATGAGTCTGGGTTTGGCGGTTGCCAGGAGAACGGTACTTGCCTGACTGGATTATGGTGTGGGGTTGTTTTTCAGGGGTTGGGCTTGGCCCCTTAGTTCCAGTGAAAGGAACTCTTAATGCTTCAGCATACCAAGACATTTTAGACAATTTCATGCTCCCAACTTTGTGGGAACAGTTTGGGGATGGCCCCTTCCTGTTCCAACATGACTGCGCACCAGTGCACAAAGCAAGGTCCATAAAGACATGGATGAGCGAGTTTGGTGTGGAGGAGCTTGACTGGCCTGCACAGAGTCCTGACCTCAACCCGATAGAACACCTTTGGGATGAATTAGAGCGGAGACTGCAAGCCAGGCCTTCTTGTCCAACATCAGTGCCTGACCTCACAAATGCGCTTCTAGAAGAATGGTTAAAAATTCCCATAAACGCACTCCTAAACCTTGTGGAAAGCCTTCCCAGAAGAATTGAATCTGTTAATGCTGCAAAGGGTGGGCCAACTCCATATTAAACCCTACGGATTAAGAATGGGATGTCATTAAAGTTCATGTGCATGTAAAGGCAGGCGTCCCAAAACTTTTGGCAATATAGTGTAGCTTTCTGCCCATTTTAAATCAGACCCAAAAGCGTTGCGGTAAGATTGCTGTAGTGTGGGGCAGGAATGACGTGTTTTTGTATGCCAACACCCGGAAATGAGTAAGCATTTTTGCACTTCCAGTTCCATCGCCCTGAAGTTAATTGTTTGTTTGAATGGGTTTTTGCTTAATGTGCTTGATATGAGTAATTTTAGACATAATTTTAGATAATATGTAGCTAACTTAAACAGTTACAGAAGACATGTAAACAGTCAGCAATACAATAAGAACAAACTAATTACAAACAAAATGAACAAATAAATACATCAGAACAAAAATACAACAGTGCTTTAATTTTTTCAGGAAGATGCACTAACAGTGGTATTCAAATAAGTAATAGCCTACAACAGAAACCACAGAATAAAGTAGTCTAATGTAAAATAACATTGCATTGTCTTCACTGTATACATTAAATATATATCAATACTTATTAAACCTACAAAAGTTATTCATTTAAGAACAGAGAGTGATTTTATCTTTGTTTTTTTGTTGTTTAATTAACATTGATGACAGACTAAAGCAGTAATATTGGGCTGCTGTCAAGACCTTTTAGACCGAATGCACGGATGGAATATACTGTTACACGTTTTCTTTTTCAACTGTTTACATTCACTTAAGGCATAACCGACTGCATTTATGAGGATACTTACCAAAATGGCATTTTGACATTTTTGCGGATTTGACCATTTAGGCGCGAATCCGAAACCCACAGTATACTTTGCTTCTTCACGTTCCGCCCCGCCTCGGAGCATGCACACAGAAAGCCGCCTGGGGAACAGTGTCTCTTGCACGGCTTAATGTGCTTTTAATGACACGGTTTAATATCAGGCACATCCTGCAGTTTAGCAACAGTAGACTGCATTTCACAACACTCACTTATTCGGCTGATTTGGATAAGTTTGGCTTAGGGAGGAACGAATGTGGCAGCGGCACATTCACAATCATAATGTTTTCATAATCATTGGAAAAAAATCGAAAATCAATTACGGTTAATCGCACAGCCCTTCGCATTTACTCCAGTCTTCAGTGTCACATGATCCTTCAGAAATCATTCTGTGAAACATTTTTTCTCTCTCAAAAGAACAGCATTTGTTTAAAATAGAAAACTTTTGTAACCTTACAATTGCATTTACTGTACCTTTTGATTAATTTAATGTGGCCTTTCTGAATTAAAGTATTAATTTCTTCTTCAGAAAAAGGAAAAAGAAAACTCCCCAAACCGTTAAACTGTAAAAAAAAATTGGTCAAAAACAACAACAACAAAAAAAGACTAATAAAAGTATTAAATCTTTTCAGCAAAATAAATATATATATATATATATATATAAAATATAATATAGATAATATATCCGTGTGCAGGAGCATTTGAACAGTGATGAGTGAAAAGGTGGATTTAAAGGGATAGTTCACCCAAAAATGAAAATTACCCCATGATTTACTCACCCTCAAGTCATCCTAGCTGTATATGACATTCTTCTTTCAGACGAATACAATCAGAGTTATATTAAAAAATGTCCTGGCTAATCCAAGCTTTATAAGGGTAGTGAATGGGAGCCCAAAATTTGAATCCCAAAAAAAGTAATCCACACGAATCGATGGGTTTTGTAAGAAAAATATCCATATTTAACACGTTATAAAGTAAAATATCTAGCTTCCGGCGAACCGCCTTCAGTATTCAACTTACGAAGAAAGTGTAGCGCCTCTCGGCAGTTCAAAATGCCGCTACATCCGGCGTCATCGTTGCGCCAGTTATGCTTTTTTCGTAAACTGGAAGATAGATATTTTACATTATAACTTGTTAAATATGGATTTTTTTCTTACAAAAACCCATCGATTTGCTTCAGAAGGCCTTTATTAACCCCCCGGAGCCGTGTGGATCACTTTTATAATGGATGGATGTACTTTTTTGGGATTCAAATTTTGGGCTGCCATTCACTGTCATTATAAAGCTTGGAAGAGCCAGGATATTTTTTAATATAACTCTGATTGTATTCGTCTGAAAGAAGAATGTCATATACACCTAGGATGGATTGAGGGTGAGTAAATCATGGGGATATTTTCATTTTTGGGTGAACTATCCCTTTAAATCCACCTTTTCACTCATCGCTGTTCAAATGCTCCTGCACATGGATATATTATCTATATAATATAGTTTTTATTTTTTTTTTGGGGTGAACTATCCCTTTAAGAACTGTTTGATTTTATAGTAAAATCCACTTATAAGTAAAAAGTCATTTTATACACTCAGCCAACTTTTGAAGTGAATTTTGCAAAGCAGAATTAGGAAAACAAGTGTAAATTGTCATGTCAACATTTGGCTTTATGCTCAGCTAAAATGCTATTTTTAGCTCTTACATGCACCTCTTACACAATTAGACGCAATTATCACAATTATTATATTTTATGATTAGAATTTTTAAAGAAAACCCAGATCATCTGTTTTTCTGATTTGATTTGATACAAAAAAAAAAAAACATTTTCTTGATGGGAAGCAAGCTGATTTTTCACTTGATCATGTTTAAAACAAGTGAAAAAATATGACATTTTAAAATAAATTTTTAAAAGTAACCCTCCCAACCCTGTGCATTCAACGACATCTGATTGCTAATTAAGAGTGTCCAAAGTCTTTAAAGTGCATCTTTTGATCACCTTTTGTCCCATCTGCACAATTAAGAACGAGTCCGCTGGGTTTCTTTGCTCCCACTGAGCGCTGTCGGCAGCTCAAACTGGCAGTGTGGATGGCATACAAATACTGACACACATAACTTGTGTTGTAATTAACCAGCGAGACACACGTGGGGTACATACTCATCTCTCTTCCTGCTGGACACCTCTTGTATACGCAGGTCACTATCAGAAGGGGTAAACAGGGGTTGTGGCGGGTCTGCCAGTGAAGCATTGTGGGAAATCATGTTAGCATTGCCCATCCACCCCCCTCTCCGATCACAGAAGGAACACTGGAATACATCAGCCGCGCAGTGGATGCATGCTAATTAGAATTCTAGATTCAATTAAATAGCTCGGCTGATAAGCTATGGACAAGTGCCACATGCTGAGGAGACGTGTGCTCTCGTGCTCTCTGTCTTTCTCACCGTTCTTCTGTTATTATGTCCCAGTCTGGATCTTTCAACAGAATTTTAAGAGAATGCTGCCCGTTGAGAGCGCAGATCTGTCTCTTGTCGCCATGTAAGGAAGGAATTGAGACTATGATAATTGTCTTCGTTTTAAGTGCTTCGGTCCACGGGGGCTGCATGTGTTGGATAAATGAAGCTGTAAAAGTGAAATTGTGGGATAATCAGAACTTTTCTTTGGTTCTAGTTCATCAGCGAACACATCCTGAAGCTTGCCTGTACATTCAGGCTTGAAAAAAATTAATGAACTTGCTCAGAAACGCAGAGAATTAAACTTTCTGAAAGCACAGCTCCTAACAACATATAAAGAGGCCAATTTCATTATTTTCATTTTAAGGCAAGACACTACAGGCAAAAACATTGTATTTTTTTTAATGCACTGGGTTTTGGGCTATTTGGATTTTCATAATGTGTTGTAGAAAGAAAACATCCAAAATATAGTTATTATTACACTTCATCTTAATTGCATCTGCAGATTTTAATTATAATATATATATTTAAAGGCTATTTTCTCAAAATGAGTTTATCATACAGCAAACTTTCCAGTTTTATTTCCTGTCTATATGCTAAAGGTTTTTACAAAGGTTTGTTCATATATCATTTGCCTGAATTTTATGCAACATTTTATTCTTAAAAACATAATTGTTTTCTGGCTGTTGAAAGTATTTATGGATTTATAAAAAGAACTTAATAAAACCTTTGACTCTAATATGTCAACAAAACGAAACAAGAATTTTGAACCTGGCTTTATCCAATGTTCAGGTTTTTGTTATATAAATTATAGCATATTTAAACATTTCAGAAAACTTGTAACACAAAAAAACTTTGCGATTCTTAATGTAATCAATCAATTGGGGAAATATGGTGATATAAATATTACACTGTAAACACGAATAAGTTGGCAAAACTCAAAAATTTTGAGGCCATCAGTTATATTAAAGGGTCATAAAAACCCCCTGTTTCAGCAGCAGTCAGTTCTCACCACAGTTTTGAAAAAGTGGGTGTGGTTAAAGCTGCGCTGCGGAGTGACAACACAGCAACGGCTTCTGATTCAGTTTTATTTCGCTCTCATTAAAAGCATCAAAGCTTCCCACAAATGCACGCAGCAAATTACCATTACGTGTAACACAATATACACATGGTTTTGTAAGCTCACCGTTTCACAAATACATATATATCCTGTGACAGCTATAATTCAATAGACAATTAAATGCACAGCTATACCCAATTTGTTCTCTGCATCGAAAATATATATGAACACGCTGTTGCATATCTTTGATAACTTTTGAGACTTATTTTGGGGAGTTTTCATAAGCCGTTTGGTCGGTTAAATGGCCGTAAAGAGCGGTTACACTCACAGTGTGGATGAATCGCGTTTGTGTCAAAGACTCAGAATCTATTGAAGAGAACTCATACAAACAAAAACAAACACTAGTTTTTGATCCATTAATGCATCTCTTACTTACTGTATGCGATCTCACTGTTTGAAGCGCCAGTCAGAGGAAAATGCCTATCAATGCGTGCTGTCATGAATTAAGCAGCGCGTCTTCTTATAGGATAAGGACATGCAGACTCATTAATAATTATGAGACACTGATGAGTCATCGCCGTACTATAGTACGAAAAAACGTCACAATCTATGACGTTGACATGAAGACGAATTTAAACCCGGAAGTTGAAAATAGAGTAAAAAGGTTTAAAATTAACTAGTTTTCTCCCATATTCAAAACTAACAGATGGTAACATTGTCTTCCATGATGTTCAACACACATAATTCTGTTAAAATCTCAGAAAATTTGGTTTAGAGTTTCATGACCCTTTAAGTTCAGAAATTCAAAGTTTAAGCAAGCAGAACTTGCAGATTTTTATTTTGTACTCTTAATTGCTTTTAACTTGGAATATTTAGGTAAGTTAATGCAAAACTCAAAATGTAATATCAACTTAAATATTTTTAGTAGTGGAAACTTGGCTAGCATTAACTAGCTAATTCAATAAATGCTAACTTACTAATTGGTAACAATGCTTTTATAGTATTAGCAGAGCATAACAATTGTTGAATGAATACTGCATTCATTGCTCCACTAGTCACATGATGGTAACCCCCAACATAACAGAAAATCTTCTAAATTAGCATAGCTAAACATTAAACACTACTAAATCTCCAACTTAACATCTTGCACAAAAAACATTATATAATACTTAATTTTAGCATTTACTTTCCATTTCAAATGCCATGGCAAATCATGCTGGGAAATAGAAACATAAAACTCATAAAACTCAAAACAATGAAACAATTCAGATGACTTAAAATGTGTCAGTTTTGCAAACTCGAAAGAAAAAGAAAGTTCTATATACTCACAAAACTTAAGTTGATTGAACTAATTTGTTTAATTTAAGTTCACCCTACTCAAACCAATGAATTATTTTGAGCATTAGGGTTTTTTTTACCCTATTTATTTAGTGTGTCTTTCCTTAATGAGGCATTTAATTTGTTTTAGTGTGGATTTAGCATATCAGAAAAACTCTCAATTTCTTTCTGTGACTACCTCGGTCCTGTGTGTCGTTTTCTGTGGTACATGGGCGCTTTTGATCGATCTTAAGCGAAGGTGTTGTGTCAGATTGAGCATCTTGCACTCTCTTCATGTGAGAATCACTTAACATAATATTTGAATCTTAAATGCATGTTCAAGCTGATGCAACCGCAATGAAGCCGCTCGCCGGACCACCGGGGTCTGTGGTCTTTTTGGAAGGGGCTGGGGGGTGGAAGGGGGCAAGTCTTTAGCTTGGGCTGACAGCAATCTGTTAATTAAACATCCTAATGGATGTAATTGCAACCATTCATGGACCCAGCTGCTGTTGTAATGCTAGCTTTGCCATGGCTGCCAGGATTCAGCTGTCTAGGAGGTGAGAGCTCTTGGCTGCTCGGCAGGCGGGGGGTCCGCGTTTGACTCCTGCTGCAAGCTGATAGCAGCTGCTTTGTGCCGGTCACCTATCTGCCCTGCATTACCTTCACCTCCGCAGTATGGAGAGCAAAAGGGAGCAGTCTTCTGGAGCCAACGTTTGTGTGTATTCAAACGTTTGAATCGACGCTTTCCAAGCAGCTCACAATGCCGAAGCAGGTGCACCCAAACAAAAAGCACAACACAAACATTGGCAGGTTGGTATTTTTTTTCACATTCTCAATAATAGCGCTGGATTCATCCCCAGTCCAAATGTCCTGCTGGCAGCAACAGGATGCTAATTAGGATTTTGGCACTGTTTGACCCAAAATGGATGTGTTGGATCCAGCCTAATCCTCTGCACAGTTCAAGCTGACTTTAAAATCCTGCATATATCAAATGATTTCCAGGGTTGTTCGGGCTGATAAGACATTGTGAGTGGCATCCAAAACCTCAGCGAGAAAGGACTCTTATCCATATCGGCATTTAAGTACCTTGTGTATTTACGTAACAAGAATATTTCTAGTGTGTAAATATATATATTTGTGTATATAATGCTCAATGTTTTAGTTTTGAGATATCTAAACCAGGTGAAGGGACCCAACTGAATGTTCATTATCGGATCTGAAGCCCAAGCACACGTGTTGGTTTGCCAGATGGATTTTCGCGGATGAAGTGTTGTGTGGGGGCGTAATTGGATGTTGTTTAAGGAAAGTGGTGACAGTGGAAATGAAGGAAAGAGTGAAGCTGAGAAATATTCATGTTGTCTCTGGGATCATGCTGGGTTGCTTATGGAACAGCCAGCCTTTGCTAATTGTAATGCTAAGGAGTCATCTCGGATTCAGTTACTTTACTTTTCTGCTTAGCTGTTTCTTTTATGCAAAGCAGCTTAGAGGAATGTAAGCAATTGACAGCATTTATGACATTCTTGTGTGTGCCAACTCATGTCAGAACTGATATGACAAAGCTGATAAAACCTGTAAAAGGATACCAGAAAGGCACCGTTTAAGTACACTGAAAATGTCCATATATGTTGTCGTTATTTTAAAGAACTTTTGACACTTGATCTTTTGATACTTGCATCAACCATTATCATTTGGTTGATGCAAATGAAAATGACTTTCTGTTGGTTTAATTTAAACTACTCGCTTCAGCTCAAAGACATTACCGTTCAAGCTTGAAACTGGGTAGCATGCTTTGCATAAGACTGAATAGGAAGAATATAATTCAAAATGAGTAATTTTATGTGTTTTTGAGCAAGATTTATGCCTGGTTTCACAGACAAGGCTTTAGTCCCAGACTAAAATGCATGTTTGAGTTGTCTTAACTGAAAGCAACTTGCACTGACATTAAATCTTAAAATATGTTTTTTTTTTCTCAAGATGCACACCAGTTTTTTTTTTCTAAGGCACATTTAAAGGGGGGTCTAATGCTATTTCATGCATTCTGACTTATTTACACTGTTAAAGAGTTGGATTCTCATGCTAAACATGGCCAAAATTTAAAAAAAATGAGTTGGCCGTATGACGGAGTATTTCTGTGCCAAATACACTCCTTCAGGATTCGAACAAGTTTCTGAACGTGTTTTTTTTTCTTTATGAAGTCATAAAGGGCAGAATTCCTCATATGTGCACTTCTCCCGGATATGCATGTGCAGGCGTCAACCAGAACTAGAGCAAGAGCCTCAACAACGAGCTTCGTTCGGGTTACGGGAGCCGTCGGCAGCGCTGTCATTTTGTTTTTTGACCATGAAATCAACAATGTCACTATAGTAGTGTGTTTGGTTGTGAGGGAAAGATAACCTTGTTCAGCTTCCCAAATAACCCAGCGTTAAGGAAACAGTGGATGCAGTTTGTTTTTCCGGAACAGCAACAGAGTTCTGCAAGTGTGTTTGTTTGTTCCCATTCATGAGTCGAAACCGCAGGCGGTGAGTGAAACTGCATCAAATGTCTGTGTTTTGTTGGCAGTCGGCGCGCGTAAGTGCATATAATGTAAACAGCACGAACGTATAGTGAATCGAAAGTTATCCAGGGAGTGTGTGTGTGCTCGAGATTCTTTAGCTCCGCCCACTGCACGCCTTCACGAGTTTGGCTATTTTCGGAAAGAATCAGTACAGCGTATCTGTCTTTTATAAATATGATGAAACTAAAGACTCTTCTGAGATATGAAGGATGCAATACTACTCTATAGGTACTCAAGATTAACATGAGATTGGAAGAACTGTGTGTGTTATGCCCCATTTAAAACTACTCTAAAGCTACTTAAATGTCCTAATTTAACTAAAGCATAGTACTGGTAATAATACATACATAATACTTAATACATACAGTCCTTAATGTTTTTTTCTGTGGTGGGATTTTGAGGAGTTTCTTTTGTATTGTAGTGACCATTTTAGTGAAGACTGAAGAGCTTAAGCTTCGGTACACGGCATACGATTACTTATATTTTTTAAAAAGTAAATACTATGCTTGTAGTGTTATGTGTGCTATTGCTAATACCTGGGGTACTTCACTGCTGGGAAAATGGGCTCTCAATAAAACTTGGCTGCCTGTGCAGTAAAAAGGGTGATTTTATTTTTCTTTCTTTTTTTAATTTGGTGCTACCTGACTAGAGAAAACTAAGAAAAAAGGCTGTTGTCTTTCCTATTGCCATATAGGTAGGAAAACTTCACCACCCATAATGCACTTGGCATGTCGCCATCCAAGGCCAATCCCACCAGTCTGTTTATGCTTATCAGAGTCAAATTCAGTCTTGCTTTAGTTGGAAATACTTCTTAGCAAACTTTTTATAATGGTGTCAGCTTGTATTGTCTCTGCAAGCAAGAATTCAAAGAGTAAATGTTTAGTGGGAGTTATAGGCAATGGCTAAAGGCTGCAAAGAATCGTAAATATGGACTGAATCCGAAATTGCCCCCTATACCCTCAAATAGGGCATTATTTGAAGGGACAACCATTTGTAGTGGTGTCTGAAATCATAGTGGATGTTATTGAGTGCACTCATTCTATCCCACATTGCACCGCAATAACGAGTGTACAGCCAATGTACACTCAACGGCTATCTGAATTCACTCACTCGTTTTTATTCACTCCTTCAAGTGAACTGTATAAGTGGACTAACGTAGGGAATAGTGATTAACGGTTTAGGGGGCAATTTCGGTTTCAGCCCTGGAGATAACGCCGCGTCGGAAAATCTGAAAAACCTCCATGTTTGTAGTCAACTTCAAATTGGATGACCACAAACACAATGTTTAATGCCAAATGGAGGGGGAAAAACTGAAAGAAACTGCAGTTTTGTTTTGATACAGTGCATGGATGCAAAAAGGGGGCCAGAATGACCTGTATTGGATTCAGTGTTGTTTTTTCTGAACTTATGACCAACGAATATGTAAACAACATTGTTGGCACTCGCATACAAGATTTTTGAGGAATACATAGCATCTCAAGGAATGAAATATTTTCCAAAAGTCAATTTGACCCCCTCTGTGCATTCTAGAGTTAATGCTGTATTTTTAACCACTATCACCATCCACAGGTGTCTGTATTCACCTTTTTCTTTATGTAAAAAGACTGAAGTTCCCACACATTCACAGAAAAAAAGCTTACTATCGCATTGCAACATAAGGTGAATATGTCTATTTGCTGATAAAGGCAGAACCTCTTTAACACAAGAGCATGTGTTTACGTAAGTAAATTCTTCTTTATTTGCCAGTTACTGATAGGGATGTGCAAGTCTGTGTGACTTTATGCAAGACTTTGTTTTGATTAATATTTTACAAAGACTATATTCAAACTACTGTCATGTTAATGTTGTATTTAAGTAGTGTAAACTAAATAATTTCAATGTACCTCAGACTATGCATGCGTTCGTTTTTTCTGTGTCACTAGCACCGGCTAAAGAGAATGTCCAGTTGAAAGTTGAAGATGGTTAGAGAGTGACTTAGAAGAAAACTGAAAGTCTGTGTCAAACTGACATATAACAATGAAGCTTGCTTATAGGCTTGTTACAGTATACTACTGGTTATGAGGGACAATAACGGTATGCAATTTTATACCGGTTTAAAGGTAAAACTGTGCTTATTGGTCCTGCACTGACTATTGATTCAGTTGATTTTAATAAAAATGTCTAAATTGGCTAATGTTGATTACATGAACATGTAAGGCAAACACAGGGTATATGACCTATTTCTCAAAAGCATCTCTATGGGATTTGACTGTTTGACTAATATATTAAGTAGGCTATTTCAAATGGATCACTTATATAGACTTCTGGGGGTTTCTTAGACTAGTCGACTAGTCGATTACAAAATTTGAACGTTACGGAAATTAGTTGCGGCAGAAATATCTAATCCTGCAGATTAAAATACAGTACCTATCTTGCACACCCTTATCCTGCAGCAAATGCTCTATTTAGTTTCCTCTCCTCCATGGTCATGCCACAGGGACGGTTCAATACAAATTTGTAACGTACGTGGCAGGTAACAATCGTGCAGACTTTAATAGCTGAATAATCACAGGCGGAGACCTGAGATAAAGAGGCGAAGGCTTCCATGATTCTTCTGCTCATTTCACTCGGGAGGAGCAATGAAGAGGCCCATTACCTGTTCATCCAAACTCATTTGAGCTGCCAAAACCAAGGTCATGTTTACAGAGTTTTTTAAATACCTGAGATTGTGTTTTACACTCAGCTGAGTTAATGGCCATTATTACACGGTTGGTTAGTTTGAACATAGTAGTGTTTGGTATCGCCGTGACATGTGAAGCATGTTGCTCATTTCATATTCATGAGGCAAACCGAATCAGCGCTTATGAAAATGTTAATTATACAGCTTTCATTTTGCACAAAGAAAACTTTTTCGGATGAAACTTTGCGCATCTGCATAATTCCATAAGAACAAGCTCCGTAATGAGATCAACTTTCAGCTGATTCGTACAAGACCCTCAAAAATAACATAAACAAATAATTATGTGTTTAAAGAGTGCTGCAGCCGGAGTAATATTACACTGCAGAGCAATCATTATGCAAATCTGAGATAATAAAATTAAAGGCGTATTGAATTTCTTGTCATGGGTGTGAGAGCACGTCCCTGTATCAAACTCTCCCGCCCATAACAACAGCCCGTCATATAACCTTCAGGTTGGAGTCAATAAGTAATTTCTCCAGGCCGAGGCAGTGAGTGTGTATATGAGGTAATTAGGGTGTGTGTTTGTGTGTGGGTGTAGGGTCATTAAGGTGTTTGTGTGTGCGAAGTAATTGTGGTTCAGAGTTGCCACTGCTCTGATAATAGGGAAAGGGGGCGAGTGTGCAAAATCAGCGGCCTTGACAGGTGTGCAGCTGCTCTGATGAAGCTGTCAGACATTACCGGGCTGCTGGGGTGTTTCCGGCACTCTCTCGGGAGGAGGAGGTGGTGGAGGCGGGGCAGACGGTGCTGACGGCAGGCCAGAGGGAAACACGCTTGTTATTGATGCTGAGGCCGACTGTTGTCTACACAAAGCTCCACTTTACTCATCTGCAACACACCTGAGGTTTGAGTTGAAAAATGGAAGAGCACTCAGGAAGCTTTCAGGCAGAACCCTTTACCTTTTTGTATATGTATGCATGTAAGTGAACTAAAGATGGCTGTCTCAAGGTTAAGGTCACTTTATGTTGGAAAAGCTCTCAACAATACATTACTCTGTGGTGATAAGGCTAGTGGTTGGTCAGAATAATGCTTTCATTGCTGGAACATATTCGTTTTTTAATTTAGCCTTTTATTTTTGTCTAGGAAGTATTTTTGCATATCAAGTATCATATGGGGGACGTGACCCTGGTAAGCTTTCATGACATATAAGCGCACTTGTTCTATAATTTTGGGGACAAAAAACACAAAGCATGAGAAAAAGTAATTGATTTACAACAAATGCACATTTGTTACTGCCATTGTCATTGCTTTTTATTTGGAGACAATTGAATGCTCAGATATTGTGCCAAACTTCCTCCAAACACTATTTTTCTAGTATCCGGTCAAAAAAACTGTATGAATATTGACAATAATTTAAAAATGAAATGAACAGAATAATTAATTAAATACAACCTAACTTGATTTCTTTTATTGGAAGTTTAAAGTCCCCCTGTAGTCAATAATTTTATCCCTTATAACTCATCTTTGATCACCAAAATTACATTTTTTCCTGTGAAAAAAAATGATTCATGCCTTAAAATAGCTTGAATGTAACTCTACACCCTTGCTTCATTTAGTATAAACGGATGCATAAATATGCAAATGAGCCCCGCCTCCACTCACTCATACAGGCTCGTCTACAAGTCGATGTATCAAAATGGTAATGCGTTTTATCTATTGCCCTCTACAATGTCGGACACATAACGGTAATTAATATGATTAGCCTTTTGCTTGACTATGTTATCAAACAGCTAATAAAGTGTTGCTAATGTTACACAAACCATGTTCCCATTCAACATCTCAGTCTGCCTTCTAAAAATCAATATCCTTAGAAATGCTTTGAACAACTTAGAATGTCAGTGGAGAAATCGTAATATACATCATATACATAATTCACCCGCTATATTGCTAAATGTATCTGATTTTTTAGATCAACAGAAAAATATACTGGGATAACCTGGCTTCTCTTGAGACTCCTCTGCTTCAGAGAATAGTTAATGATATGCTAAAGACCGCCCACATGTTGACGTGATTGGTAACAAGGTAGTTTGTGACGTCAGAAACAGGTGATTTCAAACCACGTTTTTGAGTCTTCAGTTCACTGCAGTTTTAAGGAGAAAATACTCAGCAATGGTGACTTATGAATTTGCACATGGTTTATCTTAAAGCATATTAAAAACACCACATAGACATATAAACAGCATTAAAAACTTGATTTTCACCACAGGGGGTCTTTAAATGTGACAAAATGACAAAACATTATTATACTATATAATCCTATTGGAAGGCTATTCAGAAAACTTATATTTACAAGTGCTTAATAGAGTAATTTCACCATGTTGTACACAACCCTCTGTTCCTTTTGTACTTTTTAATATATGCAAATTACCTCCATTATAATTGGCTAATAATTGTGTACCTACATTGCCGTTCAAAAGTTTGCTATCACACGCTATCACCAACGCTAACTCAAAGTAGACCGGACAAACACTAAACTTAAATGTACAAGCTAATGATGAAACCAATAATTAATAGTTAATTGTGGCGGGAAACTCAAACAAGGGAACACGTGACTAATGAATACAAACTTAAAGTCCACGAAAACGAAAGAACAAACACAACTGAATATGTGTAACAGTAACAATGTAAACTGATGTCTCTTTACTGTATTGTTGTTCATCATTTATTTTTGTGCATAGTATATCAAGCTCTTTCATGACAAAACAGTAAGAAAATGCCTCGTTTAAAAGTACCATGAATATCCTGCATTCAGCAGTGGAAGAACCTTGCCCCAATGAAAACTCAAAGAAAAAGACAAAACTGCTTTGATTGTCTCTGAATTGGCTAACTACATCCCATAAATGACAGATGAAAGCTTAACTCTTGCTCAGAGCAGATCTTTAGGGAAAGGAAGTCAGAAATTAGAAAGTCAGAGAGTCCTGTGATTATTACATCAACCCACGGCTGAAAGTTCTTCAGTAATACAGCCCATTAGACATCTGAACAGCTTCCTGGCTGGTCATTGGCTGAAGTGGTCTATGACTTTCAGTACTGTGGCATCAAAACCTGTGACAACTAAATTACTTAAGCCAGTCGGACTCCACGTTACTATGGAAACAGAGTTCTTTATTTTCCCCATTATTGTAAATATTATGCCCACTTTGTTTTAAGAGTAATGTACCGGCATCTTCAGGACACTATAGCAACGACAGACACGGCACTCGGGGAGATCATATTCCATGTTTGCTTTTAGCCCAGTATAAGACATTCTAGAAGACTGAAAGCAAATACTTTGTTTTGACGGACAGGAAGTGAGCATGTGAGAGCTGCCCAGAAAGAGGTGACACTGCTGGAAAGGCCAGCTGGTGACTAGTGCATCATGCTAATGCTGAGTGCATCATTTGTGTGAGCTTGGTTTGATATTTTATGCATTATAGGACTTATTTACACTGAAAGAGTTGGATTCTCATGCTAAACATGGCCAAAATTTCAAAAAATGAGTTGATAAGGATGTATGACAAAGTATTTCTATGCCAAATACACTCCTTCAAGTTTCGGAAAGTTTTTTTTCGAGTATGGCCCTGTATGATGTCATAAAGGGCGGAATTCCTTGTATGTGCACTTCTCCCGGTTATGTGTGTGCGCACATCAACCAGAACTAGAGCAAGAGCACGCCCATCAACAAGCTTCGTTCGGGTTACGGGAGCCGTCGGCAGCGCTGTCATTTTGTTTTTAGACCATGAAATCAACAATGTCACTAAAGAAGTGTGTTTTTGATTGTGAGGGAAAGATAACCTTGTTCAGCTTCCCAAATAACCCAGCGTTAAGGAAACAGTGGATGCACTTTGTTTTTCCGGAGCAGCAACGGAGTTCTGCAAGTGTGTTTATTTGTTCCCATTCATGAGTTGAAACCGCAGGCGGTGAGTGAAACGGCATCAAATGTCTGTGTTTTGTTGGCAATCGGCACGTAAGTGCATATAATGTAAACAACACGAACGTATTGTGAATTGAAAGTTATCCAGGGAGTGTGTGTGTGCCGAGGTTCTTTAGCTCTGCCCACTGCACGCCTTCACGAGTTCGGCTATTTTCGGAAAGAATCGGTACAGTGTATGTGTCTTTTATAAATATGATGAAACCAAAGACTCTTCTGAGATATGAAGGATGCAATACTACTCTATAGGTACTCAAGATTAACATGAGATTGGCAGAAACTGTGTGTGTTATGCCCCCTTTAAAGAATCCTGAAAAAGGTCATGATTTCCACAAAAAATATTGTTGATAATAAGAAATGTTTCATGAGCAGCAAATCAGTATATTAGAATGATTTCTGAAGAATCATGTGACACTGAAGACTGGAGTAATGATGCTAAATTCCCCTTTGCCATTACAAGAATAAATGACATTTTAAAATATACTAAAATAGAAAACGTCTCGGTTGCGTATGTAACCCTCGTTCCCTGAAGGAGGGAACGGAGACGTACGTCGGACGTCACCGACGAATTGGGATCACTTCTGGGAGCCCCTATCAGCTTCGAGTGTATAGAGAACGGGCCAATGGCCATTGGCGTGCGAGATTTGCATCTCGCGCTCCGCCCCGCATCGCGGATATAAAGCGGAAGCGGATGCCGCGCACATTTTTTTTTCACTGAGAAGCCGAACTAGTGACTCGGCCGCGGCAGTGATGGTACAGCAACTGTGGCGACGGGACGTACGTCTCCGTTCCCTCCTTCAGGGAACGAGGGTTACATACGTAACCGAGACGTTCCCTTTCAGTCGGTCACGTTCGACGTACGTCGGACGTCACCGACGAATTGGGATCCCTATGGAAAACGCCACAGTTACTACCACTTCCAGCGCCCAGCGAAAGCCCCTCAGACCCCCGTCTGTTCGGGGCGGGGAACTTACGCAGGGAGAGTCACTGCTGCTGTTCCGCAAGACCCACTCAGCAGAGTATTGGATAACGCTGGGAAAGCGTGCCCAGGGGGGCCGCTGCGGAAGCCACATCCTACCCGTAGGGAGGTATCATGTGGAATATACATGTATGGACTGGCCGTGGGCAGTACAACATACAGAAGTCCCAGGGGTGGCCCCGGCCAATGCAGGCGGGAGACTACACCGCACAGAGACGGCAGAGCGAGCTCTGCCAAGGGAAAGACACGGGCTCGCCGTAGGGAGCCGTACCGTGGAAGAATACACATATGGGACCGCCGTAGGGGTCACAACATATGGATACCCAGCCTAACACAAGTTCTACCAATGCATACGAGTGTTAGACCTGGCGTCGGACGCTCTGCCACGTCTGACTGCCGCGGGTTGCGGAGGACTCAACAGGGTTCGCCGTTCTGGGGAACTCGACTGGAGCATATCAGCGCACGTATCCGGTCCATGAGGAGGGGAATGGCGCAGCAAGCCGACACTAGAAAGGGCCCTTCGGTGTTACTGGCTATTTGAAGCGAGCACACGGGAAGAAACCGGCTCTACACGGAGGCTATAGAATCTAGCGAACATGTTAGGTGTCGCCCAGCCCGCAGCTCTACATATATCTGTCAGCGAGGCGCCGTGCGCCAGCGCCCAGGAAGAGGCCACACTCCTAGTGGAGTGGGCCCTCAACCCAAGCGGGCAGGGCACGCCTTGGGTTTCATACGCCAAGGCGATGGCATCCACTATCCAGTGAGCCATCCTCTGCTTGGAGACAGCCTTTCCCTTCTGCTGGCCTCCGTAACAGATGAAGAGCTGTTCTGAGGTCCTGAAGCTTTGCGTTCTGTCCACGTAAGTCCGCAGAGCGCGAACGGGACAGAGAAAAGCCAGGGCTGGGTCTGCCTCCTCCGAAGGCAGCGCTTGCAGGTTCACCACCTGGTCCCGAAAGGGAGTGGTGGGAACCTTGGGCACATATCCGGGCCGGGGTCTCAGGATTACATGAGAGTTACCCGCCCCGAATTCCAGGCACGATTCGTCGACCGAAAATGCCTGCAGGTCCCCTACCCTCTTGATGGAAGCCAATGCAGTCAGGAGTACTGTCTTCCAAGACAGGATTTTTAACTCTGCTGACTGCAAAGGCTCAAAGGAAGCCCTCTGTAATGCGGTTAGCACCAGGGACAAGTCCCAAGAGGGTATAGAGTGAGGGCGAGGCGGATTTAATCTCCTCGCCCCCCTCAGGAACCTGACGACCAGATCGTGGTTTCCCAGGGACTTACCATCAACCATGCTGTGATTTGCGGCGATAGCGGCAACATACACTTTGAGGGTGGAGGGAGACAGCCTTCGCTCCAACCCTTCTTGCAGGAAGGAAAGCACAGAGCCGATCGAACATCTTCGGGGGTCTTCTCGTCGAAAAGAACACCACTCGACGAACAGGTTCCACTTCAACGCGTAGAGGCGCCTCGTAGAGGGGGCTCTGGCGGAAGTGATGGTGTCTACCACAGTCTGTGGTAGGCCACCTAGAACCTCCGTGTCCCGTCCAGGGACCAGACATGGAGTTTCCAGAGGTCCGGACGCGGGTGCCACAGGGTGCCCCGTCTCTGAGTCAGGAGGTCCTTCCTCAGAGGAATGGGCCAAGGAGGTGCTGTCGCGAGGAGCACTAGTTCCGGGAACCAGGTCCGGTTGGGCCAGTATGGTGCAACTAGCAAGACCTGCTCCTCGTCCTCCCTGACCTTGCACAGTGTCTGCACAAGAAGGCTCACTGGGGGAAACGCATATTTGCGTAGGCCCCGGGGCCAGCTGTGTGCCAGCGCATCCGAGCCGAGGGTCCCCCCGGTCAGGGAATAGAACAACTGGCAGTGAGACGTGTCCGGGGCGGCAAACAGGTCTATCTGTGCGGTCCCGAAGCGACTCCAGATCAGCTGGACCACCTGGGGATGGAGTCTCCACTCTCCTGGGAGCACTTGCTGTCGTGAGAGCTCGTCGGCTGCACGATTGAGCAGGCCCGGGATATGAATGGCACGAAGCGACCTCAGATGCTTCTGACTCCAGAGGAGGAGATGGCGGGCGAGTTGTGACATGCGGCGGGAGCGTAGACCACCCTGTTTGTTGATGTACGCAACGGCCGCAGTGTTGTCCGTTCGGACCAGAACGTGCTTGCCTCGTAGCGGCCCTTTGAGGCGGCCCAGCGCAAGACGAACTGCTAACAACTCGAGGCAATTGATATGCCATTGCAGTTGAGGCCCCGTCCACAGACCCGAAACTGCAAGCCCGTTGTACGTGGCCCCCCAGCTGGTGGATGAGGCATCCGTGGAGACAACAGCATGCCTGGACACTTGTTCTAGGGGAACTCCTGCCCGTAGAAACGAAGGGTCCAACCACGGACTGAAGGTTTGGCGACACTTCGGTGTTACTGAGACACGGAATGAGCCGCTCTGCCACGCCCATCTCGGGACTCGGTCGTGTAGCCAGTGTTGAAGCGGCCTCATATGAAGCAATCCGAGCGGCGTCACTGCGGCTGCGGATGCCATATGCCCCAGGAGCCTCTGAAAATGTTTCAGTGGTACCGCTGTCCTGCATTTGAACGAATTCAAGCAGTTCAACACCGACTGGACGTGCTGCTCTGTGAGTCGCGCTGTCAGGTTGACCGAGTCCAACTCCATACCAAGAAAAGAGATCCTCTGCACGGGGCAGAGTTTGCTCTTTTCCCAGTTGACCTGAAGTCCCAACAGGCTGAGGTGACTGAGCACCATGTCCCTGTGTTCGCACAACTGCACCTTCGACTGAGCCAGAATCAGCCAGTCGTCGAGGTAGTTGAGAATGCGAACACCACGCTCTCTGATGGGAGCAATGGCCGCCTCCGCGACCTTCGTGAAGACACGGGGCGACAGGGACAGCCCGAAGGGTAGGACTCTGTACTGATATGCCCGTCCCTCGAACGCAAAGCGTAGGAACGGTCTGTGTCGAGGGAGAATCGAGACATGAAAGTACGCGTCCTTCAGGTCGATCGCTGCAAACCAATCTTGGGGACGGATGCACCTGAAGATGCGTTTCTGCGTTAGCATTCTGAACGGCAGCCTGTGAAGGGACCGATTCAAGAATCGCAGGTCCAAGATTGGCCGTAACCCGCCGCCTTTCTTGGGTACAATGAAGTACGGGCTGTAGAAGCCTGTCTTCATATCGGCTGGAGGGACCGGCTCTATCGCGTCCTTCGGCAGTAGGACTGCGATCTCCGCCCGTAGCACGGGGGCGCTCTCCTTCGACACGGAGGTGAAGTGAACGCCCCTGAACTTGGGGGGCCACCGGGCGAACTGAATCGCATAGCCGAGTCTGATAGTACGGATGAGCCAGCGTGACGGGCTGGGGAGCGCTAGCCAGGCTCCCAGCAACCGAACCAGCGGGACCAACGGCACCACAGACGTACCCGCAGCGGGGCAGCGCGGCGGAGTGCAGGGACCCGACTCGGACGGCATCGCGGCCCGAAGTGGGGTCTGAGTGCGCAATGCAACACTTACCTGCTTCCGCTGAGGGGGTGCACGGGTGTGCGGAGGCCTCTTGTGTGCGTCCTGGACACAGCCAGCACCCCCTGCTGGCGATAAGAGAGGCACCGGAGGGTGACAAGGCATTGGAGCGTCGTACACTGCCAAGCGCGCTCTCTTGGCACCCAGAGATTTTAGAAACAGCCCTTTCTTTGAAGTTTTGGGTACCACTGGCCCGAAGGCCAGTGGCGGAACAGAAACAAAACAAGAACATAGAACTCTCTCCCGGCCCTCCAGCGGGAGAAGGAGCGGTGCTGTCACCACCTCCTGAAGAGCTGTCTCCTCCATCTCTGGGTGGCCCGTCTCAGGGTCTCTTACGACGGCGCTTGCCACCTGGCTTGGCAGCGGCCTGAGCGGGCTGGACGGCCTTCCCGTGGCCGGCTCCACGCCGTTGCCCTGGTGGAGGCTGCTGCTGGGCTGGGGCGGGAGCGGGGGCGGCGGCGGGCGGCCGCCCTCGGCGACGAGCAGGCGGAGGAGCTGCGGCCGGCGGCTGGGCAGCAGCTGACCGCCGGGGCAGGATGTGTTTGATGGCCTCCGTCTGCTTCTGGACGGTCGAGAACTGCTGGGCAAAGCTCTCGACCGCGTCGCCGAACAGCCCAACCTGGGAAATGGGGGAGTCCTGGAACCGATACTTATCAGTCTCCCTCATATCGGCCAGGTTGAGCCAGAGATGTCGCTTCTGGACCACAAGAGTGGACATCGCCTGACCAATGGAACGGGCGGTGACTTTCGTTGCCCGGAGGGCGAGGTCCGTCGCCGTCCGGAGCTCCCGGAGGAGCTCTGGGTCAGGTCTACCCTCGTGCATGTCCATGAGTGCCTGGGCCTGGTGGACCTGGAGCAACGCCATGGCATGCAAGGCGGACGCAGCCTGTCCACAAGCCTTGTAAGCCTTCCCAGTTAGACTGGAGGAGAACTTACAGGCCTTGGATGGGTGGCGTGGGTCTCCGCGCCAGGTGGAAGCGGACGCTGGACACAGTTGCATCGCAACAGCCCGTTCCACCGGTGGGATCCCCACGTACCCCTTGGCTGGCCCGCCGTCGAGAGTAGTGAGGAGGGAGGAGCTACTCGGCCGGTTTCTGGCAGAAAAAGGTGCCGTCCACGACCTCGTGAGCTCCTCATGCACTTCCGGGAAGAAAGGCACCGGGGCGGGACGCTGAGAACCAGCGCGAGCCGCCCCGAGAAACCAATCATCCAGCCTAGAAGGCTCGGGACACGGTGGAGGGTTCCACACGAGCCCGACCTTTTCGGCGGCCCTGGAAAGCATAGCCGTCAGCTCGGGGTCCGTCTCGGACAACGCCACTCTCCCAGAGGGAGGCAACGCAGCCGAGTCTTCATCCCCCGAGGACTGAAACTCCCCCTCCGATGCAGCGATCGACATCCTATCCTCTGCTGGAGAATGACATCTTGAAAAAGACGCAGTTTCACACCCGTGTTGCTCTTTTAGAAGAAGCTCTTTTAACGTGCCGAAGCACCCAGGAACAACCGCGGCAAACACAGGGGATAGTGCAGCCTGTGTTTGCACTCACCGTGGAACGCCCCCACCGAACCAACCGGGATGCTATAAAAACAGCAGTTGTTTCACCGATTTCGGTGAGCTCGCGGTTGTCACTGCACGTGCCTTCTCCCCAGCACAAAAGCCTCTTCTCTTGCTCTCTCTCTCTCTCTCTGCTGACGCAGGAACAGTCTTCCATGAAGCTTGTTTGGCTCCGAAGTGAATGACAAATGTGCGCGGCATCCGCTTCCGCTTTATACCCGCGATGCGGGGCGGAGCGCGAGATGCAAATCTCGCACGCCAATGGCCATTGGCCCGTTCTCTATACACTCGAAGCTGATAGGGGCTCCCAGAAGTGATCCCAATTCGTCGGTGACGTCCGACGTACGTCGAACGTGACCGACTGAAAGGGAACGATGGGTTTCCAATACGTCGGTGACGTCGACGTAACGTCGAACGTGACCGACTGAAAGGGAACAGTTATTTTAAAATGTAATAATATTTGAATTTTCACTGTATTTTTCATCAAATAAGAGCAGCCTTGGTGAGCATAAGAGACATCTTTTTCAAAAAACATAAAAAAATCTTACCATCCCAAAACTTTTGAATGATAGTGTATGTTTTGTGTGCAAAGTTAAAAATGCATGTGTGTAAAGTATAAATCTCTTGCAGATATCTCCTGAATAATATGAAAAACCTCCCTAGGAAGTTAAAACTTCGAGTCTTCTTTCCTTCTTGTACATGACATGCCATAATATACTGTTATATACACAAACGTTTTTCCTAGCAGAGTTACAGATGCTTTTAAAGAAAACTCTGAAATTTTTGTTAGAACTTCAAAAGGAGATGTTTGTTTAAACTTGGATACTTGAAGAATTTAGAGAAACATTCCACGGTGCTTTATTCACAGAAGTTTCCCCTCGTTTCACTTTAATACCACAGATTCAGGAACAAACTGTCATGGTGCTTCTCTGATGGTACAGAAGAAAATCTCAGATGCAGCTGTGTGGAAGTTTCATCTAATTGTCTGCTCATAAAATAGCTGATCTAGTGATCTAACGTCTCCGTTTGAATCTGGGCCATGGAGTACATTTTTAGCCAAACCTTTTCCATCTCTATTTTAAAGACATCATTTTAGGATATGACTTGTTCTGCGAGTATAAGTTAGCAAAATCATTAGACGCAAAAATATAACAGGATCCTGTCTAGGTATGGCACAGGATGATAGTTCACTTATTGACCATGAACCAACTGGTCTATTAGTCTTCTAGTCTTTTAGTATCTCAATTTATTTATAAAGGAGAATTGAAAAACAACAACAGTTTACCAATGTGCTGTACAATGATTTGAATAAATTACAAATACAACTAGATAAAAAAGTTTGTTGAGACAAACTTAGTTTGCTTGAGAAAGCCAGAGTTTAAAGAAGTTTCAAAAGCTTGAAGGTTTCCAGTTTGAAGTAGTTTGAAGTTTAAAGTTTTACTGTTTTGAAGGCAATACAGTCTATCAGAAAACAGATAGATAGATAGATAGATAGATAGATAGATAGATAGATGATTTAGCATGCTGTTAACATGTTTTAATATGTTGCTAGCACGAATTAGCATGTTTGTTAGCATGTTTTAACACATTACTAGCATGAATTAGCATGTTGCTAACATGTTTTAGCACGTTGCTATCATGAAATAGCATGCTGTTAACATGCAAGCATGAATGAACGTGTTGCTTGCATGATTAGCATGTTGCTAGCATGTTTTAGCATGATTTGTCATTTCACTACCGTGTTTTAACGTTTTGCTAGCACAAAACGTTAAAACACGGTAGTGAAATGACAAATCAAATCAAATCCCAGCTAATTCATGTTAGCATTGTGTTAAAACATGATTTGCCATGATTTGCCATTTCGCTGGCATTTTTTAACATTTTGCTAGCACAAATTACCAAATCATGGCAAATCATGTTTTAACACAATGCTAACATGAATTAGCATGTTGCTAACATGTTTTAACATGTTGTAAGCATGAATTAGCATGTTGCTTTTTTATTAAAGGATGCGATTTCTTGTTTTCCTTTCTCTTTAGTGTGTTATGTAGCTGTTTGTGAATGTATAAGATCTGCAGAGTTACAAAGCTCAAAGTTTTCAAAGCGATATTCTTTATAAAAGTTAAGGCTCAGCCACACCTTCCTAAAACGCTTCGTTCAAACACACCCCCACATCTCTACGTCAGTATGTGGGGGCAGAGTTTCATAACACCGCCCAAACGTATACGCAAAGAAAGAAGGTGTAACTTTTATTCGCTGTAGTATTGTTGTCGCCGGCGCCGCCATGTCATGGAGACTCTGTGTTTTTCGTTGCAAAAGCCAAACTACTTTGTTTGGCCTTCCAAAAGAGGGCACAATTAGAAAACAGTGGCTAAGCTTTAGTTACAACACTGTTCCAGAACAGTACAACCCAAATATTCGACTGTGTGCTGTGCATTTTTCGGAGGACTGTTTCTAGCACCTGGGAGAGCACAGACCATTTCTACATCTTTGACGTTTCTACGATAACAAATGCAAACTTACCAATCTGATACTTTCTGGTCCAGTCGTGCTGGCAACGTTGATCGATCAGCTTGGTCATCTGCTTCAATTGGATCAGATTCAGGCTCGAATTGATAAGGTAGGACCGATATTATAATCTGTCAATATTGCGTTGCTTTGGGAGCTGATGTTCCAAATATGGTAAGAAGCGTGACATTGCCGTCAGACGCTTAAGGTATCTGGGCCAATCACAATGCACTGGATCGCTGGCCAATCAGAGCACACCGCGCTTTTCAGAATGATAAGCTTTGTAAAAATCGACGCGTTTCAGAAAGGAGGGGCATAAAGGAGCAACAATAATGTACAGTATGTGTAAATAATGACTTTTTTAAAAGGGGTCATGAATTGAGAAATCAACTTTTCATTCAGCCTTTGATATATAAAAGTTCATCGTGATATAAGAATATCCTGTAAGTTTCGGAGCTGAAAACTTCCTTGTTAGTCAAAGAAAAGCTTTTATTGACACCAGGCCCAGCAAAAGCTGTGACGTCAGAGTGTGGTGAAACACTGCCTTAACCGAAGAAGAAGAACGCCTGATTCTGTAGCCCCGCCCACCGATTTGTGCATGGCATGTTATAGATAAATAACATAGGCCTACGTGGAGCTAAACCGGATCAAACTTCCAAGTAATAAACATGCTGCATAAGCTTCATTCGGATTCCAATATTATGAATGCATGGATGAACTTTATTTTCTCAGCTCACGTGGGTAAGACATTGCGCGTTTGTTCCTTCATTTCACCACGGATTCGTTTGTAAACAAGAGACTGGATTTGCAGACAGGATGAGATTACATGAATGAATGAAGCAACACACTTGTGAGTAAAAAATGTTTTTTATATGTGATAGTATTGCATTGTTACAGATCGTTTGATATCTATTGATTATGTGTACGTGTCTAACTGAACATAACTTAGCACGCTGTCACAGGCTGGAGAATCCTTTATTTGAGGTGTTGTTGGTTCATTGTGCTGCGATTCGTGATCAGACTAGGAAATGTAACGTTATGGGCCAGGGCTCGCAAAGCCCAACGTCCCGGGGCTATGTTTTCCAGACGGGCTACCAAAACGTATCACCGGCCTGATAGTGAAATCTTAAATAGTGAAATAACATTCCTTTCTTGATGTGCATTGTTCACTCTCTTGACTTGATATTTAAAGGAAAAATACAATCGCGGAAGTTTTGATCATGCTGATTTGTCTGACTCTGCAGTGAGGCGCACGCACGTGTGTGTGTGTGTTAGTGATGCACGGTTCGCGGTTATATCCACCGATATAACATTCCAATTAATTGCGGGTGGATGAGAGATAGTGTTTGTTTGATAAAGACATTTTGCGAGCCCTGTGGGCGAATCATTCCGGTTGCCGTTTTCCCACACGCTTTCAAAACAATTCCTCACGTGTACTCACGAAGGAGCCGAAGCTCATTGTAATATGCAAAGCTCATCCAATCATAGCAGTGGGCGTTTACTTACAAGTCTTCAGTGCGGCACGCCCATAAAAACCGAGCATTCCATGAGAGAGACTCAAAACCAGGGTAGAAAATAGCCTATTACTTATTCATTATGATGTTTTTGAATGTAAAAACCACGCAAACGTCATAAGTTGACCTCAGACAGCAGTATAAAAAAAATAAAAAAGCCAGTTCATGACCTCTTTAACCTAAAACCACGTAAACACGTTGCATTAAACCAAATACACAAAATAATGTTCTTTTTAGAGCCATCATATGACCCCTTTAATTCAACTTTCAGAAAAACATTTCACTAGCATGCTTTAGCATGTTTGCTAGCATGTTGCTCGCATGATTTAGAATGTCATTAGTACAAAATAGCATGTTGCTAGCATGTTTTAACGTGTTGCTAGCAGGTTTTAGCAGGTTTGCTAGTGTTTTACCATAAATGAGCATTTTGCTAACATGATTTAACATGTTGCTAGCATGTTTTAGCATGACATGTTGCTAGCATAATTTAGCATGTTTAGCATAGATAGATAGGAAATATTCAATGGATAGATAGATAGATAGATAGATAGATAGATAGATAGATAGATAGATAGATAGATAGATAGATGGATAATATTTTTTCTTCAGACAAAATAATATAGCATTTTAATATCAGTCATTTATCAGTTTCACAATAAAGTTAATTCTTCCAGGAGTGTCTTTGTATCTCCATACTATTTAGTGTTTACTAGACTCTTTTTTTAACAGATTTGATTGCAATAAGACTCAGTCTAATCAATAAGTGTAAATGAGTCGCACCAGGGTTTAATAAAAGGATTGTTTCATTACAGTAATGTGTTTCCACACCATATCGATCCATCTCACGTTTCATGCTACTGCATTATCAGCGCTGTACTTCACATGGCTAAAACACATTGATCGCTGTTGTTGGGCACCGCAGCTGTTGTGCATTGAGCTAAAGCATTCCTCATTAGAGCCTTTCAGTTCTCTCCGAAAAATGATATTCCATTGTCTTCCATTTCACGGTTTCGCTCATTTAAAATAATTTTTGAGTTTGCACAGTTAATTAATATGAGCAAATGGAAGAAAAATCATTGCCTCTAGAGAATAACATCTCACTTGATGCATTGATCATCATATTTGTCAAGAATAAGTCAGGAAGACTAAATCTAATCAGGAAGGTGTTCCTTGATTAAGCCACTTTTTTTTTTGCAATCCAATTAAAATATGCCAAATTAGTGTGTGCTCACAATTGCATTTGATCACAACTGTGATTTTATGGAAAAAGCCCAGGGCTTCTACTCTCTCCAGACACATTTGACTGGGCAAGAATGTCTTCTGTTTTTGCACGACTAAGAGATTTTGCTTTATGCTGGAGTTAAACTCAGTTGGGCAGTCGCCATGGTGACATGCTTTTTTGGGGCACTTGACAGGATAGCTCACAGATGCAAAAAAAAAAAAAAAAAAAAATGCTATTGAGAGCAAACACCGTTCCCTTGTGCAGAACCTGTCTGCTGATTATTTGGCTGATTGCGGTGATCATCATATTCAGCAATCAGGAAAACTGCGCTGAACCTGTTTGTTTCCAAAATGCAGAGCGCAAACGCCAGGATACCTTCGCCAAGAACTAAAGAGCTGTTATCCAGATGAGTGGAGGCATTGCTTGTGCGTTTCAAGTCAACGTACAACAGAAAAAAAGCTTTAGATACACTGATTTACAAAAAAGTACAACATAAGATGAAAGTCAAATTTAAAGGGGTCCTATAATGCCCCTTTTTTACAAGATGTAAAATAAGTCCCTGATGTTCCCAGAGTGTGTATGTGAAGTTTTAGCTCAGATACCCCACAGATAATTTTTTATAGCATGTTTAAATTGTCACTTTTTGAGGGTGAGCAAAAACCATAGACTGTAAAAAAATATGGACGTCCGTGACATCACCCGTAGGTTTCTGAAGAGCATTTTTGAAGCCATCTTGGCAGCGCGTCACTCCCGGATAACTGAAAATGGGCAAAGAGGCAGGACGTGGGTGGAGCTGAGGTGACTGGTTGCTGAAACTACGCCCGCCTAGCTCGACCATAGTGGCAATCCACCTGTCACTCAAGTGGCCACGCCCTTAATTATGCAGAACTTTAAGGTTTAATATAATTTAAACGGATGAGTTATAAAAAAATTCACCCCCCTCACAGTTGTCATGAAGGGCAAAATTAGCTATATAGACCAAAACCACTTTTTGTACCAGGCTGTAAACACATTTTTTTCTGCTGTAAAGTTGGGCATTTTAACATGGGGGAGATACAGATTTGACTCCTTTCTCTAGCGGCCAGTCGATGAATTGCAGTTTAAGTCACTTCCGCGTTGGCTTCAAGAGAGACCGCTTGGCAAAAACGCGCCGTTTTTGTGTGTGTCCCTTTAAATGCAAATGAGCTGCTGCTCCCGGCCCCCTTTCAAGACGAGGCCGGAGCTTCAAGAGCTCATGTTAGCAGCTCCGATTACTTCACATAGACACGCACTGAAAATGTCTGAAACTGTTCAGCCTTTTATGTTCAAACCGGAGTCGGACAATGATGGAGAGACTCAAGAAGAAGTGACAACATGTAGAATGCAACAGGACATTTCTGAATGGTTATGTAGCTGATGTGATGTTAACTATCTTTAAGTCATTGATTAGCATATTCTGTCATGATAATCTATAAATCGCTCGTGTGGGAACTGTTGTAAGATGCCTACAGAGCCAGAGAATATATGCTGCATGGAGATAGAACAAGTATAGTTCAGTTTCATTTTGCTTTATGACATGCTATTGCATTTGTGTTACGTACTGTATTGCGGATGCGACAGCTTGAGCAGGCTCCTAAATGTGCTCTACTACAACAACTCTTCCTCTTCTCAACATGGCCTCACCCCCTTTGTTGCGTGTTCCCGGGGCCAGGATTTATGTAAATTTTAGGGTTAGTGATGTCACTAACCTGTGAATAAGCTTGTTGTAGTCCCTACCAGCCGTTTGTTGTAGTCCTTAAAAAGCGATTTATTCAAAAGAAAATATCTCCCTTCGCTTTGAACTCTGCGCGTCGTAAATTTGCAGATGTTGTTTATGCTCAAACAGCAACATTACACACTAACTAAAGTTAAAAAAGTGAAATCATAATCAACCACCCCTTTAAATAAAGCTCAAAACTTATTTTGCAATTATTATAGTATTAAAGTCTAAACAAGTATGTGTATTTGCTAATTTGATTATTGGGGATGTAACTTGATGTACTTAAATATCTAAATCTAAAACTGAAACAAAAATTGGTCACACTTTAGTTCAGGGTCCAGTTCTCACAGTTAACTAACTATTAACTATGACTTTTGCCTCAGTAAACTCCTAATTACTGCTTATTAATAGTTAGTAAGGTAGTTGTTAAGTTTAGGTATTGGGTAGGATTTAAAGGGATAGTTCACCAAAAAATTAAAATTACCCCATGATTTACTCACCCTCAAGCCATCCTAGGTGTATATGACATTCTTCTTTCAGACAAATACAATCAGAGTTATATTAAAAAAAAGTCCTGGCTCTTTCAAGCTTTATAATGGCAGTGAATGGCTGTTTCTGGCGTTCCAGCGTATGACGTGACCGCGCGTACGACAGTTAGCGGAAGTTAGAGATTACAGTTTGTAAAGTTTTAAATATGGATATTTTTCTTACACAAACGCATCGCTTCGCTTCAGAAGGCCTTTATTAACCCCCCAGGGCCGTGTGGATTACTTTTATGATGGATAGATGCACTTTTATGGACTTCAAAACAGAAACTGCCATTCACTGCCATTATAATGCTTGGATTAGCCAGGACATTTTTTAATATAACTCCGATTGTATTCGTCTGAAAGAAGAATGTCATATACACCTAGGATGACTTGAGGGTGAGTAAATCATGGGCTAATTTTCATTTTTGGGTGAACTATCCCTTTAAGGGATGTAGAATATTGTCATGCAGAATAAGGCATTAATATGTGCTTTATGAGTACTAATAAACAGCCAATATCATAGTAATATGCATGCTAATAAGCAACTAGTTAATAGTGAGAAAACTAAGTATGTAGACATAAAAAATCTGTGATTTTGTATATCTGTGATTTTTTTGGGTGATGCCTTTGACTTAACAAAAACCCCACAGTTTATTAGCATAAAAACTTCACGCTGGGATTCGCTCCTTTTGAACCAGGTGCTAAAGCAATCATGTGCTTCTCAGGCAAACAAAGCTTTGAATATTATTGATCATATGCTTTCCATTTTTTTGACACAATGACTTTTTGCCTGCATGACGCATAGCATTGCACTCTTAAAATAGTGTCCTTAGGGTTCATTGTTTTGATCTTATTTACTTATATACTTCACTTTATATACTTTGATCTTTATTTGAATTTGGGATGCCAGTTGGGAGGCTGAAAACTTGTCATCATGGTCACAGTTTGAAGTCTTCCACCCAAAGTAAAAAAATTGAGTTTTTGTATACTGAAATAATCGTCTCTTTCGCTCTGTGACTCATAGCCTACTTTTTATAGCCTTTTGAAGCTTTGTTGCTTGTGTTGAAAATCCTCTGCGGTGGGATTATGCCATTAAAAAAGGAATTGAGATATTTGTGGGAGTTCAAAGCCCTGTAGCTCTGCAGGTACTTGATAGTTTCAATTACATTTGAAAGTTTTTTCCCCTCAAATCACATATGATTTTTCTATTTAACAACTTCCCCTGCTAAACTACACATCCTGTAGTCATTACTGCATCCAGATTGTGGCCGTACATGGTGTGTGCTTGAATACGCACTTTATTTATACTGTTAAGAGTAAATATAATCAATCTAATATTTATATTGTTTTTCAGTTTCTGTCCAGCTTTGACTGTGTTCAGGAAAGCAGACAGACCTTATTTCCCCCCATGTCCACCGCGCAGAGGCCACAGACGCTGGAGGGAACTGGCCCTTGGACTGTCAGCGAGAGTTAAAAGACCCAAAGCGCAGTGGGGGTCCGTCAAGCACGAGCTGTAACCTGCCGTGACACCTGATGGGTGATGTAAATTGACGTTGCTGCTTTGGAGTGCCTCAGCCGGGGCTGAAAGTGCATCTCAGCACTGCTGAGGCCCCAGGGAGGAGGGCCCCCGTTCCTCCGGCATCCGATCCAATTAACCGCGCCACGCTCCGGCTGTTTGTCTCACATTTCCATGTTAATACAGCCAGGAAAGTCTGTGTTTAGTCAGCAAATCTGTGCCGCTGCATAATGCCAGAGACTCTACTATCTCTAAATTAACTGAAAATGCATAAACTGGCTTTAGACCATGAGTAGAATCTGAGATTTCTTTCCCCCTGCAGAACAAAGATGTTTTGGCAGATCATCTAAGAATATAGCAGTGATGAATGAGAGACGGAGGCTCGGTGGACCTTGCGTTCCTTCACCTGCTCCATCCCCGTCCCCCTGTCGCAGCCTTTCACCCCGAGAGCAGCGAGCGTGTGCTCACTTTCTCTTTCATCTCTGTGGGTCCCGCTGCTCCAGTCAGAGCTAATCAGAAAAACAAGACAACACAAAAGCTCAGCAATTCTACGCCATACTGTGAGCGTTCTACTCCAGCGCTGGGCTGTCTTGCATCACTCTCTCTCTCTCGCTGTTCTCTTCTACTCCACAGCAGTGTTTAACACTTGTAGATATATAACCAAAATCTTACATCACGATATGAGTAATTTTATTTCACAATAACGATATATATCACAATATAGTTATTTTTGCTTTAAATAATGTTTTTATGGTTTTTGATACCATTGAAATGTCATAATTCTTGTCACCAATTTTAATATCACAAAAACTAATACTAGCCTAAGTAAAAAAAAAACTCTGAAATGAAAAGAAACTACGTAATTACTAACAATAAAACAAAACAACAATAGAACAAAGGCACAAATGAAATAGACCTAAAAGAAATATTACATAAATTGTATAAAGTAATTAAATGTACAAAAAACACTGCATAGTCTTCACTGTGTAAATTAAATATAGGTTACGTTTATTTTTATTAAAGGGATAGTTTCCCAAAAATGAAAATTATCTCATAATTTACTCAACCTCAATCCATCCTAGGTGTATATGACATTCTTCTTTCAGACGAATACAATCGGAGTTATATAAAAAAATATCCTGGCTCTTCCAAGCTTTATAATGGCAGTGAATGGCAGCCCAAAATTTGAAGCCCAAAAAAGTGCATCCATCCATTATAAAAGTAATCCACACGGCCCCGGGGGGTTAATAAAGGCCTTCTGAAGCGAATCGATGGGTTTGTGTAAGAAAAATATCCATATTTAAAACTTTATGAAGTAAAATATCTAGCTTCCGGCGGACCGCCTTCCGTAATCAACTTACGAAGAAAAATATCTTCTTATGAAGGTGCTTCCAAATTCTTGGAAGAGCCAGGACATTTTTTAATATAACTCTGATTATATTCGTCTGAAAGAAGAATGTCCTATACACCTAGGATGACTTGAGGGTGAGTAAATCATGGGGTTATTTTCATTTTTGGGCAAACTATCCCTTACAAAAGTGTTACAAAAGTGATTTAGTCAGGAGCAATGAGATTGTTTGATTAACATTAATGGCACAGAAAGCAGCAGGTTTATTAGGCTTTAAGACTGAATGTACTGATCTAATATACTGTTACACATGCGCTTTTTTTCTCAACTCTTTATGTTCACTTAAAACATAAATTATTGTGTTTATGAGGACAAAGACAATATTTGTAAACATAAGTGTGTGTATTTGACCCAATAAGGCAGAAAAAAATAACTCATAATCACCATTAAAGCGCTATAATCGGCGAAAAAGAACTGATGCGGCTTTATGTATGTGCGCAGAGAAAACCATCTCTCAGTGAGCGCGCAAGGATTGAATAGTTTAAAATAGCTTGAATGTTTAAATTAAAATGGTCTGGCACACCAAAAGCAAATTTAATTATCTGCACGAGTAGATTACATACAAAGTCAATGCAAAGACACGAATAGACGCAAATTCGCAAGCTTATTGACACGTTATCAAACTGGGCACCCGTCGTCCTCAAGTAGCGCTGGTAGCGGCCTGGAGAAGATGGTGAAATTCACTGAGTTCTGTGCACCTCTGGTGCTAAGAACCCAGACACGTCGGCATTCGGCTTTCCGATGTATCTGGGACTTCCACAAGAGGTACAGAGCAGCAATAGTAGTTATCTCAATGGTTGATGACGGAAAAAATAGAAAGAAATGTTGTTGTTGTTGATGTGCATAAAGACACTCCTCATTGCGCAATGTTTTTATTCCCACAAGTGATGCGAAAAACAAGTAATCCCGCGAGTAATCTAGAGCGAGTAACGCGATGCGAATGTTCGCTTCACTTTTGGTGTGCACACACCATAAGACTTAAAAAGATGATACATTTTGGTGACAATGCAACACTGGTCCGATTGTGCAAGTGACAATTCCGCCAACTGTCCCGAAACACGAGAGTCTAGTATAGTATTTGCCTTGTGCAACCCATTTTGAGAGACAGAGAGAGAGAAGATGCAGTAACGCTGAATCACTCACATGATTTGTGAAATTGCATCTCGCAGTTTTAAAATGACTGATTTGATCTTATAATCTGTGTGGATTTGTTTACTCACAACCTACATGTTAAAGTGAATGAATGTTTTTAAATGATTTAAATGTTTTTTTTAATGTCAAGCATGAGACCTGTGGGAATGGTTAAAATTATGTGCAATACCCTTGCTGAAATATATATATATATATATATATATACACACACACACACACACACACATATACTATACAAACACAAACTTTTATGTTAGATGCGATTAATCGATTTGAGGTAATTCACACAACATATCATTATTAGTGCTGTCAAATAAAAAAAAATTGTTTTTAATTGAAAAAATTGAAATTGTTTTTATTTTGTGCATTGGGGAATGTTGATGCTAGTCATATGAAAGGGCCTTAAGTGCCTTGTTCCATACGCTCACTATCCCCTTTGTCTCTGGCAATGTTTAAATAACATATTAACATATGAAGACTCAGCCCATCCCTTCTTCCTGCTAAATATTGTACACAACAAGCAAAGTGATCGTACATAAATTGGGTCTAAATGCTCACTTGAGATGCCCATCTGACTTTATTTGTAGTTTACAAGCAAATTTAGCAATTTTATCTAATGCTTCTTTATTCTGATGTTCTTCAGATGATATCAGATCATGGCAGGATGCTTTTAAATCAATTTCCTTCTAAAAGCAGAGAACATGTTGCTGATTGTATAACATCATATGTGACCCTGGACCACAAAACCATTCAATATTTTTTTTAAATTGAGATTTATACATCATCTGAAAGCTGAAATAAGCTTTCCATTGATGTATGGTTTGTTAGGATAGGACAATATTTGTCTGTGATACAACTATTAGAAAATCTAGAATCTGAGGGTGCAAAAAAATCTAAATATTGAGAAAATGGCCTTTAAAGTTGTCCAAATGAAGTCCTTAGCAATGCATATTACTACTAATAATACATTTTTGATATATTTATGGTAGGAAATGTTCAAAATATCTTCATGGAACATGATCTTTTCTTAATATCCTAATGATTTTTGGCATAAAAGAAAAATCGATCATTTTGACCCATACAATGTATTGTTGGCTATTGCCACAAATATACCTGTGCGACTTATGACTGTTTTTGTGGTCCAGGGTCACGTATAAGGTTTTTATTTCAGCCTTCTCTTTTTTCCAAACCTCAAGTTTTTGCCGAGGACTCACAGTAATTCAGATGCCATGACGGGGGTCTCTGCTTTTACCTGTAGGCCGAGTTGAAATGCACTGTTTCAGTGTGTCAGATGATTATTTTCCCTGTTTTCTGTAAAAACCAGCATCTTGCTTAAACAGCCATCGGTTTAGAGAAAGCACCTTACTAAATGTCAGCTGCCTTACTAATTTCCTCGTGCTTCGATTAATCATTTCCCGCTCGCAAAGTCTCCATGTCCATCTTTTACTGTATGCGCTCTCTCTCGACAGAGGCTTCAAAGACTGAGTCGTACTGACAGACTCTCCCCGCAGCGTCTGACTGACCCCCCCAGAGAGAAAGAGAGAGACAGACAGAGCAAGAGAGGGATGTGGTATTATATCTGTGATTGCCTCTCTGTGTGGGCTTCCTGTGTGCCGCACTCTCCTGCCCTGAGTCTAATGCTGTGTGGCAGCGCTCATGCTCTCCTGTCCAAACGAATCCGTCAGACCTCTGACACACTCGCACAGCAACCAGTTACTCCCTGCCTCCAGTGAGCTGTGGACCCCGGCCGGCGTGCTTACACACGTGTCGTGCTCTCTGATATTGCGCACACAGGCTGCCGTGCTCTTCACGTATCAGTAATTTCAAATTAACGTGACTCTTCATGTCTGCTGTTTTCAAGGGTTTGCGCCGCCGGTTTTCGGTTGTAGCCTGACACGGGTTCGCGACTTACATATACGCTGAGTCTCCGCTTTCTGATTGGCTGCTTAGGAGAGAACAAACTAATGCTTAGATGAGAATATGTTCTGTCTATAGATGACATTTCGTCCTGATCTGTTATCCTAATTGCTTTAATGAATGGGGAAACCTTGTGGAATTCAAATTCTGAGGGTAATTAAACAGAAACCTAATAAAAGAACAGCCGCCTTTGGCTTGCCGGGAGAAAATAATTACATCTTTCAAATGACGGCCACGTCACCCTGCGAGTTTGCTTAAGTCTTTTAATCAAATTGAGGCTGATGGTTGTCTGAAAATGACATGAGTGCCAAACCACCGGTGAGGCCTCATCACACGAGATCTGTCAGAGTACATGTCAAAGATTTACTCTACTCCGTATGCTGCCAGAAGCAGAGGGTTTCTTATCTAATAAAAAAAAGATGTTAGTGAGGAACACAAGGGCCCAATGTGTCAGCCAATCATTTTTCCTGGTTAAGTTGGTTGAAGAAGGTTGTCTTGCTGGTTGAGAAGCCAGATGGGGCTACTAGAGACCAGGGGCTAGTTGCATCAGCTGTGCATACTATAATTTAGCCTGGTTGTAGTGTAAATGAGTGCTAAGTTTTATCTCGCTCCTAAATATTTCTGCTTTGCACCATTTGAATGTTATTACCCCTATTGATATTATTCATTAATATTCTTTTAAAAGAAAGAAATTAATATTGTAATTCAACAAGGATGCATTAAATTTATCAAAAGTGACTAAAGACATTTCAAATGTTTCTTCTAATGTTCTTATTTCTTTTCATTTCTATTCGTCAAAGAATCCTGAAGAAAATGGATCACAGTTTCCACAAAATGGCTGCTAAAAATTCAGCTTTGCATTCACTGGAACTTACATTTTAAACTTAAACTTAAATTGGTACGCCAAAATGCAGAAACGAGTTAGCATTTAAGTACTTCCAGTTCCATCCTCCCGAAGTCAATGTCTTTTTTTTAATGGGTTTTTGGTTAAATTGCTGAAATAAGGTCTGTGGTGAACACAAGCTCAAGATACTTTCACATTCTACAGCATAAAATTAGTGCTGTCAATCGATTACAAATTTTAATCGGATTAATCACACTTTTGTTGTGTGATTAATCGTGATTAATCGCACACTTATTAAATTTAACATATGCTATTTATCTTGTTTAACACATTCATTTTATCATCATTTGCTATATCCAGCAAAGTAAACAATCAGATTGAAGGGTGCTTCTCACAAAACGTCTCGGTTACGTATGTAACCCTCGTTCCTTGAAGGAGGGAACGGAGACGTACGTCGGATGTCACAGACGAATTGGGATCACTTCTGGGAGCCCCTATCAGCTTCGAGTGTATAGAGAACGGGCCAATGGCCATTGGCGTGCGAGATCTGCATCTCGCGCTCCGCCCCGCACCGCGGGTATAAAGCGGAAGCGGATGCAGCGCACATTTGTTTTTCACTGAGGAGCCGAACTAGTGACTCGGTCATGCAGTGATGGTACAGCAACTGTGGCGACGGGACGTACGTCTCCGTTCCCTCCTTCAGGGAACAAGGGTTACATACGTAACCGAGACGTTCCCTTTTATTCGGTCACGTTCCACGTATGTCACAGACGAATTGGGATCCCTATGGAAAACGCCACAGTTACTACCACTTCCAGCGCCCAGCGAAAGCCCCTCAGACCCCCGTCTGTTCGGGGCGGGGAACTCACGCAGGGAGAGTCACTGCTGCTGTTCCGCAAGACCCACTCAGCAAAGTATTGGATAACGCTGGGAAAGCGTGCCCAGGGGGGCCGCTGCGGAAGCCACATCCTACCCGTAGGGAGGTATCATGTGGAATATACACGTATGGACTGGCCGTGGGCAGTACAACATACGGAAGTCCCAGGGATGGCCCCGGCCAATGCAGGCGGGAGACTACACTGCACAGAGACGGCAGAGCGAGCTCTGCCAAGGGAAAGACATGGGCTCGCTGTAGGGAGCCGTACCGTGGAAGAATACACATAGGGGTCACAACATATGGATACCCAACCTAACACAAGTCCCACCAATGCATACGAGTGTTAGACCTGGCGTCGGACGCTCCGCCACGTCTGACTGCCGCGGGTTGCGGAGGACTCAACAGGGTTCGCCGTTCTGGGGAACTCGACTGGAGCATATCAGCGCACGTATCTGGTCCATGAGGAGGGGAATGGCGTAGCAAGCCGACACTAGAACGGGCACTTCGGTGTTACTGGCTATTTGGAGCGAGCACACGGGAAGAAACCGGCTCTACACGGAGGCTATAGAATCTAGCGAACGTGTTAGGTGTCGCCCAGCCCGCAGCTCTACATATCTCTGTCAGCGAGGCGCCGTGCGCCAGCGCCCAGGAAGAGGCCACACTCCTGGTGGAGTGGGCCCTCAACCCGAGCGGGCAAGGCACGCCTTGGGCTTCATCCTCTGCTTGGAGACAGCCTTTCCCTTCTGCTGGCCTCCATAACAGATGAAGAGCTGTTCTGAGGTCCTGAAGCTTTGCGTTCTGTCCACGTAAGTCCGCAGAGCGCCAGGGCTGGGTCTGCCTCCTCCGAAGGCAGCGCTTGGAGGTTCACCACCTGGTCCCGAAAGGGAGTGGTGGGAACCTTGGGCACATATCCGGGCCGGGGTCTCAGGATTACATGAGAGTTACCCGCCCCGAATTCCAGGCACGATGCGTCGACCGAAAATGCCTGCAGGTCCTCTACCCTCTTGATGGAAGCCAATGCAGTCAGGAGTACTGTCTTCCAAGACAGGATTTTTAACTCTGCTGACTGCAAAGGTTCAAAGGGAGCCCTCTGCAGTGTGGTTAGCACCAGAGATAAGTCCCAAGAGGGTATAGAGTGAGGGCGAGGCAGATTTAATCTCCTCGCCCCCCTCAGGAACCTGACGACCAGATCGTGCTTCCCTAAGGACTTACCGTCAACCATGTCATGATTTGCGGCGATAGCGGCAACATACACTTTGAGGGTGGAGGGAGACAGCCTTCGCTCCAACCCTTCTTGCAGGAAGGAAAGCACAGAACTGATCGAACATCTTCAGGGGTCTTCTCGTTGAGAAGAACACCACTCGACGAACAGGTTCCACGCATAGAGGCGCCTCGTAGAGGGGGCTCTGGCGGAAGTGATGGTGTCTACCACAGTCTGTGGTAGGTCACCTAGAACCTCCACGTCCCGTCCAGGGACCAGACATGGAGTTTCCAGAGGTCTGGACGCGGGTGCCATAGGGTGCCCCGTCTCTGAGTCAGAAGGTCCTTCCTCAGAGGAATGGGCCAATGAGGTGCTGTCGCGAGGAGCACTAGTTCCGGGAACCAGGTCCGGTTGGGCCAGTACGGCGCAACTAACAAGACCTGCTCCTCATCCTCCCTGACCTTGCACAGTGTCTGCGCAAGAAGGCTCACTGGGGGAAACGCATATTTGCGTAGGCCCCGGTGCCAGCTGTGTGCCAGTGCATCCGAGCCGAGGGTCCCCCCGGTCAGGGAATAGAACAGCTGGCAGTGAGATGTGTCCGGGGCGGCAAACAGGTCTACCTGTGCGGTCCCGAAGAGACTCCAGATCAGCTGGACCACCTGGGGATGGAGTCTCCACTCTCCCGGGAGCACTTGCTGTCGTGAGAGCTCGTCGGCTGCACGATTGAGCAGGCCCGGAATGTGAGTGGCACGAAGCGACCTCAGATGCTTCTGACTCCAGAGGAGGAGATTGTGACATGCGGCGGGAGCGTAGACCACCCTGTTTGTTGACGTATGCAACGGCCACATAACGTGCTTGCCTTGTAGCGGCCCTTTGAGGCGGCCCAGCACAAGACGAACTGCTAACAACTCGAGGCAATTGATATGCCATTGCAGTTGAGGCCCCGTCCACAGACCCGAAACTGCAAGCCCGTTGTACGTGGCCCCTCAGCCGGTGGATGAGGCATCCGTGGAGACAACAGCATGCCTGGACACTTGTTCTAGGGGAACTCCTGCCCGTAGAAACGAAGGGTCCGACCACGGACTGAAGGTTTGGCGGCACTTCGGTGTTACTGAGACACGGAATGAGCCGCTCTGCCTTGCCCATCTCGGGACTCGGTCGTGTAGCCAGTGTTGAAGCAGCCTCATATGAAGCAATCCGAGCGGCGTCACCGAGGCTGCGGATGCCATATGCCCCAGGAGCCTCTGAAAATGTTTCAGTGGTACCGCTGTCCTGCGTTTGAATGAATTCAAGCAGTTCAACACCGACTGGACGCGCTCCTCTGTGAGTCGCGCTGTCAGATTGACCGAGTCCAGCTCCATACCGAGAAAAGAGATCCTCTGCACGGGGCAGAGTTTGCTCTTCTTCCAGTTGACCTGAAGTCCCAACAGACTGAGGTGACTGAGCACCATGTCCCTGTGTTCGCACAACTGCGCTCGCGACTGAGCCAGGATCAGCCAGTCGTCGAGGTAGTTGAGGATGCGAACACCACGCTCTCTCACGGGAGCAATGACCGCCTCCGCGACTTTTGTGAAGACGCGGGGAGACAGGGACAGCCCGAAGGGTAGGACTCTGTACTGATATGCCCGTCCCTCAAACGCAAAGCGTAGGAATGGTCTGTGTCGAGGTAGAATCGAGACATGAAACGGCCCAAAGTGGGGTCTGAGTGTGCAATGCAACACTTACCTGCTTCCGCTGAGGGGGCGCACGGGTGTGCGGAAGCCTCTTGTGTGCGTCCTGGACACAGCCAGCACCCCCTGCTGGCGATAAGAGAGGCACCGGAGGGTGACAAGGCAATGGAGCGTCGTACACCGCCAAGCGCGCTCTCTTGGCATCCAGAGATTTTAGAAACAGCTCTTTTTTGGAAGTTTTGGGTAAATTAAACTCAAACGAAAGATTCTCTCCCGGCCCTCCTCCGGGAGAAGGAGCGGTGCTGTCACCACCTCCTGAAGAGCTGTCTCCTCCATCTCTGGGTGGCCCGTCTCAGGGTCTCTTGTGACGGCGCTTGCCACCTGGCTTGGCAGCAGCCTGAGCGGGCTGGACGGCCTTCCCGCGGCCGGCTCCACGCCGTTGCCCAGGCGGAGGGGCTGTGGCCGGCGGCAGGGCAGCAGCTGACCGCCAGGGCAGGATGTGCTTGATGGCCTCCGTCTGCTTCTGGGCGGCCGAGAACTGCTGGGCAAAGCTCTCAACCGCGTCGCCGAACAACCCAACCTGGGAAATGGGGGAGTCCAGGAACCGATACTTATCGGTCTCCCTCATATCGGCCAGGTTGAGCCAGAGATGTTGCTCCTGGACCACAAGAGTGGACATCGCCTGACCAATGAAACGGGCGGTGACTTTCGCCTTGGATGGGTGGCGTGGGTCTCCACGCCAGGTGGAAGCGGACGCCGGACACAGTTGAATCGCGACAGCCCGTTCCACCGGCGGGATCCCCACGTACCCTTTGGCTGGCCCGCCGTCGAGGGTAGTGAGGAGGGAGGAGCCACTCGGCCAGTTTCTGGCAGAAAAAGGTGCCGTCCACGACTTCGTGAGCTCCTCATGCACTTCCGGGAAGAAGGGCACCGGGGCGGGACGCTGAGAACCAGCGCGAGCTGCCCCGAGAAACCAATCATCCAGCCTAGAAGGCTCAGGACACGGTGGAGGGTTCCACGCGAGCCCGACCTTTTCGGTGGCCCGGGAAAGCATAGCCGTCAGTTCAGGGTCCGTCTCGGGCAACGCCACTCTCCCAGAGGGAGGCAACGCAGCCGAGTCTTCATCCCCCGAGGACTGAAACTCACCCTCCGATGCAGCGATCGACATCCTATCATCTGCTGGAGCTCCAAAGGTCACCGCTGGACCGCCCCAGGAGGGGCCAGCGACTTCCTCCGGAAGCTCAACCGGCTGCACCGCTTCAGAGGGTTTAGGGGCCCACGGAGGCTGGCTCGGCGGGTGTGCCCTAAACGTGATCCTCAGGTCACCCTGGCTATTTGCTGAAGTAGGTCTATTCTGCTGGGCAGGAATAGCACTAGATCGGGGCATAGGTAAGGGGACTCCATCCTCCCGAAGGTAGGCGAGTCTCGACCTAAGCGCCGAGATAGTCATGTTCCCGCAGTGGGAACACGAACTATCCACAAACGCTGCCTCAGCGTGTTGAATACCCAGACACGTAAGGCAGCGATTGTGACCGTCAGCTGGTGACAGGGAACGACCGCATCCAGAAACGCACGGGTGAAATGACATCTTGAAAAAGACACAGTGTCACACCCGTGTTGCTCTTTTGGAAGAAAGCTCTTATAACGTGCTGAAGCACCCAGGGAACGACCGCAGCAAAACACAGGGAATAGTGCAGCCTGTGTATGCACTCACCGTTGGAACGCCCTCACCGAACCACAAATCAGAGTGCTGTGAAAACAGCAGTTTTTCACCGATCTCGGTGAGCTTGCGGTCGTCGCTAAATGTGCATTCTCTCCCAGCACAAAAGCCTCTTCTCTCGCTCTCTCTCTTTCTCTCTGCTGTAGCAGGAACAGTCTTCATGGATACCTGTTCGGCTCCGAAGTGAATGACAAATGTGCGCTGCATCCGCTTCATGTTTATACCCGCGGTGCGGGGCGGAGCGCGAGATGCAGATCTCGCACGCCAATGGCCATTGGCCCGTTCTCTATACACTCGAAGCTGATAGGGGCTCCCAGAAGTGATCCCAATTCTGAAAGGGAACTATATTTTCTGCAAGCTTCAAGGACCCTTGGAGACTCCGAAAGGACACCAAATAACCAAATGATATAACTAGTCCATATGATTCTATTATATAATAAATTTATGCACACCAAATCACCCATGAAAAAAAAAATATTACAGAAAAAAAAAACTTTACAGAATTTACAGTGTACAGTACATGTACAGAGTAACAAAAAAGAGCTTGTTTTCATTTTAGTTGAGTCAAGTTTTGATACAACCTGGTCTCACAGAATTCCGTGAAATGAACACGGCCCCTTAACTCAAAATCTATGGCAGTTTCACGGAAATTCCGTGATGGGTCCACGGAAGTGATGCCTATGTAAGTCAATGACAGTATACAGATGTGTTGGGCATGGTTATCGTCATGATGAAACTATACACTCACCTAAAGGATTATTAGGAACACCTGTTCAATTTCTCATTAATGCAATTATCTAATCAACCAATCACATGGCAGTTGCTTCAATGCATTTAGGGGTGTGGTCCTGGTCAAGACAATCTCCTGAACTCCAAACTGAATGTCAGAATGGGAAAGAAAGGTGATTTAAGCAATTTTGAGCGTGGCATGGTTGTTGGTGCCAGACGGGCCGGTCTGAGTATTTCACAATCTGCTCAGTTACTGGGATTTTCACGCACAACCATTTCTAGAGTTTACAAAGAATGGTGTGAAAAGGGAAAAACATCCAGTATGCGGCAGTCCTGTGGGCGAAAATGCCTTGTTGATGCTAGAGGTCAGAGGAGAATGGGCCGACTGATTCAAGCTGATAGAAGAGCAACTTTGACTGAAATAACCACTCGTTACAACCGAGGTATGCAGCAAAGCATTTGTGAAGCCACAACACGCACAACCTTGAGGCGGATGGGCTACAACAGCAGAAGACCCCACCGGGTACCACTCATCTCCACTACAAATAGGAAAAAGAGGCTACAATTTGCACGAGCTCACCAAAATTGGACAGTTGAAGACTGGAAAAATGTTGCCTTGTCTGATGAGTCTCGATTTCTGTTGAGACATTCAGATGGTAGAGTCAGAATTTGGCGTAAACAGAATGAGAACATGGATCCATCATGCCTTGTTACCACTGTGCAGGCTGGTGGTGGTGGTGTAATGGTGTGGGGGATGTTTTCTTGGCACACTTTAGGCCCCTTAGTGCCAATTGGGCATCGTTTAAATGCCACGGCCTACCTGAGCATTGTTTCTGACCATGTCCATCCCTTTATGACCACCATGTACCCATCCTCTGATGGCTACTTCCAGCAGGATAATGCACCATGTCACAAAGCTCGAATCATTTCAAATTGGTTTCTTGAACATGACAATGAGTTCACTGTACTAAAATGGCCCCCACAGTCACCAGATCTCAACCCAATAGAGCATCTTTGGGATGTGGTGGAACGGGAGCTTCGTGCCCTGGATGTGCATCCCACAAATCTCCATCAACTGCAAGATGCTATCCTATCAATATGGGCCAACATTTCTAAAGAATGCTTTCAGCACCTTGTTGAATCAATGCCACGTAGAATTAAGGCAGTTCTGAAGGCGAAAGGGGGTCAAACACAGTATTAGTATGGTGTTCCTAATAATCCTTTAGGTGAGTGTATATTGGACTATGATTGAAACTATGATTTTGCCATTATGACATGGAGTGTGATTCTCGATTTAATCAGCCAGCATAATTTTATTTACATTTATTTTCTTTTTTTATTTAAGGTATTCAGACACGTTTTGAACATGTAACCCAATCCCTTCCCTAAACCTACCCATTTGTGTATTATAAAAAACAGGATATAACAGGCAGATACAGCTGCAGGCACAATTTATTCAAAAAGTACAAATATTCCAAGTGTTCCAAGGCCAAACGATTGATTTGTGTGAAGAAAATCCACAAAAGCGATCAGCAGCGTCGAGTCCATCTGCCGAAGATCATAAACACATTTCAAAAATTGCCGCCGGAAGAAACGTTACGTCAGCTTTGACAGCATTGGCTGTCGTATGTCTCGTGACCAATTGCGTCATTACGTCAGCTTTGATTGTAAAATGCCATTGGCTCTTGTGTGTCTCGTGACCGATCGCGTCATGCTAAAGAGTCGGGTGTATCATTTGAATGAATGGAGTGTGTGTGTTCACGGAGTGGCGGATTGGATCGTCATTTCAGCGATTAAAACATTAAGATCAACTCTGTTCTTCACATAAAGAGACTTCAGAAGACATGGAATGCAACATGAGCTAATACTTTTATACTGTTTTTGGTCAGTTTTTGCAATAAATACCTGTGACTGTACTTTTATTTGCCTGTTACGTGTTTTATATTGTTGAGAGTGGGTAGGTTTAGGGTAGGAGTGGAGTTAGTTGCTCCAAAATATAAAAGTAGCCTATAAATATTCATAAAATCATGTCTACTTTTACAAATGCAAAGAATTAAATCAGTGGGGTACCCTGTGCATTAAAAAGTGACGCCGAAGGGAACTGACCAAGCGTCAATATGTGACGAATAGGAGTGAGACTTGTTGCAGGTGTTGGAACAGGGAATCCGTGTGTGGACCACGGATGCTGCCTGTCATTGACTTACATAGGCATCACTTCCGTGGACCCATCACGGAATTTTCGGCGATTCCGTAAACTGCCACAGATTTTGAGTTAAGGGGCCGTGTTTATTTCATGGAATTCTGTGAGACCAGGTTGTTTGATACCGTACAGGACCAAAACTCCTAAATCAACTGCCTTGACTTGACTTCGTTTATAGCCTGCTTTTTAGCTTTTTACTTCTTTTTACTTCATAAAAGTTGTGTTCATCTGTGAAAATTATCTTGATTGACAAAACGTGTAAGTATCACAAACTTTTGTTGATCACAGAGCTTGGTTTTTGCGATAATCCAAAATCCTATGGAAAAATCCTATTGGGTTTTTGCTGAGGGAACCAGTGTGATGCTAAATGCCGGTTGGCCTACGAAGTGACGTCATACCTGCACCACTCTATAGAAAAGAGTTATTTTAAATTTTAATAATACAATTATTACCCCGGCAAACCCCACCCCATCCCATCCCCCCTGAAATCTGTTTGTCTGATGACAGTCAGAATGACAGTTGCAAGATGTGAACGAGATAACTTCTTGTTACGACGAACACAACAGATATATTCACCTTAGAGAAGAAGGTACATGGATTGTATTTCATGTTGCGTTTTTGTTCATCTTGATTTCGCTCAACTTGTGTACTATTTTTGTTCTGGGCGAGACGGAGTGGACTGCGGCGCCAACGGCCAAGGTTAGGGTTTTTGCTAAATAATTTCAATTTCAATTCAATTTCATATACTCCCAGAACACTTGGAATATACAACACGTGTGGCATTGGATCATTCTATGATACTTTTGCGTCTTTTTTAAAAAGCTTTATGCTTGTCGCTATTCACTGCCATTATATGGATGAGCGTGAGGGGGGAGGGGATTTATTACTTGACAATAATTAAAGGATTAAAAGGGATTTTAGGGAAAATGTAAGAATGGTAAAAGCAGTTCTAGGTCTAATTGTAGTTATGAAGTAATCAATTTAAACTATTTGCAAATAATATTTTTTTTTTAAATGTGCACACATTCACTCTTATTCGTATGCCTAATATGTCAAAAACGCAAACGTTTCTTGTCTCGTCACATTCATTTATGAATTACAATGAATCATGATTTGATTCAAAATGGCGAAATTTCATAAAAAGTTGAGTAGTTTGCATCACTAGATAGTCTATTACTGTCGGTCGCTTAACATTTCTATCGTAAAACAGTTTAATACTTACATCTACTTACATCTTTCCATTAACTCTCGTTTCATTGTGACAGTAAGACAGTAAGACACTTCTTTGATTTGATTGGCCATTTTGATCATTTTGACATTGACGAGCGCTGTTAGACCGCTGAGGTAGAGCAACCTACAAATTTTATCTGCCCAAAATGTAACTTTTAAAACTTTTTGTAATCCTAACAACAAACAGCTTTACTCATTCTACACTAAAATGATAAGATAAGACAAATACATTTTTTTTTTTTTTAAGTCAGTATAAGTTAATTTTTATTTCAGGGTGAACTATCCCTTTAAAATGCAGCTAATGCTGCAAATGAATGTTGTAAGAAACTGGCAGTGAACCTCTAGTACCAGCATCCAAACCGCAGCATGTGCTGATCATCATTCACGGTACTATTTTTAGTCTCACTGCTCACCTGTCACAAGTGTACAGTGCCAAATCCCATGTGATCCTACACCTAAAGTAAGGCATATTTCATGAAGTTTCACTGTTAGCAGGAAATCAAACGAAGCACCTTCTTTTCTTTCGTCTGCTAAACTCTTGGGATCAGATTTGGTCACCTAAAACCAATCTGTTACCAGATGTCCAGAATCTTCCAGATATGACATGCAGAAAGATGAACGACGCGTGTTGGTTTAGACCTAAAAATGGCACCGTTCTCACAGATGGATGATCGCCATTCCTCCACCTCTAAGATTACCTCAATAATACTTGGGGAAAGGAATCATTTAGCTTCCCTCAGAACTGTCAGCTGACACAAGCCTTGAAAAATCACTCCATTCACCCCTTGAGTTATTTATAAAATGGGTTTGGGGCCTTGAAGTTTTTGTTTCCGGTTTGTTGACTCAAATCCCAAAATATGCTGGTTTTGAAAGAATGAGTGACTTTAGACTTCAGTTTTAATGAACCTGCATCACCAGTCCATTTCAAAAGTAATGAAGCTAATTTAACTAATGAAATCAAAGGTTTTTTCATTCCGTTGAACATTCTGTATGTCTTTGTCTTCCCTTCATTTCTCTTGTCCATCTGTTCATGCTCCCCTTGTATTTGCCACACAAGAACTCTCACCCTCACTTTGTTGACTGTATTGTGAGGTTAATTAAATCATATTTTCAGAACCTTCATGCACATAACACTCCAAAATCCAGCTTCACCCCTGACCGCTCCAAACAGCCGTGACATTAGCCTGACTATTAATAATCCGTCATCAAAAGTCCATAATCCTGAGCAAACACTCCTGATATTTCACGTCAGGCACCTAAAGAGAGTCTCGGTCATGTTTTCGGTGGACTCAAAGCATGTCAATGAATTTTGTGCTTTCCCCCCTCTATGTATTAAAAGATTATCCATAGTACGAAGCTTTCCTATTCAAGTGTTTGATTGACATGTGGAGAGACTGTTCAGCACAACCGCTGGCCCTTCTCTGACACTCCATTTAGTCCATTTAAAACACTCTTGAGAGCTAATCTGATATTATAACCTTCTGATTCCTGTGTGTATTGTTAGTATTGTCGGTGCAGGCCCAGGTGAAGTCGCTGCAGTTTTATTGTTTCCTTGTCTCTGATGGCACTCAGGGTGAAGAAGCCCTTGGAGAGAAGATTTATATTGTTTTATATATAGTTTTATATATAGTGTGTGTGTCTGTTATATTCTCTTGTGTAAGCAAGGACATTTGTGGACAGAGTCTATGGTTAAAATGGCATAAAGGGTTAGTTCACTCAATGAAAATGAACATGGTTATATCTGCTCATCCTCGTGTCATTCCAAACCATAAAATGACAATTCCTGCACATTGCTGTGGGTTTTCGTTTCCCTTCCAACTGTAGTGAATGGGATGCTGATAAGCTTGAAAAATGACGAAGAAGAATCATTATAGTCGCCCATGCAACTTGTGAGCTATGAAGTCTTCTGAGTTCATATGATAGCATTGTATGAAGAAAAAGAGAAATTTTATACTTTTTAAAAATACTTTCATACTGTATTACACATACGCTAGCACTCAAAAGTTTGGGGTTGGTAAGATGTTTTCAAAGAAGTCTCTTTTTCCAAGGCTGCATTTATTTGATCAAATAAAAACAGTAATATTGTGAAATATTATTACAAATCAAAATAAGTGTTTTCTATTTGAATACATTTAAACATAATTTATTCCTATGAAAGCAAAGCTGAAATTTCAGCATCATTACTCCAGTCTTCAGTGTTGCATGATCCTTCAGAAATCATTCTAATATGTTGATTTGGTGCACAAGAAACATGTCTTATTATCAATGTAGAAAACATTAACAATAGTAGAGAAATAATCTATGTTCAGTCTGTTTTGCTTGTGTTTGACATGTTCCTTTGTTCCAGTTTCCGGCCACTCGTCTGTCTCCATGGTCACCGTCATTATGAGTTCATCTCTGTCAGCTGTGTGTATTCATCTCGTTTGTGTTCCCTATTTAAGTTCTCCTGTTTCCTTCAGTCTCTGTCCGGCCTTGTCTATGTATAGAGTGTGTTGTTAATCTGCCTGTATTGACTCACCTGAGATTCCTTGATTATTAAACTTCATTTGAGAATTGTATCCGCCCGTCTTCGTCTTCCTGCCTACACACACCCGTGACAATAATATAATAATTCTTAAGGTTTTTGTGAAAACTGTTAGAATTTTATCTTTGATGAATAGATAGTAACGTAAAATACTTTACTGTCACTTTTGAGCAACTTAATGTATCCCTGCTGAATTTAATTTCTTTCAAAAAAAGAAAAAAAGTGCTGACCCCAAGTTTTTAAACTAATGATATGATATGAATAATGACTAAATGTGATTTGAGAAAGTTCTTAGAATGACAGTGATTTTTATTGGTTCCTCACAAGGCATTTTATTTTATTTTAATTTTATTTTATTTAGGATCTTGAGAGCCCATTCATTTTCAGTGTATGGAAAATCATTCTGTCTAACATTTTGTTTGTTTTTAGAAGTAGAAGCTGATGCAATTACTCCACTGTGTACTTGTCAGGCACATGTGATATTGGAGTCGAAAAATACTGTCAGGCTTATATCTGTTGAGGTTCATTTCCAACAAATTATATAAGAGTTTTAATGTCGATTTGGTGGTGGTGGTCTGTGAATGGTCTCGATCCGTACATAATATGTAAATACGTGTCTGGAAAACAAATGTGGTACCTCTGTCAGAAAAAAAATAATCTGGCAATTTTATAGCAATTTCACAGTCATGTACTAAAGTGACGGTTAAGTTGTAGCAGACAGTCTGTGTGGGTTTGATATTGCACAAGTCTGAAAATTCATTAAACGCATCACAAAGACGTGCTATTTTACAACACAATTAGTTAATAACACACATGCAGCAAACAGTTGTCTGGCTTTTAATCTGTCACACCTGATTCTTCTCCTCCTGCCAGTTAGTCCATTACTTGGACTCTTGTGTTTGTGAATCTTGGAATGGCTCCAGTCAAATTTTTTAGCGGATTTCTGTATTGGTAAAGCCAAAAACAGCCTCAGTAACATCGGTGACGGTGCAGGACCAGCATTAACTAAGACTACAATGACAGATCGTGACATATGTTCAGCTAGAACATGCCAACAACTGATCTATGTCTTCAAAATATCATCCAGCAGCTATAGGGCTACAGAAATCCTGCTGCTCAACATCCCATGAGCTTTGCGAAGGGAATGTTTGACATTGAGAAATGAAACTGCCAGGAGAAAAAAAAAAAAAACCTTTGCCATACACCCCCCCCCCCCTTTCTTTTTTTTTTAAGTTATTTCCATCTCAATATAAAGAAAAGTGAAAGTGTCTTGTGCAGTGTGTGTGGTCTGCTGTGATTAGTGGCTTTTCTTTAACCTGAAAGTGGAAGAGATTGTGCGTCAGACAGGATTCACTGTGACATGATTGCTGGCCCATTGAGTTTCAACTAATCACAGAAATGTGTGTTTCTAATTGCTGACTTACAAAGTCCCTGATGGCAATTGGAGGCTGTTCTGAGCTATAATTTCTGTGCCGTCTCTTTTTCTCTCTCTCTCTCTCTGAATCACCTGCTATCATTCCACACACATCAGGCACACATACATACGCGCACACACAGTTACATGTTCACAAAAAAGACACACGCAAGCCTGCACAAACAACATTGAATTCCACAGACACCTGCATAACCTAAAATCAGGCATCTGCTGGGCCGCATTGATTTGTTTGGCAGCGGAGTTGTTCTCACAGGTCAACTGAACAAGCTTTGCTGTAAAATCATTTATTGTATTTGAATGTTGAATATTTAGACAACATGGCATCAAAATCGACCCAATTTTACTTTCTTTTTAATTTTATGTTCCTTGTCTAACTGCACACAACTAATCACTGCATGTTATTATTAAGTTATGGGTATCAATTTTCTGATTTGATTTGATTCTGATTTAGTTTGGCACATTTCACTTATCATATTTGGGTTAGACTTTATTTTAAGGTGTCCTTGTTACAGTGTAATTATACAGTTAAGTACTAAGTAATTAACTACATACAGGGCTTGACACTGTGGCTAGTGGTTTTCCAAAGTTACTAGCCACTCTGCATTTTCACTGGCCAAAATGTTGTTGTTGGGAAATTTGTTGTTGGATATATGTAAATGACCAGTGTACACACCCAAATCAAGTCTACATGAAATGTATAACATGACAGGTCCTCAAATAGGCGTATTTAGCTCGGATAAGGTTGTGTGTAAAGCTCCTTAATCTAGACAGAGAAACACTAACAGTTGCTTGTCTGAAAAAAATATGATTTTTTGGAGTAAATACAGTATAATTTATTCTCATTCTCATTAGTGTTCTATCAGCTATGACATATTTAAATCTAGCATATTTTGTGTATGAGCCCATACAGTAGCCTAGTGAAATACATATCCATATTTTCATGTGATTTGACAGTTTATTTTATTACAAATCTAAAAGGTGTGCATCATACCTGACACCTAGATGAACACTTTACAGTTGGTTTCATGGCTGTAAGTCATTCTCTTCAAATGCTATTGACGTTAGAAACGTGTATACCAATGTCATATGTAACTTTAGAGACGGCCCCTAAATTCGCAAATATCGAACGTCCAACGTCAAGCCAACTTTATGCCAGTCACATCAGATGTGCTATGGTTCTGCTGTGATCTTTGTTTGAAACTATTGCTGAAATAGAACAAAAACAGTCAATTACTGTATGATGAATGAATCGCCTACGTACATCGCACGTTCATCTCTGCGCGCTCTGAACAAAACTCCGGCGTCTAATAATCTGAATGCCTCTGATTATTAAACATTGCATTCATAAGCTCAACAGAATCGCATGTGATTGGTATAGTGATATAACAGATGCCTTTTGAGAAGACTACAATAAAATTCAACCCGCCAAAGTGGCTAGTGGGAGTGACTGTGTTACACGCCACAGCTGAAATCCACCCGCAAATGGCGGATTGGCGGGTGTTAATGTCAAGCCCTGACTACATGTACTTACTATATAATTAGGGTTAGGGTTAAGGTTTGGTTTAGGGTTAGTTGCATAATTGTCTGTTATTACTATAGTAACGACATGCAAAATGTGTAACTGGGACACTGTAAAATAAAGTGTTACCCGTATTTATTTTTCTTACACATGCATGTGTATGATAATACAATGTTCTCGTGATGATAACTTGTTGATTCAATAATTAACACATTCAGTGGCGGGTCCATCAGACCGATTCAAATGGTAGAATCAGTCAAACAGTAAATCAAAATCCTCTTTGAATGATTTAAAAAGAATTGCAACTCAACAGTCATTTGTTAGCGAATGGCACTGCACTGCTGCCAACTATGGTTTATGATTCACAAAAAAAGAACCTGTTTATACGAGTAAGGGTGTGTTCACACTTGCAGTTTGGTTCGCTTGTTTCGTTTGGTCCAGACCAAAACAACATTTAGTCCTGGTCGGCTTAGCATTCACAGTGGCGTTTTAACACAGAACCTAAAGATACCGAACCTAAGGGCATTGGGATATGTTCACAACCTGATTGGTTGGCTTTTATTACGTATATTTAATGACGGAACTTACCGAACATCCAAAACAATGCTGTGTGCTGGCCTAAATGCACTCATTGTGTAGCCTATATGATGGTATTTTGACCAGCTGAGAACTCGTGAAGAGCTTATAAAATGTGTAAAGGAGTCAAAGCAGTGGCAGGAATCCCTCCGTTACACACACAAATGAAGATCTGCTGCAAGGAGACGCGTTTCAGATGCCTGTACCGAACTGTGATGGGCAAACTCGCGACTATGATGTGAAAAAAAAACAGGTATGCTTAAGCATTTTGTCCTTTTTAATGTCGAATCTTGTGACATCATGTCCCGTTTTTGGTTCATTTACATGTCTTTGGTCTGTGTTGCGTTCATATTTCATTCAAACCGCACCAGAGTTTGTTTAGAAGCGGACCGAGACACATCTTTTCAGCGACCTTTGTCCGCTTGTTTGGTGCACACCAGAGTTCGGATGGCAGCGTTTACACTCATTCAAATGAACCGCACTAACAGAGCACCAGGGTTCATTTGAATCGAGCCAACATGCCAAGTGTGAACACACCCTAATTTGTTCATGAATTGGACTACACTTGTGCACTGTGCAGTTTTTGATTCACTAAAAAGAAACAGTTTGTAAGAGTCATTTGTTGTTAATCGGACTATACTGCTTGCACTGTATTTTTGTCACTAAAAAGAACCTGTGCATAAGAGTCATTTGTTTGTGAATCGTACTATGGTGGCTGCACTTTGTTTTTTAATTCACTAAAAAGAACCGGCTCGAAAGAGACATTTGTCTGAGTTTCAGATTAGAAGTTACCTTAAGCATGTTTCACCACATTATTTTTCCACTGAATATTCTATTTTATACCTGTCACATTACAGAAGTTAAATGTGCTATTGTACCGCTCCAAGCGGGACTCGAACCCCGGTCTGCCGGCATGAGAGTCGGACGCTCTAACAAGGAGGCTAAAGGCTACAAACTCTAGCATCAATCGCTAGAGCGTCTCTTGAGATCAGAGGAGTGAGGTTTACTCACACAGCGACCACTAGCTGGCCTCCGTTACACTCACCCCCCTAAACCTCACTCCCATCCGGGTCACGGCACCAATGTAACCCCTCCTGTTCGAACTGCCCGCTCCAAGCAGGACTTGAACCCCGGGTCCGTCGGCATGAGAGTCGGACACTCTAACAAGAAGGCTAAAGGCTGCAACCTCTAGCGTCAGAGGAGTGAGGTTTACTCACACAGCGACTACTAGCTGGCCTCCGTTACACTATGAATGCTGTCAATGAAAGAATTCACTGGATTATGTTTCTATGAATCTCATTCTGAATTCTAGCTGCAGAAAGCCCATCTTTCTTTCTGTATCTGTCCGCAGGGAGTTCTGCTCCATCCATGGATGCGCGACTCAAAGTTTATTCCCAAACAGTATTTGTAAGCGTGCTTTGATTGTGACCCACTCAGACGCTGTTGTATTAATTCTTCCTCTATGAGCCGTTCAGCGTTGCAGGAAGCTGACAGGGCACCTGAGCGCGGTTTCAGAGACGCAAGCTATTTTGAGTCGTGAGATAAAACTAGGCTCCATCCCACGTTGTTTTCTCGGCGGGTGGTCTCTGTTCCCACATTGTCAGGGATTGTTTATTTAGGGGGGAAGGCAGGGCTGCTGCCTTGACGAGAGAGCAGTCTGGTTATGACACAGCCTGTCGCATGTGCGTGCGCATTGGGAGGGTGCATGACTGTTGCTCAAACGCTACTTCTGACATTTCCATTAGACACAGGGTTATGAATCTGCCCGGGCCAGGTGAGTACAGGAGAGCCCTGGAGGTGTCACAGCCTGTCTGCTTTAGCTGAGAGGGACACATTACTTAACCTGCCACCGCAGCCCCACTGACATTTGAGCGGAAACTCACAAGCACTTGACAAGTCCAGTTTACACCACAGCTTTAATTTCTATTTTTACTTGTGGATAATGAAGACACAGCTTCCCCTGAACAGCCTAGCGGGTGTGCAACATTTACCGTATATAGGGTATCCCAAATGGGGGTTTGTGAGTTAATGAAAAGCCAATTATAATTAAATCGAAGGTAAGAATAAATTAAACAAATGGGTCAGTTGTTTGAAATAAAACAAAAAAAAACAATGTTTAATTTGAAATATATAGAAATTAGCTCGAAATTAACATTTTTACTTGGTAGCACTGGTGCTCCCAACTTCAAAAAAATAGGAGCACTAGCAAAAATTTAGGAGCACCACAACTAAAATGTTTATATATATATATATATATATATACACCGATCTGGCATAACATTATGACCACCTTCCTAATATTGTGTTGGTCCCCCTTTTGCACTGTGTATTCTGACCTTTCTATCAGAACCAGCATTAACTTCTTGAGCAATTTGAGCTACAGTAGCTCGTCTGTTTGATCGGCCCACACAGGCCAGCCTTCGCTCCCCACGTGCATCAATGAGCCTTGGCCGCCATGACCCTATCGCCAGTTCACCACTGTTCCTTCCTTGGACCACTTTTGATAGATACTGACCACTGCAGACCGGGAACACACCACAAGAGCTGCAGTTTTGGAGATGCTCTGACCCAGTCGTATAGCCATCACAATTTGGCCCTTGTCAAACTCGCTCAAATCCTTACGCTTGCCCATTTTTCCTGCTTCTAACACATTAACTTTGAGGACAAAATGTTCACTTGCTGTCTAATATATCCCACCCACTAACAGGTGCCGTGATGAAGAGATAATCAGTTATAATGTTATGCCTGATCGGTGTGTGTGTATATATATATATACACCGATCTGGCATAACATTATGACCACCTTCCTAATATTGTGTTGGTCCCCCTTTTGTACTGTGTATTCTGACCTTTCTATCAGAACCAGCATTAACTTCTTGAGCAATTTGAGCTACAGTAGCTCGTCTGTTTGATCGGCCCACACAGGCCAGCCTTCGCTCCCCACGTGCATCAATGAGCCTTGGCCGCCATGACCCTATCGCCGGTTCACCACTGTTCCTTCCTTGGACCACTTTTGATAGATACTGACCACTGCAGACCGGGAACACACCACAAGAGCTGCAGTTTTGGAGATGCTCTGACCCAGTCGTATAGCCATCACAATTTGGCCCTTGTCAAACTCGCTCAAATCCTTACGCTTGCCCATTTTTCCTGCTTCTAACACATTAACTTTGAGGACAAAATGTTCACTTGCTGTCTAATATATCCCACCCACTAACAGGTGCCGTGACGAAGAGATAATCAGTTATAATGTTATGCCTGATCGGTGTGTGTGTATATATATATATATACACTCACCTAAAAGATTATTAGGAACACCATACTAATACTGTGTTTAACCCCCTTTCGCCTTCAGAACTGCCTTAATTCTACGTGGCATTGATTCAACAAGGTGCTGAAAGCATTCTTTAGAAATGTTGGCCCATATTGATAGGATAGCTTCTTGCAGTTGATGGAGATTTGTGGGATGCACATCCAGGGCACGAAGCTCCCGTTCCACCACATCCCAAAGGTGCTCTATTGGGTTGAGATCTGGTGACTGTGGGGGCCATTTTAGTACAGTGAACTCATTGTCATGTTCAAGAAACCAATTTGAAATGATTCGAGCTTTGTGACATGGTGCATTATCCTGCTGGAAGTAGCCATCAGAGGATGGGTACATGGTGGTCATAAAGGGATGGACATGGTCAGAAACAATGCTCAGGTAGGCCGTGGCATTTAAACGATGCCCAATTGGCACTAAGGGGCCTAAAGTGTGCCAAGAAAACATCCCCCACACCATTACACCACCACCACCAGCCTGCACAGTGGTAACAAGGCATGATGGATCCATGTTCTCATTCTGTTTACGCCAAATTCTGACTCTACCATCTGAATGTCTCAACAGAAATCGAGACTCATCAGACCAGGCAACATTTTTCCAGTCTTCAACTGTCCAATTTTGGTGAGCTCGTGCAAATTGTAGCCTCTTTTTCCTATTTGTAGTGGAGATGAGTGGTACCCGGTGGGGTCTTCTGCTGTTGTAGCCCATCCGCCTCAAGGTTGTGCGTGTTGTGGCTTCACAAATGCTTTGCTGCATACCTCGGTTGTAACGAGTGGTTATTTCAGTCAAAGTTGCTCTTCTATCAGCTTGAATCAGTCGGCCCATTCTCCTCTGACCTCTAGCATCAACAAGGCATTTTCGCCCACAGGACTGCCGCATACTGGATGTTTTTCCCTTTTCACACCATTCTTTGTAAACTCTAGAAATGGTTGTGCGTGAAAATCCCAGTAACTGAGCAGATTGTGAAATACTCAGACCGGCCCGTCTGGCACCAACAACCATGCCACGCTCAAAATTGCTTAAATCACCTTTCTTTCCCATTCTGACATTCAGTTTGGAGTTCAGGAGATTGTCTTGACCAGGACCACACCCCTAAATGCATTGAAGCAACTGCCATGTGATTGGTTGATTAGATAATTGCATTAATGAGAAATTGAACAGGTGTTCCTAATAATCCTTTAGGTGAGTGTATATATATTAAAGCCTGATCATGTGTAAGTAAAAAAGTTGCTTGTCTGGAAAAAAAAATATTTTTGTATTTAGAAAATAGAAAATGTATTCTGAAGCAATATTCTCATCAGTGTTCTATCAGCTTTGACAGATTTAAATCTGCATATTTGTGATATTTTCCCCGAGGGCATTTTTTTACCTTTATAAAAGGCATTTTTTCCATCTTTAATTTTAAATTATTAAATAAATTCAATTAGAATAATAAGACATAGGGCTGTTACCAATCAAATTAAATCATTTACATTGAAAAATTACAACTGCATTAAATATGAGATTGTTTTAATTGTATTTTGAATATACAAATAAGGAATGTTGGAAAGAATGATACTTTTAAACATGAAACTAAACTGCCAGTAGGTGGCGGTAGGTGACCGTCTTAATGTTTAAGATTCATTTATTCAAACGATTCGTTCAAACAACTGATTCATTCAAGAATGAGGAAGTTGTTTATGAATGGGTCTTTGAATCTTTGACTCAACTGATTCATTCAAAACGCTGAATCATTCAGTATTGGAAACACGGTTGAGTGTTGCTGTGAGATGCGCTATGTTTCTGCTGTGATGGCAATGGTCGCAATTTCGAACCTTGTATAGTCTGTTGCACTGGGTGTTTTTCAGATTGAAGAGCGGCACTGTGTTCATTTACACGCATGCAGCTTATAATATGTTTTTTTCAGAGTGGCACAATAAAAGAGGGGTTCACACTACACTTTTCGTTCCATTGACTTCCTTTCATATGCATGTGAATGCGGGAGACAGGAAGCTCAAGCGAAAAAACTGTTGAATTTCACTGCATTACAAAGTTCAAGTTTGCTGAAATCTGAAAATTTGTATCATGTGACGATGTGTGACCAGGCCCGGTTCCAGAATCAAAACACTGCGGGTGCTTCTGAAATTACTGAGGGTGCTAGTAAAGTCCAGATGTAGGCTAAGCAACGGCTCCACCATAGGGGTAGGGGGGATTGTAAAAAAAATAAAGTGTTGGTTGTCAAAACATTTGGTAACTAAACAGAATTTCATTAAGTTTAGTGACAACATGTTACAATGTTTACATGGTACAGTGACTGGTAGGCTACTGTTTTTATTAGTGCTTGACACAAATTTCATGATTTTGATTCATAAGCTTGCGATTTGATTCTGATCTTGATTCAATATCGATTCATTTGGATAAATATCAGGTACAGAAGCTACATGTTAATTTTTCTCAAGGAAAAAATATCTCAACTAATGCTGTAAACATACAGGAGCCCTGTTAACTGGTATTGTTATTATTGGTTAAAATTAATAACTTTTTATATATTTTTTTATATATAACATTATTTTAATAATATATATATATATATATTTAATAATAAAGTTATAATATTTTTTAATGATATAAGTAAAAATATAATACATATGTAATATAGTACATTTATTTAGCAAAATAGTCATTTCTATAGTTAATTTTTCTATCTAACTTACATGCTATGGTCATTACATGGATTTCCTGAGGTAAATGTAACGTTACGTGAGATTCTGATTTCAAGCTGTATTACTGTCCTCTTTCCGCGGTTGAAACGTTGATTAAGCGATTACATGAGACATGATACATTAGGGTAAGTTGTACTGTATCTTTCAACATTCCTTCTAATGTTTATTCGTGTTTATTTATTATTAACTAGTAGTAAAGAGGATTATCGGTTCATGTGCCGCTTGATCTGTCACATCACATTTAAGAGCAGCTTTGCTTTGCGATTTTACACTGCGTGAGAAAATGGATGTGTCTTACTAACTTAAACACCTCTGATCGGCCATTGTGTTCAAAATATCAACAACTATGACTGTGATTGGCTACATTACTAACTGCTGCAAAAACACATTGTAACGTACAATACATTTGACGTTCTCCGAGTCCAGAGCGCAAACAGCGTGTTTGCTAAATCTGTTTCGACAATATATTACAATATCAACTGAGGGTGCTCTTGCTTGTGTTTGAGGGTGCTTAGCACCCTTTAGCACCCCCGTAGAACCGGGCCTGTGTGTGACCAACAGAAGATTGACAATTGCTGTATGACATTAGCTGAATTAAAAGAACGCTAACTTTAAATCTGCAAGATTGCAAGGTTGCAGTAAAGTCGAGTAGATTGCATGTTTATACATTCTGAATGTGTTATTGAATAATCCTACGAATATCTATTGATCTAATATGACTTCTGACCTGTAATGTTGCCAGAATCATAATCATACACTGTTTGTTCGTCGGCCAGAGGAGAACTGGCACCCCGACTGAGCCTGGTTTCTCCCAAGGTTTTTTTCTCCGTTCTGGCCCTGAAGGAGTTTTGGTTCCTTGCCACCGTCGCCTTTGGCTTTTGGCTTGCTCAGTTGGGGACACTTAAATTTCAACTATATTACTGATCTGCCCGCATTGACACTATATGATAATTGAAATGAGCTGGATGACATCACCGTTTTCACCAGAGCGGCTGTACAGCCGAATCAAATTCCGTTGCATTATTTTCCTGTTACCACTGTGAAGCTGCTTTGAAACAATTGCCATTGTAAAAAGCGCTATATAAATAAAGGTGATTTGATTTGATTTGAATTATGTTTTTTAAAAATATGTTCGTCATATTAAGACTGTTGCAGTGTCTGTAGAAATTTTGTGTGCTCAGAGTCTAGTTTGACCGTTGCTTAAGGGGTTCGGCTGATAAAAAAAGGGGCCCTACCAGATAATCACACTTTCCAGTATAAATACCACAAACATCTCAGTCACAATATAGCGCTCAGGTAAAAGCATGCTGTTCCAGCCAGGTGTTGATAGGCACAGTGGCACTAGTCATGATAAGGTCAGGCTGTCAGTTCAAAACTACACTGTAATCTTCCCCGACTCAACCTTTAGACCGCAGATTAGCTCCATTAGTTCTGCTGGAGTGACGTAGCGGCGAGCAAACTGTTGGTGCAGTAATTCACCCGATCCTGAGCTTAAGTATAACTTCTCCTCTGGGCAGCAGCACTACACAGAGCTAAAGTTATTCAGTGCGACTCGCCCCTTCCTAAGTGGCAGGCCGGCAGGTGGGGACGTCAGACACGTCGCAACGTGAATCACATGCTACAGCAGGTGCGCATGTGTTCCCGGGGCAAAAAACCTGCACCTGATTCAGAGTTCATACATATCGAATACGAACGCAGCCCAGCATGATGAGTTGAGGCTGTTCTGCACCTTTCTGTTTTCCCCAGAGCCGCACAACGGTACCAAGCCATGTGCTAATGCAATATGAGGGCCGAGGTGTCACACAGTGAGTAATTGCGAACATAAAGGTGCTTTGAGAAATTGCTTGTCAGACGATTTGGTGTTTTATTAGGAGTAGGTGCCGTGCCATACAGGAGACGTATACTGGAAATGCGCAAGTTTTCACGGCTGCTTAGAGGTGAGGCAGTTCCTCAGAGTTTGTGGTCCCAGGTTCCCACAGTAATTAGCCGTGTTGGTGCTCGGTCTGCCCTGCCTGTTCAGGACCAGGGCCCAAACGCTGGCGCTAATGAGAATGAAACGCTCTTTTATTATTATTTTTTTTCCGTCGGATTGGCTTTACAGCAATGTTAAAACCGCAATTATCGCTTGTCATCTCAGTGTGTGACAATTGCCAGCCTCTGTTCTGCCCTAAAAAGTAATTTGTGAGCAAAAGTCTGACAAATTCCTTTAGGATTCTAACATGTCCTCGCCTCACCTCGCCCTCCCCCCTTCATAATTTAAGGACAATTATCAACTATGTAAAGAATAAATTAGTGTTCCAGGCCGTGTGTTAAATTCATTCTCAGTGTGTGTGCTTACATATGTGTGGATGTGTCCTTGCGGCTGCTTTAGAGTTCTGTGAGTGAATGTGGAGCCGGTGGTGAAGGGAGCAGGAGCCCATGAAGCTCTTTGAGTGTCAGGCAGCAGGATTAATGCCCCGGGCAACCCCGTAGGCCAGAGGGGGTGGCTGAATCAGGCAGGAGTGCAGGAGGCCTTGAGTTTACATGCAACCGTGCCCTCACTGTACACAAGAGCAGTTGGAGCTCCCTGAGATGCCACCGTAGCCAAACAAAACCAACAGGCTGGTTCTTAGCATTGCCAGTAAGACTGTATAAACACATAAACCTCCCGGTGAAAAAAAAAAAAACACTATGTGAAAATAAAGATAAAATAAATGTCACAAACACATAATCATTTGCCTTGCGGTTTGCTTTGTGATTTGCATACGTGAACGCTTCACAAATTACCATAATGTTTCAAATTACAATTTTTAATTTAGACCCTGGTCTAATTTTGTACACTTTGATGTTCAGATTCACCTGTTTTGATCTTATCTGTCAGAAGAGCATCCAAATTTACAATTCAGTGTGATATAGTTAAACTGTAACTCTCGGCAGAAGCTGGTTTCCAGTGAGGCCTGGATATCTGGCACTTTTCCATGAACAGGATATGGGATGATAGGGATGAAATAGGGCCTAAAATTTCTGAATTTATTTATTTAAAGGTGCAGTGTGTAGTATTTATGAGGATCTATTGACAGAAATGCAATATAATATACATAACTATGTTTTCAGTGGTGTATAAAGACCTTACCAGTGTTTTTCCTGGCTCAAAATGAGGTGGAGGTGGTAAAATCCTGATTGGCCCGGACGACCCGCGGCCTGCGATTATTCCGATTAATTGTCTGATTTAGGGCTTTGTCATACATTTTCTGTGTGCTTTGTTCATTAAATAATTGTGATGAATTTAATCTTTTGTAAGTTATCATTTTGCAGTGTAAGATTACAGCTAACACATTTAAATATTTAAGTATTTATTCAATTCAGTAAATAACTGAAACAATCACAACAAACTGGCCAAAGAAAAGGGTTATAAATGTATCATTCATACATTTCTATCACTATATCTGTATTTGTGGAACTAATGGTCACTCTTTTATTTGTTAAACACAATCCAGAATCCACTAAGTACACACTACTTCATTATGTCAAACTATGATAATATGAAACGCTTCAAAATAGAGCGGCACAAAGCGCTTATGCACATCTCGGGTGCATAATGATGTGCATAAAGCAACATGGAGTCAGAGTGCGCTGCGCAGCGCGCATTGAAAAGTTCACGGCACAAAGAGAAGAAATGTTGAGTGCACACCTAGTGTATATCTGTCCAACAGTTTACTGATCATTTGTTTCTTCATAATTCCAGTTATTGTTCGTGTGATGCCAATTCATAGTCCTTGTCTTGTGTGATCTAACAGACACCCGGTAGTACAACATCGTTCAGAAACAGCAATAAACTCCAGCAAGATAAAGTTATTTTATGCAAATACACAGCCCTTTATCTACAGATCAAGTATTATAATGAGAATATATCATATTGGAGAGTTTTACCGTACTGATGGTCGTAACCATAGACTGTTAAAAAGAGGTCGTAACCGAACGCTACGCGCCATTTGAATGCTGAACGGAGAATGATTGACAGCCGCAGCGGAGGGAAGACGAGTTTCCGTCAACTTTAATTTAACGATGTAAATATTCTTCTGTCCCTCACATTAAGCTATGGGATGGCTTTTGATGACTTTGTAGCAGCAAATCATTATATAGAATGATTACTGAAGGATCATGTGACACTGATATTTCAGATTATTTAATTGTCACGACAGGCCTAATCCGAGCATCTGAGTTTTGTCGACAGCCAGAGGCGGCACGAAATTTGACGGAGGCAGGCGCCTCTTAATTCTCTATGCAGGAAAAACCCTGCTTACATAATGAACCGTTTTTATTACCTTAGAATGAGCCATTTGTATCTACGTACACCACGGGTCCCCTTACAGTGAAGTCGCCATTTTGCGCCGTCATGTTTCTACAGTAGCTCTAAACGCACAAACTGCTCTACAGAGCGCTAGCTACTCTCTGCTGTCTCAGACAATGACGTCTTTGTCCTGTGTCGGCCACTGTAGCTTCTCTATGTGCTTCGAAAGGGAGGGGTGAGCGGTGGGCGGATGCAATTCGCAACCTCACCACTAGATGCCGCTAAAATTTACACAGTGCACCTTTAATGGTCAGCGAAAGGTGGTTAATCTCTAGAGATTCAAATTCAATTTTATATGAACATTTGTATTTCTCTTTGTTTTCTGTGGGATTTGCAAACTTCTAGCAATAAAAAATAAAAAATTAATCAAATTTAAAAAATGCCTAATTTTGAGTAACTTTGTTTGTGGTTAATTCATTCATTCATTTATTTATTTGATGGTTGGTCAGTGAAAGTAGGTGGTAACACTTTACAATAAGGTTTCATTAGTTAACATTAGTTAATGTATTAACTAACATGAACTAACCATGAGCAATACATTTGTTACTATATTTGTTAATCTTTGTTAACATTAGTTAATAAAAATACAGCTGTTCATGGTTTGTTCATGTTAGTTCACAGTGCATTAACTAATGTTAACAAGATTTTAATAAAGTATTAGTAAATATTGAAATTAACATTAACAAAGATAAATAAATGCTTTATAAGTGCAGTTCATTATTAGTTCATGTTTACTAATGTAGTTAACTAATGTTAACTAATGAACCTTATTGTAAAGTGTTACCAAGCAGGTACTTAATCTCAGGAGGTCAAATTCAATTTCATATGGGCAGTTTTTAAAATATTTGATAATTTTTCCTTTATAAAAATGTCTGAATGGTTGAGCTGGAGGAATGTAGTCTCTATAATTTGTATAAAAATTAAGAATTTTAAGAAAATTGATTATTTACTTGCCTTTCCACTATGTAGTGTTTAATGTGGCTCACAGATAAATATGTTTTTGATGATGATTGCATGATTTTAATTGAATTATTGTAGGATTTTAATCGTTCGACACTAGAATTCAAAAACCTCTGAGGTGAGACAGGCAGAAATCACCATTTTAAGGGGGACATTTGATGTGTGTAAAACTAGCTATGTTTGCATTTAAAATGTAACGTATTCATGGAAAGTGCCTTTGTCCTTTAGAACAATATTCGACATTCATATACGTGGACTGTTTCTCAGCATGATAGCATGACTGGGCTTTAAATTGGTATTTAAAAGGCCTCTGAGTTTTCAAGAGAAGGGAATTAAGCAGCTTGACAGAATTGATCATCTTCTCAACACAACCTAATCTGGTTCTCCAAATAAGATATCATCTCCCCTAAGAAATAACTTCTTCTCTGTCACTCCAGATTGTCAATCCATAGTGGCCGAGAGAGCTCAACGCGCTGCAACTGAAGAAAACACATGCAAATAGAAAAAACACCAGCAAATAAAGAAAAACATCTTCATCAGTTTGACAACACATGCGCTGCAAAAGTCCACAACACATGCAAATACAAAAATGCGCTGCAATAGTGGCTGCTCATAATGCACATACAATCAGAATGTTAAGATAAACAAAAAAAAACTTTCAGGTGCACACCACTGAAGAATAAACATTGAACAATCCCAGCCAGCGATCCCAGCCAGGTACTTCACTTGTTGGTGTTCCCTTATAACAGTTTCGTTGTGGTCTGTGCCAGTCCCGGCGCCAGGACAAATGATTTGGGGGGTATTATTTTGCGTTAAAAAATATTAATAATATATATATATATATATACATATATATATAATAAATAATATATTTTTTAATAATTTACTTGATTTTATGTCTCAAATCCCAGTCAATTATTCACTGCAGAAAGTGAAACTAAAAACTCAGACGAGAGCTCTACTTCAACATGTTCTGATAACACTATTTAACCTTAATTTATTTCTTAATATTTCCCTTGTGGCCCGCAGTTAAAGAAAAATGAGAAGAGATGTAGGTGTTAAACAAGTTTTTTTTTTTTTTAAATGAGGAGTTAGCTAATCTTATTACAGCGCCTCGGTTATGCGTGATGCGCTATAAATTATTGCAGGGCAAATTAAAATATTAATTTAATTTTAAAAGTAGCCTCATCATCATCATTATCATCATCATCATTCAGATCATCGCAGAAGGGGCTTGAGATCGCTGGGCCTGGTATGTGCTATTTGCAGCGCGTATTTGTATGTGTTGTGGACTTTTGCAGCGCGTTTCTGTATTTGCATGTGTTGTATTTGCACCGTGTTTCTGTATTTGCATGTGTTGTGAGTATTTGCAGCGTGTTTCTCTATTTGCATGTGTTGTGAGTATTTACAGCGCGTTTCTGTATTTGCATGTGTTGTGGATTTTGCAGCGCGTTTCTGTATATGCATGTGTTGTGAACTTTTGCAGTGCATGTGTTGTCAAACTGATGAAGATGTTTTCTTTATTTGCTGGTGTTTTTTTATTTGCATGTGTTTTCTTCATTTGCAGCGCGTTGAGCTCTCTCGGCCACCGTAGAAAACACTTTTATTTTTCTCAGAAGGGTTGTGTGTGTGCATGTCTGGTTTTCTGTATTGATGTACTCTTTTTGAAGTCTTTCCATATACATTGGTGCACATCAAATACTCTCACTATGTCAATTGACCTCTTGAGGCATGTTTAATTCAACAAAAACAACAAGCAAACCCTTTCCTGAACTACAGTTACTGATTATTGTGAACTTTCAGTGGATATAAGTCTTCCTCCCAACAAGGCCATGATCAACCTGAGCCAGGCAAAAAGATCAAGCAGCTTTGACTTTATTATTTATTGTGTTTCAAGGTTGCACTGAGAGTTTGTAGTCGCTTTGAAGTACAGGTTAGTTAAGAAAAAAGCTTCTTCAGCAATCATACAAACACATAATGAAGATCAATAAATACTGTGCAGATTCATGTTTATTTCATTGGGCAAATCCAAGCCATGCAATGCACAGAGCAGTGATTTCTGCAGTATTCAGAACTTTGAATTTTGTGGCAGAAAGATTCAGACCATGTCCATCTTTTGAAAAGCAGAGAGGTCTGGGTGGAATTGGAGGCCTTCTGATTTCTCTTGGCTAACAGCTCGGTTTTGAATTTGTGAGTTTTGAAGACTCAGTTGAGAAATCAATCCAGAAATCAAAGTGATTCATGTTCCACTTCTGCCGTGCAAGATGTCTTTTGCTTAGAGTGGCGAGGGCCAGGCCAGCCGAACCTATTTTCTGATATGGGAGAGCTCTCTATCCTCGAAAGCAAGTGCAATTGCACGGAATTTTCCAAAACTACTCCCAATCTTTCAAGGCCATCTTCAGTGGAATAAGTCGCAGTCTTATTTTTGTTGGTGGGCCTGAGGAAGACAACAGATCAGCTGTGTGAAAGTCATGTTTTAGTATGATGCTTCAATAGTTTTTAGGGCCCGAGCACTGATGGTGTAAGGACTCTATTGGCATTGCTCTGTTTCTTATTATTCTTCTCCGAATAGGATCGCATTTTTGAGGGCCTAAACATGCTCGAAAACTCACGAAACTTTGCACACGCGTCAGAACTGGCGAAAATTTACATCTGATATGGGTTTCAGAATTGGGTTGGGCAAAATGGCTCAATAGCGCCACCTATAAAACTTCAACAGAATGCACCTCCCGCGCCGTTTCACATACATGTACGATATTCGGTACATACGTGTAATGTGCCAATACCTACAAAAAAAGTCTCTTGGAGCAAAGTCCTAAACGCAACAGGAAGTCAGCCATTTTGAATTTCCTCTTCGATTTTTGTGCAGTTTTTGCCATTTTCAGACGTCGTACTTTAACGAATTCCTCCTAGAGTTTTTATCGGATCATCTTCAAATTTGGTGAGTGTAATCATAAGGCCTTTGCGACGCTAAGTGACATGTTTAACACTTTTATGGACTTCTAATAATATATTAAGCATGTCAATAAGTTTTAAACAGGCTAGCAACATGCTATAAACATAATAAAACATGTTAGCAACACTTAGCTAAGTGCTAAAGTATGCTATTATTGCAATGAAAAAGGAAGTTGCTGTAACTCAGACATGCAATGCCCAATCTGCCCCAAACTTTACGTTTGATAAGAGTCCTGAACACATCTACATGGCAATATTCAGTTACAATTATAGCGCCACCTGTTGGCAGCAGGAAGTGACATGTTTAACACTTTGATGCACTCCTAGCAGCATACTAAAATATTACAGCGAGTGCTCAATATGCTAGAAACATGTTACAACATTAATGCCATGAAACAGGAAGTTGTTGTAACTCAAACATGCAATGTCCAATCTGCCCCAAACTTCACGTGTTTGATAAGAGTCCTGGCATGAAGACATCTACACGTCACAATTTAGATGCGGTCGTAGCGCCTCCAGCTGGCGGCGGAAAGCATGGCCAGTACAGATGACTTTGACGTAGTCCTCTTATATTTTCCTACTTAAACGCACGTTGCCCAACGTACTCTTTTTTCCTAAAGCCACCGGGTGGCGGTGCAGGTGCGAGGGCCCTTCCATCGCTGCTTGCAGCTTTAATTATTATTATTATTATTATTCTCCCAAATTAATCGCTTTTTTGAGGGCCTAAACATGCTCGAAAACTCACGAAACTTTGCACAAGTGTCAGAGGTGGCAAAAATTTACGTCTGTTATGGATTTCAGAATTTGGCGTGGCAAAATGGCTCGATAGCGCCACCTACAAAATTTCAACGAAGTGCCCCGCCCTACGTTTCACATACAGGTATGAAATTCGGTACACACATGTAACAGCCCAATACTTACAAAAAAGTCTCCTAGTACGAAATCTGAAAACCAACAGGAAGTCAGATATTTTGAATTTTCTTTTCAAAATTGTTGCAAATTTTGCCATTTCCAGACGTTGTACTTTAATCAACTCCGCCTAGAGATTTAATCAGATCATCATCATATTTGGTCAGTCTAATTTAAAGGCCTTTGCGAAGTTACATTGCCAAGATCTTGAGTTTTCCCTGAAGGGCGTGTCCGTGGCGGCCTGACAAAGTTCGATGTTTCACCATGAAACAGGAAGTTGTTGTAACTCGGGCATACAATGGCTGATCTGCCCCAAACTTCACATGTTTTATTAGAGTCCTGGCTTGAAGACACGTACATGTCAATATTCAGTTACAGTCATAGCGCCACCAACGGGCAACAGGAAATGACTTGTTTTACACTGTGATTAATTCCTCATTGAGATTTAACCAGAACAACATCATATTTGGTCAGTCTAATCTTAAGGCCTTGGCGATGTTAAATTGTAAAGATCTTGAGTTTTCCCTGAAGGGTGTGTCCGTGGCGGCCTGGCAAAGTTTGATGTTTCACCATGAAACAGGAAGCTGTTGTAAGTCAGGCATACAATGTCTGATCTGCCCCAAACTTAACACGTTTTATTAGAGTCCTGGCCTGAAGACATTAGATTAGATTAATTTATTTGTAAGGGGACAATGCAATTTCATAAAAACACATGAACAGACATGAGTAAAAAAGCCAGAATTAGCCAAGAGGCTATTTTTCATCTGTAGTCCCCTGGCCAAGATGTTAAAAGAGGCCGCCACGGACATCTACATGCCAAAATTAGTTAGTCATAGCGCCACCTGCTGGCAACAGGAAATTGCATGCTTTACACTGTAATTCACTCCCAGAAACACATTTAAATATGCCATCAAGTCCCAAACATGCTAGAAACACATTAAATCAAGCAAAACTTGGCGAAACAGGAAGTTGTTGTAACTCAGGCATACAATGTCCAATCTGCACCAAACTTCACATGTTTGATAATAGTCCTGGCCTGAAGACATCTACATGCCAATATTCAGTTATAGTCTAAGCGCCACCTTCTGGCAGCAGGAAGTGTGGCACATTGAAGTGACTTAGGTGGCGGTGCAGGTGCGAGGGCCCTTTCATTGCTGCTTGCAGCTTTAATTTTTTATTATTATTGGTTTGGTTTGTTTGGTTTTCCAGTACAGGATTATATATATATATATTTAAAATGGATGTTGTCCCTGTCGTGGCAAAGCTAAATTTTCAGCATCATTACTCCAGTCTTCAGTGTCACAAGAAACATTTTTTATTATTATCAATGTTGTTGTTGTTTTTTAAACCATTATACACTACAATTCCCGGTTTGAGGTAAGATTTTTTTTAAAGAAAGAAATTAATACTTTTATTAAACAAAGATGCACTAAATTGATCAAAAGAGAAATTGATATTGATGATTTCTGAAGGATCATGTGACACTGAAGACTGGAGTAATGATACTGAAAATTCAGCTTTGCCATCAATAAATTACATTTGACAGGGTTTCCATGGGTCTTAAAAAAGTCTTAATTTGACCTTCCACAATTTAAAGCCTTAAAAAAAATTTTAATTGGAGGAGAAAGTCTTAAGTTCAATATCATGGCATTAAATTGGGGCCCTATGATTTCGGCGATGCAGAAAACGTGGACTTAATTGCACAATCCATTCATAAAAATGGAATTTACTGTATATTACAGAATGTCACAGAATTTGTCAAATTTTGTCAGTACACTTAAAGGGTTAGTTCACCCAAAAATGAAAATTCTGTCATCATTTACTCACCCTAATGTCGTTCCAAACCCGTAAGACTTTCGTTCATCATATAAAGTGATCGAGTCTCTTCAAAAAATTTTTTGAATAAACCGCTTGAATGGATTAGTTTTAGGATCTCTTTATGAACTTTTTGAAGCGGCAAAGTGGTAGTTGCTTAGACTATCAATGGGGGGAAGGAAATCTTTCTGATTTTATTAAAAATATCTTTCATGTTTTCTGAAGATGACTGAAAGTCAGTAAAATTTAATTTAACCAATAAAGCAGAGTCCAGAAAATTTAAATAAAAAATAAATAAAACCTAAAAATGAAAATTAGCCCATGATTTCCTCACCTCAAGTCATCCTAGGTGTATATGACGCTGGAACACGAGTCTCTCGTAAACGCATGTACGACAGTTACCGGAAGTTAGAGATTACAGTTTGTAAAGTTTTAAATATGGATATTTTTCTTACACAAACGCATCGCTTCGCTTCAGAAGGCCTTTATTAACCCCCCGGAGCCGTGTGGATATCTTTTATGATGGATAGATGCACTTTTATGGACTTCAAAACAGAAACTGCCATTCACTGCCATTATAAAGCTTGGAAGAGCCAGGACATTTTTTAATATAACTCCGATTGTATTCGTCTGAAAGAAGAATGTCTTATACACCTGACTTGAGGGTGAGTAAATCATGGGCTAATTTTCATTTTTGGGTGAACTATCCCTTTAAATTTACCTTCTTAAAACCTGCAGAAACCCTGATTTGAAAATATATAAAAATAAATAGTTTTTGTTTGTATTATTATATTTTGATATCTCAAATAAAGTCAGCCTTTGTGAGTATAAGAGACTTCTTTCAGAAACATTACAAACTAAACTTTTGACCGGTTTATAAAATCAGAATAATCCTCAATCATGATGAGCCATTTTTACAACTCACGTTTTTTGTGGACCGTGAAGAAAATCGTTTGTAATAATTCCTTTGCACGCTAGATTAATCAGCCACCTGTTTCTGTAGCTCAGGTAGCTGCTCGCTTTTTTTCATCTAACATTGATGTAAGGCATGGGAATGTTCGAAGAATAACAATAAAGCAATCTTGTTTTCTTCGGCTTTTGACCAATTTCACCATACCATTGGAAGCTTATGACACGCAATTTCTAAACACCGCTGAAGCACTGTGGTAAAGTAGTCCTTTGACAACAAGACAACAGAGCTGATTGCCTCTTGCACAAAAGGCTCTTCTATTTTTCCTCTCTCTCTCTCTGTCTTTCTCTCTGGAGGTGGTAAGGATGCTAGAGGGCCGTTTTCTTAATGAGCTGTAGCATCAGCAGCACTCAGGCATAAATTGCTGACACTGTTTACTGCAGGCGTTTTGATCCTCTCAGCTGACCCTTTAGCTTCCATAGCCACAGTTAAATAAAGCTGCTTCTGCTCTTCCACAGGTAAGATATTCAGACAGATCCTAAATCTACCTAATAAAATCTTAATTATTTCACGGATCCGATTCGTTCAGGACGAACATTAAAGGCAAGTGGCAATCAAGATTGACCCTATTTACTTTCATAGTCCGCAATTCATCAATAATCGTTACTCTGTCTCTCTCTCTCTATATATATTTATTTATATACATTATCATCCAAAAATTTGGGGTTGGTAGAAAGTTTTAAATGTTTTTGAACAAGATTTCTTATTCTCACAAAGACTATTTATTTGATGAAAAATACAGTAAACACAATAATAGTGTAAATATTATTACAACTGTTTTCTATTTTAGTATAATAATCACTCCACTCTTCCATCACATGATCCTTTAAAAATCATTCTAATATGCTGATTTGCTGCTCAAGAAAGATTTCTTATTATTATCAGTGTTGAATACATTTGTGCTGCTTAATATTTGTGCAATTTTTTTTGTAACAATGCAAGTCTTTACTGTCACTTTTGATCAGTTCAGTCCATCATTGCTTAATAAAAGTAATTATTTCTTTTAAAAAAGTAACCCTTTTAAAAAAGGGTTGGGGAGTAACGAAATACATGTAACTTAGGTTTGTATTTAAAATACAAAATTTGAGTAACTGTATTTCATTACAGTTACATTTGAAATGGGTGGTATTCAAAATACAGTTACATCCGAAATGTATTTTAGATTACCAAAGTGATTACTTAAATTTAAATGTTATTTATTTCATTTAAACATTAATGTAAACTGTACCGGGCAATTAATGTAAACAGCGATTGGTGATTCTAAGACTCTGACCATCTGCAAAAGCATCCTAAGATACATTTCTGCTCATAACTTTCATACCCCTTGCAGAATATGCTTTTTTTTATTTAATTTTAACAAAATAAGAAGGATCATAAAAACTACATGTTTCCCAGAAGACAAAATAAGTACAATTTACCCTGTTCATCCAATTCAAAAAGTTTTTTGTTGCCTTGTTGAGCATCAGTATATTTTTTCTTTTTTCTAAGATTGTCTGCATTTTTTTTCCTTCGAAACATATGGTGGAAAACTTATGTTGTTTAAATTAATATGCAGAGGAAAACCAAGTCCTATGTTTGGTCTCTTTGTGTTACATACCTTATTAGTATTCCAAAGTATTCTAAAGTATTTAGATTAAGTTACAAAATTTGTGTAAACTAACGAAATACATTACAAATTACTTTTTAAAGCATGTATTTTGTAATCTGTAGTGAAATACATTTTAAAAGTAACCTTCCCAACCCTGCTCACCCAAACTTTTGAATGCTAGTAAAATTCTGTAATACAACAATATATTTTACAATATATCTTATGCATTTTATACAGTATATTAATGTATTATTCAATGTATAATAATAATAATAATAAATAATAGTTAATAAATAATAAATACCCCTGCTCTTTTTGTGCACAATTTATCAGTGCTAGTTATTCTAAATACTTTATTATATTATTATATTTAATAATCTTTTTTTATATAAGTTCTATTCTATTTTGCAAAGCGGTTTAGTAGATCATGTGCCGTAGAGTTCTTCTTTAGTAGAAGAGCCGTATAGGGACAACAAGCTATTTCACTTTTTCAGGGCAGACAATTCACACTTCTTGAAATGATACCCTGGGAAATCAATTTCATGCAAAACTCCTAAGCTCTCACCTAGGTATATATGTCCCAGTATTAACCCAAGCTTGAGTTCCTGCCAAATAAACCGAGAGTTTTTTCACGTAACTTTTGCGGTAGATTTCAAAAGGGCAGTAATATAATAAACTCAATCAATCTTATATGTTGATCTTGTAAATAACTTCCCTGTCATCTTGCTCTCACTCACATTCTCGCTTGGTTTCTTTTCTCTGAGAGCGTTCAATGCCCTGCCTGCATGCTGTTTTTTTCTCCCTTTGTTACGCTCAGAATTGACGTCTTCTGGGAGTGATATTTAAATCTGTGTCCAGGAAATGGAACTGCAGGAATCCAATAACAAAATTCATTTGTCTAGATTTGACTTGGGGTGCTTTGCCCACTGCGAGGGGATGCGCCAAACCTCTGAATGTAATGATTGGATTTATTTATCTATTTGTGGCTCTCATTAGAGGTGTCCATGGTTCCCAGAGCCCCTGCTGTGGATATTGGTCTGCTTTCATGAAGCACAGCTACTGGGTCTCTTAAACAAAAAGATGCTGTGACACCATGGTTAGAGATGGTGAGGTGTATTTATCGTTTTGCATCTGTTAAGGCCTTTCACACCGGGAACGATAACTATAACTATATTAGTGTCTACATTGACGCACAATATCGTTCCGTTTATTGTATGTTGTCTGCCGCTTTAAAGGGGTTATGACATGGATTTTTTTGTTATTTTAATATGTTCCTTGAGGTTCACTTATAATGTCGATTGTAAAGTTGTAAAGTGTTTTTGCTCAAAAAAAACGTGGAAAAACAATAATTTTCTTCCATTCTTATCCTGTGTCTGAAATGATCCGTTTTTAAGGGCTGGCTTCTTTAAGGCTTGTCAGTAAACCGCAACTGTTATGATTGGCTAACGTCATTGCATAGGAAACAGTATCAGTGCCCACTCACTATTGCACATGCGTAAAACATTATCTTATAAGCATTATGAAATAGTTTAAGGCCCGTTCACACCAAGGACGGTAACTATAAAGATAACGATAAAGATATAGTTCTAAAAATCTTTCTCAATATTAAAGCAGGGCTCGACATTAACGCTTGTCCGGGACAAGTGGATTTTTTGAAGGGGCAAGTGAAAGAGAATTTTACTTACCGGACTGGACAAGTAGCCTGATTAAAATGTCAATAACAAAAGATTAAAAACTAGGGAATCACCAAAATGCAAGAATGATTCTGCATTCATTTAGTGTAAGTGGCGATCGATAGTGGATAATAATATATAATGTAGTATAATGTACTGACGGTAACAAGGTTGAGCTGTTGACCCTCGCGCAGGCTCTCGAGGAGAAATCGAAAACAAATGAGCGCCTCTCACACAAAAAAACTCAGTAACATAATGCGGTAAAAATTCGAAATGTGGAGTTTTTATATTTATAACATATGATACAGTTAAACAACATCACATGACCAAGAGTGCTGTTTTCCTGAATACCATCACGATTGAAAATGTGACACTGATTTCATATGACCGTTCCATAAACAATTAATTAACATCAAGTCACTTACATTTTAGATGCAATATTGACTGTTTTTGTTCTATTTCAGCAGCGAAAATAGTTCCAAACAAAGATCACAGTAGAACCATAACGCATCCCACAGCAACAGTGTGTTACTGAATGATTCAGCGTTTTGAATGAATCGGTTGAATCAAAGATTCAATGACCCATTCGTAAACGACTGCTGCTGCGTCCCAATTCGCAGACTTATACTATGACCTAAAAGTATGTACTCTTTTTGTGAAGAAAAAGTACATACTTTTGAGTGTGTAGCAGAAGAGTATGCAAGCTTTGGGACATACTACTTCGTCATCTATAATGGACTCTGTCGCTTAGTTACGTGCATCCTGTCACCGTTTAAACTGCCCTGTCAATCATCGTCACAGTTAAAATCCTCCACATTCAGTTTAATTTCCTACCGTATCGGAGAGAAATGTAGTAGCACGTTGATCTGCCATTTGTGGGTCTTTAATGCAGAGACTCTCCTCATGTGTTTGCAGTTTAAATATAATGATGCATTTAAAAGTTAATGGCCAAACGTATCATTACAAAAGTTCACAATGCTGCTGCAGGTGAAATATAATGTGGATAACATTGAATAAATATGTTTTTGTCAGATACGGATAATTGATCACTCAAACCCCTTTATCTAAACCTCTCTACTTAACCGTCGGACTCGCACATCCGTCAGGTTTGTAGTTTTTTAACTTTTTATCCACGTTTGTAGTTCTAATCGAATCCTCGTCCAACTCGCAATGGGTTGTGGGCAATATCAGCCGTTAGATTGTGTGTCGATCTGCACTTCGAATTCTGACCGTAAATAGTAGACCATCCGGGTATCTTTGGAATACTCTTTTCAACATACTATGATTTGGACATACTAATTCTATTTTCGAATACTATTTAGTACGGATAGTATGCAAATTGGGTCGCAGCATGCCTCATTCTTGAATGAATCAGCCGTTTCAACGAATCGACTCAATGACTCACTCATTAAGACAGTCACCTACCGCCACCTACTGGTGGTTTAGTTTCATGTTTAAACATTCTTTCCAACTTTTCTTATTTGTATATTCCAAAATATTTAAAACAATCTCATAACATTTAATGCAGTTGTAATTTTTCAGTGTAAATTATTTAATTTGATTGGTAACAGCCCTATAGTGTCTTATTCTAGTTTAATTTATTGATCAAATTTAAGAATATAAAATGAAAGCTGAAGCATAGCTTATATTTAATAAGATTAGGGAAAACATGCCCTTTATAAAAGGTAAAAATATCACAGATATGCAGATTTAAATATGTCAAAGCTGATTAAACACTGGTGAGAATATTGCTTCAGAATAAATTATATTTACAACACACACAAAAAAAAATTCCGGACAAGCAAATTTTTTACTCGGACAAGTGAATGACAGATTTACTTGTCCGAAGGACAAGCACATGAACAGGTTTAATGTCGAGCCCTGTTAAAGTATAGCAGAGTTCACACCACAGCTATACGATAACGATATAGAGAAATGATATCGTTGGAATCATTTTCAGAATGATTTTATCCAGCTGATGAACCATAAAAACATTGACAGCCAATCAGAATCCATCCTGCTGTAACAAGCTCAAGCATTTAAAGTGGCAGACAAGCACGCGCTTAGAATAAACGGAACGATATCGTCCGCTGGTGTGGACGCTAATATGGTTATCTTTATAGTATCTTTATAGTTAATGTGCTTGGTGTGAATGGGCATACTCATGATTTGTGATGCAGCTGCTGTCAGATCCAATACATTTGGCTTCTTCATCTGTCAACAGAAGTTTCTTTGCGAACTCCCCATTACAAAGTGTCTCGTTTACAAAACAATGGCTTCTATTTGCTATTGACACTACGCAAAGCAACACTCGCATCTGGTGTAGGCAAATGTCAGCCATTAAGCGTCTGAATGGCAGTGGGTGGGGCCTACGGTGTGATTATGTAAAACTGTTCGTCAGTGTCTTGCGCTGTAGGCAGTCATATGCAAATAGATTTGCCTGTGTGGCGTCACAAATCCCACAGTATCCAAACAAGCCATTTTGTTTATAATGAGGTCATTAGGTCATTGTCTTTACACTGTATGTGGGAAAGTCTGGGCAACATCTTTGTAAAATGTTCACATATTCAGCAAGATCAGAGGTCAGAAGCAGTTCTAAACGCTGCCACTTTTGGAAATTATTGCAGATGCATAATATTTACATTCCCACTCATCTCTAATGTAAACTTTTAATGAAGTTTGCATGTTTTCATAAAACTTTGAATATTTTTATTACTTCATTGCTGGAGGACTGTCTGTGACATTTCATCATTGTGCACTGTCAGTTTCATAAGTGTTTGAAATGTCAAGGGAAGTCTAAAAAAACTCAGAAACATTGAATATTGTGGGTATCATGGGCTTTACTCCCACCATCGTTCTTTGAATTAATAGTTGAAATGAAATCATTATTGTCTCTTTATCATTTGTCATCATTTAACGGTATGATTTTCCTAGTGTGGAACATAAATGGAGACTTTTAGCTGAATGTTTACACTGCTCTTTTCAATACAATGAAAGTGAATTGGGTGCACAACCTCTATCAAAACATGTCAAAAGAGCACAGTCAAAATGAGCTCTCATGTCTCCTTCATACTTACTCAAACTTGATCTGTCGTCATCCACCATATTTGAATAAACACAAATGAGATTTGACAGTTGAGGTTTAAGGAAATAAGTTGTGATGATGATCATATGGGTCAAGAACACCATGAAGGTGAGTATAAAGCCGCTTTCCACCGTCGGTGGAATTCTGGTAGAATGCATGTAGTGACGTCGCAATTCAGAATTGGTCACTTGTCTGTTACCTAGCTACTAGTTTCTCTGTAGCTGGCTAAGCACACTATTTGAGTGACGTAAACAAATATAAAATTAATAAAATTAAAAGAAATGTCTGATCACAGTGGAAAATTAAACCAATGGAACGGCTTAAGTCTTTCAAAAGTTCTCAACTAGAATACAACAAGCATACTGGTTTCACTTAGAAACTATAGTGAGTATTGTCAACACGTTCTCACACCCAACTCGTCACATATTGATGCTTGGTCAGGACCTTTCAGCGTCACTTTTTAACGCACAGTGTAGCTACCTCTTTAGTGTAATTTTTCGACGCGCAGGGTACTCCATTGATTTCAATGAGAAACCTTTGGCGCCATACACAAACGCGTTGGGCATGGGAATATCGTCATAATGAAATTATGTATTGGGTTATGATTTTGCCATTATGACATGTTGGAGTGTGATTCTCAATTTAATCAGTCAGCATATTTTTATTTACATTTATTTAATTTTTTTATTAACGCTATTTAGACACGTTTGAACACGTAACCCAACCCCATTCCTAAACCTACCCATTTGTGTATTATATGATATACACTCACCTAAAGGATTATTAGGAACACCATACTAATACTGTGTTTGACCCCCTTTCGCCTTCAGAACTGCCTTAATTCTACGTGGCATTGATTCAACAAGGTGCTGAAAGCATTCTTTAGAAATGTTGGCCCATATTGATAGGATAGCATCTTGCAGTTGATGGAGATTTGTGGGATGCACATCCAGGCCACGAAGCTCCCGTTCCACCACATCCCAAAGATGCTCTATTGGGTTGAGATCTGGTGACTGTGGGGGCCATTTTAGTACAGTGAACTCATTGTCATGTTCAAGAAACCAATTTGAAATGATTCGAGCTTTGTGACATGGTGCATTATCCTGCTGGAAGTAGCCATCAGAGGATGGGTACATGGTGGTCATAAAGGGATGGACATGGTCAGAAACAATGCTCAGGTAGGCCGTGGCATTTAAACGATGCCCAATTGGCACTAAGGGGCCTAAAGTGTGCCAAGAAAACATCCCCCACACCACTACACCACCACCACCAGCCTGCACAGTGGTAACAAGGCATGATGGATCCATGTTCTCATTCTGTTTACGCCAAATTCTGACTCTACCATCTGAATGTCTCAACAGAAATCGAGACTCATCAGACCAGGCAACATTTTTCCAGTCTTCAACTGTCCAATTTTGGTGAGCTCGTGCAAATTGTAGCCTCTTTTTCCTATTTGTAGTGGAGATGAGTGGTACCCGGTGGGGTCTTCTGCTGTTGTAGCCCATCCGCCTCAAGGTTGTGCGTGTTGTGGCTTCACAAATGCTTTGCTGCATACCTCGGTTGTAACGAGTGGTTATTTCAGTCAAAGTTGCTCTTCTATCAGCTTGAATCAGTCGGCCCATTCTCCTCTGACCTCTAGCATCAACAAGGCATTTTCGCCCACAGGATTGCCGCATACTGGATGTTTTTCCCTTTTCACACCATTCTTTGTAAACTCTAGAAATGGTTGTGCGTGAAAATCCCAGTAACTGAGCAGATTGTGAAATACTCAGACCGGCCCGTCTGGCACCAACAACCATGCCACGCTCAAAATTGCTTAAATCACCTTTCTTTCCCATTCTGACATTCAGTTTGGAGTTCAGGAGATTGTCTTGACCAGGACCACACCCCTAAATGCATTGAAGCAACTGCCATGTGATTGGTTGATTAGATAATTGCATTAATGAGAAATTGAACAGGTGTTCCTAATAATCCTTTAGGTGAGTGTATAACACAGGATATAACAGGCAATTACGACTGCAGGCACAATTTATTCAAAAAGTACAAATATTCCAAGTGTTCCGAGGCCAAACGATTGATTTGTGTGAAGAAAATCCCCAAAAGCGATCAGCGTCTCCATCCGCCGTAGATCATGCACACATTCAAAAATTGTCACCTGAAGAAACTTTACGTCAGCTTTGATAGTGAAATTGCATTGGCTCTCGTATGTCTCATGAACAATTGTGTCATTACGTCAGCTTTGATTGTAAAATGGCATCGGCTCTCGTGTGTCTCATGACTGATCGCGTCATGCTAAAGAGTCGGGTGTATCTTTTGAATGAGACATGACTGAGTGCGTGCGTGCGTTCACGGAGCGGCGGGATCATCATTTCAGTGATTAAAACATTAAGATCAACTCTGTTCTTTACATAAAGATATCGTATGGCTTCAGAAGACATGGAATGCAACATGAGCTAATACTTTTATACTGTTTTTGGTCAGTTTTTGCAATAAATACCTGTGACTGTACTTTTATTAGCCTGTTAACGTTACGTGTTTTATATTGTTGAGAGTGGGTAGGTTTAGAGTAGGAGTGGGGTTAGTTGCTCCAAAATATAAAGGTAGCCTATAAATATTTATAAAATCATGTCTACTTTTACAAATGCAAAGAATTAAATGCATCTTGATCTGACGCATTGGGCAAACAACTGAAATCAATGGAGTACACTGCATGTCGAAAAATGACGCTAAAGGGGTACCCTGTGCGTTAAAAAGTGACGCTGAGGGGTCCTGACCAAGCGTCAATATGTGACGAGTTGGGAGTGAGAACGTGTTGGTATTGTATGTGGTATTGTATGTTATTCACTAAAATGACAATTAAGTAAAAAATACCTTTGCCATGTAATACTATGCTATACACCATGATTTTAAAGTTCTCTTCTATTATTGTGTGACAGTATTGCCCTGTTTACACCTGGTATTAAGATGTTTTGGTCGATCGGATCACAAGTGGACGACACTAAATACAGGTGTAAACAGGGTCTAAAACATTTTGAGCTTGACCACTTCCAGAGGTAGTCGGAAACGCATTGGAAAAATCGCGACCAGATTGCTTTTGTAGTGTAGACGCTCATGTGGTCGAATGCGTTCGAACAGCCACAAAAGACATCTACTCTCCGCCTACTAACTTAATGTGTAGACGTTATGGGAAGCGCGCTAGCAAGATGAGATTTAAACTTTTTCGGCTGAAGACCCAAGTTTGGTTTGAAGACGAAAAACGTACCAAGCACAATGTTCTCTCACCATTCCTGATTTCTCTTGATCAGAGCAGAAACGAAAGCCGTATGCTCTCCGTATGTTTTTTGTCTTCTCTGTGCGCGTTCATATGTAAATTGTGTGAGCTTAAACATACATTTACCCGCCTATCCCCTCGAAGAAATCAGGACAGAAATGGTTGAAAGTGGACAAAAGAGATGGATTAAAACACCAGGTGTAAACGGGTATGTGTCTTCCTCGTCTACTTGTGATCCGATCGACCAAAACGCATCTTAATACCAGGTGTAAACAGGGCCTGAGTGTCTCACCTGTGTCTATTTTTATTGCTCTCAAGAAATTTGAGGTAAAGCCTCAGAAACAAAGGTGCTATTTAAATGACAAAACTGAGAACTCCATTATAAAGTAGCAAAAATCCTGGGGGCTATGCTATAAACACCCTTCATCATCTGTTTATACCAACAAAAGAAGTAAGATTTAACACTAAGCTTTAATGTTTTTTATACTTTAACAGAACTAAGGTCATGTGTGAGAATTGGTGTTAACTTTAAACAGCAAAATTAGACAGCAGCATACAGAGAGAACAATAAGCTTGGCATCTCGGCTGTGTTACAGCGCCATCCCGCAGAAATCCTGCCACATCAGTGGAAGGCCGAGCGCTATTTATGAAAGATGCACCTCGCAGAGCTGCGCTTTATTGAATTTAAGACAAAAATCAACCAAAGTGGTCTCGGGAGACGCACGAGGCTCCTCCGTTTCTCTGATGTGTCAACTGTTTTCACATTAAAAGACCAAAAAAGGTGAGGGAAAGCGACTTGAAAGGGTGAGATGTTTTTTTCTCAGAGAATCTACTGTGAATATATTCTCAGAGAAATACATATGCGCTTTCTATTGACGCTGTTATCTGCTTTTCCGAACGGCAAAAAATAACTCAGTCTGTCTCTCTCTGCAATTTAATGAGAAAGGTAACAAGTACTTTTCACCTCCCGTATTGAAGACTTCTTACCTTCAGGGCACTTTTTCATTTGCAGCTCATTCTATTAGACTTCAAGGTGAACAGCCGTCTACGAGCGGCCGTTCCAGAGCACCACTGAGCCTGTCATCCGGCACTGGCGGAGTTTGACGTCAGGAAAGTTATTTTGCCTGCTAAGCTGAGTTTCTAGGAGTGAGAGCGGAGTTTGAGGAGCTTCGGCTGTGAGCTGCGAGCTGATTTATGGTGCAGATGCTGCAGTCTTGTGGATCTCAGCACTGTCATGTTCAGCTTTACTAACTGTGAGGCACCTACTCGTACTTCTGTGTGTCAGTGCACTTTATTAAGGATTCCAGTGACATAAAGTTGAAATTTGTAGATTTATTCTTCAAAGTGAGTTTTGGGGGTTGGAGTAGATTTACTAGAGCCATAATAATGATCCTCAAGTAAAAGGTTGTTTTTTGTAAATCCTCTGGCAGGGGCAGTGAGCTCTGACAAATTGTATTTGATGATTTATAATTGTGACCTACCTCGTTCATTCTTTCTCTCTTTCCTCTCTGTTTTAGGAAGCTGTGTTGTGTTTATCCAGCAGCCCCATGACCTGGTGGTTGTAGCCGGGCAACCCGTGACCCTGCCATGCTCCATCACTGGATATCATGGCATGGTGCTGTGGGTCAAAGACGGTCTCGCTCTAGGGGTCAACCGAGACCTGTCAGGTAAGAGATTTTGCTTTCGTAGCCTAACCTGTGGTGAAATAACTAGGTCTCTTATGGCTTATTGCATAATTTATCAGTTGCTTGGCGTACACGGTCATCCACATGTGTGCAATTGGTTGATTATATAATTGCAGTTCATTTATAATTTAATATAATTACATAATTGCAGTTTAAGATTACAAAAGTAGCCTACAATCAATGGCTATAAAGTCTAGACATGAAATCCCATGAAATCAAAATTGAAGTACTGTTATCTATAAGCTAGTATGCTCTAAAACAATGACAAAATTCACATTTAGAAGATATAAGCATTCAAAACTTACAGTCTCTCACTTCTGCCAATATGGATCAATGATTTTGATGATATCACTCTGCACTTCTCATCAGATTTTCTGTCCAATCAAATGCTCTATAGAATCTAAAGCTTCCCGCCCCTACATTATAAATATACACTGAAGCTGCGGCTGAAATCGGTCACTTGTTCACACATTTACTATTTTGTACATGGTGAATGGCACATAGTGCACTGTATAGGGGATAGGGAACTATTCAGACAGTGTATATGCTTTCCATTGGGGCGAATGAAGTCTGGTTTCACGTTAGTGTCATGCGAACCACCTTAGCGCACACACAGTGTGCTCCGGTCCAGAGACACGACAGCACAGAGTAGATCATATGCGCGAGTCGGCGCAGACCAGAAAACGTATCGGACCCATTTGACTTCTGCACAGAATGCTATATTTAAAGCAATATGGAGGAGAGTAGGAGGAGAAACAGTTAGAGATTAGAAAGAAACTGCGGCTGTACCGAGCTCAACGGCTCTGGCCGAGCTGTGATATAAACCAAACGCTATTGGCTATTTAAAAAAAGGGGAGGAGCTGTTCAATATGTCCCGCCCTGTCTTCCTGTTTCAGTGGAAAACAATCTTTTCTAATCTCATTGTAGGGGAAAAACTTGTAAAAATAAATAAATAAATAAATAAATAACTACTGTTCAAAAGCTTGGGGTCTGTACAATTAAGAAAGTCCCTTTTAATGCTCATCTGCATTTATTTGATCAAAGGCAATATAATATTGTGAGATTATTTTACAATTTAAAATAGCTGTTTTCTATTTTAATATATGTTCAAATGTAATTTATTCCTGTGATGGAATATATTATAATTTTTTTCCAGATTCTGTGATGAATAGAAAGTTCAAAAGAGCAGCATTTATTTGAAATAAAAATCTTTTGCAACATATATATGTATACTGTCACTTTTGATCAGTTTAATTTTTCTAGTCAAATATTGACTAAATAGACTGACAAAAACATATTTTTTTATTAATATATATATATATATATATATATATATTTTTTTTTTTTTTTTTTTAATTGACATTAATATTTGAAACGTTTCTTTTGCTTTGCTCTGCTTTGCAGTGTAAGTTACAGTCAGACTGAAACCTGTCAAGACATTTGCTGCACAAAACAGCCACGTGCCTCTGCTGGATCTGTCTGTATCATTAAAGAGAAACTGAATACCTCAGATATTTCTTTGTTCAGTTTTTTCTTAAGGCACTATAATACAAGGACAACTATCCATTTTGTCAGGTTGCGAATGCTTCCCCTGATATTACCGAGCATCTTTGCAATTTTTTTCCCCACTAACTTTTCCTGATTGTTGTGAAGGTTTTCCAGTTTGTTTCAGAAAGTGCCTGTCAAAAGTACTGTCAGACTGAGCAAAGCAAAGCAACAATTGAGAATTAATTGCATTTCTATCATTAATTAAGGCAAACACTTCATCATCCGCAGAACCCCAGAGAGACGTGCTGCAAGTGCAGCTGTTTTACATTCACACGATGAGCTTTACAAATTAATTTGTTCGAACAGATTGAAATGTTCTCAAAACTTCTCGCTTATGCAAGGACAACCTTTAGGTTTAGGTTTGCAAAATCAGATTGGCTTGTTTTGTAAATCACAAACGAATCAGATATGATTACCGGACTCGCTTTCTTCAGTGCGCCACATTTACTGACTGTTTTATTTGCAATGGACCGTCAGACTAAAGACAAAATGCCAAACAAACTTTGGTCTAATTCAAATTCATTGCACATTCGTCCCTAAAGCTTTAATAATATAGCTTTCTAAATTTGCTCCAGCTCACTTGAAGTTGAACTTATTAGCTCTTTGAAATATTTATTGTGTAACGAAGCATAATTCAACGATTTATTCTCATATCTAACTCAAAGTACAGCGATCAGATCCCGTTTAGCTAACGTTACACATAATTGCTGGATCAAGGGGTCATTATCGCTAACAATAGTTGCTGATTGCGTTCATGTACGCACTTCAAGAAACAAGCAATTCATATTTGAAAATTAAGCCTCTAGCTTCGGTCTCATTTAGTCCTGATGTGTGATTTGAAACTATACCAAGAAAGGATTTCCATTTCGGACATGGGTTTCTCCAGAAGTTAGTCATTTTTAGCCATGGTCCCAGGCAGCATTTAGTCATGGACGGAGCTCTTTAATTGAGCCTCTCAGGGCTTTTCTTTCCTTTCCACTGCGTCTGTCTTTCTCCGAGCTTTTATTAGTGTCCAGGGACTGTTGGATATCATTGTACCATAGTAAAATCGAGTACAGAGCTGTGATACTTAAGTCTCGCTTCAAAGCAGATGTGAAAACATCACTCATTAAAGTGTAAAATGGACTAAAAAGAACTAGAGCACCGACGTGAATGGATATCAGTGTGTTCAGAGCAGCTCTAAGCCTGCTGATTGTTTCAAAAGCGAAGCAATTTGTGGATTTTTACAAGTCGTCGTCGGGTTTTTGCAAAATCTGTCTTATATTTTATCACCTGCAGTTTCGCACTGATGAAATGACACATCCTGTGATCAATATGACATAGATATCTATATCTTTTCAGGGCGAGTGTCCTCAAAGCTTGAGAAGTTACAGATTTTGTGTCAGAGAGACTGAAGCTAACATAACGCCTGATTAGGATGCCTCTCCGTGTATCTCTTCCCCTTCAGCTTTCGCGTTCGCTCGCTCCGAGCTTTGATCTGCCTGCTTTCAGCCAAGTTTCAAGCGTGCTTCCATCCATTGGAGTGTCAGTGAGATGCCCACAGTGTGATAAATCCATGTCCCAGCTCTCTATCGCAGCTGCTATTGATCCGACATGAAGCCGAATCCATTTCGGTGGGATTCATTACCTTTAATAGGGTCATTTCACATTGTTTCTTCTAATTGACAACCATTGTCTGAAGCCGTCCAGTCAAGCATATTGGGGAATTCATCAGAGCTTTATTGAGGCGCCTGTATGCCTCAATAATCCCTAATGAAAACAGCTCTTAAATAAAAGGCAAAAGAAGATCCAGTGGCAGGAAACCTGAAGGCAGTAATGACACTATCGATTCCTAATACGGGCTTATTACCAGATAGCACAGGACAGCCAAACAGTCTTTAATATAAAGGATCACCAGGGTTTCAGAGACATGCCATGATAACTGTTTACAAGATCATGCTCGGATTTAAACGTGCTCGGGGCTGCGATCTGTTTGCTGATATGAGCAGATTAACTAAAAATGAGACATCTGTCTTGAGTAGAGTATCATGTAGCAATTTTGTTGTTCCAATTTTTTCAAGCTACAAAGGCACCATCATCATTTATTGAAGATGCCATTTTCTACACTATTGTAGCATTTTTTTGTACCCTGAAGGCCACGTATAAGTTTTATAGCTTTACATCATCAGAACAGTTGCATAATATATATATATATATATATATATATATAATTATTATTTTTTATATTATTTTTGCAGTTTTGAATAAATATTGTGTAAATGCACATTCAGCAAATTAAATTGAAATTTAGATATATACATCAGCTGAATAAATAAGCTTTCCATTGATGTATGGTTTGTTAGGATAGGACAATATTTGGCCGTGATACAACTATTAGAAAATCTGGAATCTGAGGGTGCAAAAAAAATCTAAATATTGAGAAAATCGCCTTTAAAGTTGTCCAAATGAAGTCCTTAGCAATGCATATTACTACTAATAATAATTTTTTTAATATATAATGATTTTTGGCATAAAAGAAAAATTTATAATTTTGACCCATACAATGTATTGTTCGCTATTGGCACAAATATACCTGTGCGACTTATGACTGGTTTTGTGGTCCAGGGTCACATTTCCTTTTTATGATTAAATTATATTATAATACACACTACCTTTCAAAACATTTATTTTTACTGTATTACAATAAAAACAGTAATATTCTGAAATATTATAGCAATTTAAAATAACTGTTTTCTATTTTGGTATATTTTAAAATGCAATTTATTCCTGTGATGCAACGCTGAATTTTCAGCATCAATACTCCAGTCTTCAGTATCACATGATCCTTCAGATCATTCTAATATGCTGATTTGCTACTCAAGAAACATTTATGATTATACAATTTGAAAAAAGCTGTGCTGCTTATTATTTTTGTGGAAACCGTGATCATCCGTATTCTTTGATGAATAGAAAGTTTAAAAGAACAGCCTTTATACAGTATCATTCTAGCTGAATAAAAGTATTCATTTCTTTCAAAAACAAAACAAAACTGCTCTCTAGATGTCAAATGGTTTTGTGTAGCAGTTTGATCTGTGAACACTTTATGTCGGAAGTCAAGGTTGCGTGTTCATGTTGCAAAGTTTAATTCCAGTCATACCACAGAGTTTATTTTGCTATGTTTTTCTTTTCATGACTGACGTAAATATGACTGGAGATCTTTCAAGGCCAACTCAGAATGGGTCAAGGCTCTTATTGTGCAGTAAACTATTAGTCTTTTTGTATGTTTCTAGTATTTTACCCATTCCTGCAACTTTCATGGCATTTAACAATACTAAAATGCAACAAAATTCACAACAATGAACATACTGAATAAACTGGATCTTTCAGATGGCTTTTTATGTTTGATTGTTTAATGTTAACCTTGTGTTTCAGGTTATCCACGCTATGATGTGATTGGGGACCACAGCAAAGGAGAATATCACCTACTGATCCAGAGGACGGAATTGGCCGATGACGGCAGCTTTGAGTGTCAAGCCATCCAGGCGGCTAGCAGATCTCGACCTGCTCGGCTCACTGTTCTGGGTCAGTGTCACCTACCAGAACCTTCCAAAAAAGAGATGGGTAGAAAGACTGACAGACAGACACAGACAGATAGATATGTTAAATTGCAAGCAAGTTCTGTGATTCTCTTTTTGGTTCTCTTTTCTAATTGGAGCCTTTTTTTGTATGAGTGTGGATAGATGAATTGATGGATGAACCGACGGACAATCAGACAAATCGATACATACTTTAACTAGAATAGCACTCGAGCAGTAAAAGAGTAAAGAAAGCGTGGCCCTGAGAAGGAGAAAGCATGAAAAAGCACCGCCTCTGCAATACTGTGAATGTAGACAAGAACAAAGTCAATCTCTGAGTCAGATAAATGTGTGATATTCTGAAATCAGGGCTAATCAGCTTTAATAAGACACATTAGATATGTTTGCGATCGATAGAGGCCCTGACACAAATGCATTGCGTCAGCTTAGCTCCCGGGCAGCCTGGCTCGGCCTGATTATCATTATCGATTTCTTTCCTTCCTTTGTTAAAACTATGATATATTCCAGAGGAATAAGTTCATTACGCCGGCCTCGAAGTAACAGCGTTTTAAACCAGTAATCTGAGTCTAGACACTTAAAGCCGAGCGAAGATGCCGGCAATTCTAGGTCCATTAAAATGATTAATTATAGATGAGAGGCCGCTCATTTGTTTTTATTTTTTGCTGGTCTGGTGGCAGCAGAGACAAATCATCATGCTCCCCAGGGCAGAGCCATTAGCCTGACATGTAATCCCACACAAACTGGCTTACTTCTGAAAAGTTGCATACAAAACCGCAAGCGGCTCCTGAGCGAGGTAATGAACCTCATGTAGGGACTCCGTCACCGTCAATCCCCTGTCACTTCCCTCCCGGGGGGGACGACGGCGCGTGACCACAATCAGACGTGGCGTTTCTTTCGTTCGCTCTCTCTATCTCTCTCCTGACAGAGTGGTCTTTGTAACCTGATTGGATCCCTCGTCTGTGAAGTTTCAAACCTGTCTTTGTCACTTACAGAGAAAAATGGCTGTGCAGGCTTTTTCCTGACTTTGAAGCGCGGTGTTTGGGCATGAGTCCAGGGCTCCGTTGCGATGCATTAATATGCCTGGGTCTCAAATCATGTTACGCCGGTGAGTATCGGCCCCTAAATGGCGTCTACAGTCCCCGCGAAGCCCTCGTGCAAATTCAGAGCGAGTTTACGCTTGCTTTTATTCCAGGTTCATGTCTAACACCGTGTCCTAACTAGACGCGATGCGATAAGATTCCAGCGTCAAGCAATTTGTCTGTCCACACCAGACGCGACTACAAGATGCGACAAAATCAATCAAAAACCACAGCCAATCAGAACAGCGTGTGGGCGGGCTCTCACGGCAAGTGTAGGCTATGGCACAAGAGATTAATCTTGACGGCACTCGCAAGGAAATGGATAAGCACATGATCAAATTCACAAATATTACACCATTTAACATTACTAAAAATACATACTGAGTTACTAAAACAATCGTTGTCATAGAATATACTTGTTTGTTCACAGTTTGAACGCTCTTCTTTCCATTTGTTTAATTTCAAGATCTGATGTGAATTATCCTTTGTTGCTTTTAGTACGACTATGTTACAAAGCTGGGAGCACTAAATGATATTCAAAGTCACATTACACGCTTTTAACACCAAATAAAGCACATAAACATTACCTGAGATTATCATTGGCATGTTTTGTGTTGTTGTTCCAGCCGCGACGTCGCAGAAATAGAAACCGTTTCTAAAATAGAATCATCGCGTGTCGCCGTCGCGGCTGGTTAGGACAAAAGCTCTAATTAACATGGAAAAGGTACCTTTTATCGTGTCGCGGCGTCGCGGCACGTGTAGTTAGGACACGGTGTAATTGTCACAACCCAAGACTGTGCAGAACATTTGTAAAAACAAATGATTGCATACTTAAATTATTGTATTCAATGAAACAGCATAAATTACATACATTTTTACAGTCTTTATTTTGGTATGTAAACCCCTAGTTCAAACATACATGCCGTTCAAAAGTTTGGTGTCAGTAAGATGGCCCCAAATATATATATATTCACACTTTCTTTTATTCTCTTTCAAGCGGCACAGCTTTGCAATAAGGCTCATGAACAATCAGTCTCTGTTTCGGACGTGCGCTTTTGCAATTACACCAGCACACACTCGGCAGTGGGAGGGCGGCTGACCTGTCGGAGTGACATTTGAACTTTGAATATCCGTAGGAGAGTTGCGGGGTAACCCAGTTTGCTTTGTGGTGGCCAGGCTGCTGAATAAGACATGAGATGGGGTTGGTACACATTGCTGAAGAAGGACCCCTGAGGCTAATTAGATCCAAGGAATTCCCCTAAAGCCAAGCCGAGGAGCTGGAGAGAGAGCGAGAGCCGCGGCGCAGCAACTCAGTGAACCGTGGCGAGAAACCAGAGCCACTTCCAAAGGTCACTATTGTTTAAAAAGAGCCACTGCAGTGTTTCTATAAGCTCTCAGCATTTGTTCTGCTCATTGTCTTCAGAGTTAAAGAGGCTTGTGCAATTTGGCTGCTTTCAGACTTAATTAGAGGCTCTCTTTCCTTCTTGACGCGATTGAATGCGAATGAAAATAGGCTATGTGGAACAAAAGTACAGTTCATTCAATGTGTCAAGCTCCTCTAAAGTCAACATACAAGCAAAATTGACCCCATTTACTTTTCCTAGTCTTATTAGAAACAATTCATTGGTTATTTAAAAGTTTGAAAATAACTTGTGTCTTTGAAATGCAGGGATCCTCAAATAGCGGACCGCGGTCTGATTCCGGTTCCGGACCCTGGCATGGTTCCGACCGGCCCTCGAAACATAATGACATGGTAGCACTATTTTATCGTTTCTACAGTTTAAAGTGAGCAGCGCGTCAAAACAGTGGAACTGTTCACGCTACAAGCGCTCTGCCATTTATGCTAATGATCTTTTTGCCGCTATATCCTCTAATATTTACAGTCAAACCAAAATGTATTGACACCTTCAACATTTTCTCACATTATCACAGTTTATTCACTATAGTTTAGAAAATGGTAATAAAATATGACAAGAACTCAGAGTTAAACTATGTCAGAACTCTAATCTTGATAATGTCAGATAACTTCGATAGAAAGGTATGTAATTACAATCAACCAATCAGCTGTCAGCTGTTAAATTTATGTACACAATTAGATAATACCAATTTAGGTCAACCAATTACCAGGCAATGTTTCATTTTGTTCAGTCTGTGGTGTAAAAGGTTGCATTAGCAATTAAAGAAAAAACACTTAAGCAAAACATGGTCATCTCAAAGTGTCTGAATAATTTTGGTCCCAAATTTGTATCAATTTTACTGGTAGTCCACTGTATGAAGAATTTTTGGGTATAATATGTCACAGTTTACTTTATTTTGCTATCCTCACTTACATAAATGAACTATAGTGTCCTGTACCCACTAGTAAAAAATGATATCTGGTGTCTGAATAATTTTTGGTTTGACTGTATATCTATTTATCTTTTTCATGTCAGAGTTTTTTTTCTTAAATTAAAATTTGCATAAAGTCTCATTTTCAATAGGCCTCAAAATATAACCAGAACAAATTTGTGTGTAAATTGTTTGTAAAACAAATTATTCTTAAATTATTGTATTCAACTCAACTCTTGTAACAACTATTGTATAAATTCAAGTAAATTATTGCATTATTTCTCTTTGTCTTATTTTTTGGTTTGTAAAATCTTAATTAAATCCCATAAATACATACAAGAACAAATATACATGCTGTTCAAAAGTTTGGGGTTAATAATAATTTAAGACTTTTATTCAGCAAGGATGCATTAAATTTATCGGTAACACTTTACATAATGTTCAGTTATAAGTCACTTATAAATAATTAGTTAATGATGAACTAATCATTTACAAAACATGACTATACATTCATAAATGATTAATAAGTGATAAGCTAACCTTTTATACATGTTTTGCTAATTCAGTCATAAGTCATTTATAAATGATTAGTTAATGTTGAACTAATCATTTACAAAACATGACTATATTTTTATAACTTATTAATAAGTGGTATGCTAACGATTTACAAATGTGCTGTAAGTTATCTTAAAAAAATGGTAAATCATGAAATAAATCAAAACGGATCAATAGTAGATGTTTGATGAGTTATTAGTTGATACCTTATTTATCACTTATAAATCATTGAAGTATTTATGTCAAAATTGTTTTAGTATCATCTCAATAAACGTCTCGGTTACGTATGTAACCCTCGTTCCCTGAAGGAGGGAACGGAGACGTACGTCGGACGTCGGACGTCACCGACGAATTGGGATCACTTCTGGGAGCCCCTATCAGCTTCGAGTGCATAGAGAACGGGTCAATGGCCATTGGCGTGCGAGATTTGCATCTTGCACTCCGCCCCGCATCGCGGGTATAAAGCGGAAGCGGATGCCGAACTAGTGACTCGGCCATGCAGTGATGGTACAGCAACTGTGGCGACGGGACGTACGTCTCCGTTCCCTCCTTCAGGGAACGAGGGTTACATACGTAACCGAGACGTTCCCTTTCAGTCGGTCACGTTCGACGTACGTCGGACGTCACCGACGAATTGGGATCCCTATGGAAAACGCCACAGTTACAACCACTTCCAGCGCCCAGCGAAAGCCCCTCAGACCCCCGTCTGTTCGGGGCGGGGAACTCACGCAGGGAGAGTCACTGCTGCTGTTCCGCACGACCCACTCAGCAGAGTATTGGATAACGCTGGGAAAGCGTGCCCCGGGAGGGCCGCTGCGGAAGCCACATCCTACCCGTAGGGAGGTATCATGTGGAATATACACGTATGGACTGGCCGTGGACAGTACAACATGCGGAAGTCCTAGGGGTGGCCCCGGCCAATGCAGGTGGGAGTATCATCTCCGGCTCTACAAGGCTATACACCGCACAGAGACGGCAGAGCGAGCTCTGCCAAGGGAAAGACACGGGCTCGCTGTAGGGAGCCGTACCGTGGAAGAATACACATATGGGACCGCCGTAGGGGTCACAACATATGGAACCCCAGCCTAACACAAGTTCCACCAATGCATACGAGTGTTAGACCTGGAGTCGGACGCTCTGCCACGTCTGACTGCCGCAGGTTGCGGAGGACTCAACAGGGTTCGCCGTTCTGGGGAACTCGACTGGAGCATATCAGCGCACGTATCCGGTCCATGAGGAGGGGAATGGCGTAGCAAGCCGACACTAGAACGGGCACTTCGGTGTTACTGGCTATTTGGAGCGAGCACACGGGAAGAAACTGGCTCTACATGGAGGCTATAGAATCTAGCGAACGTGTTAGGTGTCGCCCAGCCCGCAGCTCTACATATATCTATCAGCGAGGCGCCATGCGCCAGCGCCCAGGAACCCGAGCGGGCAAGGCACGCCTTGGGTTTCATACGCCAAGGCGATGGCATCCACTATCCAGTGAGCCATCCTCTGGTTGGAGACAGCCTTTCCCTTCTGCTTTCCACGTAAGTCCGCAGAGCGCGAACGGTACAGAGAAAAGCCAGGGCTGGGTCTGCCTCCTCCGAAGGCAGCGCTTGCAGGTTCACCACCTGGTCTCGAAAGGGAGTGGTGGGAACCTTGGGCACATATCCGGGCCGTGGTATCAGGATTACATGAGAGTTACCCGCCCCAAATTCCAGGCACGATTCGTCGACCGAAAATGCCTGCAGGTCCCTTACCCTCTTGATGGAAGCCAATGCAAAGGTTCAAAGGGAGCCCTCTGCAGTTCGGTTAGCACCAGAGATACGTCCCAAGAGGGTATAGAGTGAGGATGAGGCGGATTTAATCTCCTCGCCCCCCTCAGGAACCTGACGACCAGATCGTGCTTCCCTAAGGATTTACCATCAACCGTGTCTTGATTTGCGGCGATAGCGGCAACATACACTTTGAGGGTGGAGGGAGACAGCCTTCGCTCCAACCCTTCTTGCAGGAAGGAAAGCACAGAACTGATCGAACATCTTCGGGGGTCTTCTCGTCGAGAAGAAGACCACTCGACGAACAGGTTCCACTTCAACGCGTAGAGGCGCCTCGTAGAGGGGGCTCTGGCGAAAGTGATGGTGTCCACCACAGTCTGTGGTAGGCCACCTAGAACCTCCGCGTCCCGTCCAGGGACCAGACATGGAGTTTCCAGAGGTCCGGACGCGGGTGCCATAGGGTGCCCCGTCTCTGAGTCAGGAGGTCCTTTCTCAGAGGAATGGGCCAAGGAGGTGCTGTCGCGAGGAGCACTAGTTCCGGGAACCAGATCCGGTTGGGCCAGTACTGTAGAAGCCCGTCTTCATATCGGCTGGAGGGACCGGCTCTATCGCGTCCTTCGCCAATAGGACTGCGATCTCCGCCCGGAGCATTCTCTTTCGACACGGAGGTGAAGTGAATGCCCCTGAACTTGGGGGGACGCCGGGCGAACTGAATCGCATAGCCGAGTCTGATAGTACGGATGAGCCAGCGTGACGGGCTGGGGAGCGCTAACCAGGCTCCCAGCGACCGTGCAAGCGGGACTAACGGCACCACAGACGTACCCTCAGCGGGGCAGCGCAGCGGCGTGCAGGGACCCGACTCGGACGGCATAGTGGCCCGAAGTGGGGTCTGAGTGTGCAGTGCAACACTTACCTGCTTCCGCTGAGGGGGCGCTCGGGTGTGAGGAGGCCTCTCGTTTGCGTCCTGAGCACAGCCAGCACCCCCTGCTGGAGACTGGAGAGGCGCCGGAGGGTGACAAGGCATCGGAGCGTCATACACCGCCAAGCGCGCTCTCTTGGAACCCAGAGATTTTGGAAACTGCTCTTTTGGTGAAAATTTGGGTACCGCTGGCACGAAGGTCAGCGGCGGAACAGAAATTAAATGAAAACCAAGGATTCTCTCCCGGCCCTCCTCCGGGAGAAGGAGTGGGGCTGCTACCACCTCCTGAAGAGCAGTTTCCTCCATCTCTGGGCGGCCCGTCTCAGGGTCTCTTACGACGGCGCTTGCCACCTGGCTTGGCAGCAACCTGAGCGGGCTGGACGTCCTTCCCACGGCCGGCTCCACGCCGACGCCCTGGTGTAGGCTGCTGCTGGGCTTTGGCGGGAGCGGGGGCGGCGGCGGGCGGACGCCCTCGGCGACGAGCAGGCGGAGGCGCTGCGACCGGCGGCTGGGTGGAGGCAGCAGCTGACCGCCGGGGCAGGATGTGCTTGATGGCCTCCGTCTGCTTCTGGGCGGCCGAGAACTGCTGGGCAAAGCTCTCGACCGCGTCGCCGATATTTATCGGTCTCCCTCATGTCGGCCAGATTAAGCCAGAGGTGTCGCTCCTGGACCACGAGCATGGACATCGCCTGACCGATGGAACGGGCAGTGACTTTTTCCTCGCCCGGAGGAGCTCTGGGTCAGGCCTACCCTCGTGCATGTCCATGAGCGCCTGGGCCTGGTGCACCTGGAGCAACGCCATGGCATGCAGAGCAGACACAGCCTGTCCACAGGCCTTGTAAGCCTTTCCAGTCAGACTGGAAGAGAACTTACAGGCCTTGGAGGGGTGGCGCGGGTCACCGCGCCAGTTGGAAGCGGACGCCGGACACAGTTGCATCGCGACAGCCCGTTACACCGTCGGGGTTCCCACGTACCCCTTGGCTGGCCCGCCGTCGAGGGTAGTGAGGAGGGAGGAGCTACTCGGCCGGTTTCTGGCAGAAAAAGGTGCCGTCCACGACTTTGTGAGCTCCTCATGCACCTCCGGGAAGAAAGGCACTGGGGCGGGATGCTGAGAACCAGCGCGACCCGCCCCGAGAAACCAGTCATCCAACCTAGAAGGCTCGGGACACAGTGGAGGGTTCCACACAAGCCCGACCTTTTCGACGGCCCGGGAAAGCATAGCCGTCAACTCAGGGTCCGACTCGGCCGCCGCGACTCTCCCAGAGGGAGGCAGCGCAGCCGAGTCTTCATCCTCCGAGGACTGGAACTCCCCCTCCAATGCAGCGATCGACATCTGTTCGTCTGCTGGAGCCCCGAAGGTCACCACTGGACGCCCATGGGAGGGGCCAGTGGTTCCCCCCCGGGAAACTCTACCGGCTGCGGCGCTTCAGAGGGAATAGCGGCCCACGGAGGCTGGCTCGGCGGGTTTGCCCTAAATGTGATCCTCAGGTCACCCTGGCTATTCGTTGAAGTAGGTCTATTCTGCTGCGCAGGAATAGCACTAGATCGAGGCATAGGTAAGGGGACTCCACCCTCCCGAAGGTAGGCAAGTCTCGACCTAAGCGCCGAGATAGTCATGTTCCCGCAGTGGGAACATGAACTATCCACAAAAGCTGCCTCAGCGTGCTGAATGCCCAGGCACGTGAGACAATGATTGTGACCGTCAGCTGGCGACAGGGAACGACCGCATCCAGAAACGCACGGGTGGAATGACATCTTGAAAAAGACGCAGTGTCACACCCGTGTTGCTCTTTTAGAGGAAACCGCTCTTTTAATAGTGCTGAAGCACCCAGGGACAACCGCGGCAGAATCACAGGGGATAGTGCAGCCTGTGACTGCTCTCACTGTATGGAACGCCCTCACCGAACCAACAGGAAATGCTGTGGAAACAGCAGTTTTTCCCAAACCAGGAAGTGCACGCAGTCGCGCTGCAGTGTGCCTTTTCACCAGCACCTACAATCGATCTCTCTCTCTCGTTCTCTTTCTCTCTCTCTGCTTGATAGGCAGGAACAGCCTCTCTTCCTCAACGCCGTTCGGCTCCGAAGTGAATGACAAATGTGCGCGGCATCCGCTTCCGCTTCGAACGTGACCGACTGAAAGGGAACAATGGTTAATCTTGAACCAATGATGAACAAACCATTAGTGAATGATCAGTATGTAATTTATTGATTTATCTTTAAGTTGTAAGCTGGCCTGTGTTTAAAAGCACAAACATGCAGGATGCTAAAACAGTATTTTTAAGAAGAGTAATTTATTTGTTTTCAAGGGGATACACATTTATAAATGACTTACTGACAGGGGATTGCAGTGGGTTATGATAAATCCTTTCACTCATCAGCACAGACTTGGGTTATGTGTGGGATCTAATCCAATTCCACCTTCCACTGAAGCTCACATCAGGTGCTTCACAGTGTTTAAAGACTCCATGTGTGTCAGAGAAGACAGCGGTCTATACCCTCACCAGTCATCACTTACACTACAGTACACACTACAGTGTTCAACACCTGTTATAGATGATGTGCAAACACATGAATAAATCATTTACAAAGCTTTCTGCATCCCCTAATCTATAAGTGTAAACCATTCATCACTTGTAAATGTGTTACATATCATTTGTAGATCTTTCTTACCTTTCTTACATTGCGTGTATACAAGTCATTTACAACACTTTCTGAATACCCTAATCTAAAGTGTAAACTTTTCATCACTTATACGGATATACGGTATAGCATACCACTTATTAATAATTTATGAATGTATTAACTAATAATTTGTAAATGACTTATAACTGAATTAACAAAACATTCATAAAATGTTAGCATATCACTTATTAATCATTTATGAATGTATAGTCAAGTTTTGTAAATGATTAGTTCATCAACTAATATCTTATAAGTGACATATAACAACGTTATTATAAAGTGTTACCAATTTGTCCAAAGTGAAAGACTTTTATAATGTTATAAAATATAATGTTATATAAATATAATGTTTCCACAGATTTTTCTTTTGAACTTTGAACAAATCTACAAAATTTCCACAAAAATTATTAAGCAGCACATCTGTTTTCAACATCGATAATAGTAAGAAATGTTTCTTGAGCAGCAAATTAGCATATTAGAATGATTTCTGAAGGATCATGTGACAGACTGAAGAAACGGCTGCTGAATATGCAGCTTTGGCATCGCAGAAATAAATTAGATTTTAAAATATATTATTACACTTGAAATAAATGCAGTCTTGATGAGCATAAGATATTATAACAAACCCAAAACTTTTGAATGGTAGTGTAGATGGACTAAAAGCCAAAACTCTCATTTTGGTGTTATGGGATCTTTAACTTGGAATCTAATTTTGCAGTCATGTCACATTAATTAGGTCTAAATGTGAACTTCTTAGACTACTAGCAGGAGAAAAGCTAGTGGATTAAAGCTTTGTACGAGATGTTATCCTCTGCCTTTAGAGCGTGTTGCACAAGCCATTTTAACCTGTCCCAGAGGGAGACAAACATCAGTCCTAATGAGAGGAGACGGCAATTACTTGTAGTCTTTCAAAGCAAAGAGGCTGTCCTGTTCCTCCTCTTCGTGGATAAGACACCGACCAGGGATCATCACTTGATTCTCAGAAAGCTAGAACGGAAAGGCGGCAAAAAGATGTGCTGTTGTCTTTTTCACTTTTTTATGGGTTTCTCACTCTTGCACAGCAAGCTAACTCGCCCAGATCTGACCAAATATGCTCCCCGTCTCCTCATGTTAATGTCAGCGCCAGCGTTGGCCGCGAAAAGTCACATCGCAGCCAGATTCAGAAAAGAGAAAGCAAACAATGATGTGATGAAATTGAAAATGCAGAGTTCACACATACAGGTCTCGACCTGAATAAAAGCCAAATGCCATTGTTCATTGTTTTTTCCCCCCAAGTTCTCTTGGTTTTAAATGCAAGAATTATCACATCAGTCTGCAAGTGCAGTTAGTGTTATACATTTTAAAAATGTATTGAAGTTTGCAACAGCTGGTCCTCCTTTCAAACGTCACACTTTGTTGAATAGGCAGCAGGCATGCAGCAACATCTGCATCTCAGAGAAATGTGAATTCACAGACAGGTACGTCATGCTTCTGTTTCACAGCAAATTGAAAATTCTCACTATATGTGACGTAGGTGCAAAACTCCCAGCTGCAGCTGAGATATATGCAATGTCTAAAATTAAATACTAAAAAATCGAGTAATAGGATTTGGTGAGTAAATGAAATTGGCCATTTAAGAATCTAAACAAAAGGCAACTATATATTTTCTTTTATTCATCAGTTAGTTCAGGTCTGTGTATTAGATTGGTGTGGTGTTCCACAATGAGACTTTTGTACTGTTTTTATCACGCTTGTTCTGCAGTGACTGCAAGTTACATCATTACACTAGTAGGTGGTGACATAGTGACTCTATTATGTGTGAGTCATTTGAATCATTCATTCAAATGATTCACTCATAAGCACTGATTTATTCAAGAACTAAACAAATGACTGTCTTTGTTAATAAGTCATTGAATCATACACTCATCCAGTTTGTTCATAAACAATTTGTTCATTACTGAAATGAATCTGCATTTATGAGTGAATCATTGATTTATTGGCTCACTCATAAAGAGTCACTTGTTTTTATGAGTGAGCTATTGATTCATTGTATTTATGAATTCTTTCAGTGACAAAGGCTGTTTTGTTCTTAAATGAAAACACTGATTCATTCATGAAACCAAAAACTTTTTCTGTATCTCAGATCCAAATTGACCTCGTCTTTATGATTCAATATTTGTATGTAAAGTGTACACATTCACTACCATTCATATGTTTTTTTAACCCCCCCTTTTTAAGTCCCTTATGCTCACCAAGGCTGCATTTTATTTGATCAAATATACAGTAAAAACAGTAATATAGTGAACTATTATTATAATTTAAAATAATTGTTTTCTATTTTTAATATATTTTAAAATGTAATTTATTCCTGTGATTCTTTCAAAAGAAAGAAATCTTACTGACCACAAACATTTGAACAGTGGTGTACATTTTAAGTCTGGACATACTAAAATAACTTGTGAGATGTATGATATTCCATCATGTAAGCAAAGTCAACAGTGATTACAAGGTGTTTGGCTTCATTTCTTTGGCATGTTAATGTTCTAGATGACTAGTCTATTATTGGGCTATGGTTAGACGTCTATTAAATTTTCACTGACAGCCCAAATTTTGCCTAGACGTCTTTTAAATGCAAAATTGCTTGCTGGGATGTGGATACCTTTACTACATCTCTAAAATTGTACATATTCAAAAAGTATTTGTGTTTTAAAAGCTGCCCATTCATCAATATTATACATACACTGTAAAAATTTTTAGTGTGGAATATAATCCAGGTTAATAATTGCATGACTTCCACAGTAATTTCACAGTAGGACTTCTCTTGTATCTAACTGCACTCTTGGAATATCATATTGGATTTATACAGTGCATATGTACTATGATGGTACCCAGCATGCAGTGCGACATGAATAGATCATGCAGTGTAGTTTCTTGATTCTTGTTGGTTGTATCTGTGCTGCTGAACTTATTTTTTGTTCTCTTTTAGCAGTTTGTGTTGTTTATTTTATAATGTTCAGAATTTATCTTTTTTTATTATTATTTTTTGTTGAGTGTCACCATTGTTGTGTTTTGTATGTCGAGTATTGATGTCTGTGCATCAGGTGATGGAAGAAAAAAATCTTGTGTTGCAAGATGATGTCACACCTTTCAAAGATAAATCTCAGCAGCTGCTTTACTACATCTACAAACAATTATGAATTTGAAATTAGATATTGTTCAATCTTTATGCTGAAATAACGCTAGTATAGTTTGACAAACTTCCGCTTATTTTATATTCTAACTTGTCATTGTTTTAACAAATGTTTTCATTTGTCACATTTCTTTCTTGGCCTTAACAGAAATGTGAATATGAATATACAAGGTCCAAGATTCCAAACAAATGGAACACAGATCAACATTATGGTGACTTCAAATCAATTACAGTACTAAACAATATAATTTCTTACAGTGGCATGGTTAACTCCTATGGGTCTGCACAGTTTTTGGGCCCTTTAGAAGTTCTGACATTTGTGCTTTTTTCAGTTTCCTATAAACATATTAATGGCAAAAGTGTCATTACACTGTATTCAGCACAAACTGGGCTACCATATGTGAGCAACATATATGTACATGCTTGTATTTTTGAGAGAATAACGTTTATGCGTGTTTTTTGAAAAAAAAAAAAAAAATGACACTGAAATAAGGACACAAAAAACACAGTAAATATGTGTCCACAAGACTTTTGACTAACGGATGTTGTTGCCTAGAGTTTTTGCTTTAAACTGATGTGAGAATCATTGTGTCTACTATATTGTAAAAAACAATATATTGAGTTCAATTTTGTAAGACACTTTTTGTTTACAAAGCCCATATGCGAAGAGATGTGAACGATCATGAATAATGCTGTGATTCACACCTGAGAGGACAAAATAACCGCATAATGAGCCGCATAATGAATGAGCCTTTGAGTCAGGTATGTGACTGAGAGGGAGCTAAGGAACAGGACAAAAGAAATATATTTTTTTTGTAGTTTATTTAGAATATAGTCAACAATATAAAAGGAGAGCCAAAGGCATGTGGGCCAGTATCAGGTCACTATGATTCTCAAATCTGTGAGATGAAAGAAAAGAAAAAAAAAAAAAACATCTGGGAGGATACTGATAACAGGATCAACTATTGTATTAACCTTAATATAATGCCCACTCTTAACAGAAAACATGATTGCTGATATTGCACAGCATGTGAACAAAATTTTGTATAGGCCTATTATATTTAAATTATATATAGTACCGGTCAAAAGATGGGCAGATTACTATTTTTAATGTTTTTGAAAGAAGTCTCATGCTCATCAAGCCTGCATTTATTTGATCAGAAATACAGAAAAAACATTAATATTGTGAAATATTATTACAATTTAAAATGATGGTTTTCTATTTTAATATACTTTAAAATATAATTTATTTTGGTGATGTAAAACTGAATTTTCATCAGCCATTACTCCAGTCTTCAGTGTCACATGATCCTTCAGAAATCATTCTAATATGCTGATTTATTATCAAATCTGTCCAAAACAGGCCAAATAAATCTTGTCTAAACAGTCTTACGTCTATGATGTTTTATGTTGCAGCAGGATTCATATTTAAACGGTCTTTTTGCAGTTTAATATTCACAGACACTAACAGAATAAATTTACCTCACAATCTTCGGCTGGATCCGTTGATGAGGTAAATTATTCCAGGATTATTCCTCACCGCATCTCAAAACGATGTAAAGTACATGCACTAAACTTGATGTGTTTTTTCGAATTGATGCGGGTGGGGATACTCGCATGGTTCGCGTCAGTATTTGACTTTCAAAAGAATGCGCGCTCCGTGGGCGTGGCCGCATTAGTTGATAATGAGACACTCGCAAACGACTGACATCTCTCTCTTTTCAAACAGATTACATAAACAGAGAATATTTGTTTTCGATTTGATTTATATTATTTAAAACCTGACATTTCAACGTTTCTTTAGACATATGTCTCATGTTTGTGTGATGAGTATTCACTAAGTTACAGTTCATTTTCTGAAGAGTATCAGAATGAACTTCATTGAGAGAGAGGCTGCATATCGCACATCATGTTTGTTTTCTTTATTTTGCCAAAAGCACAACATTTTGTTTTTATTGTGAGTATACACAAACAAAAGTAGAAATTTAACAGATTATAATGATGTATAACACTTGCCTGAATGACCAAAATCGAGTATTTTGAGTCTCTTTCGCACTGATAAGAAAAAAAACAACCTCAGAGAGACAACTTTATAATATGAATTCCCAGTAAAAAAAAAGAGCAGTAAATACTGTGACGTCAGCATAATTTTGATTTTGAATTTTGATTAACAGAAATTCGTAAGAAAATGACCCAGCATGCATTAATTTCACTGTAAATTTACAGTGATTTATTGTAAAATAATACTCTTTTATCATGTAAATTCCTGGCAATTTTTTTTACAGTGTATCAGTGTCTAAACAACTACACTTACACATGCCATCTGAAGAGTAACAGGAAAGTAAAATTGCACTGTGACAGGCTCCTCCTGTACTGTAGAGCTCCCACGGGGCATGTGGAGTGGGAAACCGAGTTCTGATTAGAGCAGAGCGCTGCTGTTCACTGGCCTGTTCAGGCCAAAGGGCTCTCTGGTGTGGGCCACTTGTCCATGGGCATGCATGCCATCTCTGTACATACTGCAGTGTTTCTTTTTGGGTGTCCTCCTAAGATTACTCCTGTTTCTGAGCAGCAGGCATCTCAGTGACATGCCTTCCCTCCCAGATATGCTTTAAAGGGAACTCAAGCAGAAGGAGTGGGATAAATTGTACGCTCTCAATTCCGCACTTGTGTCAATAATGGCACCCTGTAGTTAAAGCTCATCAAGCTGACATCTATTTATTTATTTATACTTGTTATTCATGTCATAACCGAAGAACAAATATGTGAACCTAAAGCTAAAGCTTAATTGAACTTTTAATATTCATCGCCTCCTCAATAGATTTAGCTCAATACACGGCAGCCTGTCTTTATATAAGACGTTAACTCTTACAGGTCTGCACAGTTTTGGGGCCCTTTAGAAGTTTTGACATGCTCTTTTTTCAGTTGCTTATAAACATATTAATGGCAAAAGTGTCATTACACTCTATTCATCACAAACTGGGCTACCATAATATGTGAGCAACATGTATGTACTGTACATGTGTCATAAATTCCCAGTGTGTTTTTGGACTCTTTTGTTATTTCCTGCCTTGTGCCATGTGTTGTAGTCCTTTGTAGTTTTTCATCATGATTAGTTTCCCCCAGGTGTTGCCTATTAGCCACTCCCCCTTGTTATCTTGTTATCCTTGTTAGCCCTTTGTGTATTTATACCTCTGTGCTTCAGTTGTTGTTGGTTTGGTCGATGTGCTCCTGTATGCGTGTTCCTGTTGTTACCCTCCTGCCTGGTTCTGTATACCCTTGTTCTTGTATTTACTTTTGATGTTGTGTGTTATTAAATCGTTCTTGCTGCACTTGGATTCTCACTAGTGATGCAAAGTCCGATTCATTTCCGCGAACCGGTTCTTTTCGGACAGTTCGGCTCGATGAACCGGTTCAAAAAGCCGATTCATAGGTTCCTGATGTCATCATGCAATGATGTCACTATGCATTTCTTTTATGCTTTTTTATGCATTTCTCAGTGTCATGTTATATCAAGGAAACATTCAAATAAAGTAATCTGTGTCAATGCATATTCATTCACTTAAGTTAATGGTGTTTGTGGTTGCAGTTTCATTCGCGGATCCTTTATGTCGGATGCGACTGACCAATATTGAGTAGCCTAGACATGCATAAACATGGATATGTTATGTCTAAAGTAGCCTATATAGAAAGAATAAACCAGTCTTATAAACTTATAAATTTCGCTTAACTTAAAATATAATCTGCATGCACAATAAACTACAGTAAAATGTATTTACATCTCTCAACAGAAAGGTTTTTGCAGGTTTTAATAAAATGTTATTTAATAACAGTAGTCATAATAAGCATATTTCCAGGACGTGATCAGACTTGCGTCGCCAACTCAATCGGCAGAATCCTCGGTAATCCTCGGCAAACTTCGACAGCTGGTTGAACCGGCTCGTTCGGTTCCTTTTGAGTCCTCGGCAAACTTCGACAGATGTTTGAACCGGCTCATTTGGTTCTTTTTTAGTCGGACGTGCTACTTCGGCTTTTGCGTCTTGCGTCATCAACCCGGAACTAAAGTTCGATTCAGTTAAATTAATGAACCGGCTCAACCGGTTACTTGCTGAGAACCGGCTCAAAAGAACGATTCGTTCAAGAACTGAACATCACTAATTCTCACTCCGCTTCATCCCTGCTCACACGTGACAACATGCTTGTATTTTTGAGAGAATAATGTTTATGCATGTTTTTTGAAAAAACAAAACATTTAAGTCACTGAATTAAGGCCACAAAACGCACAGTAGATATGTGTCCACAAGACTTTTGACTAATGGGTGTTGTTGCCTAGAGTTTTTGCTTCAAACTGATGTGAGAATCATTGTGCCTACTCATTCACATAAAACAATACATTGATTTAAATTTTGTAAGACACTTTTTCTTTACAAAGGCCATATGCGAAGAGACGTGAACGATCATGAATAATGCTGTGATTTACACCCGAGAGACAAAAGAACGCATAATGAGCGGCATAATGAATGAGCCTTTGAGTCAGGTAGGCTATGTGAGAGGGAGCTAAGAAAAAGGACAAATGAAATATATATTTTTTGTAGTTTATTTAGAATATACACTCACCTAAAGGATTATTAGGAACACCATACTAATACTGTGTTTGACCCCCTTTCGCCTTCAGAACTGCCTTAATTCTACGTGGCATTGATTCAACAAGGTGCTGAAAGCATTCTTTAGAAATGTTGGCCCATATTGATAGGATAGCACCTTGCAGTTGATGGAGATTTGTGGGATGCACATCCAGGGCACGAAGCTCCCGTTCCACCACATCCCAAAGATGCTCTATTGGGTTGAGATCTGGTGACTGTGGGGGCCATTTTAGTACAGTGAACTCATTGTCATGTTCAAGAAACCAATTTGAAATGATTCGAGCTTTGTGACATGGTGCATTATCCTGCTGGAAGTAGCCATCAGAGGATGGGTACATGGTGGTCATAAAGGGATGGACATGGTCAGAAACAATGCTCAGGTAGGCCGTGGCATTTAAACGATGCCCAATTGGCACTAAGGGGCCTAAAGTGTGCCAAGAAAACATCCCCCACACCATTACACCACCACCACCAGCCTGCACAGTGGTAACAAGGCATGATGGATCCATGCTCTCATTCTGTTTACGCCAAATTCTGACTCTACCATCTGAATGTCTCAACAGAAATCGAGACTCATCAGACCAGGCAACATTTTTCCAGTCTTCAACTGTCCAATTTTGGTGAGCTCGTGCAAATTGTAGCCTCTTTTTCCTATTTGTAGTGGAGATGAGTGGTACCCGGTGGGGTCTTCTGCTGTTGTAGCCCATCCGCCTCAAGGTTGTGCGTGTTGTGGCTTCACAAATGCTTTGCTGCATACCTCGGTTGTAACGAGTGGTTATTTCAGTCAAAGTTGCTCTTCTATCAGCTTGAATCAGTCGGCCCATTCTCCTCTGACCTCTAGCATCAATAAGGCATTTTCGCCCACAGGACTGCTGCATACTGGATGTTTTTCCCTTTTCACACCATTCTTTGTAAACTCTAGAAATGGTTGTGCGTGAAAATCCCAGTAACTGAGCAGATTGTGAAATACTCAGACCGGCCCGTCTGGCACCAACAACCATGCCACGCTCAAAATTGCTTAAATCACCTTTCTTTCCCATTCTGACATTCAGTTTGGAGTTCAGGAGATTGTCTTGACCAGGACCACACCCCTAAATGCATTGAAGCAGCTGCCATGTGATTGGTTGATTAGATAATTGCATTAATGAGAAATTGAACAGGTGTTCCTAATAATCCTTTAGGTGAGTGTAGTTAACAATATAAAATGAGAGCCAAAGGCACAATGTATGTGGGCCAGTATCAGGTCACTATGATTCTCAAATCTGTGAGATAAAAGAAAAAAAAAACATCTGTGAGGATACTGATAACAGGATCAACTATTGTATTAACCTTATAATATAATGTCCACTCTTAACAGAAAACATGATTACTGATATTGCACAGCATGTGAACAAAATTTTGTATAGGCTTATTATATTTTAAATTATATATAGTACCTGTCAAAAGATTGGACACATTACTATTTTTAATGTTTTTGAAAGAAGTCTCATGCTCATCAAGCCTGCATTTATTTGATCAAAAATACAGAAAAAACATTAATATTGTGAAATATTATTACAATTTAAAATAATGGTTTTCTATTTTAATATATTTTAAAATCGAATTTATTTTGGTGATGTAAAACTGAATTTTCATCAGCCATTACTCCAGTCTTCAGTGTCACATGATCCTTCAGAAATCATTCTTATATGCTGATTTATTATCAATATTGGAAACTGCTGTGCTTCTTAATATTGTTTATAACTTGTGATACTTTTTTTCAGGATTATTGGATGAATAAATGAAGCAATGGCTGATCAAAATTCAACTTTTCATCACAGAAATAAATGATATTTTACAGTATATTAAAATAGAGAAAACCATTATTTTATTTAGTTTTTCTGTATTTTTGGTCAAATAAATGCAAGAGCACAAGAGAGTTTTCAAAAAGATTAATTCGAATTCATTCATGTGAATTCATCGTGTTCATTCATGAGACACGCGGGCTATTGTCTGCAATATTTGCTTCTTATTTATTAAATCCAGGCAATTGGCTGATGAAACATTGATTAAAATTAAGATACAATTTATACAAAACGAAATTCAGAAAAGATTTACAAAACAAAACTTAACAAAGTGATGTCTTTTGCGGTTTAATATTCACAGACACTAACAGAATAAACTTACCTCACAATCCTTGACTGGATCCGCTGCTCTTAGAAATAAACAGCTTTTCTTCTGAGGTAAATTATTCCAGGATTATTCCTCACCGCGTCTCAAAACGATGTAAAGTACATGCACAAATGATGTGTTTATTTGAGTTGATGTGGGCGTTGACTCGGTTCTCATGGATCGCGTCAGTATTTGAATCTCAAAAGAATGACGTACAAATGACAGTAATGAAAATCTAGATAGTCAATTATCTGATGTATTGGCTAAAGCTTTCAGTATTAAAAGAAACAGAGACCTGCAATACAACATTTTATTTTCTTCCACAGATATTTCTGAAAAGTCTCACTTGAGGCTGTTTTCTTTAAACAGAGCAAACTGTTTGCAATTGAAAAACAGGCACAAGGTCGTCGGATGTTCTCGCATTGATAAGCTGACAGAAGGATGTAAGACAATGATTTCTATTATAAACCAAACAGACAATTGAGTGCTGCAAGCCTGCTTGGCCATTGAGCTGTTTAATCAACATTATCCCTGCACTTTTTATTTTCATTTGATGTTGTCGAACATTTGTTTCAAAGTTAGTTTACTTCTAACTCAATGTAAAGCTATTTTCATTAATTATGTTAAAAATAGCCCTGGATTTAACATCTACTGCCCTTCTGTTACATTTTAACTTTTTTAAATGTAATTTTACCTTCTTTATTCAATTTTAATTGGATTTCCTACAGTTCACTTGAGTCTAATGCCACACCCACACGAAACCACTGTAACCGACTCAAAACGATGTAGTATACATGCCAGACCAGTATGTGGTGCTGTAATTCTGCCACAGAAATACACTAAAAACGGAGAAGAAGAGTTGTGGCTAGAAGGGTACAGCAATGGTTGGAAGTGAGGCAAAATCTCACGATAAAATAACAATAACTAAATTTGCTACTTACCAGATTGTGTTTTATTAACGCCTACACCTACCCCAACCCTAAACCTACCCTTACAATAATGCAAATACAGTAATTAAATGACGCAGTATTGATGTGCGCATGCCCAGTGGCCGTAGCTGTATCCCTTCTAGTCTTTACCGTGCGGGACGTGGTGTGATGACATCACCGTTTCACAAAATATACGGATTGGCTGTACACATGAAAACACAAGGGTGTTGGTTTCAGATTTATCCACTCTGGGACCCGGATCCGTCTGGATGAAATGCTGATACGATACAACATTTTTATGTATACAGCTAAACGCGTCTCCGTGTGGACGGAGCCTAAGTGCCCCCTTTGTTAACAAACTGGCCTTCAGCAGGAACTTTCAAAAGGTGAAACAGCGCACCATCATTATCTGATCAACAAGAGCAGTTTTAAACAACACAGAAAAATATTTTAATCCAAATAAACGTGTTTACTGGTGAAGAGATCGCATCTGCTTCTGTTTAAAGGGTCTTTATCATGAAGCTCCGTGAGTATTTTTAGTTAATACACCTGAAAAAAAAAGAAGAAGGGATAATTGCTAAAGGCTGTGTGCCGCTGTGTGGTACAGCAACTAAACTGAAAGTGAAAGTGATTAATCCACCGCGCTACCAATTCCTGCGAGAGAAAGACGGAGAGAGGGAACGAGAAGGGAGAGAGACATCTCCAGATGTAAGACCAAATCCAGGTACATTACAAAATAGGTCACATTTCCCAGAATGCCCCTTCTCTCTTGTTTCCAAAATGAAATTGCTCCATTTTTCTCCTTCCACATGCTGAATGACTCGAGGTGTCTCAAGGGCCCGGTGTATCAAGAGGGCAGAGACAGAAGTAATTCGGTCCTGGCTGTTCGTTAGGCTCCATGTGAGAGTTTCTCCCCACTCTGAACAGCAATTACGGTGGTATGATTAATCCATCGTGTTGACCGGCTCAACACAAAGAAGATGATTGGCTGCGGTAAGGCTCCGGCTTTGGAAGCGTCGCACCAGGGTATATTTGCAAACATGGCGGTCACAAGAAGGTTTAACATGGTCATGCCAGTTTTTGGCGCTCACAAGGAGAGCATGAACCATCTGGGATCTGTGCCACATGGAGAGTCATGGGATGCTATCCAAAGCTACTTGGAAATGCCAGTGTGTGAATTCACACCATAATATATTGGCACTTAGCTTTCTGGAGTTCTAGGACTTGAATGTTGGACTGCAATGCCTGCTTAGGACGCTCTCTCTCTCTCTTTCTCTCTCTAATTCAACACCATCAATAACTGAAACTTGAGCAGACAGACTGATTGACTTAACTGTTGTGCTCATTTGCATACACTTAGCCTCTGGTCTATCAGTCCCAGAAAACAATCCCAGCATGCAATTGTAAGCTATGTTTGTATCACTTGGAGAAAAAAAAAACGAACGAGTTTGCTCTAAACAGGCAAAGCACTTAGGCGTTAAAACAAGCTGTTAAGGATGGCTTTGATGTCCAGATGGGGAAAGGAATATGACACTGACTTTAATTGCTCCTGGAAATGAGAGTGGATTCTGAGTGGATGGAAGTACTTTGAATTATCTGTCACTAATTTAAATGTGGAAAAAGGGATTTCATTCCAGTTTTCTGCCTGTTTTAGTAGTAAGGAAGAATCATTATTAATGTTACTCATCTATCTATCTATCTATCTATCTATCTATCTATCTATCTATCTATCTATCTATCTATCTATCTATCTATCTATCTATCTATCTATCTATCTATCTATCTATCTATCTATCTATCTATCTATCTATCTATCTATCCATATATACTAACATTCAAAAGTTTTGGGTCTTTTTTGTTTTTGAAAGAAGTCTCTTATGCTCATCATAATAAATCAAATAAAAGCTGTATTTATTTGATGAAAAATACAGTAAAAACAGTAATATTATGGAATAATATTACGGTTTAAAATAACTTTCTATTTTCATATATTTTAAAATGTAATTTATTCCTGTGATGCAAAGCTGAATTTTCAGCATCATTACTCCAGTCTTCAGTGTCACATGATCCTTCAGAAATCATTCTAATATTATTGTCAATGTTGAAAACAGTTTACAGTTTTTCTCAGTCGCTTTGGTACATTTCTTGAAACATCCTTAAGATTTGCAAACCAGTCAGTGCATTTCTCAAAACAATTCGTACAAACAGCACCACACAATGGATTATCTGCAAAAGCCTGTAACTTGCTCAGAATCCTTAGTTCATGTCTCAAAAGTAAGTATTTATGTCAATGAACACATCAGTGCCACCTGAATGACAAGTCCATGTGTCATTGTTCACAAACAAGACAGTCAAAATGCTTAGTCATGTTGTCAATATAACAATGTACTCTGTCAGTATTTTCAGATGTAAACTATGGCTACGGTTTTGATGACAATGATTGAAAATTCACAAGACTGCACTCTATCTGTATGGCATATATACATTTTAAATTTCAACAATACAAATTTACACATTAGGGTACTAAGTGGGATATTGATTGCAAGATTGCAATCAATTGCAACATTGTCTGATTACATGATTGAGGAAATGGTTGTTCTCCCAAAATTCAGCTGTACCTTTTGACCCTCCTCAGCCATAAGGTCATGGTTGAGAACATGTTCCACAATAGTGGCCCTTACTTCATCAGAAGCATCTCTACAAATTTGCCCTCCCACCACACATTCTTACTCCTCTTCTTCTTCCCGGCTGTTGACCCTGTTTGTTTCCTTGTTGTTCTTCCATTATAAGATTCCACTGTGTTGTCATCTGTCCATATATGCTTGCCAAATGAATGTTCATGAGATGGATCACTGAGCTGTTTCAGAGAACTGGTTGATCATCGGTTGATCTAGCCCTTTACATTTCCCTTCATTTCCCTTCATTCAATTCATCAATTCAGGAAACATTTACACACACACAAAAAAGTCTAAAAGAAAGGTATAGAAAATATGTGACGCATTATGACATCTAGTTTAACCATTTTGCATTTAATTACTTATGCAAGGAACTAATGCCTATAGATGTTTTGAGGGGTAAGACTATTCAATGAGTATAATACATTTTGATAAACATGACATAAGCAATTGATAATGGAGGAAACAGCAGACAGATGCACTTAATCAATTGCATGACTGTACCAAAGCATTTGCAATTTGTTCAAAACAATCAGAATTTGCTTTTATGATGTGCACAAGTGACTAGATGATGTGGAGGTTGAACAAGTTGTTTTGAGAATTTCAGTTGTGATCTGAGAAATGTACCAAAACGACTGAGAAAAACTGTAATATTTTTGTGGAAACCGTGATACATACAGGCAGGTTGCGATTTGCCGAGTGGGACGGGGGGGGGGATAAAATGTATCCAGTAATCAATGCTACTTCACCAATAGACCATATAAAATATATAAAATAAAGATATGCAACATGCACGTTTAAACAACAAACAATAAAATCAGAACTAGCTCTTCCGCTCCTGTGATGAGAGATGACACATGACACATAAACGTGTTTAAGTTACGATCCTGGTTCCAGTGGCCTCAATCCATGCACGGCTTTTCAAAATTCATGCACACTCACAATAACAACAAAACGTTGTGCTTTTGTAAAATAAAGAACTCCGGGAACTGCCCGTCACAAAAATGAACCGAAACTCTATAGTCACGATAAGAAATATGTCTATAGAAAGCTTGAGATGTGAACAAATATTCTCTGATTATGTAATCCGTATAAAACCAACGAGAGGTACAGAGGTAGTCTGCTCAAACGTAGATGTTTATAATGTGTATGAGTGCTTCCCAATGAAGAAAGGACAAGGCATAAGAGTGAAATTCTCGCTCTAAATAAATGTAAAAATGGATTAAAAAAATGTCTTTGTCAAACTGTTCCGATATTGTTTCATTGAAGTTCATAATTATTCTATAACTGTTACTTTAGTTTAACAGCTGCACAAAATACCCCTGGTTCGTGATTTATTTTCATTAATAAAAAAAAACTTTTTCAAAAACATGTGCTTTTTTCAGAAATTGTACCCTGCATACAGGGTTGTTTAATTAATAGAAAGTTAAAAATAATTTTTTTATTTGTAACATTATAAATGTCCTTTTCATCAATGTAATGCATCCTTGCTGAATAAAAAAAAAAAAAAAAATCTGACTGACCCCAAACATTTAAACTGAAATGTATATTTATTTGTGCACTGTATATAATTTTTTGTTTACATAATTGGTATACCTATTTATAATATATGAGCTGCCTGTGTGGCTGAACACTTAAACAGATTTACTTTTCTGTCACGACAGACCAAATCAGTTTTCTACTTTTCATTTTTCCTCATTTTTTCTTTATCTCTCTCTTTCTCTAATCTCTCCCACTCTCTCTATATCTCTCTTTCTCCAAACTGCGCTGACAACTAAATGTGGCTGTGGCCTTTATACACGGAGGCAGAAGGGAAAAACTATTCATTCATTCTGAGAACCGTGTGATTTTTCAAGCCGGAGGGAGACTTGATTGGTTCTAGGGAAGAAATACCAGCTAACAAATCACACAGGACTCTGAGATCGTCGTGTAGCGCGAGGGCCAAATCTCCACGGTCTGATGTGCTACACAGAGAGATCTGAAGGGAAGATGTCCAGCGTCCTCCATATAACCGCTCAGAGACTTCCCTTCAGTGGAGAAACATGGTCAGAACGTTCCCTTTGCACCATAAATTTCGCTGTTACCATGGCGCCTTGAGGTAACCAGTTGCTCAAACTTGTGTGTGCCGTCTGATTGGCCAGAAATCTAAGCGAGAGTAAAAGCTGGCTGAAGTCTAATCAGTAAGATATGAGTAATGGGGTCTCAGCTTCCTTCTTAATAAAGTCAGCATCTCTGGGACCTTCCCCAACAACAACCACCCCCTAGCCGGCCCATTCTGGCATCTTCAAATAGTCCCTTCTCTTCTCACGTCTTACTGCCCTCTCTCTCCCTCGCTGTCTCTCTGGGGCACTCAGGACGTAGCAGCTGCTTGTTGCCTTTGATTTAGACTTGCCCTAGATATGCTCCCTAATGAGCTGAGTGCCCAATCAATAATTTACCTGAGTCTGAGTGAGAAGCAGGCTGATCAGTGCTGTTTAAAAAGAGAACTGCAATCAGTGCTATTCAGAAACTGTTTTTTGACTCATCCTTCCATTTTTCTCTTTCTCTCTTTTGCTATGTGCCATTGTTTGTGATACAAGAGGATAAACTTTCCTCTGATTTTTTCCCCCTCAGTTCCTCCTGATGACCCTGTGATAATCGGAGCACCTGTGGTGAGCTTGCGTGCAGGGGACTCGCTAAACCTCACCTGCCAAGCTGACAATGCCAAACCGGCCGCCTCCATCATCTGGATCCGTAATGGAGAGGTGCTGAACGGTGCAGCATACACCAAGGTATGGCTGGCAGTTTTTGTATCAACAGAACGCAATACAGAAACATGTTGGAACCATGGCCTGTGTTTCAAGATCACTTTTAGGCATCATATATGTGTTCAAATGTTCGATTGTATGCACCTATGATGCTCGAATATGTTTCATTTCAAATTGAATGTTCAAATTCACCTATTATATCCAAAAATGTTGCGTTGAATGTTTTAGACTCAGTTTAAAAGTGCATCTGATGCCCAAAAAGTCTGTTTCTAACATTTTGATTCAGTTCAAATGTGCATTTGCATTTTAAACACTTGTGCATTTTAAACACTGTCCATGCAATATGCACGTTCTTAAATGAGCTAGTTTTTTTTAGCTAATTTCAACTTGGCATGAATCACAAATCAAATCAGAGCTGTATATTAATATTTACAAGATACATATTCACAAATAGGCTACAACTAATTGCCTTAATAGCACGCAAATATTTCTGCCCGTTTTTGTTCGTGTGACTGCAGCCTCTGCTTTTCTGCTACAGACTGAAGCGCGCGAGTAGCCTATAACGCGCAGCGCCGTTACTTTCAGTTAATAAAGGAAAAAATACTGCAAATTCCTGGTGTTATTTTTGTGATTGTTTGGGGCATTCTACAGCCCTTCATCAAAACTTTCAACACATAGCCCACCTCAGATTGTTTTAATCAATGCACAAATCGTAAAAACAAATGAACACTATCAGTTCCTAAATTCTGATTGGGTGGGCAAGGCAGACGTTTGCCCTGCCCATGCCTAGAACCGGCCCCGTCTTGAATGTTGTATACAGTGGGGAGAACAAGTATTTGATACACTGCCGATTTTGCAGGTTTGCCCACTTACAAAGCATGTAGAAGTCTGTAATTTTTATCATAGGTTCTCTTCAACTTTGAGTGACGGAAAATCACATTGTATGATTTTTAAGTAATTAATTTGCATTTTATTGCATGACATAAGTATTTGATACATCAGAAAAGCAGAACTTAATATTTGGTACAGAAACCTTTGTTTGCAATTACAGAGATCATACGTTTCCTGTAGTTCTTGACCAGGTTTGCACACACTGCAGCAGGGATTTTGGCCCACTCCTCCATACAGACCTTCTCCAGATCCTTCAGGTTTCGGGGCTGTCGCTGGGCAATACGGACTTTCAGCTCCCTCCAAAGATTTTCTATTGGGTTCAGGTCTGGAGACTGGCTAGGCCACTCCAGGACCTTGAGATGCTTCTTACGGAGCCACTCCTTAGTTGCCCTGGCTGTGTGTTTCGGGTCGTTGTCATGCTAGAAGACCGAGCCACGACCCATCTTCAATGCTCTTACTGAAGGAAGGAGGTTGTTGGCCAAGATCTCACGATACATGGCCCCATCCATCCTCCCCTCAATACGGTGCAGTCGTCATGTCCCCTTTGCAGAAAAGCATCCCCAAAAAATTATGTTTCCACCTCCATGCTTCACGGTTGGGATGGTGTTCTTGGGGTTGTACTCATCCTTCTTCTTCCTCCAAACACGGCAGTGGAGTTTAGACCAAAAAGCTCTATTTTTGTCTCATCAGACCACATGACCTTCTCCCATTCCTCCTCTGGATCATCCAGATGGTCATTGGCAAACTTCAGACAGGCCTGGACATGCGCTGGCTTGAGCAGGGGGACCTTGCGTGCACTGTAGGATTTTAATCCATGACGGCGTACTAATGGTTTTCTTTGAGACTGTGGTCCCAGCTCTCTTCAGGTCATTGACCAGGTCCTGCCGTGTAGTTCTGGGCTGATCCCTCACCTTCCTCATGATCACTGATGCCCCACGAGGTGAGATCTTGCATGGTGCCCCAGACCGAGGGAGATTGTTGTCTTCTCACCAAGCTGCTTGCCAATTGTCCTGTAGCCCATCCCAGCCTTGTGCAGGTCTGCAATTTTATACCTGATGTCCTTACACAGCTCTCTGGTCTTGACCATTGTGGAGAGGTTGGAGTCTGTTTGATTGAGTGTGTGGACAGGTGTCTTTTATACAGGTAACGAGTTCAAACAGGTGCAGTTAATACAGGTAATGAGTGGAGAACAGGAGGGCTTCTTAAAGAAAAACTAACAGGTCTGTGAGAGCCGGAATTCTTACTGGTTGGTAGGTGATCAAATACTTATGTCATGCAATAAAATGCAAATTAATTATTTAAAAATCATACAATGTGATTTTCTGAATTTTTGTTTTAGATTCCGTCTCTCACAGTTGAAGTGTACCTATGATAAAAATTATAGACCTCTACATGTTTTGTAAGTGGGCAAACCTGCAAAATCGGCAGTGTATCAAATACTTGTTCTCCCCACTGTATTCAGTTTAAACATCCAAACGCTCCTGGGAATAAGCTCTCTCAAACATTTTGATTCAGTTAGAATGTGCATGTGATGCCCAAAAACATGATAATCGAATCATGTCTTGAATGTTCAGTATATAAATACAGTATTTAAATGTACTTACACTGCCCAAGGATGCTGTCTGAAATGTTTCAATTCAATTTGAATGTTCAAGCGCATCTATGACACCCAACAATGCTGTATAGGTGAACAGCCTACTAGGTTTTGAGACAGCCTGTTTGTCTGACAGTATTTTTTTGCCTACAGATGATATTTTCCATATTACCCCTTTCACATGTCAAAAAAAGAGTCTCTTATGAAATCTTGCACTCCGCCTGACTGCGTGTCCTCGAAACGCTCGGCTCTGTCAAATTAATGACAAGTGAGGACTAATTTTTAATTTAATCCTTGGGGCAAAGTGAAGCTGTAATGCACTGCTTTAAATATGTCATAATGGAAAGACATTCCAGCACTCCATTATGAATGTGTTCCTCAGCAATTTGCTCAGTTGGTCGGCTTTAAGGAGGAAATTGAGAGAGCAGGAAATGTGTTTAAAGGGCCGCTCGTACTATGATTGGAGAGCGTAATCTGCTCATTTTGAGTAAGCCGAACCCCACAGCACCCACTGGAGAGAGTCCCTTCATTAATTAATCAGGCCTAATTTAGACACAAGCAAGCTAGACAGGTTACCTCTTTTTTTGCCTACAGAAGTACTGCTTTCAAATCTGTTCTACACTTGGGAGACTCTTTTAAATGCTTCTGCAATGATCAAGTACCTCCATGAGACGGATAAAAACAAAGCTATTCACGTCTCGAAAGTCATTCCAGTGTAAACTGAATATTAGATGAGAGACAAATCGGTTGTTTTAATGAAAACAGGAGTCTTGTAAACCACTGATTCTTGAGTGCTGCGACAGAACAGCCTGCATAACTGAACAGAGAAATGTATAGAGGAATTATTTTGGATTAATCTGTTAAACATGTTCAGAGGTGCTGGTTCAACCTCCTGCTTCTTCCGTTTTCACAGTAAATGTGTGTTTTTTCATTGACGCAACTCAGTGTGTCAACACGATTAAGGATGAATTGAGATTACAGGATGGTTTCACACTGATTTTTAGCTTCATCTATTGAATTGTCACCACAGTCAGACAGAAAATCAACAGCATTGACAAAATAACCATAATGCGTTTAATCACTCATACAGTGTTTGTGCAGTAGCTGTTTTGTTATTTTGGTGTTGCTGCTAATAGGAACATCAAATAAGTGGAGACATATCTTATAAATCTTTTAAGGATAGACACTGTATTGCCAAAAATATTGGGACACCCCTCCAAATCATTGAATTCAGGAGTTCCAATCACTTCCATGGCCACAGGTGTATAAAATCAAGCACCTAGGCATGCAGACTGCTTCTACAAACATTTGTGAAAGAATGGGTCGCTCTCAGGAGCTCAGTGAATTCAAGTGTGGTACCGTGATAGGTTGCCACCAGTGTGGTAAGTCCATTTGTGAAATTTCCTCACTACTAAATATTCCACGTTCAACTGTTAGTGGTATTATAACAAAGTGGAAGCAATTGGGAACAACAGCAACTCAGCCACGAAGTGGTAGGCCACGTAAAATCACAGAGCGGGGTCAGCGCATGCTGAGGCGCACAGTGCGCAGAAGTCGCCAACTTTCTGCAGAGTCAATAGAAAAGACCTACAGACCTCCAAACTTCGTGTTGCCTTCAGATTAGCTCAAGAACAGTGCGTAGAGAGCTTCATGGAATGGGTTTCCATGGCCGAGCAGCTGCATCCAAGCCTTACATCACCAAGTGCAATGCAAAGTGTCTGATGCAGTGGTGTAAAGCACGCCACCACTGGACTCTAGAGCAGTGGAGACGTGTTCTCTGGAGTGACGAATGTCTGGCAATCCGATGGAAGAGTGTGGGTTTGGCGGTTGCCAGGAGAACGGTAGTAGTCTATATAAGATACCTTGTGTCAAAATGATTGATTGCTTTGACGTTTTGACCTTTGCCATGCCTTCCCCTCCCCCACCGGACCACCCACGTCGTTCCCCTCCCCTACCGTTGACCTTAACCACCCACGTCGACGTCACCTTTGACCTTGTGTATCCTCCGGGGACTCATATGACCTTAGAGGGCACATATTTGAAATAGCGATGGTGGCCTACGACCTCCGGTTGTTTTCTGTGGTGGTCAAATGGAAGAATGATCTTTTTGAACTTTGACACGGCTATTTGAGGTTTGTGATTTCGGGGATACATCTGCAGGACACGTGTGGGCTTCCGCATTCCAACACAGGGACCATTTTACAGTGTACAGAGGACAAAAATAAGATTTTAGCATCGTCATCGTTCAGAGAGCAGGAAAAAAAAGTGGTCCATTTACAATGATGTATATACATTAAATGAAATGCAATATATAAAATCACTCTCTCTGTCTCTCCAAGAGAGAGCAGCTCGCACCCAGTAGGTGTGAAATGTGAGACAGTCACAGCAGTGGGTCAGGGTGCAATCTATGGGGACACAGCACATGTAAGGCTTTAACTTTCCCAGAGAAAATGTTTGTTAGAGTCAAAATAGTTCAAACCATAAACATAAAAGTTTAAATATGATCTTTTAAAATGAAACGCTTGAATAAAATCTTTAAAGTTTAAATAAAATTGTATCGTCTTTATCTTATAAGACTGGTGTATCCACATCCAACATCTGATGCCATGCAGGGATGATTTTTGCTTAAATCTAACATAAAGTATCATTTTACTAAACTTTTCCAGTACTATAGTAGTTTTAGATCTCATTTATACAAAAAGATTCAAACACCATTTATGGCATTGCGTCATGAAACATGGTTGTCACAATCTGTATGATTTTTAAAAAAGGAATATTGAATTTGTTTTAAAAACATTCCAAAATATGAATATGTGTTTGACATCAACTCAACAATGCTCTATTATTTAGTTTTTTTCTATCTTTAAGAAATTAGGGTTGAACTATTACACTCAATAATAAGAATCTCACTAAATTTACAGAATCAAATGTTAGTTTAGTTAAATGAAAATATAAACAACATTCATTACATTTTTCAGAGAGCAGGAAAAAAGTGGTCCTTATACAATGAATATGCATATACATTGAATGAAATGCAATATATAAAATCACTCTCTCTGGTGTAAAAACCCTGCTGAAATGTGAGACAGTCACAACAGGGGTCAGGGAGCAAACTCTGGGACACTTCCACATGTTTGGTTTCCATGTTTTATGGAGGCTTTCCATAGACATAATGACTTTTGTACTGTAACTGTACATCCCATGCACCTAAACATGGGGCCCTCACAAAAAACTTTTTACATTTTTACATTTAAAAAAAAAAATAAATAAATCATTTAATATAATTTATAAGCTGTTTTGCACATGGGTCAAATTTTGATCAGGGGAATACCTAAACCACACACACACACACACACACACACACACACACACACACACACAGTAATTGGTTCTATAAAAGGAACTTATCTCTATTTTAAATGAATTGATTATAAATAAAATATAATACACAATGAATAATAACAAATATGTTACTAAAATTATTTTAACACTTTTAGTTTTAGCTAAATATAATAATAAATATAAATATATGAATATAAATATATAAATACAAATAAATAAATATAAAAACACCTTACATTTTCAGAGAGTTGAAGAAGATAAAAAGCAAATAGTTTAAGTCAAAACACCTTCAGATCGTCCCATGCAGGGATAAACTCCAGTCCCTCACAGAGACGGGAGGAGTTACAGACCAGATGAGCCTCTGTGCACCATGTTACAGCACATGTTAAGTCAGCCTGCTAACGCCTTTCCAGAGTGAATGTTTTGTTTGTACAAATTTTATTTCAAAGCATAATCTTAAAAGTTTAAATTAGATCTAAATAAAATCTTTAAAGTTTTAATAAAATCGTATCTTCTTTATCTTCCCAGAAGACTGTATCCAGATAACATCTGATGCCCTGTGGTAGGAATGATTTTGCTTAAATTCAACCTAAAGTATCATTTTTACTAAACAGCATCTGTTCAATAACTTTAGATTGTTTAAAATTTGAGATCTTAGATCTTATTTCTACAAAGATTCAAGCAGGTCTTGATTAACAACCATTAACCCCCTGAACCCGAGGACGCCCCCGCGCGTTTTGATGGATTTTTCCTCATGACAGTGTAAAACAACTTAAAATACTCCGTCATTTTTGGCCTCACAGACATGAACGATATGTCTTTACAAAGCTTATAGTGTCTACTTTTTTTATGTACACTCAAAATAAAAACTAAATGTTGTGCTTTTCGTTAAATAAAGAAAACAAACAGGATGCGTGTTCTCCCGTCTGTCTCCCTGTGATGTCCATTCTGAAATGCGTCTGAAAATAAACTCAGAGAATACTTGTCACACAGACACGACAGATATATCTTTATAAAGCTTGGAATGTCTACTTTTAAATGAAGTCATTTATATAAAAAACAAATATTCTCTGTTTGTGTAATCTGTATGAAAACAGCGACAGGTAGAGTTCCTCAAGCGGAGCCTCATTAACTTTAATGTGACCACACCCAAAACACCCTCAAAACAAAGAATCAGCTTCATCATTCTTCTGATTTTCATCGAGTTCGGAAGACACGCTGTGAGTTTACCTTGGATTTACCTTAGAAGAAACAGAATGTGATTTATGAAAATTTTTAAGGTAAAACATTTCTTCTCACTTATATTAGCGTTATTGATGCATAAACTTCACATTGTAGGCTACTAGTTGAACTATTGCCAGACTAAAATGTGTGAAATCAACAGAAACATGCTGAAATATGAAATAGGTAGGCAACCTTTCAATGCTAAATAAAGATACAGTATGACATGGGGATATTTTATGCTCTATAATATTAAACACAGCATGATATAAAAGTAGGGTTGCCAACTGTCCCGGCTAATTGACGTCCCGTTTATTGGGCCTAAATGTCCCATACATGACTGTCCCGTTTATTGACTGCTACGCTGATGTAACCACTGACTAAGGGGCCGTTCACATATGTTGCGTCTTTTGCGCGCTCAAGTTCGTTATTTTAAATGTAGACGCTCGACAAGCGCACTCAAATAGAGAGACTAATTCAGTTTCATTCATCTTGCACTGTCCCTGTTTGCACTTTTTCCCTCAACGTCTCTTTTTATTTTTTTTTACCACTGCTCTATGTGTTGTTTTCATGTGTAAATCCAAGTATACACTACCGTTCAAAAGTTTTAGATTTTCTAATGTTTTCAAAAAAATTTCTTCTGCTTAACAAGGCTGCATTTATTTGATCCAAAATACAGCAAAAACAGTAATATTGCGAAGTATTTTTATAATTTAAAATAATTGTTTTCTATTTGGATATATTTTTAAAATGCAATTTATTACATTTTATTTACTTCAGTTTGCATGATCCTTCAGAAATCATTGTAATATGCAGATTTGCTGCTCAATAAACATTTCTTATTATTATGAATGTTGAAAACATTTGTGTACAATTTATTTCAGGATTCTTTGATAAATAAAAAGTTCAAAACAACAACATTTATCTGAAATAGAAATCTATTGTAACATTATACACTACCATTCTGAGTAAGAGTGTTGCTGTTTTGTTTTTTGAAAGAAATTAATACTTTTATTCACAAAGATTCCTTATATTGATAAAAAAAAAAAACACAGTAAAGACATTTATAATGTTACAGAATCTTTTTATTTCAGATAAATGTTATTCTTTTGAACCCAGAGGGAACTTTCCGTTAAATCTTTGATTTATCAAAGAATCCTGAAAAAAATTACACAACTGTTTTCAACATTCATAATAATAATAAATGTTTGTTGAGCAAATAATCATATTATAATGATTTCTGAAGGATCATGTGACACTGAAGACTGGAGTAATGATGCTGAAAATTCAGCTTTGACATCACAGGAATAAATTACACTTTACCATGTATTCACATAGAAAACATTTATTTTAAATTGTAAAAATATTCCACAATATTACTGTTTTTACTATTTTGGATCAAATAAATCCAGCCTTGGTGAGCAGAAGAGACTTTTTTTTTTTTTTTTTTAAACATACAGATCTAAAACTTTTGAACGGTACTGTAGGTCAGATTACTTCTTTTTAAATTAAACATGATTTTGTGAATAAGCTACAAACAATACATTCAATCATTAAGTCTCCTCACATGCATTCTCTATAGATACCTCTGTCACATTCCTCATTGATATTCAGGGGAGGAATCGTTGACGCCTCAGGTGTGAATCACAGCATTATTCATGATGGTCCACACCCTCCCCGCATACAGCCATTCTGACAATAAGTGTCTTACAAAAGTTAAATGACTATATTGTTTTGTATGAATGAGTGATCAAAATGGTTTTCACATTGTTTTGAAGAAAAAACTCTAGGCAACAACATCCAGTTCTGAAAAGCCTTGTGAACAAATGTTTACTGTGTGTTATATGGCCTTATTTCAGTGATTTAACATTTTAGTTTTTTTAAAAACTACGCATAAACATTATTTTCTCAAAACTACAAAATTTTATGTACATGTTGCTCACATATTACTGTAGCACTGTTTGTGCTGAATACAGTGTAATCAGACTTTAGCCATTAATATGCTTTATAATAAGCAACTGAAAAAAACACAAATGTCAGAGCATGTCAAACTTCTTCAGGGCCACAAAATATCCTTAGGGTCCAGAGGGTTAACCATGGATGAACCCATGCAATGAAACACGTTGACAAAGTTTGTCACAAATCTGTATGTTTTAACAATAAACTAGAAATATTTAATTTGTTTTAAAAATATCCAAATATGAAGGTGTTTAATGCCGCACAACTCTCGCGTCACCTCGAACGAGGACTCAACATTGCTCTTATTTAGTTTAAGAAAACCACCACACAGGTCCTCAGCAATCATTAATGGCAGCTTCAGGCTATAGGGTGATGGGGTGATTTACAGACCAGACGTTTCTCTTTGGTCAATGACAACCTAAGTAAAGTTTGTCTTGAGTGAATATTTAATTTTACTCGTCTTATGTCAAAGCATGATCTTACTTTTTTCTGCAGTAGCCATGATCTAGGATTGCACGTATAAGTTGTATATGATTTTACTTTTCTTGTGTCTTCCGAACTGGCCTTTATCAGTTTGGAAATATACAGGGTGAAAATATACTATCAAAACTACTCAAAAATACATGTAGAATTTTAAAACGTTACCATATGTTGATGTGACAGTTTGTCTGTTGGCCGCATGAACAGACTGAGCTGATGACACTAGCAGGGAGAATGCCCTTTGACCCCAACGATTTTGGAGGGTGTTAAAGACCCTACAAGGTTTTTTTTTTTTTCAACTGGGTGAATCTACACATGTGAGGTCTTCGGAAGTCGTGACTTCCAGGGTCAGTGGGTCTCCTGAGAATATTTAATTTCCCCCTAGAAACCAAAGATTTAGCTGTTGTGTTCTGACACAATGGCATTATTTGGTACTTTTTGTTTATAAAATTTCCTTTTCTTATTTCTACAAAGGTTCACGTTACTTTTATCAGCCTGATAAATATGCAGTTAATACATGATGAAACAAGAGAATCATGCTACCAATGTTTGACACAATGTTTTTAAGAAAAAGTGGTGTTTTAAAATACAACTAAACCAGATTATTTTTTTCTTTTGGCAAACTATTAGACAAAATCTCTGTGGTGTTGGAATAAAAAAATCTTTTTTTTAAGTATCAGGCATGTTACAATCATGCAGTACAAGAATTCAGATGAAGCTTCTTATCAAAGAAAAGAATGTCATTTTCACTTGTGAGTATGTTTCAACATGTGTTAAACAATATTTGTACACTAGAATCACACTTTCATGACATTTTTAATAGTCTTTACTAGTGCCTTATGCATCAGAATCCAGGTAGTTTTCAGCTAAGTTGTTTCAGCTGTTTATTACCATTGTCTTTGTATTTTTTCCTTTATTATTTTGGCACAAATAAATAGATGTTGATTAAAGCTTATTGTCATTGCCTAAAATCCAAACATGTTCTTTGTAGGAATTATGTTTACCTGCTGAGGAGCCAAGACTGAACTCCCGGCCGTTCCAGTGGTACAGCGGAAGTGGCAGAGGGACGTTACGTCTCCATTCCCTCCTCAGGGAACGAGGGTTACATACGTAACCGAGACGTTCCCTTTCGTTCAGTCACTCCGAGTAACGTCAGTGGCTGACGAATGGGGGTCCCAATGTAATCACGCCATTTGGCTGTCATCCAGTGCCCTGCGTAAGCGTGAGCTCCCTGTCGTAAGCTAGTACGGACGAAGGACTCCCACTTAACACAGGAATACCAAGGTACACTGGGAAGCATATTCCAGGTGGAAGTATGCGCCAAGCGCCTACCCATAGGGAGGACTTAAGGATACACATATGACCCGCTCAGGGCTACATATGGAGAACTCTGGGGTAACCAGCCGAAGGTGGAAGAAATTTTTTTACCCCCAGGGGTGGCAAGGGGCTTGCCAAGGGAAAGACACATGCTCAGGGAGGCTTACAGTGGAAATACACATGTGGGGGTCGCCCAACGGGGGAACCATGCACACGGTGGCACCTAGCCTAACACGAGGGCCTGACCGACTGCCATGCCATGACCGCTGAAGCGGTCTCATATGAAGCAATCTGAGCGGCGTTACCGCGGCTGCAGATGCCATATGCCCCAGGAGCCTCTGAAATAACTTCAGTGCAACCACACTCTTGCTCTTGATTTGGCGGAGGCAAGTCAGCAGTGACTGCACGCGCTCGCTCGTAAGCTGCGCACACCTGGCGACCGAGTCGATACTGAGAAAAGAGATCCTCTGCACTAGCAGAGTTTGCTCTTTTCCCAGTTGACCCAAAGGCCCAGACGGGCTAAGTGCTGGAGCACCAGGTCTCTGTGTTCGCACACCTGCTCTCGAGAGTGACTCAGGAACAGCCAGTCGTCGAGGTAGTTCAGGATGCGAACCCCGTGTTGCCTGAGTGGCACAAGGGCTGCCTCGACAATCTTCGTAAAGACGCGAGGGGACAGAGCTAGCCAGAATGGGAGGACTGCATACTGATATGGAAGTAGGCGTCCTTCAGGTCGATCGCTGCAAACCAATCTACTGGACGAACGCATTCGAAAAGGCGCTTCGCTGTCAACATCCTGAACGGAAGCCTGTGAAGGGATCGGTTCAGGACGCGCAGGTCCAGGATCGGTCGTAACCCACCGGTTTTCTTGGGTACAATGAAGTAAGGGCTGTAGAAGCCGGACTTCATCTCGGCTGGAGGAACAGGCTCGATCGCACCCTTAGCCAGCAAGGTAGCAACCTCCACACGCATGACAGGGGCGTTGGGCCCCCCATGGTGTGGCGGACTCCCCGGGGAGGAGCCTGAGCGAACTAAATCGCATAGCCGAGCCTGATGGTTTTCTCGACCCAGCGGAACAGTCCGGGAAGCTCTAGCCAGGCTCCCAAAAACTGCACCAGCGGGGTCGTGCGGACCACAGACGTACCCCGGGTGGGGCAGTGAGGCGGCGTGACCGGCCCGGACGTGGGAGGCGTAGCGTCCCGGTGTGGGGGCACGGTCATCAGCCGCGTCCTGACAGAGGAGACCAGGGAAGGACGCGCGTTCCACTGGGGTCTGCTCTGAGAGGAGACTGGTGTCAGAGAGGGACGAGAGTGGCGTGGCCCGGGGGCAGCACACACTGCCATCGGTCTCTGGGTGCTCAGGCATGGGTGAGTTTGTTCTTCCACATAGGGTGCTGCTGACCTGGGGGCCAGCAGCTGAACAGAAGATTTTCCCCCGGCCCTCCACCGGGGGAAGGAGTGGCCCTGCTACCAACTCCTTGGAAGAACTGCCCATCCCTGAGCTGTCCGCGTCAGGAGCGCCGCTAGCCTGGCGTTAGGCGGGCTGCGGGGCTGGGAGCGGACGGGGGCGCCTTCCTGCAACCACCCCTACGGCGGCGGGAGGGTCGAAGCCGCAGGAGGGCGCCCTCGGCGGCAAGCAGATTGAGGCGACTGAGCAGTACGTTTAATGGCCTTAGTCTGCTACTGGACGGCCGAGAACTGTTGGGCGCAGTTCTTGACCGTGCCGCCGAAGAGGCCAGCCTGGGATATGTGAGCGTTGAGGAACCGGGTTCGCTCAGCCTCTCTCATATCGACCAGGCTGAGCCTCGTCTCTCCTGGACCACAGCTGTGGACATCACCTGACCCAGGGAGCGCACGGTCACCTTCGTCACCCGGAGGGCGAGGTCGGTGGCGGCATGCGGCTCATTAAGAGCCCTGGGACAGCTCTACCCTCGTGCATGCCACGAGCATCCTGGCCTGGTAGACCTAAAGGATGGCCATGGCGTGCTGAGAGGCGGCGGCCTGCCCCGCAGCTCTGTAGTCCCTCGCCACCAGAGTAGACGAGAACTACAGGCCTTGGAGGGGTGCTTAGGTTCACCGCGCCACATTGAAGCACTCTGTGCAAGAGGGGGGGTGTGGCCCGAGGAATACTCGTCGGGGTTTATGCCACACCGCAGCCCTCAGGTCACCCTGGCCACCAGCCAAACATCCCGTCACGTGGAGAGGATAACTGGGGTGTGGCAGAGGGGACTCTCCCTCCATACGGGGGTCATTGAGTCTCGACCGTGATTGCAACTGAGCGTCAACAGGGGGGACCCCAGTGTACCCTTGGCCGCGGCCCCATCGAGGGCATTATAAGAGTAACATTTATGTTTTTTTTATGATTTTATGTAATTAATATAATTACATAAAATCATTTGCTGTTTTAAATACATTTTACTTGTTTTATGCAGTGCTGGTAATTATTTTAAATTGAATTAAATGTTACTCTTAGAATGTGACAAAATAATACTGTGACAATGTGCAGTTAAGACTTAAGAAATAACAAGCACTTACAGAAACCTATAATGCTTATAATCACTTTACTGGTTTAAGCAGCTTGAGCAATGATAAACATCCACGTTCAATGACATATTAAACACATATTAGAACTCTAAAATTAGCAGTTCTATGCATAGATAACTTAATCTCAGTATCAAAACATTTGGAAAGCCTTTTAAACTAACAAAAACCTAAAATACAAATTCTGAAATTTGTAAATGTAAAAATATTTTTTCAAAACAGTTATCAACTGATGGCAACCCTCATTATCAACTATGTTGTTTTAATACAGCATAAGAGATGTGCATGCAGCTAATACAGGTTGCACACAGTGAACATTTTGGATGTCACAGGGTACAGGATTTCTCAAAGGTACAGTTCTCCAGTCGCAAAAAAAGCAAGTCAACAAGGCTGATAAATGCCTATAAACATCCACAGTAAAAAAAAAAAAAAAAAAAGTCAAGCAAGTAGCTTGTTTTTCAAAGAACGTACTTTAGGAGAGAGCTTAAGCCATCAAGGTCCAGAACTAGTTTCTTGAAAAATAAAAGGTTCAATCACTTGTTATTATTTATGGATATGTGCGTGAGCTCATTAAAAATGGTAGGCTATTACTTAACCAAGATAAAATGTTTTCAAAGAACCGCATTCTATACCCCCAAAAACATTTATGATAGTATGAACTAGGATAATATAGGCTACTATACTGTAAATGACTCAAGCGAATGCGACGGTTTAATGCATCATCTGATTAAATCAATCAATTGCTCTACTGGAACAATGAGTAACACCAAGCACTCACTAGCATTACAGCTAAATGCAGGAAACATAGTTTTCGGACAAAATGTAAAGGGAAAACATGCTCATAATTAAAATTACACACACACACACAAAAAAAAAGAAAAAACTTGTTTCAGAAAAAACTTGAACAAAATCAAAGAAACTTTTTAAGCAAAAAAAAAATTATAAGTGCACGAGGACGAGTAAAACGCCCCTAGACGTGGATAAAGTCAAGATAACTACTGTGTGATTTGGGTATTTGAGGTTTACTTACCCGGGGTCAGTCTGGTATGTGAAAGAGTCAGAACAAGCATGTGTGTTTATTTAGCCTATTCATTACCATAAAGTTTTGTTTGTTTATATTTATTTCACTGTATACCGTTACTGAGTTTGCCTTAATGACGCTGAAATGTTTTATTAAAAGACATCACAGAGGACCGCTTGAGTAACAACCTAATCACGTCTTTCATTTACTGTTAAGTTTTTACCGCTTACAGGTACCCAACAACCCAGAACATGTAACAATATCATAATTATATATAAGATATCATGCATGACACCTTTGTAAATGACTAAAAACTAATATTTAAGCTGAACATATATTTAAAATTGTAAAAAATGTAAGAGGTGTTAAGTATGCTGGTGAGGGACAAGAACCGCATGACACTATTCATCACAAACATGATGACACATTGTAATGTAGTTGGGCCTTTTTCATGGATCAAGCCTAAAAGACATAGCATTGGAGCGGTCAAAATTAAACGGCCTGAATCATCTAACCTCTCACGTAAAATAACTACTTATCAAGTTTACTTTTTTTATTGGTCGCGTTTAGAAACGCGTTACAAAAAATATTGCATTACCACATCATGCTCGACTGTAACATGTTGTAACTAAGTGTAATAGACGTGTTTTAAGCGCAATAGTTGTAAACGTAACAGAAAAACTTCAAGACACATAATACATGTTGATGTATTATGTGTCTTGTGACACATAATACTAGATAGACCAGAAAGAACATCACAGTTGTAGTTTATTCACTGTCATGTAGAAGGAATAACATTTGTTCATGTTTTCATGAATTCCTGTGAGTAACTGCATGTTTGACCACACTCAGAGAGCAGTCTTCATCTAAAAACTGTACAAAGAAACAAAATGTAAAACTGTCATCCACTGTTGGGTAAAAATCATTTACAAACAACAACAAAAACTTTTACAATAGATCAGAAGAGAGGATTTCTGTATTATGTTTTCATTATAGCTAAATGTCTCTTATACGCCGTACACATTTGTAATAAATTGTGTACACATAATTGTTGCATAAAGATTATGCTTGAATTTACCTGTAACCTAAAACAAGGGACAGGTAATGTTGATGTGGTACAACCCCACTAACAAATCTGACAGAATTTTTAGCACATCTATTTACACAATGTAAAATGTTTATTACAACTGATGTGTAGTACGCAATGGTGTTGCTTCACTTGAGTCAAAGATGTTGATAATAGTTGAAAACATGTCACAATCTTTAATGTCAAGCAGGATTTGTTAAAAACCTACAGGAAAATAATTTTAAATGTTGGTTTTGTCAAAAGAAAAGTTTAGTCATACGTTTAAAAAGATACTTAAAATGAAGGCCCGTATTCATCACACACGTGAGGATTTGCACAAGCGTACACTGGCATATACAGACCGACAAATGAAATGTGAACAGTGATCTTGAAAATCTTGATAATACGACTAAAACTAGGGAAGGGGAAATGCCTATCACAATAAAGTGGATTTTCTGTATGCAATATGATACTTTCTTTATATAATGTAACTGCGTTCTTAGGTACTCTTGAATTTACACCAGAGTTTTGTGCACACATGATTCCTGCAAAGAACATGTTTGGATTTTAGGCAATGACAATAAGCTTTAATCAACATCTATTTATTTCTGCCAAAATAATAAAGGAAAAAATACAAAGACAATGGTAATAAACAGCTGAAACAACTTAGCTGAAAACTACCTGGATTCTGATGCATAAGGCACTAGTAAAGACTATTAAAAATATCATGAAAGTGTGATTCTAGTGTACAAATATTGTTTAACACATGTTGAAACATACTCACAAGTGAAAATGGCATTCTTTTCTTTGATAAGAAGCTTCATCTGAATTCTTGTACTGCATGATTGTAACATGCCTGATACTTAAAAAAATGATTTTTTTATTCCAACACCACAGAGATTTTGTCTAATAGTTTGTCAAAAGAAAAAAATAATCTGGTTTAGTTGTATTTTAAAACACCGCTTTTTCTTAAAAACATTGTGTCAAACATTGGTAGCATGATTCTCTTGTTTCATCATGTATTAACTGCATATTTATCAGGCTGATAAAAGTAACGTGAACCTTTGTAGAAATAAGAAAAGGAAATTTTATAAACAAAAAGTACCAAATAATGCCATTGTGTCAGAACACAACAGCTAAATCTTTGGTTTCTAGGGGGAAATTAAATATTCTCAGGAGACCCACTGACCCTGGAAGTCACGACTTCCGAAGACCTCACATGTGTAGATTCACCCAGTTGAAAAAAAAAAAAACCTTGTAGGGTCTTTAACACCCTCCAAAATCGTTGGGGTCAAAGGGCATTCTCCCTGCTAGTGTCATCAGCTCAGTCTGTTCATGCGGCCAACAGACAAACTGTCGCATCAACATATGGTAACGTTTTAAAATTCTACATGTATTTTTGAGTAGTTTTGATAGTATATTTTCACCCTGTATATTTCCAAACTGATAAAGGCCAGTTCGGAAGACACAAGAAAAGTAAAATCATATACAACTTATACGTGCAATCCTAGATCATGGCTACTGCAGAAAAAAGTAAGATCATGCTTTGACATAAGACGAGTAAAATTAAATATTCACTCAAGACAAACTTTACTTAGGTTGTCACTGACCAAAGAGAAACGTCTGGTCTGTAAATCACCCCATCACCCTATAGCCTGAAGCTGCCATTAATGATTGCTGAGGACCTGTGTGGTGGTTTTCTTAAACTAAATAAGAGCAATGTTGAGTCCTCGTTCGAGGTGACGCGAGAGTTGTGCGGCATTAAACACCTTCATATTTGGATATTTTTAAAACAAATTAAATATTTCTAGTTTATTGTTAAAACATACAGATTTGTGACAAACTTTGCCAACGTGTTTCATTGCATGGGTTCATCCATGGTTAATGGTTGTTAATCAAGACCTGCTTGAATCTTTGTAGAAATAAGATCTAAGATCTCAAATTTTAAACAATCTAAAGTTATTGAACAGACGCTGTTTAGTAAAAATGATACTTTAGGTTGAATTTAAGCAAAATCATTCCTACCACAGGGCATCAGATGTTATCTGGATACAGTCTTCTGGGAAGATAAAGAAGATACGATTTTATTAAAACTTTAAAGATTTTATTTAGATCTAATTTAAACTTTTAAGATTATGCTTTGAAATAAAATTTGTACAAACAAAACATTCACTCTGGAAAGGCGTTAGCAGGCTGACTTAACATGTGCTGTAACGGTGCACAGAGGCTCATCTGGTCTGTAACTCCTCCTGTCTCTGTGAGGGTCTGAAGCATTCATTTCACACTGGAGTTTATCCCTGCATGGGACGATCTGGGGGTGTTTTGACTTAAACTATTTTCTTTTTATCTTCTTCAACTCTCTGAAAATGTAAGGTGTTTTTATATTTATTTATTTGTATTTATATATTTATATTCATATATTTATATTTATTATTATATTCAGCTAAAACTAAAAGTGTTAAAATAATTTTAGTAACATATTTGTTATTATTCATTGTGTATTATATTTTATTTATAATCAATTCATTTAAAATAGAGATAAGTTCCTTTTATAGAGCCAATTACCGTGTGTGTGTGTGTGTGTTTGGTTTAGGTATTCCCCTGATCAAAATTTGACCCATGTGCAAAACAGCTTATAAATTATATTAAATGATTTATTTTTATTTTTTTTTAAATGTAAAAATGCAAAAAGTTTTTTGTGAGGGCCCCATGTTTAGGTGCATGGGATGTACAGTTACAGTACAAAAGTCATTATGTCTATGGAAAGCCTCCATAAAACATGGAAACCAAACATGTGGAAGTGTCCCAGAGTTTGCTCCCTGACCCCTGTTGTGACTGTCTCACATTTCAGCAGGGTTTTTACACCAGAGAGAGTGGTTTTATATATTGCATTTCATTCAATGTATATGCATATTCATTGTACAAGGACCACTTTTTTTCTGCTCTCTGAAAAACGTAATGAATGTTGTTTATATTTTCATTTAACTAAACTAACATTTGATTCACTGTGTTTCTGTAAATTTAGTGAGATTCTTATTATTGAGTGTAATAGTTCAACCCTAATTTCTTAAAGATAGAAAAAAACTAAATAATAGAGCATTGTTGAGTTGATGTCAAACACATATTCATATTTTGGAATGTTTTTAAAACAAATTCAATATTCCTTTTTTAAAAATCATACAGATTGTGACAACCATGTTTCATGACGCAATGCCATAAATGGTGTTTGAATCTTTTTGTATAAATGAGATCTAAAACTACTATAGTACTGGAAAAGTTTAGTAAAATGATACTTTATGTTATATTTAAGCAAAAATCATCCCTGCATGGCATCAGATGTTGGATGTGGATACACCAGTCTTATAAGATAAAGACGATACAATTTTATTTAAACTTTAAAGATTTTATTTAATCGTTTCATTTTAAAAGATCATATTTAAACTTTTATGTTTATGATTTGATAACCACAGAAAACAACCGGAGGTCGTAGGCCACCATCGCTATTTCAAATATGTGCCCTCTAAGGTCATATGAGTCCCCGGAGGATACACAAGGTCAAAGGTGACGTCGACGTGGGTGGTCAAGGTCAACGGTGGGGGAGGGGAACGACGTGGGTGGTCCGGTGGGGGAGGGGAGGGGAAGGGCGTGGCAAAGGTCAAAAGGTCAAAGCAATCAATCATTTTGACACAAGGTATCTTATATAGACTACTAACAGTACTTGCCTGACTGCATTGTGCCAATTGTATTGTGCTTGGTGGAGGGGGGATTATGGTGTGGGGTTATTTTTCAGGGGTTGGGCTTGGCCCCTTAGTTCCAATGAAAGGAACTCTCAATGCTTCAGCATACCAAGACATTTTGGACAATTTTAATGCTTCCAACTTTGTGGGAACAGTTTGGGGATGGCCCCTTCCTGTTCCAACATGACTGCGCACCAGTGCACAAAGCAAGGTCCATAAAGACATGGATGAGCGAGTTTGGTGTGGAGGAACTTGACTGGCCTGCACAGAGTCCTGACCTCAACCCCACAGAACACCTTTTGGATGAATTAGAGCGGAGACTGCGAGCCAGGCCTTCTCATCCAACATCAGTGCCTGACCTCACAAATGTGCTTCTAGAAGAACGGTCAAAAATTCCCATAAACACACTCCTAAACCTTGTGGAAAGCCTTTCCAGAAGAGTTGAAGCTGTTATAGCTGCAAAGAGTGGGCCAACTCCATATTAAACCCTACGGATTAAGAATGGGATGTCATTAAAGTTCATGTGCATGTATAGGCAGGCGTCCCAAAACTTTTGGCAATATAATGTGTATATATATATATATATATATATGTATGTGTGTGTGTTTTTTTTTTTTTTAAATAAATCACTGTAGCGATCATTTCTGAGAAATGTCAGTGGAAATGTTGCTGTTTTCACAAAAAATGGCAGGTAAACATGTGGGAATGCTTTGTCTCATCTCTCAAGAGTCAGTGAAATATTCAAATGTCTGTATGTTTGGATTGCGTTTTACTTGATTTTGGCCTAAAACTTTGATTTATAACTAACACACTGAATGTATAATGACTGGAGAGCCTCGTCTCATCATAACACAATTACCTTTTACAAAAATGTCAGATGATAACAGCGCAAGAGATTTGAATTTTTCATATTTCTCCAGCAATCGAGCTCCACTCTTTATTGGGTTATTTGATTAATTCTCCCAGAGAATCTGTTATAGCTGCGAGGCAGACGGGTGTTTTAGATGAAGTCAATATCCTTCAAATATCTGTACCAATTTTTTAATAATCTTTCCTCAATAAACACGGTTCTTCTACAATAGCTTGAATACCAGAGCGCAAAAGTGCAGGTAATATTGCTGTGAATAAGCTGCTTTGTGACTGACATATAAAGTGTGTAACCTCTACGCCGTCACACCAATGAAAGATTCCTGTGTAATACTCTTGATACAGATTTCAACACAATGCCAGTCTGATAGCAAAGCGAACATTTTGGGAGTGCTGCACGTTCAGGCCTTAAACAGTGCTGATTTGGTGCTCAAGACTCAAGTGTTGTTGGGTAGATGGTTTGTTCAGAGACCTCCAACAGAGTGGAGCTGATTGCAAGTTCCCAATCCGTTTTTGACCTACACTCAAGAAGAAGCATAAAGACAGACCATCGTGAATTGTTTGGCTCATACATTTTTTTCTATTCAACTCTGTAAATATCGTTTACCATCTGCGAAGTGCTGCCCCACGATACTTTAGCGCTCACGGTGTTTGTGTTTTCATGCAGACGCTGTTGCGAGATGGCAGAAGAGAAAGCACGGTGAGCACGCTCCACGTCTCCGCCTCGAACATCGAGAGCGGCCAGCAGATCACCTGCCGTGCCTCCAACAAAGCGGCACCCAACGGCAAGGAGGCCACGGTCACCATCGACATCCAACGTGAGTGAATCTTCCACCGACTGCGCTTCTGTTCAAACATAATTAGCGGCAGACAGGCTCGAGCTCACATTTCCCTTCCAAAGCCTGCGACCTGCATTCTGTTCTGAGCGCTTCTTGTGTTTTCCTGTCTGTGTGGATAAATTATTCACATGTGAAAATCCGCTATGTGCTGTCCTATTTTCTTTATCCAAACAGCCGTTGTGTATGCATGCGATCTGATGTCTGAGCACATGTCGTACTTCACTCCACAGACGCACAAGACTTGACACAATTTTTGTTTTTCCTTGTTTTTTGTCTTGGAGAAGCAATTGTAATTGTTTCTCTGCAGGGAGCACACAGGGACGTTGCAAAGCTTTAAGCTGGTTATTGTGGACATAAATGCTAATTAAACATCGGAAGAATTGAGCACGACCAGATCCTGTTTGTGTATTCGGGCATTTCGCTTATTTTTATTTATAGCAGCCATAAGCGCCGCTGTCAAAAGTGTATCTGAAAGCGCTAAAATTACAGGCCTTAACTAATTCAGCGCGAAGATTAGCATTTGATGAAATATTTCTGACAATGTATGCATAGGTAACAAAGCTGTTCTTTCAGCTCTCTCAAGTGTTCAAAGATATTAACTCTGACTAATAAAGCAGAAAATATATCACATTGAAAGATTCACAAGTTCTGACAGCTCCTTTCTTCACGTCCGTAAAGTCTGTTTTATTGCCCAGAAGGAGTGCGCCTCAGCACAATGGAGCTCAAATTCTGAATTGGAAGCGTAAAACGGAAAGCGTTTGTCTGTTTTTTTTTGCTCCTCCGTTCTCGGACCAAATCGTTTTGTCATGCAAAACAATAGAAGAGTTTTACTGTAAGCCTCTTTCCACCCTGGATTGCACAGACACCCCTGATTGGTCAGTTTCGATGATGTTGCTACTGTGAGAGCCAATAAAGTGCTTTGTTTAATTAATCACGATTGGAGGAAGTCAAACCCGTGAGGTTTGAGATTATATATACTCTCCTACACTACCACTAAAAAGTTTGGAATAATTACTATGTTTTATGTATTTGAAAGAAGTCTCTTATGCTCACCAAGGCTGTTTTTTTTAAATAAAAATATAGTAAAAACAGTTATTGTTAAATATTATTACAAATTTTAAAATGTAGTTTATTCCTGTGATGGCAAGCCTGAATTTTCAGTATCATTACTCCAGTCTTCATTGTCACATGATCCTTCAGAAATCATTCTAATATGCTTGGGGTGAGTAAGATTAAACAAAATTAATACTTTTATTCAGCGAGGATGCATTAAATTGGTAACACTTTACAATAAGGGCTCATTTGTTAACATTAGTTAATAAATTAACTAACATTAACTAATAAGAGTATTTATTCATCTTTGTTAACATTAGTTAATAAAAATACAACTTGTTTGTTCATGTTCACAGTGCATTAACTAATGTTAACAAATAAAACTTTTGATTTCAATAATTTATTATTAAATGTTGAAATTAACTAACTAAGATTAATAAATGCTGTAGAAGTATTGTTCATTCTTAGTCCATGTTAACTAATGTAGTTAACTAATGTTAACATGAAACCTTATTGTAAAATGTTACTATTAAATTGATCAAAAGTGATAGTAAAGAAATTTATAATGTTAGAAAAGATTTCTATTTCAAATAAATGCTGTTTTTTTTTTTTTTTTTTACTTTTATCAACAAATCCTGAAAAAAAGGTATCATTGTTTCCACAAAAACTGTTTCAACATTGATAATAATAACAATCATTATTACTAATTGAACATCATTGATAACAATTGAGCAGCAAATCAGCACATTGGAATGATTTCTTAAAGGGATAGTTCACCCAAAAATGAAAATTTCCCCATGATTTATTCACACTCAAGTCATCCTAGGTGTATATGACATTCTTCTTTCAGACGAATACAATTGGAGTTATATTAAAAAATGTCCTGGCTCTTCCAAGCTTTATAATGGCAGTGAATGGCAGCCCAAAATTTGAAGCCCAAAAAAGTGCATCCATCCATTATAAAAATGCTCCACACGGCTCCAGGGGGTTAATAAAGGCCTTCTGAAGCGAAGCAATGGGTTTGTGTAAGAAAAATATCCATATTTAAAACTTTATAAAATAAAATATCTAGCTTCCAGTGGACCGCCTTCCGTATTCAACTTACGGGAAAAGCGTAACTGGCGCCAACGTATTACGTCGGACGTAGCGTAAGCGTTTTGAACTGCGAGAGGTCTTACACTTTCTTCGTAAGTTGAATACAGAAGGCGGTCTGGCGGAAGCTAGATACTTTACTTTATAAAGTTTTAAATATGGATATTTTTCTTACACAAACCCATCGATTCGCTTCAGAAGGCCTTTATTAACCCCCCGGTGCCGTGTGGATTACTCTTGTAATGGATGGATGCACTTTTTTTGGGCTTCAAATTTTGGGCTCCCATTCACTGCCATTATAAAGCTTGGATTAGCAAGGACATTTTTTAATATAACTCTGGTTGTATTTGTCTGAAAGAAGACATCACACCACCTGTCATATACACCTAGGATGGCTTGAGGGTGAGTAAATCATGGGGTAATTTTCCTTTTTGGGTGAACTATCCCTTTAAGGATCATGTGACACTGAAGGCTGGAGTAATGATGCTGAAAATTCAGCTTTGCCACAACAGGAATAAATAACATTTTAAAATATATTTAAACAGAAAACAGTTATTTTAAATTGTAATAAAATATATTTTCAATATTACAGTTGTTACTGTATTCAAATAAATTCAGCTTTAAATTCAACTTAATTATTCCAAGCTGTTATGTGTAAGTCAATGAAATTGCCACAAAAAAGCTAACTGCTGCTGTCAAGATTCATTTAGCTCACGATTCAGGGTGGCTCACTTGAACTTCCCTTTAGCCATCTTTATCGGAATAATTTACACCGTGTCTAACCTCCGCCTGTGTGCTCTGTCGTTTGAGATGTGCCAGGTTTAACTCGAGGAAGCAGTTCAGTGAAGCGGAGACCCCGCTGTAGGCCACACACTGAAAGAACATGTGCTGAGTAAATAAGTGATGACTGAGAGCAGAGAGGTGCTAGAACCTTTGGGCCACAGCGGCCCACAGGGACCTCGAACCGGCATCGGGGTGTTTTTCTGATGCTTCGTGTCATCAATATTCATAAAAGGAAGCTGTTAAGTGAGGTGCCATGATGGAAATGTGTTTTTTGGCAGACCTGGCAGTTTGAAGCGCTCGCAAAGATGTTTTTTACTATTCCCGGAGATTATTTACCGAAAACACTTTCATTATGTCACATGCTGTTTTTTCCATTTATCCTTCTCTGTAGGTAATTGCCCAACAACAACAGTTTTTAAACCTGCGGGTCTAATCAAATATGGCAACATGACAGAGTTGCGAGAGTTCATCTGCGGAATGGGAGAACGTTTAGATTTCATTTCATCTGAAGTTTTTGTATTCCGCCTAAAGTGTACCACTAATAAACAGCGCTATCAGTGGGTACATGAGTCACTGGTGAACTAAATAAGCATGTTGCTTTTCACTTATTACTGAGATACTCTGGCCCCTCTCTTCATACTAGACAGGAAACATTTGCTCGTAATCATTTATAAGCTGTTGGCTGTGAAAGCACTGTGACCGCTTGGGCTTTCCTTCTGACCAACAATGATCTGGATCATGATGAGCCACAAAATCCTTTACTTCTATGCTGTTGTCATGAAGAGTTACAGTAGGTTCCCCATAGAATGCTGCTCACATTGGATCCCAGCTGATTGTTATTATATAATAATAATTAGAGGTGCAACAGACTGCAGTTGATCCCCACGGTTCGGCATGATTAATTGCTAAGTTTAACCATCATATAGTGAAAGTTTATCATTTGCACATGTTTTGTCTTGCCAGTTTACACATTCAAGCGATTTTAAACATGGAAGAAGAGGCGAAAATCGTGACTCTTAAAGTGACAGCAGCCTAATATTCCTGCTGCTGTCTGTCATTAATGGTAATAAAAAAACAAAATACAGCTTTAGCAAAGATTAATCTATATTTAATTTCTACAGTGAACACAAAAGTATTATTTTACATTTAAGCCTAATTATTACATTTCTGTACCTGAATACTACTGTTAGACTTTGTAACTTTTTTACAGTGCTCATCTATGCTTGTAATTTGTGTATTTGTTCTTAATTTTATTACTGACTGTTCACTTGTCTTTAATAATGTTTGAACTTATTATTTAGGCTAGCAGTTTTTTAACCACCCCCCCCCCCCCTTTTTTTTTTTCTGCTGATCAGAAAAATGATCCGATACGTGATTTAAAAACTGTAAATGATCCGAACTGTGAGTTTTGTGATCTGTTGCACCACTAATAATAATAATATATAATATTTAATTATATAATAATATATAATATCTATAAAAACATTAATTTATATATATATATATATATATATATACCGATTAGGCATAACATTTCTAATATTGTGTTGGTCCCCCTTTTTGCTGCCAAAACAGTCCTGACTCGTCGAGGCATGGACTCCACTAGACCCCTGAAGGTGTGCTGTGGTATCTGGCACCAAGATGTTAGCAGCAGATCCTTTAAGTCCTGTAAGTTGCGAGGTGGGGCCTCCAATGATCGGACTTGTTTGTTCAGCACATCCCACAGATGCTCGATTGGATTGAGATCTGGGGAATTTGGAGGCCAAGTCAACACCTCAAACTCAATGTTGTGCTCTTCAAACCAGTCCTGAACCATTTTTGCTCTGTGGCAGGGGGCATTATCCTGTATAATAATAATATATACATATATATATATATATATAAAGAGAGAGAGAGAGAGAGAGGCTGAATTTATTTGATCAAAATACAGTATGATTTTTTTGCTGATTTGGTGCTCAAGAAACATTTCTTATTATCAGTGTTGAAAACAGTTGTGCTGCTTAATATGACTTTGGAAGTTTAAAGCATTTATTTATTTGTCAAATTATGTATGTCTTCACTGTCATTTTTGATCAATTTAATCCATCCTTGCTGAAAATATGTATATTGCATCCTTGATAAAATATGTATGATTATTAATTAAAATGAATCACAATCTATAGATTTTGTTATATTCTATATAAATTAATACATGTAATAGTATAGTAATATGTAGCTCAGACAATGTACATAATATAGTAATTTTGTAGGATTTCTAATCATTCACTGAAAAGTTCAAAGTTCTTTCAGTTAACAGAAATGCTGTCAGGTTTTAGGTAGACTGAACATGCAGACCAAACTCTTTATGACACCAGCTGTACCAGCATTAAACCAGAATAAACCAACCGGGTCCATTTTGGAAATTCATAGTGGTTTTAGTCAGTCTGTTCAGCAGGCGTATATGTGCATTTGTTTAATCAGTTTGGCCCTGAGCAGATGGTCTTCCAATGTGCCAGAGTTAAGGGTTTGTATCGCTCATCATTGATATGGGTGCTACTTTTTAATTAGTCTGACACCCTTCTAGACTTCTATTCTAGATTCCATTGATTATTTCCATGGAAGCGGACATTCAAAAAAAAAAAAAACTTGATGATGGTGAGTAATGGAACGTTTCTTGGTGGTTCCTCTCCTCACAGCACAGTTTCGATAAAAATCTCTGGACTCAACCAATCTTTATTGGCTAGATACCCAAATTAATCTGCAATGTGTTGACATTCACATCTCCAACACTCCTTCTTCCGTTCACATGTTCTCTCTTTAAAGGTCATCAGTGCCTCTGAACCACATACAGTAATTAAAACTTCCCCATTAAACAACATGTTTCATATTTCAAAAAAGGTTCTCAAAGCTTGTAGCCCACATCAATCCGCGTGCACACACTTCACTTTAGCCCCTTTTGGATTTTCTCCCTCTTACGACTCAAAGGAGATTTGGCTTTATTGTAAAGGCGGCTAATATTCTTCACAGCGAGTGCCACCGATAATGCCGTCTGACCCTTTGCTCGAACGTGGCGTGAAGATCTTCGGCGCTGTTAGCTTGTGGGCCTCTGCGTAGCGGTTCGTTTAAGAATTAGAACCCAGGAGAGCGTCTCTCCGCTTCTCAAAGTAATTGCCTTGTAAATAAGCGCGGGATTGAAACAATGCTGTTTGTTAGGAATAATTAATGACCACATGTGCACACAGAGCCGCGTCTGGAGGCCTCTTGTGAGCTCCTGTTGGGCGAACGCACTCACTCCATACAAAGGAAACTGACAAGAGGTGCTTTATCAAGCTCAAGGAAACACTCACTCGTATCCCCCCTTGAGTCCTCCATCCAAAATAGATGCATGCCTCTATGTTTAGAGGATATGGCGGTTTTCAGATGCATATTTGCATGCAATACTTTTTCGGATTTTCGGAAACCTAGAAACCTCCCTAAATCCCAATGTTACCACAATCCAGAGCAAACTTCATTTAAAATGAATGATCACAAATCGATGTTGATTCTGTTCCATCTGAGGACCTGGTATGTTTTCATAGCCACCCATGCACCTTAATGGACTACTGGCACTGAACCTGATGGTGACATAGTTCCGTCTTCGAATATAGTGTCTCGCTAGTTTTTGGTTATGTATGTTTTCAATGTGCTGTAAATGGCAGTTAAAATGAGTGTTAGAAAGAAGATTTAAAAATCCGGACTGCAATTTTGCAGTGCAAGACCTGATAAATAAGATCAGAACAAACCTTTATTTATTTCTATTAAATATTTGTATCAAGTATTGTATTTTAATCACAATACTGTCATTTTTCATTGACAGTTATTTCACTATATGTAAATTACATGTTTACGCCAAAATTCCTAAGTAGTAGTGCTGTCAGCGTGCTATTGTTTAAGATTAATTAAATATTTTTTATATGGTTAAATTTATTAAAGCAGGTATCACATTCATTTCATATTCTGACTTGAATAAGAATATTAAAAAAATGTGTAAAAAATATTTTTACTCGGAAATTGCTAATAAATTTTACAATAAATTAGAAAGAAATTGTTGGTAACACATTGAATTAAGAGTGGATTTTTGAAGTCGAAGTAATGAAATAATATTTTCTTGTAAAACGTACTTCAGAAATCTTTGAAAAATCATTATTACAGTATATTAAATATGACCAGTAAGTGAAAAACACTGTTAATGAGCAGATGAGCACTGGACTGCTGCAGGTTAGTGGGGAAATATATTTATTTATTTTTCAAAATCTACACTGGAAATTAAATATATGCAGTGCTGCTTGAAAGTATGTGAACTCCTTGCAGAATCTGTGAGTAATTTTAAGAAAATAAGAGGGATCATACAAAATGCATGTTATTTTTTATTTAGTACTGTTCTGAATAAGATATTTTACATAAAAGATGTTTACATATAGTCCACAAGACAAAAAAATAGCTGAATTTATAAAAATGACCCCGTTCAAAAGTTTATGAATCCTTGATTCTTAATGCTGTGTGTCATTACCTGAGTGATCCACGGCTGTTTTTTTTGTTTTTGTTTTGTGATGGTTGTTCTTGCAGGGTTTCTGCGGGGTCTTAAAAAGTCTAAAAAAGTCTAAAATTTCAAAATCAAAATTTTAGGCCTTAAAAAGTCTTAAATTCACTTATGTATTGAGTTCTAGGTCTTAAATAATTTTAAACAAGTCTTAATTAGGGGTGTGCATGAATATTCGAACTGTAATTAATATTCGAAAAATAAAAATACTATTTGAATTTTACTACGTTGCTTTGCTGGCCGTAAATGCAGTGAATCCACGATAAATCCCACTAAAAATCGCAATTATAACTAAATCCACTGGGTGGCGCTGTGGAGTGGGTTAAGTTGATTGTATTTGATCACATAATGTTGTTGTCTGCCTCGCGATGTTTGGAATTACATAAAAACAATATAAACACAATAACCATACCGACTTGAGTGTATGTACGTTCTGCACTCTAACTGGCGCAGTCTGCTTTATTAGCGTTTTTTTCCTACTCGCGTTGCTTGAGCTTATAATGCTTTTGGTCTTTAGGCATATATTTTTTTGTTTACACATATTGTTTAATGTTTTGAACTGAAAGAAAACCTTAAGATATAACATAAGCTTGTTTGTATATTGCCTAATCGTAAGCTTGTTCAGAAATGGTGACGACAACTTGATGAATAAAAAAATAACGTCTTTCTCATTTTCTCAAAATAACGTCATTTAAATAAACAAATATTCGAATATTCATTTTTTTTTACGAGCCCAAATATTGGAATACAATATTTTTGAAAAATGCCCATCCCTAGTCTTAATTTTCCTATGTCCATGTAACGCTAAGTTACCTCTAATGCTCATTGAAATGCTCCCACAGCGCTTTAGAATGTGTGTGTGCGTGTTTTTTATTCCGGGGTGTTGTAGTTCTTTCTTTCGCTAGTCCAAATATAATTCGCTGTATTACGGCTACAAATGAGACCAACATGCATCGTATATTACAGCCAATCTCTTTCTGACTGTACCACAGACACATAAATTTTTATTCTTCAGGTAATAGTTCTCCAGTTCTTCCAGTTCCGCGATTGTGGGAGCAAAGGCGAATCATTAAATTTTTCACCTGCCGTCTCGCATAAGCGCCAAGGACCGGGCAAAGCGATTACGCAAGGTGGATGAATGACCAAATAAAAAGTATGATAGCACTAAAAAAGAGTTAAAAGCGATGTCAACCACAAACTCAATTCGGCACTGACACACGGATGTCAGATACCGAATGTGTTCTATTTAGGCTTATTGCCCTTGAACGATCAAATACACACATAATTATGCATATGTCCATACTGGTGGTTATGTCTTGAGTGAACAAGATTGGGAGATGTGTATCGGTGTTGGATCTGCGCATTACTGTAGGTCTAAAAGTGAAAGCAATCTAATATAGCATATACCCGCTCCTGTCTGTGCCGTTAATGTTAACCAAACAACAACAACGGGGAAAAAACAGTACTTAAACTTAAAGCACTGTTTGTATATGTATCTTTATGTTGTATTTATTTGTCCTATTCTGCCCTACAAAGGCAAAAGACCTTAACTCGCTAGAGTGTGGAACTGAGAAAAATTACTTTAAAGATTTTTAGTTGTCCAGCCAAATTATTATAGGTAGGACACTGGAAATCTGGCAATTAGATGTTTTAGTAATGAAAATTATCTACATAAAAAAATCTTGAGCTCAAACTTGACTTTTGACCCCTATTTTGAAGTTACTGTACCCTACCTTTGTATTGTCTGCAAAAAGTGAGAAGTCACACCAAGGCAAATGGCAGTAACTTCCACATTATCAATATTTGGTTGCTGATCACCATTTACAAACTCATTATAGTGACACCTGTATAAAATCTAGTGACCATGGCATTTATTTTGGATGATTTACAATTGCTTTTTTATATGGAGCAGTTTGGTAGCCTGTTCATTGGATAGCTGACTAGACTATTTATGCTATAGGCTGCTAGCTAGCTAAACAAAGTAGATTGCGATCTATCTAATTTGTTAGTCTAAAATGCATCTTTTGTGTTACACAATTTTTTTACTTTGACCTTGATGTCTGCATTTCAAAGCCACTTGAACCATCCTTAAACGCTATTAGTAAAAACAACCACTCAACTATTTGTTTTACCTACACTTTTATTCAGGTATCGTGTGTGTCAGAAGTGCTTCAGTAACAGATGTATGACACAGGCTACACCGTAATTTAAACACAGCAAACTTTAATGGACAGTAAAACAAAGGCATAATACCGCAACTACAGGCCGACACAGTAACTTCTAAACAACGGCTAAACAATAGCAGAGCTATCCAAACTCAATTTGAGCGTTTTAAAACAAAGGCAAAGAACAGTAACTGGTGTTACGGTGTTCTGCCTTGGTTTCTCCTGGGCTTTTGGAAGTTACTGTTTAGACAACCCATTATTTTCTCGATAAAACAACGGAATTGACTCAAGATACTTATCCTTGAATGTGTCAAAAATATCAATAACCACTGATCTACATAGAGAACTGGATTGCTCATGACGTCATAAAAAGTGAAGCCGCCACGCCGCCATATTGGTATTCCCTAGTAAGCTCACGCATTCTATTGAATCAATAGGAAATTATATGATTTTACTGAGAAAACAGTGTCTAAGGAGACACCGTTTTTATATTTGAAGTCTCCCTGTACATTCTTCCTGAGCAGGGAAATGGTTATTCGTTTAAAGTCGGGAATTTCCCCTGCTTATTGAAAAATTAAGTTCATATTCATTATTACAGTAGTGAACATCAGCTCGGCGGGCGGACGAGACACTTCAGCGTATGTATTATAAATGTCAAAGTGCGTGCAAATTTTGAAATCAGAATAAAGATTTACGCCTTGTAACCTGAAATCGCCTTGTACTGTTGTGTTTATGTATGTTGTGCTGTAGTATTGTTTTTATTCATACAGTAGACTAACTGCAAATGTTTCAACTATGATGTCGTTATGCATTTCGAAGCAGTTAATGATTTAAACGATGATTAAATTAATAATTAATTCAACAACATGGCATACGTAACACTTTAGTCATATGGAAACTGTAAACGCCATAGATTTGCGCTGTCTTTAAGAGTCTGAAATAGATATTGCTTAATCAGGAAATAAAATACATGCATCTTATTCAGACAAATAACGCTGACTGCTTTATTTCCAAGATGATGCATGGCAAACTTTGAATTGTAATACAATAGAGTGCAATAGTAATAGAGGCTTGTGTTAATATTTATTGTATAAGCTATTCGACTCAAATTCTGCAGCTAAACACAGATATGTGTTAGTGTTTAATATTTTTTCCATAATTACATACATGAACAAATATATTTTGTGTTAGTTCAGTTACGTTACCTGTGTCGGCAGTGTGCAGTAGACACACCCACATTAACGATTTCAATATATGACTCATCCTCTCCGAAAAGACCATAAACATTACAGATAACATCTGAAGTAACTGAAGTAAGTAGTGCCCTCTGTCGGTAGGGAATAGTAAGATGGCCGCTCGAACACTTCCGGTGGCTTCACCGCCTGATGGCAGTTTAGACCGTCAATAGCAATCCAGTCATTATATAGATCAGTGTCAATAACTCATTTTCGACCAAAAATGAAGTTACTGCCTTTTGCCTTTGTAGGACAGTATTGCCATTTGTTTATAAGTTCTTATTTTATTACTGACTGTTTACTTGATTACTTAATTATTTGAGAACTTATATTAAGTAATTGCTTATTGCTGTGGTTTATTTTAGTTATATTTCCCACTCTAAGCGGGAAAATTTACCACCACAAAATCAGTCATTTTGATGAAAAAAAAAATTAACAAAAAAGTTACCAAAAGAAAAAAAAAATTAACAAAAAAATAAATATATATACACTCACCTAAAGGATTATTAGGAACACCTGTTCAATTTCTCATTAATGCAATTATCTAATCAACCAATCACATGGCAGTTGCTTCAATGCATTTAGGGGTGTGGTCCTGGTCAAGACAATCTCCTGAACTCCAAACTGAATGTCAGAATGGGAAAGAAAGGTGATTTAAGCAATTTTGAGCGTGGCATGGTTGTTGGTGCCAGACGGGCCGGTCTGAGTATTTCACAATCTGCTCAGTTACTGGGATTTTCACGCACAACCATTTCTAGAGTTTACAAAGAATGTGTGAAAAGGGAAAAACATCCAGTATGCGGCAGTCCTGTGGGCGAAAATGCCTTGTTGATGCTAGAGGTCAGAGGAGAATGGGCCGACTGATTCAAGCTGATAGAAGAGCAACTTTGACTGAAATAACCACTCGTTACAACCGAGGTATGCAGCAAAGCATTTGTGAAGCCACAACACGCACAACCTTGAGGCGGATGGGTTACAACAGCAGAAGATCCCACCGGGTACCACTCATCTCCACTACAAATAGGAAAAAGAGGCTACAATTTGCACGAGCTCACCAAAATTGGACAGTTGAAGACTGGAAAAATGTTGCCTGGTCTGATGAGTCTCGATTTCTGTTGAGACATTCAGATGGTAGAGTCAGAATTTGGCGTAAACAGAATGAGAACATGGATCCATCATGCCTTGTTACTACTGTGCAGGCTGGTGGTGGTGGTGTAATGGTGTGGGGGATGTTTTCTTGGCACACTTTAGGCCCCTTAGTGCCAATTGGGCATCGTTTAAATGCCACGGCCTACCTGAGCATTGTTTCTGACCATGTCCATCCCTTTATGACCACCATGTACCCATCCTCTGATGGCTACTTCCAGCAGGATAATGCACCATGTCACAAAGCTCGAATCATTTCAAATTGGTTTCTTGAATATGACAATGAGTTCACTGTACTAAAATGGCCCCCACAGTCACCAGATCTCAACCCAATAGAGCATCTTTGGGATGTGGTGGAACGGGAGCTTCGTGCCCTGGATGTGCATCCCACAAATCTCCATCAACTGCAAGATGCTATCCTATCAATATGGGCCAACATTTCTAAAGAATGCTTTCAGCACCTTGTTGAATCAATGCCACGTAGAATTAAGGCAGTTCTGAAGGCGAAAGGGGGTCAAACACAGTATTAGTATGGTGTTCCTAATAATCCTTTAGGTGAGTGTATATATATATATATATATATATATATATATAGCGGAATCCTGGTGGGATTGATCTATGGGGAGGTGCAAGTTTACTGATACTTTGTTCAATTTGAATAAATGAATTTGCTTTGCAAGTAATTTTGTGATTCTGCATTTCCTTTATAAGTTTTTTGATATAGGCGTGATATAGGTCTTAAATTTAATTAATAATGGTCTTAAAAAGGTCTTAAAAAGTCTTCAATTTGACTTGATGAAACCTACAGAAACCCTGTCTTGAGTCCCTTGTTTGTCCTGAGCAGTTAAACTGCCTAACGTTCTTCAGAAAAATCCTCCAGGTCCCGAAAATTCTTCAGTTTCCCAGCATCTTTTGCATATTTGAACCCTTTCCAGCAGTGACTGTATGATTTTGAGATCCATCTTTTCACACTGAGGACATTTGAGGGACTCAAACACAACTATTAAAAAAGATTCAAACATTCACTGATGCTCCAGAAGGAAACATGATGCATTAAGAGCCAGGGGGTGAAAACTTTTTGAATTTGAAATTGTACTTAATTTGTCTTCCGGGAAACATGCAAGTATCTTCTGTTGCTTCCGAAGGGAGTACTAAATGGAAAAAAAATGATATTTAAACAAAATAAGAAATCTTCATCCTGTTCAAAACTTTTCACCCCCCAGCTCTTAATGCATCGTGTTTCCTTCTGGAGCATCTGTGAATGTTTGAACCTTTTTTAATAGTTGTGTTTGAGTCCCTCAATTGTCCTCAGTGTGAAAAGATGGATCCCAAAATCATACAGTCACTGCTGGAAAGGGTTCAAAAGATGCTGGAAAACTGAAGAATCTGCAGGACCTGGAGGATTTTTCTGAAGAACATTGGGCAGTTTAACTGCTCAGGACAAACAAGGGACTCAAGAACAACCATCACAAAACAAACAAACAGCCATGGATCATCCAGGTAATGACACACAGAATTAAGAATCAACAGTTCATAAACTTTTGAACAGGGTCGTTTTTAAAAATTTAGCTATTTTTTGTCTTGTGGACTATGTAAACATCTTTTATGTGTAGTAAATGTCTTATTCAGGACAGTACTAAATAAAAAATAACATGCATTTTGTATGATCCCTCTTATTTTATAATTATAAATTATTCACATTTTCACAGATTCTGCAAGGGTTCACAAACTTTCAAGTGGCACTGAATGGATAGGAACATTTCAGCCGGTTTAATGTATAATTCATAGTTTGAATCAACTGGCAGCCCTAAAAAGTAGTAATAATCTGCATTCTTATGAGTAACTGTATGCATGTAGGCGCACTTAACTCTGTTACTGCAGTCGTAATAAGTAGAAGGTGGAAGAAGTTGTGCAAGTAGTCCATTTGACGGTTTGCTAACCGCTCGCACTCTATAACTGTTATTGTTTCTCTAGTGTGTCCGATTGCGCCGCTATTTCGTTTCGACGTTTTTCAGAAAGCCTGTAGGTTAGTTTTAAATGACTAGTCCCGCGCCATAAGGCATTATGAATGAAACATCTGTCCCAGGTACAAATATGTTGAGCGAGTGACGGGAGCAGACTGCTAATGAGAAATCAGACCTAGCGCTGTGTCTGGGCTTTCCAGAGGCCTCTAATCACATTCAGACCTGTGGGAGGTGACAGATCTGTCCACTGTGCTTTGACAGGACTGGGGCAGATTGTAGGAGCTTTTCTCATATTAAAGTTTCAGGATTTGGGGGGGAAAACAGCAGGAGGAACCACTGCTGTCTGGGATTGCTGTGATTTGTCGGTATGTCGCTGATGTTTCCACTGCTGGCCTAGTTAATGTCCAACATGCCCTGTGTCCAAACAAACACACGGCACAATCATGCTTTCACAGACACTTCCTTCAGCTCTGAACATGTCAGCGCCTGTCTGTCCGCTGTCACGTCCTGTCTATCTGCTGTCAGTCCTGTCTGAATGTTTGGGTTTGGGTGTGTGTAACTGGATAGGAGGGAACGAAAGCAAACTCTAGCAAAGAGGGATAGCCTTGATTTCAAACTTTCTTTTGTTTTAATTGAAACTGCCATTTTTTAACGAGAATTCCAGCACTGCATTAAACTCAACTAAATAAAATGTAATTGTCTTCTGAAACGGCTTGATAAAAAGTCTGGAGTTAAATATCGCTTTTGCTTAATGTGAATTTGGCCGCTGTTTGTTTAATTTGCGTAATCAATCTATTTGTTCATTTCACCAAAAACTCTCTTTAATCATGCTCATTTTAAAAGTTGTTTAAATTCTAATTCAGCAGTTAGAAGGCGAGTTAAGGCGCCAATTAATCTTAATGCAAAGTAGCTCTCATTACCGGGAAAAAGAATAATCAAGCCATATTTTTAGTTTGTCCTTTAATCCGCAATTAATCTTTCTGACGAGTGTTTATTAATGAGCGTTTTGAGACATTGTGCAGGAAGATGAAGTTGACCGGCCCTCTCTGCTCCTCCAGATTTCCCACTGGTGAACCTCTCTGTGGAACCGCAGCCTGTTCTGGAAGGCAATCTGGTCAAGTTTCACTGTGCCGCTAAAGCGAATCCCCCTGTCACTCATTACAGGTAAGAGCTTGCACTCACACACACATTGACTGAAATACTTGTTTTATTTCCCAGTATCTCATTCTTTCACTCTCCTGATGTTTTTGTTATTGTGCACAATAAGTCTTCGCAGAAAAACCACATGAATATCACATAAATAAATGTTTTTGTTTCAACACATGATTATATGAAAATTGAGAGTTTACGTGAAATGCTACAAAACCACACAAAAAATCATATGCGAATAGTAATTTGAAATTCATGTTTTTTTTTTTTTTTTATAATTTTACATTACTTTGTATCAAAAAAGTAGGGTAGGCAGTGGCACCAGTGCAAGTTTTAAAGTTTTTTATTTATTAAATTTATTAAAAAAAAATGTATGTGCTGGTTGTGACATCACAGCTTAGCTCATCACAAGGCTTAGCTCATTAATATTAATTAATTGAATATGAATTGTGCTCCAGTATCTTTACCTTGATAGATATGCACTACTGTTTAAAAAGTTTAGGGTCTGTAAGATTGTTTTTAAAAGAAATTAATACTTTTATTCAGCAAGGATGCTTCAGATTGATCAAAAGTGACAGTAAAGACATGTATAATCTAACAAAAGATTTCTATTTTAAATAAATGCTGTTCTTTTGAACTTTCTATTCATCAAATCATCCTGAATAATGTATCACGGTTTCCACACAAATTTTAAGCAGCACATTGATAATAATAAGAAATGTGTCTTGAGTAGCAAATCAGCATATTAGAATGATTTCTGAAGGATAATGTGACACTGAAGACTGTAGTAATGATGCTTAAAGTCTCCCTGTAGTCAATAATATTATCCCTAAAAACTTTATCTTTGATCACCAAAATGACATATTTAAAAAAAATATTCATGCTTTAAAAAGCTTGAATGTAACTCTGCACCCTTGTTTCATTTAGTATACACGTTCCCATGAATATGCAAATGAGCCCCGGCTCCACTCACTCACACCAGCTCAGCGATCCACTCGCTCAACTTTACTGTAGTAAACGCTGCATGATGGCAAGTGGAAATACTGGTTTAATTCAGCCATATATGTTTGAACCAGAAACGTATCCAGAAGAAGTGGAAGAGTGAATTGTACAGGCTCGTCAAGTGGATGTTTCAGAATAGTAATGCGTTTTATTTATCGCTCTTTAAAATGTCGGACACATAGCGGTAATTAATATGATTAGCCTTTTGCTTGACTACGTTATCAAACAGCTAATAATGTGTTGCTAATGTTACACAAACCATGTTCCCTTTCACCACTTCAGTCTGCCTTCTAAAAATCAGTATCCTTAGAAACTAGGGGTGTAACGATACACGTGTTCATACCGAACCGTTTCAGTACAGGACTTCCGGTACGGTGCACGTGTGTACCGAACAGTACCGAATGCAATCTTTTACAGTTAACAGTAGGCTTGTTTTAAGTAACATGCGGAACATAAATTCAAACGATAAATGCTGTTTTGACGCTCTTTAATGTGGCGTAACAGATCACTGTATAGGCGCGGCAGTTCAAGCGGCAGTGCGCGAGTGAACGCAATCATCTCTTCCTAGTCAAAGAATAAACATGAATCAACATCTGAAGGTATGTTGAGGATACATTACAAATTACTGAAACGTATCATATGTCATGTAATCGCTCAATCAGTGTTTCAACGGCGGAAAGACGTCAATAAAACAGCTTGTAAACAATGTCACGTAGCATTACATTTACAGTGGGGAGAACAAGTATTTGATACACTGCCGATTTTGCAGGTTACAAAGCATGTAGAGGTCTGTAATTTTTATCATAGGTACTCTTCAACTGTGAGAGACGGAATCTAAAACAAAAATCCAGAAAATCATATTGTATGATTTTTAAATAATTAATTTGCATTTTATTGCATGACATAAGTATTTGATCACCTACCAACCAGTAAGAATTCCGGCTCTCACAGACCTGTTAGTTTTTCTTTAAGAAGCCCTCCTGTTCTCCACTCATTACCTGTATTAACTGCACCTGTTTGAACTCGTTAACTGTATAAAAGACACCTGTCCACACACTCAATCAAACAGACTCCAAGCTCTCCACAATGGCCAAGAACAGAGAGCTGTGTAAGGACATCAGGGTTAAAATTGTAGACCTGCACAAGGCTGGGATGGGCTACAGGACAATAGGCAAGCAGCTTGGTGAGAAGGCAACAACTGTTGGCGCAATTATTAGAAAATGGAAGAAGTTCAAGATGACGGTCAATCTCCCTCGGTCTGGGGCACCATGCAAGATCTCACCTCGTGGGGCATCAATGATCATGAGGAAGGTGAGGGATTAGCCCAGAACTACACGGCAGGACCTGGTCAATGACCTGAAGAGAGCTGGGACCAGGCCCATCTGAAGTTTGCCAATGACCATCTGGATGATCCAGAGGAGGAATGGGAGAAGGTCATGTGGTCTGATGAGACAAAAATAGAGCTTTTTGGTCTAAACTCCACTCGCCGTGTTTGGAGGAAGAAGAAGGATGAGTACAACCCCAAGAACACCATCCCAACCGTGAAGCATGGAGGTGGAAACATCATTCTTTGGGGATGCTTTTCTGCAAAGGGGACAGGACGACTGCACCGTATTGAGGGGAGGATGGATGGGGCCATGTATCGCGAGATCTTGGCCAACAACCTCCTTCCCTCAGTAAGAGCATTGGAGATGGGTCGTGGCTGGGTCTTCCATCATGACAACGACCCGAAACACACAGCCAGGGCAACTAAGGAGTTACTCCGTAAGAAGCATCTCAAGGTCCTGGAGTGGCCTAGCCAGTCTCCAGACCTGAACCCAATAGAAAATCTTTGGAGGGAGCTGAAAGTCCGTATTGCCCAGCGACAGCCCCGAAACCTGAAGGATCTGGAGAAGGTCTGTATGGAGGAGTGGGCCAAAATCCCTGCTGCAGTGTGTGCAAACCTGGTCAAGAACTACAGGAAACGTATGATCTCTGTAATTGCAAACAAAGGTTTCTGTACCAAATATTAAGTTCTGCTTTTCTGATGTATCAAATACTTATGTCATGCAATAAATTGCAAATTAATTACTTAAAAATCATACAATGTGATTTTCTGGATTTTTGTTTTAGATTCCGTCACTCACAGTTGAAGAGTACCTATGATAAAAATTACAGACTTCTACATGCTTTGTAAGTGGGCAAACCTGCAAAATCGACAGTGTATCAAATACTTGTTCTCCCCACTGTATCTCAGGCAGTCATTCATTGTTCACAGCTGGTTAGTTCACTAGAGAAATCGTCTCGGTTACGCATGTAACCTTAGTTCCCTGAATAGGGAACGAGAAGCTGCGTCACCGCTTTGGGAACGCCTCTGCATGATTGCGTTGTGAAGCACGTGTGTAATCAGTCCAATGGAGAGACGGAACGTCATAGGCGGGTGACGTCATAGACCCGGAAGGTATAAAGCATACCGGCAAACAAACGCCGCTAGCTTCTGTAAAAGGCTAAAGCAAGATGCTTGCGGGCATGCGGGGAGTATGGCAGGGTGACGGAGCGTCTCGTTCCCTATTCAGGGAACTAAGGTTACATGCGTAACCGAGATGTTCCCTTTCAAGGGAACTCGCGCTGCGTCACCGCTTTAGGAATGAGAATACCCACGCCCCCATAGAAGCCGGATGCCCGCCTGTAACATTGTCTAGGAGGCGAGCACCCGAGCCCCCGGAGTAACATTAATATCTAGTTCATAGAACCTGACAAAGGTGAGCGGTGAGGACCATCCTGCCGCGTCACAAATGTCCTGCAGGGAGGCCCCTGCCAAAAATGCCTGAGAGGCAGCCATACTCCTGGTTGAGTGGGCCCGGACAGCCAAAGGGGAAGGCTGTCCGGCTGCCACATAAGCAAGTGAAATAGCCTCGACTACCCACTTGCTCATCCTCTGCTTTGAAGCCGGAGTCACTTCTCTGGTGGGCAGAACCCCGTTGAAACTGGGTGGACGACACCTGAACTGGATGGCGTACCCTATTTTTACTATCTGCAGGACCCACTGAGATATATTTGGCAGACTCTCCCACTCTGCCAGAAAGACTACTAGGGGTACCAGCCTCTCGAGGCTGGTCTCTGATGTACTCTGCACTGTGAGCGCAGCGCCTTGAAGCGGCGGACCGGCAGGGAACAACTGGCTCGACAGCGCCACCTCCTTCCTTGGAGGGCACAAGCCATCCTCGGATGACTTGCAAGGGCCCTCCACGCCCCGGCACTCGGGCGGGGTTGGTGGATTGACCCTGTGAGGGTACCGAGGGCAGATGGGTACCGTGTACTGAGGTGAGCACCGCCTGCCCCCAGAGGGGGAAACCCTCACTGCCCTGGGCCCACTGGCGTCAGGGCTTCTTAGACGCAGCTTTCCTCGAAATAATGACAGTCCGCAGATCTGTCTTACTCTTGGAAGACTGCGCCTGAGAGCACCGCCCTCCGCCCTCCGCCCCCCGCCCCACCCTTTCTGAGGGGGAGTACGGGTGGCAACACTCTGTTTTTGCTGCGCTCGGTGTGAGGAGCTCGTACCCGGGGTCTGCTGCTCCCGCACAGCAGCAGACGAAACCTGGGGCTTACGGGGAAGGAGCTGCTTGAGCGCCACAGACTGTTTCTTTGCCTAGAACAGGCCCCCAGGAGACAGCGGCGCATCAAGCAGGAAGCTTTTATCTTTCTCCTTTATCTCCATAAGATTGAGCCACAGATGCCTCTCCGTGGCCACCAGGACTGCCATAGAGCGGCCTATAGATTTTGCCGTCTCCTTGGTGGCATGGTCTGCTTTTTACTGAGACACGCTCCTGATATTCTTGTGGCCAGTCGATGTTTAATCTGGCCACAGCTCTGCTCAGAACCTCCACCAGCTCCTCACTAGCAGGAGATTGAAGTGGCGAGTCTTCAATTCCTGCGTTGACACTACAGACATCCACCTTCTCGGAACTGGACAACTGTAGCGCCGAGGCCACTTCCTGGGCGGGAGAAACCGCAGCACGGGCTCCCGAACCCAGAGAAGCAGCACTGAACCTGCCAGATGAAGGCAGAGAAAGGGCTGGGCCCGTCTCTAACCCCTCTGACAGATCCATTTGCGAACCCCACGACATAAGCTGCCGCTGTGCCTCGGCAGCAGCGGGGCCTGTGCCGCGGGGAACGTGAGCCGCGGCGCTCCCCTCGAAGAGCGCCCGGCAGGATCGCAAAACTCTCCGAGGCAAAGCCTCACAATGCTTGCAGCCGGCCCCCTCGAGAGCCGACTAAGCATGCTGCTCTCCCAGACAAACAACGCACATCAAATGTGTATCCCCACTCGTGATGTAACGAGAGCAGGGAGGAACACGTTTTCTGAAACGCTGTTCGCTCGCCATAGTGTCTCTCTAGTGTGTCAGTGTGTGTTGCAACTTGTTGTATGAAAACAAAAAAGTCTGAACTCAGACACAAACACAGAGCTGACAAAGACAATGTTCCATGAAGCGCTTGCTGAAGACAACAGAAGCTAGCGGCGTTTGTTTGCCGGTATGCTTTATACCTTCCGGGTCTATGACGTCACCCGCCTATGACGTTCCGTCTCTCCATTGGACTGATTACACACGTGCTTCACGACGCAATCACGCAGAGGCGTTCCCAAAGCGGTGACGCAGCGTGAGTTCCCTTGAAAGGGAACAACTCTTTTGATAAATATATGTGCTATATTAGCCTATATATTCCTTATATTCTACTTAACCTGTTAGTGATGTCCTGATTATTTAATATATGTTTAAATAAATCTGTCATGAAAATGACAGCCACTGTGTATAATTGATTAATATTTCAACAACGAATTGGAGTAAAAACATAATTTTATAATTAGATTTAGAAGTTAATGCAAAAACTGCCTTATGTGAAGTTTACATGTTTGAATACAATGTGTTATTTAAGTGTTGATTAATATATCTAAAAATAAATAGCAACAATTTAATTTGGGCTCTGTTGTTTTATTATAGTAATGTGCAAGTAAGGGCTCCCTATATAGTTTACACTTTACAGCATTAGCAGAGATAATTTTTTTATCTTTAAGAAACTTTTGGTTATAATTGAATTCATTTAAGGACAGACACAATTTGTTTAGTAAACCACTGTTAAATATAAAAAAAGCAATTTTATAATTAGTTCTCTCCCCTGTACGTACCGAACCGTCAGTTTTGTGTACCGTTACACCCCTATTAGAAACCCTTTGAACAACTCAGAACGTCAGTGGAGAAAGGCATATAGTTCATCATAAGATCGTAATATACATCATATACATAATTCACCCGCTATATTGCTAAATGTACACGACTTTTCATATCCTCATAAAAATATACTGGTATAACCTGGCTTCTCTTGAGACTCCCCTGCTCCACAGTGAATGATATGCTAAAGCCCGCCCGCACGTTGACATGATTGGTTACAAGGTAGTTTGTGACGTAAGAAACACCAGCGATTTTAAACCATGTTTTTGTCTTTTTTTCTCTCTGCAGTTTTAAGGAGAAAATACTTAGCAATGATGTTGACTTTGAATTTGCGCATGGTTTGTCTTAAGCATTTTAAAAACACCACATAGACATATAAACAACATTAAAAACTTGATTTTCACCACAGCTTTGCCATCACAGGTCATTTTTAAACAGTGGTGTAACTTTTTTTATAATGTTATGATAGCTATAATCATTCAAATGCTCAAATTAACATTTCATGCTTTTTTGGTAATTTCATCCTAAAATCTGCCACTGTATCAGTCGTAACCTGTTGGTCAGGAACACATTTGTAGGGTAGGCAGTGGCACCAGTGCAAGTTTTAAAGTTTTTTATTTATAACATTTTTTTTTTTTTTATGTGCTGGTTGTGACATCACAGCTTAGCTCATCACAAGGCTTAGCTCATTAATATTAATTAATTGAATATGAATTGTGCTCCAGTATCTTTACCTTGATAGATATGCACTACTGTTTAAAAAGTTTACGGTCTGTAAGATTGTTTTTAAAAGAAATTAATACTTTTATTCAGCAAGGATGCTTCAGATTGATCAAAAGTGACAGTAAAGACATGTATAATCTAACAAAAGATTTCTATTTTAAATAAATGCTGTTCTTTTGAACTTTCTATTCATCAAATCATCCTGAATAATGTATCATGGTTTCCACACAAATTTTAAGCAGCACATTGATAATAATAAGAAATGTGTCTTGAGTAGCAAATCAGCATATTAGAATGATTTCTGAAGAATCATGTGACACTGAAGACTGTAGTAATGATGCTTAAAGTCTTCCTGTAGTCAATAATATTATCTCTTAAAACTTTATCTTTGATCACCAAAATGACATATTTAAAAAAAAAATATGCATGCCTTAAAATAGCTTGAATGTAACTCTGCACCCTTGTTTCATTTAGTATACACGTTCCCATGAATATGCAAATGAGCCCCGGCTCCACTCACTCACACCAGCTCAGCGATCCACTCGCTCAACTTTACTGTAGTAAATGCTGCATGATGGCAAGTGGAAATACTGGTTTAATTCAGCCATATATGTTTGAACCAGAAACTTATCCAGAAGAAGTGGAAGAGTGAATTATACAGGCTCGTCAAGTCGATGTTTCAGAATAGTAATGCGTTTTATTTATCGCTCTTTACAATGTCGGACATATAGCGGTAATTAATATGATTAGCCTTTTGCTTGACTACGTTTGTTTGCATTTTGTTGATTTTACTGAAACAAATAGAGAGAGACAGTGCCAAACATAACATCTTTTTAATCAGTGTGGAGCTAGAGACAATCTCACCTGCCGCCTCATAAGAGTTTCATTCATTATTCATGCCGAAGAGGTCTAAAGAAGCGCAGACGACACACACCAGACACTTGCGCCTCTGCCCTCAGCCAGCTGGACAAAGAATCTCTCCAAAGCTCAGAGGACACTTTGTGTCTCCTGTCCCTTGACCTACTGCAGCAGGCTTCAAATATGCGCTGTGCCACAGACCGAACCCTCGGCCAAATGTAATGTCATGAAATCATCAATCAAGCACAGGGAAACTTCCACACGGAGACTGGCTTCTTGGTGAAACAGCATTTGAATTCACACTGCAGGAACACAGAAGCCCAACTAATTATGAAGAAAGTCATTACTGATTGCGGGAGATTTCCTGTGGGCATTACACCGTTCCTCTGAGAGGATTAGAGCTGCCTCACTAGAAAGAGGAAGGATTATTTTCACTAGCCAATATTTTATTCATGTTCATTTTGTTTACATAAATATGGAAATTAATTTAACTTTGTTTTGTTTTATTTTTTTTGTAAGACAAAATGTAGCATTGCTTATTGGAGGCGTCCGGTCCAGCCGCTCGCAGAAATAAAACCCATCACTGTCCTCCTGTGGCATTTGAAATGAGATTAGTGAAGCTGTAAATTAATTAGCGAAAATAAAGCCTTTATGTTTGGCGGTCATGATGGCCATTTAAGACCTTGAGTATTTTTCATTCATGGCTTTTCATAATTTCGCAGAGCAATTTTACGTCTAATGGAATCTGGCGTGCTGTGATCTCACAGCTCCACTGGTGTTCAACTGAAAACGATTTTTCGATGGCTGATGTCAATACGGTGGGGAGCAAACGTTTGAGATCACTAATGAAAATTATTTTATTTAGCGTGATTTTTTTTCTTTTTGCTTTAGTTACATCAGCACTCAAGCTGACATGAACTCCACAAAACCTAATGCCATGCATTATTTGAAAATATCTTGTGCTTCAATGGAAAAAAGAACACTGTAAGTTCACATCATCAATGTTATCCATTTGCTTATTTGGTTTCTGACTTTCTGACTGCAGAATAATATTTAAAATATTAGTAAAATAGTCAAAACTATTTCCACATTTTTAATCCAAGATTTTCAGTGTGAATTCAGACTTTTGAACCCAATATTTATATAATAAAATAAATTAAATGTAGCAAATATGTTGAAAAATTCTAATATTGAACAGACACTTATTTTATGATATCTATATTATGATATCTATGTTTGTAAAAAAAAAAAAAAAAAATTCTTTCTTCAGGTTATAGGCCTATTGTTACGCTAGTAGGTTGCAACAAGTGACTGTTTTAATAAGCGAGTCATTCACTCATTTAATCAACCAATTTGCTTAAACACTGACTCATTCAGGAATGAAATATTGACAATCTTTATGAGTGACTGGTTGAATCATTCCCTCAACTGATTCTTCCAAACTCTGATTCACTCAAAAACGAAACAGTCGAGTCATTGAATCAACTCAGATTTGTTCAAAACACTGATTTATTCAAAAATGCTACTACTTAACACTAGAACTACCGGAATTCTATAACCACCAGAATGGCCATAGCGGTCATTCTGACCGTTTGCACTAGAGTGCAATGAATGTCATTTTTGTCATGTCATATTTACATTCGAAGCTTCTATTGAGGTTTTAGAATGAAGCTTTATATGTCTGTCATCATATTTTATGACGGCATCACCCTAAAAAAGTGTCAAAATCCCCAAACAAAATCCTCGAACAATATGGATTAAATGGAGCACCGAGCGTTAAATGAACGCAGATAGGTCTACATATTACAATCTTATTTGTGTAATTGTGTAAGAGCTACTAGACCACGCCTGAAGGTGCGTGCCTCGCTTTGTGTGTGGCAAGCAGGAGAGCAAAGTTTTTTCACCGCAGTGAAAATGTTTTTGAAAGTCTAAATGGGTTTAATTTTAACAAAGTTATTACATTGCAAAATTTAAAAAACAGTCAAAATGACCACCTTGGTAGTTGTAGTGTTAATTCTCTTGTGGCTTTACACCATGTCTACACCGGACACATCAGCTGTCAGTTCAGTTTACTGTCTGGAATTTGTTGTGCCGCTCCGCATCCAGTGTAGACAGCATCACTGAATATAATGGGTTCTATTGGCTTTTGACGCTTTTTCCATTGCTGGAGCAAGAATAGAAAAAGTAACAATTAATAATTTGTCAAAAAAAGAAACTTTTTGTTTGTTGAACTGCAATAAAATCCATTTCACATTCGCAATTATGCTGCTGATCTGAATATCGGAACAACCGCTCTACATTGCTTATGCATCCCTACATATATACAAATTGCTGTGAGCACTGTGAACTGGACTCTTAAAAGCTGGACTGTATGGAGAAAAGCACTGCATTGTCCTAGGGAGGCAGTGTGATGTAGTGCACGTGAAATTCACAGTGACAGTGAAATCGCATAGATACTTCTGCTCTTTCCAAAGATTTGGTCTTTCATTTATCCTAAACCAAGACCTCGCTCCACCAAAATAACACCTTCAAATGTGAAGCCATCATGGAGAATTCAATAAAAGCCACTGCAGTCAAAAAATAAGCCACAACCTTGCTATAGAAAAGAGTAAAAGAGAATGCATCTCTTAATTCTGGCCGTGGATGTTTTTTTCTTGTTCTTATATCTCTAATATCAGGTTCAGACTAGCCTCGCGTAGCCAGACCTTCAGACTGACAGCAGAAGGTCTGGATTCTATTGCAGCTTTCATTGGTCAAGGACCACCAAGAGGATGTTTGACTGACATGTAACGGGTTTTGTTCCGTGTCGATGCCCCTGCAATAACAGACCGGCGTGCATCTATAAATTATTAATTCAAGAACGTTTACTGCAACAATGGAGCCACGAACTTCACATACTTTTGAAAGTCCAGTGTTTAGTTGATCCTGCAAGCGCTCATTGTCACAGTTGTAAACACGACGGTGTTCTTCTTCCACGAGGGAGTTTGGAGTCACGTACATCCTGTAGAATTCAACCAATCAGATGACGACTTTGTAACTCCTGAAGTGTTTCCAAATAAGTGTGCCATATGCATCAGACGTTCAGCCAACTGTCCGTGGGCGTGACGTCTAAGGTTGAGACTAGGTTCAGACTACACAATATCGGCCCGATTTTGGCACAATCCCTTTGATGTAGGGTGTAGTGGTGATTTGTTAATAACAATGGGCATTGGGATGCAAGAATCGATCGTTTTATCTCATATAGTGTGTCATAGTGGACGACAACCGATGCCGCGTCTGCAACGCTTCACAACTTTTTTCCAGTCCTCCACAAACAAGTTCTGTCACCTCTGTGAAGCTCTTCCATACACAGCTTTCAAACATGGCAAAACGAAAGAGAGAGTATTGTATTGGTGATGCTAGGTGGAATTATGCAATGGAGGAATGGTTCGTGAAGCAATGGCAACAATTCTCCTACCTATATGATGTTTTCTTGAGGGACTACCAAGACAGAGTGAAAAAAGATAAATGCTTGCGAATGATAGCGGAGGAACTTCAGCAACCCGGTGAGTACTGGAATTAGCATTAGGCTACCCTTACGAAAAAGAAGTATACTTCAAGTTCATTTTATGAAGTATACTTAAGCAGTGTTCAAGTATATTTTAAGTATACTTTATGTAGGAAGTATACTAATATCAATGTGTACTAATAGTAAACTTGTAAGTGTACTATTTCAATACCGCTTAAGACTAAATTGGCCCACTTTTAGTATATAAAAGTATACGTTTAAGTGTACTATAAGTGTAACAGTAGTAAACTTTAAGTGCACAACTAGTTCACAACTATGTTTCCCCTTCAGTCGGTCACGTTCGACGTACGTCGGACGTCACCGACGAATTGGGATCACTTCTGGGAGCCCCTATCAGCTTCGAGTGTATAGAGAACGGGCCAATGGCCATTGGCGTGCGAGATTTGCATCTCGCGCTCCGCCCCGCATCGCGGGTATAAAGCGGAAGCGGATGCAGCGCACATTTGTCATTCACTTCGGAGCCAAACAAGCTTCATGGAAGACTGTTCCTGCGTCAGCAGAGAGAGAGAGAGAGAGCAGAGAAGAGGCTTTTGTGCTGGGGAGAAGGCACGTGCAGTGACAACCGCGAGCTCACCGGAATCGGTGAAACAAACTGCTGTTTTTACAGCATCCCGGTTGGTTCGGTGGGGGCGTTCCACGGTGAGTGCAAACACAGGCTGCACTATCCCCTGTGTTTGCCGCGGTTGTTCCTGGGTGCTTCGGCACGTTAAGAGCTTCTTCTAAAAGAGCAACACGGGTGTGAAATTGCGTCTTTTTCAAGATGTCATTCCACCCGTGCGTTTCTGGATGCGGTCGTTCCCTGTCACCAGCTGACGGTCACAATCGCTGCCTGACATGTCTGGGTATTCAACATGCCGAGGCAGCGTTTGTGGATAGTTCGTGTTCCCATTGCGGGAACATGACTATCTCGGCGCTAAGGTCGAGACTCGCCTACCTTCGGGAGGGTGGAGTCCCCTTACCTATGCCCCGATCTAGTGCTATCCCTGCCCAGCAGGATAGACCTACTTCGGCGAATAGCCAGGGTGACCTGAGGATCACGTTTAGGGCACACCCGCCGAGCCAGCCTCCGTGGGCCCCTAAACCCTCTGTAGTGCCGCAGCCGGTTGAGCTTTCGGAGGAAGTCGCTGGCCCCTCTCGAGGTGGTCCAACGGTGACCTTTGGAGCTCCAGCAGAGGATAGGATGTCGATCGCTGCATCGGAGGGGGAGTTTCAGTCCTCGGGGGATGAAGACCCGGCTGCGTTGCCTCCCTCTGGGAGAGTGGCGTTGTCCGAGACGGACCCCGAGCTGACGGCTATGCTTTCCCGGGCCGCCGAAAAGGTCGGGCTCGTGTGGAACCCTCCACCGTGTCCCGAGCCTTCTAGGCTGGATGATTGGTTTCTCGGGGCGGCTCGCGCTGGTTCTCAGCGTCCCGCCCCGGTGCCCTTCTTCCCGGAAGTGCATGAGGAGCTCACAAGGTCGTGGACGGCACCTTTTTCTGCCAGAAACCGGCCGAGTAGCTCCTCCCTCCTCACTACTCTCGACGGCGGGCCAGCCAAGGGGTACGTGGGGATCCCGCCGGTGGAACGGGCGGTCGCGATGCAACTGTGTCCGGCGTCCGCTTCCACCTGGCGCGGAGACCCACGCCACCCATCCAAGGCCTGTAAGTTCTCCTCCAGTCTAACTGGGAAGGCTTACAAGGCTTGTGGACAGGCTGCGTCCGCCTTGCATGCCATGGCGTTGCTCCAGGTGCACCAGGCCCAGGCACTCATGGACATGCACGAGGGTAGACCTGACCCAGAGCTCCTCCGGGAGCTCCGGACGGCGACGGACCTCGCCCTCCGGGCGACGAAAGTCACCGCCCGTTCCATTGGTCAGGCGATGTCCACTCTTGTGGTCCAGGAGCGACATCTCTGGCTCAACCTGGCCGATATGAGGGAGACTGATAAGTATCGGTTCCTGGACTCCCCCATTTCCCAGGTTGGGCTGTTCGGCGACGCGGTCGAGAGCTTTGCCCAGCAGTTCTCGACTGTCCAGAAGCAGACGGAGGCCATCAAACACATCCTGCCCCGGCGGTCAGCTGCTGCCCAGCCGCCGGCCGCAGCTCCTCCGCCTGCTCGTCGCCGAGGGCGGCCGCCCGCCGCCGCCCCCGCTCCCGCCCCAGCCCAGCAGCAGCCTCCACCAGGGCAACGGCGTGGAGCCGGCCGCGGGAAGGCTGTCCAGCCCGCTCAGGCCGCTGCCAAACCAGGTGGCAAGCGTCGTCGTAAGAGACCCTGAGACGGGCCACCCAGAGATGGAGGAGACAGCTCTTCAGGAGGTGGTGACAGCACCGCTCCTTCTCCCGCTGGAGGGCCGGGAGAGAATTTTATGTTCTTGTTTGGTTTCTGTTCCGCCACTGGCCTTCGGGCCAGTGGTACCCAAAACTTCAAAAAAAAAGAGCTGTTTCTAAAATCTCTGGGTGCCAAGAGAGCGCGCTTGGCGGTGTACGACGCTCCCATGCCTTGTCACCCTCCGGTGCCTCTCTTATCGCCAGCAGGGGGTGCTGGCTGTGTCCAGGACGCACACAAGAGGCCTCCGCACACTCGTGCACCCCCTCAGCGGAAGCAGGTAAGTGTTGCATTGCGCACTCAGACCCCACTTCGGGCCGCGATGCCGTCCGAGTCGGGTCCCTGCACTCCGCTGCGCTGCCCCGCTGCGGGTACGTCTGTGGTGCCGTTGGTCCCGCTGGTTCGGTCGCTGGGAGCCTGGTTAGCGCTCCCCAGCCCGTCCCGCTGGCTCATCCGTACTATCAGACTCGGCTATGCGATTCAGTTCGCTCGGCGGCCCCCCAAGTTCAGGGGCGTTCACTTCACCTCCGTGTCGAAGGAGGACGCCCCCGTGCTACAGGCGGAGATCGCAGTCCTACTGGCGAAGGACGCGATAGAGCCGGTCCCTCCAGCCGATATGAAGACAGGCTTCTACAGCCCGTACTTCATTGTACCCAAGAAAGGCGGCGGGTTACGGCCAATCTTGGACCTGCGGTTCTTGAATCGGTCCCTTCACAGGCTGCCGTTCAGAATGCTAACGCAGAAACGCATCTTCAGGTGCATCCGTCCCCAAGATTGGTTTGCAGCGATCGACCTGAAGGACGCGTACTTTCATGTCTCGATTCTCCCCCGACACAGACCGTTCCTACGCTTTGCGTTCGAGGGACGGGCATATCAGTACAGAGTCCTACCCTTCGGGCTGTCCCTGTCGCCCCGCGTCTTCACGAAGGTCGCGGAGGCGGCCATTGCTCCCATGAGAGAGCGTGGTGTTCGCATTCTCAACTACCTCGACGACTGGCTGATTCTGGCTCAGTCGAAGGCGCAGTTGTGCGAACACAGGGACATGGTGCTCAGTCACCTCAGCCTGTTGGGACTTCAGGTCAACTGGGAAAAGAGCAAACTCTGCCCCGTGCAGAGGATCTCTTTTCTCGGTATGGAGTTGGACTCGGTCAATCTGACAGCGCGACTCACAGAGCAGCGCGTCCAGTCGGTGTTGAACTGCTTGAATTCGTTCAAATGCAGAACAGCGGTACCACTGAAACATTTTCAGAGGCTCCTGGGGCATATGGCATCCGCAGCCGCAGTGACGCCGCTCGGATTGCTTCATATGAGGCCGCTTCAACACTGGCTACACGACCGAGTCCCGAGATGGGCGTGGCAGAGCGGCTCATTCCGTGTCTCAGTAACACCGAAGTGTCGCCAAACCTTCAGTCCGTGGTTGGACCCTTCGTTCCTACGGGCAGGAGTTCCCCTAGAACAAGTGTCCAGGCATGCTGTGGTCTCCACGGATGCCTCATCCACCGGCTGGGGGGCCACGTACAACGGGCTTGCAGTTTCGGGTCTGTGGACGGGGCCTCAACTGCAATGGCATATCAATTGCCTCGAGTTGTTAGCAGTTCGTCTTGCGCTGGGCCGCCTCAAAGGGCCGCTACGAGGCAAGCACGTTCTGGTCCGTACGGACAACACTGCGGCCGTTGCGTACATCAACAAACAGGGTGGTCTACGCTCCCGCCGCATGTCACAACTCGCCCGCCATCTCCTCCTCTGGAGTCAGAAGCATCTGAGGTCGCTTCGTGCCATTCATATCCCGGGCCTGCTCAATCGTGCAGCCGACGAGCTCTCACGACAGCAAGTGCTCCCAGGAGAGTGGAGACTCCATCCCCAGGTGGTCCAGCTGATCTGGAGTCGCTTCGGGACCGCACAGGTAGACCTGTTTGCCGCCCCGGACACGTCTCACTGCCAGTTGTTCTATTCCCTGACCGGGGGGACCCTCGGCTCGGATGCGCTGGCACACAGCTGGCCCCGGGGCCTACGCAAATATGCGTTTCCCCCAGTGAGCCTTCTTGCGCAGACACTGTGCAAGGTCAGGGAGGACGAGGAGCAGGTCTTGCTAGTTGCGCCATACTGGCCCAACCGGACCTGGTTCCCGGAACTAGTGCTCCTCGCGACAGCACCTCCTTGGCCCATTCCTCTGAGGAAGGACCTCCTGACTCAGAGACGGGGCACCCTGTGGCACCCGCGTCCGGACCTCTGGAAACTCCATGTCTGGTCCCTGGACGGGACGCGGAGGTTCTAGGTGGCCTACCACAGGCTGTGGTAGACACCATCACTTCCGCCAGAGCCCCCTCTACGAGGCACCTCTACGCGTTGAAGTGGAACCTGTTCGTCGAGTGGTGTTCTTCTCGTCGAGAAGACCCCCGAAGATGTTCGATCGGCTCTGTGCTTTCCTTCCTGCAAGAAGGGTTGGAGCGAAGGCTGTCTCCCTCCACCCTCAAAGTGTATGTTGCCGCTATCGCCGCAAATCACAGCATGGTCGAAGGTAAGTCCCTAGGAAAGCACGATCTGGTCGTCAGGTTCCTGAGGGGGGCGAGGAGATTAAATCCGCCTCGCCCTCACTCTATACCCTCTTGGGACTTGCCCCTGGTGCTAACCGCATTACAGAGGGCTCCCTTTGAGCCTTTGCAGTCAGTAGAGTTAAAAATCCTGTCCTGGAAGACAGTACTCCTGACTGCATTGGCTTCCATCAAGAGGGTAGGGGACCTGCAGGCATTTTCGGCCGACGAATCGTGCCTGGAATTCGGGGCGGGTAACTCTCAGGTAATCCTGAGACCCCGGCCCGGATATGTGCCCAAGGTTCCCACCACTCCCTTTCGGGACCAGGTGGTGAACCTGCAAGCGCTGCCTTCGGAGGAGGCAGACCCAGCCCTGGCTTTTCTCTGTCCCGTTCGCGCTCTGCGGACTTACGTGGACAGAACGCAAAGCTTCAGGACCTCAGAACAGCTCTTCATCTGTTACGGAGGCCAGCAGAAGGGAAAGGCTGTCTCCAAGCAGAGGATGGCTCACTGGATAGTGGATGCCATCGCCTTGGCGTATGAAACCCAAGGCGTGCCCTGCCCGCTTGGGTTGAGGGCCCACTCCACTAGGAGTGTGGCCTCTTCCTGGGCGCTGGCACACGGCGCCTCGCTGACAGATATATGTAGAGCTGCGGGCTGGGCGACACCTAACACGTTCGCTAGATTCTATAGCCTCCGTGTAGAGCCGGTTTCTTCCCGTGTGCTCGCTTCAAATAGCCGGTAACACCGAAGTGCCCGTTCTAGTGTCGGCTTGCTGCGCCATTCCCCTCCTCATGGACCGGATACGTGCGCTGATATGCTCCAGTCGAGTTCCCCAGCACGGCGAACCCTGTTGAGTCCTCCGCAACCCGTGGCAGTCAGACGTGGCGGAGCGTCCGACGCCAGGTCTAACACTCGTATGCATTGGTGGAACTTGTGTTAGGCTGGGTATCCATATGTTGTGACCCCTACGGCGGTCCCATATGTGTATTCTTCCACGGTACGGCTCCCTACGGCGAGCCCGTGTCTTTCCCTTGGCAGAGCTCGCTCTGCCGTCTCTGTGCGGTGTAGTCTCCCGCCTGCATTGGCCGGGGCCACCCCTGGGACTTCCGTATGTTGTACTGCCCACGGCCAGTCCATACATGTATATTCCACATGATACCTCCCTACGTGTAGGATGTGGCTTCCGCAGCGGCCCCCCGGGGCACGCTTTCCCAGCGTTATCCAATACTCTGCTGAGTGGGTCTTGCGGAACAGCAGCAGTGACTCTCCCTGCGTAGGTTCCCCGCCCCGAACAGACGGGGGTCTGAGGGGCTTTCGCTGGGCGCTGGAAGTGGTAGTAACTGTGGCGTTTTCCATAGGGATCCCAATTCGTCGGTGACGTCCGACGTACGTCGAACGTGACCGACTGAAGGGGAACGTCTCGGTTACGTATGTAACCCTCGTTCCCTGAAGGAGGGAACGGAGACGTACGTCCCGTCGCCACAGTTGCTGTACCATCACTGCAGCGGCCGAGTCACTAGTTCGGCTCCTCAGTGAAAAACAAATGTGCGCTGCATCCGCTTCCGCTTTATACCCGCGATGCGGGGCGGAGCGCGAGATGCAAATCTCGCACGCCAATGGCCATTGGCCCGTTCTCTATACACTCGAAGCTGATAGGGGCTCCCAGAAGTGATCCCAATTCGTCGGTGACGTCCGACGTACGTCTCCGTTCCCTCCTTCAGGGAACGAGGGTTACATACGTAACCGAGACGTTCTCATTTGTACTGCATCTGTACTACAAGTGAACTTATAAGTATACTAGTAGTTTATTATTTTAAGTAGAACATTTTTTAGTTTATGAAAGTACACTTTGAAGTTTACTCTCAGTAAACTACTAGTTTAGTAGTTTTATATTACAAGTATACTTGTAAGTATTCTTTAAGTGAACATAACATTATACTTATAGTTTACTATTTATATATTATTTTTGCACTTTCAGTATACTACTATGTTCAAATGTAGATATTAATTTTGTATACTTGAAATATACCTTTAACTGTACTTTAACTCATTTTAAAAACATTTTATTATAGCTTCATGCATCTTTTTATCAACATTTGAATGTGGGTAAGTTTCATAAAGAAAGGCAACATTTTAAACAAAAAGTTGAGAAAATCGCATTGTCAAAGACTACGCCTTGATCAGATTCAGAACGATGATCAAACATAGATGGAGTAGATCGGGTCCATCAACACCTCCAAAGCTTCACAGTCGTTTCCTCTTCATTTCATTTGGTAACATTAAGCAGTTTTAATTTACATGCTGTTTAATGATCGCGTTATTTTACGTTTGCGTGAGCAATCTATCACTTGTTTTAGCTTTTTCCTTCTCCTGTATTTTGATCAGGAGATTCTGTACTCTTTCAGAAGATGTGTCATAGCGCCCCCTACCGTATAACAGTGAAAACATGGATAGCTGGATAATTCAGTCAGTGGCGGGGAAAGAATAAAAGTAGATTTTAAGTACAAACCCGATTCCAAAAAAGTTGGGACACTGTACAAATTGTGAATAAAAACAGAATGCAATGATGTGGAAGTTTCAACTTTCAATATTTTATTCAGAATACAACATAGATGACATATCAAATGTTTAAACTAAGAAAATGTATAATTTTAAGGGAAAAATAAGTTGATTTTAAATTTCATAGCATCAACACATCTCAAAAAAGTTGGGACAAGGCCATGTTTACCACTGTGTGGCATCCCCTCTTCTTTTTACAACAGTCTGCAAACGTCTGGGGACTGAGGAGACAAGTTGCTCAAGTTTAGGAATAGGAATGTTGTCCCATTCTTGTCTAATACAGGCTTCTAGTTGCTCAACTGTCTTAGGTCTTCTTTGTCGCATCTTCCTCTTTATGATGCGCCAAATGTTTTCTATGGGTGAAAGATCTGGACTGCAGGCTGGCCATTTCAGTACCCGGATCCTTCTACGCAGCCATGATGTTGTAATTGATGCAGTATGTGGTCTGGCATTGTCATGTTGGAAAATGCAAGGTCTTCCCTGAAAGAGACGACGTCTGGATGGGAGCATATGTTGTTCTAGAACTTGGATATACCTTTCAGCATTGATGGTGCCTTTCCAGATGTGTAAGCTGCCCATGCCACACGCACTCATGCAACCCCATACCATCGGAGATGCATGTTTCTGAACTGAGCGCTGATGACAACTTGGGTTGTCCTTGTCCTTTTTAGTGCGGATGACATGGCGTCCCAGTTTTCCAAAAAGAACTTCAAATTTTGATTCGTCTGACCACAGAACAGTTTTCCACTTTGCCACAGTCCATTTTAAATGAGCCTTGGCCCAGAGAAAACGCCTGCGCTTCTGGATCATGTTTAGATATGGCTTCTTTTTTGACCTATAGAGTTTTAGCCGGCAACGGCGAATGGCACGGTGGATTGTGTTCACTGACAATGTTTTCTGGAAGTATTCCTGAGCCCATGTTGTGATTTCCATTACAGTAGCATTCCTGTATGTGATGCAGTGCCGTCTAAGGGCCCGAAGATTTTTTTTCGCCACAGCATTGGGGGAATTGGTGATCCTCTGCCCATCTTGACTTCTGAGAGACACTGCCACTCTGAGAGCTCTTTTTATACCCAATCATGTTGCCAATTGACCTAATAAGTTGCAAATTGGTCCTCCAGCTGTTCCTTATATGTACATTTAACTTTTCCGGCCTCTTATTGCTACCTGTCCCAACTTTTTTGGAATGTGTAGCTCTCATGAAATCCAAAATGAGCCAGTATTTTGCATGACATTTCAAAATGTCTCACTTTCAACATTTGATTTGTAGATTTGTAAATTATTGTATTCCTTTTTTATTCACAATTTGTACAGTGTCCCAACTTTTTTGGAATCGGGTTTGTAAATTCCTGTGTGTGGACTAGCTTACACAACAATTCAGATACGCAGAATTAGGAACATATCTGTTTTATATCAATATTCTAATCAATATTTTCAAACAATGTAAGTTTAATAAGACTGTATGTAAAACAAAAAAAAGAGTATATTTAATAGGCTACTCAATCAAAAGATTAAACACAATTACAAGCCAAGTATACTTTGAATACTTAATTAAACTTTTAAGTAGGGCTGCAACTAACGATTATCTTGATAATCGATTAGTTGGTCGATTATTTTTTCGATTAATCGATTAGTCAAAACACACTATTCCATATTCTGCCCAATGCTGTCCTTCAAACAAACGTGTCAGCTGAGTGCTATGAAAACATACATAGTGAACATATCTACCATTACAACCATTTTACAACAGATAAAACAAGCAAAAAATAAATATATAAATAAATAACAGGGTTATTGTAGTTATTCCATGGTAACCACAAATTAATCAAAGTTTTGCTTCAAATCCATAGTTTAACTATGGTATTTGTGTGGTTCTACAAATGGTAATCAATACGCCAACAAAACATGGTTCTACTATAATAAAACCATGGTTAATTTTCTTAAGGCTATATCTGTGCTATACATGATGTTCAAAAGTTACTAAGCAAAAGGACAGTTTAAAGCCTACGTTAAAATGATGTTAAAGAAAAACAAAATCAAAAAATCACAAACTCAGTGTTAGCAGATAAGAGGAATGTTCTGCGGGAACACACACACACGTAAGTAACCTGTTACTGCCATTTCTTAATCCTTTAAATAGGCTATAAAAAACGTCTTACATTTATAGTACACGCTGTTATCCCTTTACAGTTACTACTCTCATAAAATACTTGAATTACATGTTGACTTTTAAACCTAAATTTAGCGTCCAACAGCAGATATTTCAGTTAAATGAATGCTTTTGCGCTGAATATTAATGGTCTCCCTCTCTACTGCGTTCTGTCTGTTTGACTCGCATGCGCGCGCCCGCCGCACCGGCGCTCGTTCAGTGAAGTTTGAAGCTTAATGCAGACTGTCAGGACGCGCTTTCATGCAAAATGGAAATACTGGCGTGAATTAGTATCATTTACAGATGAGGATATAACTACTGTTCTCTATATAGATCAGTGGATATAACCTGTAAAATGAACGTTTTGCGCTGAGGATGCACACGCATATGTCAAAGCGCATGACAGGGTATGTTAAATGCTAATGCATTCGCTTGAAGCTTAAAATACAGAATTCTCATATTTTGGGCGCTTGGATCATGTACCTTTCCCGCAGCATCTCACTCTGTTTCCAATGCACTATTTTTAGATGCATTTTGTCCACAGAAATGGGTTATTCAGTGCTGTAATTTGGCACGACTGGTGGAAGCTTTGCGTACAGAGAGCAGACCCGACTAATCGATAATGAGAACCGTTGTCGATGATTTTCATTATCGATTATTATCGATTTTATAGATTAGTTGTTGCAGCCCTACTTTTAAGTATATCTCGATCAAAAGATTGAGTACAAGTATAGGCCAAATAGGGATGTCACGATACCAAAATTCCAATTTCGTTACCACAGCAAAATGTTTTTTTATTTTATTTAACTATTTAAAAAAAAAAAAAAATTCAATTCCATGAGTTTATTATTTATGATAATAATCATTATAAGTAAATAATACATAAACATTTAAAGGCTACATGCTGTTTAAAAGTAAACATTGTTTATAAAAAAAATCAAGTGAAAAATAAGCAACCATCTAGGCATAATTATTATTATTATTAGTAGTAGCCTATTATTATTGCATAGAGATGTAGCTAAATCTACTGTACAACAGTAGCCTAATATATTTCTGTCAATTTCTTCAAGTTAAACCGAACTTTTATTTTGACGGGTTGCCGTTAAGACCTTTGAGTGTCTGTGTTCATGGTATGACAGTTTTCTCAAATGAAATGGTAAATTCTCATGAAGTGACGGTTTCATGTCCTCAAAAGACAGCGAGTGTCACGTGCGTGTGTGTGTGTGTGTGCGCGCGCAAGCTGCAAATGAAACCGCGCATCTGCGCCCTTCATTCACACAGATACACAGAACATGCAGGAGTAATATTTAAATAGTATTTTGCAGTTTAATATTCACAGACACTAGTATATATTCGGCTACAGTCTGGAGCCCTGCGCTTAGATAAACACGGAAGCGACTGAATGCAGCTGCGGGTACCGAATATATTCGGGAGTCGGTACTACCGGTACTACAGAAATGCTGGTATCGTCACATTTTTAAAATTTCAGTACCGACTTGGTACCGAAGTACCGGTACTTGTGACATCCCTAAGGCCAAATATACTTAGACTTTTCCGTCAGTATAAGTCAAGTATACTTAAGTGCAATTTTAAGTATATTTCTGAGAAGTACATAAAGTATATTTCTGAGAAGTATATAAAGTATATTTCTGAGAAGTATATAAAAAGTAGACTGAAAGTATACTTTCTTATTCTTAGTTTAAAAGAAGTATACTAATAGAACACTTGAATAAACTTCTTTAACTGTTTGTCTACGCTCTTGTGAAGTCAGTCGCTAGTTCCGCCTTCTCGATGACATCACGCACGTCGTTAAAGACGGCTAGCAATGATTGGCCGGAAAGCAACGTGTATAACATGTTTCTTGTCCAGAACACGACAAGAATTGTCTTGACACAGTGACTATCATAACAGACAAAACTATCATGCAGTCTGAACCGGCATAAGAGCGGAAAAGTAGGGCCGTTAATGGGTTGAATCAGACACGTCGGTTTTCTGCCTGTGAATAAAGTATGTGCTTCATGTCCCTCCAGGGGCTTTCTGTCAGCGCTGGTGTTGCTTTGTTCTGGCGTAGGTGATTTGTCTTGTCTTATCCTCATTTATCACCTCTGAAGTGTCTAATGGAAGACGCTCTGTTGGGCGTGTCGAACATTTGATGTGAACATGTGGCTTTGCTGCTTGGCATCAGTCGGCATCAGCGTCCACGTGGCTGATTGCTTGTTTTGGCGGTTTGTACCACCCAGTGTTTTAATTTGAAATGCAGCAGATCACAGACAGCCCTCCTGCAGCATCTTAAAAAACAAACAATTTTGTTTCCACGGGTGTTGTATCGGCTTACACCTTCAAAGGATTTTTTTTTAATTATTATTCTAGGGTTTGTATGTATATACTCTTGCTATTGAATTATGTAAAGAAAGCTGGGTGTAGCAGCAGAAACATGGATTTGATCTGTGTATTGTGAAGGTTTGAGAGTACGATTTGTCTTTCTGGCTGCGCCTGGACATCTTTTTCTGATGTTTTATTTGTGGTTATGTTACTGTTTTATTCTCATGTCCTTTTCCGAGATAAAGTTGTCACAGCTTTGTATAACACAATGTTTTCATCTTTGAATATGTCAAGCGCAGCCCTCGTCTGAGCCAAAGAAAGTGTCTCCCTGGCAGGAGGACGCTGTAATTTCTCAGACTGCTCTGAGTCTTGATTAAATTAAAGTAAGACAGTTAATCACTTAAATGTCAAAGATCCATGGAAATTGTTTGCAGCATTTTTACTATTTTAGCACCAAATACAGGATTAAAATAGTTTCATAAACAGCTTACGTTGACTATTGGCACCATTGGAATTGATGAAATGGAATTTTCCTAACAGGATGTAATAAGCCCTTTCCGGTGTTTGTTTGAATCCGTGATGAGATGGCAGAGAACTGCTATGATCCAGAGTAATCTCTTCATTTTAGACGCTTTTGATAGTTAATCAATTGCCACTGGATTAGCTACACATTTACAGTCCCATACATTGCAATGAAATGGATATCTGTCCATCGCTGTGGATATAACATTTCTCTTGGCCTCTTTTTTTTCTTCCATTCTCTCTGTATTTCGAGCTGGCCAGACTGTTTCCTGCTGAGATTGACAGGTGAAGCCATCAGCACTGTCCTGTGTGTGGATCTCTCTTATGTGTTTGAGTTTACATGGAGGCTGCTGTCCACAAAGGAACACTGAGGAAACTCTGCAAAAAAAGAAAGTTTGTGTTGGAGCCATGGCCTAGGGGTCAGTAGTCACATACACATTGAGCCATGGTGTACATGCAGGCAATGTGAGTTTGAGTCTCAATTCCATCAAAGTGCCCATGTAGAGCTGCTGTTGAGAGAGCAGATGTGCAAATGAGTGAGGGGCGTTCACAAAGAACTTGTTCTTCTGTTTTGAAGAAGCTAGGTGAAGCGCAGTGAGCTGGAATTGAATGCAGGTGTCTTGAGATTCATTTTTAGAACTAATTTGACATGTCATTTTAAGAACAAAATGCTCATTGCATGAGACTCAGGCCCTGTTTACACCTGGTATTAAGATGCGTTTTGCCTGGTGTTTTAATTTGCCTTTTTTGTCCACTTTCAACCACTTCTGTCCTGATTTCTTCAAGGGGAGGGTCTATTGGCAGGTAAATGTATGTTGTTGTTTTTTTTTTCAGATCTTTCGATCTCATGGACAAAATAAGCTTGCTTAATTTACATAATGCACCCAGAGACAAGAAAAAAACATAAAGAGATCATCAGCTTTCGTTTCTGCTCTGACAGCCGCAAGACCACACCAAACGGCGTGAGTGCGTGTTAGAAATCAGGAATGGTGATAGAACGTTGTGCTTGGTTTGTGTTTTGTCTTCAGACCAAACTTGGGTCTTCAGCCGACAAAGTTTAAATCCCGTCTGGCTAGCGCGATTCCCATTATGTTTACGCATTAAGTCAGTAGGCGGAGAGCAGGCGTCTTTTATGGAATATCACAACTGTTCAAAAGTTTGCAGTCAGTAAGATTTTTTTTTTTAGAGTAACTAATACTTTTTTCGGCAAGGACACGACAAAAGTGACTATTTTATGTTACAAAATATTTATATTTCAAATAAATGCTGATCTTTTGAACTTTCTATTCATCAAATAATTCTGAAAAAAAAGTATAATGGCGTATTTAAGACAACAGTACTGTTGTCGGCCACAACCCATGCCTGACACACCCCGACTTATTCAATGAACCACACTTGAACCAGAAGGGTACTCTTCTGCTCCCCTTCTCGCAGCTCCCCCTCACCACAACACACGGGGCAGAGCCTCCCCATACTCAACTTGAACATTTAATCAGAATTAGAATCAGAAAGAGCTTTATTGCCAAGTGTGCTTGCACACACAAGGATTTTTTTTTTTTTTTTGGTAATGAAGCTTCCAGTGCACATATAAATACAACAACAACAAGACATAATAATTGGGAATAATCCTCTGAATAATCCTCTCAATAATTAAGAATAAACAATAAAAAAGTATAAAGTCAGAATATACATATTTACAGATTATCAACATATTAACAGTTTTTTGAATAAATAGGAGTGAATTTACAATATTGCACTAAATGTGGAGTATTGCATTAAGAGAGGCCTAGACGGAGGTGGCTTGTGGGAAGAGGCCGTTCCTGTGCCTAGATGTTCTAGTGCCTATTGTTCTGAGCAACCAGACCTCACGGCAATGCGTATGTATTTTACGAGGTGGCTAATTCAAAAAATGGTGGCTAAATGAGCGTCATCAGGAAGGACCACCCCTAACCCTGCCCCTAAACCTACCCATCACTGGGGTCTAGACAAATCGAGTGAGGTCTTACGAATTCGTACGAATTAGCCACCTTGTAAAATACGTACAAATTGTTGTGAGATTGCATTGTTCTGAGTCGATGTCCAGATGGCAACATTCAAAGAGGCTATGGCCAGGGTGAGTGGAATCTGTGAGGGTCGTACCTGCCCTCTTCCTCACTCTGGAGGAGTACAGATCCTGGAGGGTGAGCAGGGGAGCACCAATAATCCCTTTCAGCAGTCCGGACTGTTTGTTTAGTCTTCTGATATCCGATTTGGTTGCTGAAGCAAACCATTAACTTATTGAAGTACATAGGACAGAAGAACTGGATCAGCAGCTCCTGTGGCAGGTTGAACTTCCTCAGCTGATGAAGGAAGCACAACCTCTGCTGGGCCTTTTTTACAGGGGAGTCAATCCCACTTCAGGTCTTGACAGATGGTAGAGCTTAGGAACCTGAATGACTCCACTGCTGCCACAGTGCTGTTCATGATGGAGAGTGGGGGTTCCCCTGAAGTCCACAATTATCTCCACAGTTTTGAGCATGTTAAACTTGTTATGAAAGCATCACACAGCCAGCACCAGACAGCATCAGCCAGCTAACTCTTGTCTGTATGTAGACTCTTGTCTGTATGGAGCTGTTACCACAGTCATCAGCCTCATTTAGGATGGTGACATCCTGAATGAGGCCGATGACTGTGGTAACAGCTCCTCAACGCCAAATGAATAAATACAACTTTAACATTAAACACATTCTTAACTACAACAACAGTAACACTTTTTAGTATCATGGTTTGAACAAAAATATTAAGCAGCACAACCATTTTTGACATTGATAATAATAAGACATTTCTTGGGCACTGTTGAAAATGCAGATTTGCTATCACTGGAATAACATTTTACAAATTACATTTAAAGGGGACCTATTATTCAAAATTCACTTTTATACGAACATAGATATGTGTCCACAGTGTGTGTAAACAACCAGCCTATAATGGTAAAAATCCACCAGATACTTTTTTTATAATCCCCATCAATCATTATCAATCTCTCATAACGCGCTGTTTCATATTTCCCCCTACTCCTATGTAAGAGTAGGGAAACCCCGCCCATGACTGTTGATGATCTGCCCTTTTAGCATAGACATACCCCTGAGTGAGAAGCACAGAGACCGCCATTTCTGTTTACTAGCTGTATCAGCTAGCTAGAGTATTATAATGTCTGCGCCAAAAAAACATTACAAATGTTCTGTTGTTGGATGTACCAACAAAGTCTAGTCTCCATAGACTCCCAGCATCCGAGCCACTGAGGACACCATGGATGAATTTCATTTTTGAAGGAAATGTGCCGTAGAATGTTGGTAAAATGTTATATATTTGAGCAAATCATTTTAATGCGTGATTGCTTCAGCAACGAGGGTCAGTAACGTTGGATTTGCGAAAAAGTTGTTTCTGAAGGATGGGTCAATACCAACGCTTCGTGCTCTAACTTCATATCCAGAACAAGCAAGGATGGCACTTCATATTTTGTGAATGTTCGCAAATTTCCTTTCTGAATGAGCTTTTTAGAATGCTGTATGGCTAATATGGCTAAAGTTACCATAGTCTCTGACTGTGTTCACAGAGACTAGAGCTATGTCGTTAGTTTTATCCTGAAAACGCTCACCGTCTGCGTAATTCATAAATGCACATTTATTATGCATTGTATAGTCAGGTGACAGACTTTTTTACGTTCCCACATGAGCACCTATAACACAATTTATAGATTAACATGACGGTATGCTAGTCGATGAGTTGAATCAGCGTAACTCCACAACAACTAAAGTTACATACATTTATCCACTAACTATTCAGAAACATCCAGGTGCAGTCGAAAAGTTGCAGCCTCTTCCTAAATCTCTCCATCTGTGTCCGACTCAGCTTCAAACATGCAAGGCTGCACTCCACAACTGGTTATTTCTGGCATTTTGGCTGAGTGAGATTCGCCTGTTTTGTTGTTGACGGAGTATCCGAAGCTCGTGTAAAGGATCCGTCCTCTCCTGGAAGGGGGGTGGGGAGCAGCAGCTCATTTACATTTAAAGGGACACACACAAAAACGGCGTGTTTTTGCTCACACCCAAATAGGGGCAAATTTGACAAGCTATAATAAATTATTTATGAGGTATTTTGAGCCGAAACTTCACAGACACATTCTGGGGACACCAGAGGTTTATATTACATCTTGTCAAAAAGGGGCATAATATGTCCCCTTTAAAAATAAATTAAATATAAAATTAATTTTTTTATCAAATAAATGCAGCTTTGGTGAGCAATAAGAGACTTCTTTCAAAACCATAAAAAATTTTTACAGACCCCAAACTTTTTGAGTGTGTATAAATGTAAATACCTTTTAAAATACACGTTATTTGTTGTACATTCATTGTAGATAAGAAATGGTAATGTTAATAAAATGCTTCTGACCATTTTTTTAAAAACATGTTTCAAAGACATGGCAAAATAAACATTTTTTGCCATTTTTTTCTGTCCAGCAGAAAAAAAGTTATTAATGAGCTTCGTGACTGCCAATAAAAGTGATGAAAATACCAAACATAAAATAAAAAAGCAGAGAGCTGTGTTGAATACGTTCATTATATCATTTTTTTTTTTATTTCTGTAACACTGTCCACTTTTACTTCAGAGATGCGAACAAAAGTCCATCTTCCATCTTCAAAAGTGCTTGATCTTCCCATCTGAACCAGAGCAGTAGCGTTCGCTTACGTTGTCTGTGGTTTCTCGCTTCCCTCTTTACATTTCACTATAATGACTGCAGCATCAAAGGGTGCCAATGACAGAGGCAGCATCTAAAAACCTCTTAATGTCTTCCTGTTATTCTTCCGCCAAAGAAGACACGGCCTGCCAACAGCATGAAAATGAAAAGGCACAAATAAAAAAATAAAAAACATGCAGTGTCCTGAAAATTACATTAGACACTCTAAAGGATGCTTTTGTTGTTTCAGTACACCATGCAAATAAGACATGATCTCAGTCATTTGCCCGTGAAAAAAATACCTTTCTTACCGCCTTTGATCTTTAGAGCAGATCTGGGGAATATTTTGGCAGCGTCCATCAGGGTTGTTCATTTTCTTGCTCTGTTTTTGTCTCTGATGGATAATTAGATGGGCGAAGGGGGGAAACATGATCACAGACGCGACGGGAGACACTTATGAGGTGCTGGTTGATCATTCCTTCTTCACTGAACCAGTATCCTGTGAGGTCACCAATGCCCTGGGCAGCACCAACATCAGTCGCAATGTGGACGTTTACTGTGAGTTTAACAGCTTACCTACTGCGTATATATATGTTTCTTTACATTTATTCAAAAATTAATGATTTGATGTCATTTCAAACCTTCATGACTTTCTTTCCTGAATGTTCTTTTGCATATAATAAAAATGAATTAATTTTTTTGTTTTGTTTTGTAGTTGGTCCCCGTCTGGGTGCTGAGCCCCAGAGCCTCCAGGTGGACCGGGGTTCTGATGCCGTGTTCAGTTGCGCTTGGATTGGAAACCCTTCGCTCACCATCGTCTGGATGAAAAGGGGCCATGGAGTTGTACGTACTTTTCTCTGCACTACTCAGAAAATGTATCTATACTATTATAGCCCTATCAATATTTTAAATTAGCTTTCAATTTTATATTTTCCTTTTTTATAGTTTACATTTTAATCTTAGTTCAAGTTTTAGAAATTTTATGTGCTTTTGTCATTTTTATCAGTTTTTTTTTTTTAATATTACTATTTTTTTTTCCAGTTTTAGTTGTTTTAGTTTTTTTTTTTTTTTTTCCAGTTAGTAATTTTAGCTCTTTGACTTTTTTTTAAACACATTTCAGTTAATTGCCAAGGCAACATTTGTATTTTTCGTTTATCTAATATTAAGATTTTATTTAAGCTTCACTCCAATTAACTAAAATGTATTTAATAGTTTTAGTTTTAGCTAACAATAAAAAACCTGTCTAAAAGGCTCATAAATGTTCAAACTTCAAGACTGTTTAAACCTTTTCAAAGCTTTAAAACAAAGGCTTTGTAGAACTATTCTGCATTCTGTTTGCGACGCAAGTGTTTTTTACTAGTTTCAGCCTGACGCAGTTATCCTTTTCACGTCCAGCGGCCGCTTTGTTTAAATAGCAAATGCACTCGCGCCCATTTGTTCGCCCATGGCCGTGCTGGTCTGAAAATGAGGTGTGTTCAGGCGCATTGTTGGCGCGTTGCTATTTTGAGGCAACTGAAAACGACTGCACCATTGACCAACAAAAACCTGGTCTAAAGTCAATAGTGCAGTATTTTTGTGTTATTTAAAGGGCGCGTTAGTAATATGCACCTATAGGCGGGTACACAACGCACGTACACTCTGCTTGTTACACACACAGGGACGCGCAGCAGCACACAAACATGCCAAATATTAAAAATAAAATATTTGGCATGTTAAAAATTACAATGTAAAAGATTATTATTGTGTACATAAAGATAAAAATACCCACATGTCATAATGGATAGTCATTGCATGTATCAGAATTACCTATTTGCAGTAATGACGAATGAAATTGGCTAATTATTTGACCAATTGTGGCAATACACACATGTATTTAAAATGACTCGTCAGGTTGAGGGTGTCTATATTTTGCCATGTAAAGAGCAAATCCACCATGGTGCAAGCGCAAATGGCTTTTAAAGGGAATGGGAGATGAGACTCTGATTGGTTTATTGCACGTTACGCCCAAAACACACCCATGACTCATTAAGAGACTAGGTACAACCCTTTTGGAGCATGCGCCTGGTGCACCGACCATTTTTTCTGTCGTTAAACTAGCAAAAGTGGATTCGGACATGCCCTAAGTGCACCTGCGCCATGTGCTCAGATCGTTAAAATAGGGCCTGAAGTATGTCATTTCTGCAACACTAGTGGCACCTAGCGGAATTACAAAAATTCAACATATTTTCACACCTCAAACATCATAAATACAGCTCTTACCGGTGCTTATGAAGGCATGTCTCGACATGTAAAAGTCCAACATATTAGCTGTGTTGCTCTGTGTAATGAGTTAGCAATTGAGCAACACTCTTTCTAGAGTGAACGTGAGCATCTCCCTTATAATAAACCGATCCAGCATATCTGCACTGGGTGTGTTTTTTGATATGATGCAAAATAACTGTTTGAGGCTGTCTTCACCGGACACATCAAAGTAAACAATGTAAACTGGAACATTTGTCTTTCTGAATGGGTGCATGATGATGATGAAGTGTCCATTGTAGCGCGTTTGCTTTGACGTGTTCATTACCTGTTTAACCTTTGAAGGTCTAAATGCGGTGAAATTTGGCTTGCACTGAATGTCTTTTCCCATGTAACATGTCAGTCATAGTCCCACAGCGGCTAAACACCATCTGGCTCCGTTTGCTACACTAGCCACGCCCCAAACTCACGCTATAGGTTGAGCTGAATAGAGATTGATAGTTGTTTAGATGTTTAGATGGTACCTGGGGGTCTCAATGTTTACACTTGTGGGTGAGATAAATGACATTAATGACTACTAATAGTAGTCAATGAACAATAAACTTGCTTAAGAGAATGTATTTTAACATAAAAAAATTCACCTTTAAAATTAATTCTCCTTTAATGGTGCACAACCCTGACTTATGGAGTTTCATTTAATTCTCCATCTGGATGTGATGAATGTATCCGACACACATGTGACAGAACTGTTTTTGATGGAAGCTGTGACAGTTGAGTTTCAAGGGCTAATGGACCCTCAGTAGAGCACATTGTGTTTGTTTGGGTCTTCATCTGTTAGGATTTCACAACTGATGTCGAGATGAAGTTGAAACTCAAGAAAGAAGCAGTATTTGTGATACATTTGTGTGGTTAATTATAGAAGGAGTTCTGCTTCATGTATTTGCTTAAAAAAAAAGGCAAGAAAGAGAAAACTTTTTAATGATATCTACAAAGTTGCTCAGACTGTGTTGTTGTTTTTTTTCCAAACATCTGTTACCTTGCAGGTGCTAAGCAATGAGAACACCTTGACACTGAAGGCAGTGAGACAGGAGGACGCTGGGAAATACGTATGTCGAGCTGTGGTGCCGCGAGTGGGAGTGGGAGAGAAGGAGGTCACGCTTACTGTCAACGGTAAATACTTTAAACGCTTTGTTTATATGCAGCCTGATCAGTACCCTTCAACAAATTCTCATTTGCTTCGGGTTTTGATTGCTTTGACTCATAAAAGCTGGAAGAGCCTCTCAAAAGCAGGATCAGGCTACATTTCGCTCGGGGTAAAGGGGATGTTTTCTACACTGTTTAGTTTTGCAATAACCGAGACATGCTCTATGACCCTCAGAGATATGGGCGCCGTAATCAGGAGAGATGATCTCAAACCGCTCTCATCATTTCTTCTCGCTCGTCAATAGATGACAGACCCGGGGCACATGAGGCAATGTGATTTGCTTTAAGGACTCCAGGTTTCTGAATCAATACGAGCATATTGATTAACCCCACACTTCAAGAAGTGTCTTTCCCTGAAATGTAATCAAAAAAAATTCACGGTCTATTCTGGGGAGCTCAAATAATACCAGCACCAGCAAAGACCATATACATATATGTGTTTTAGTTGTTTTGCTTTGTCTTGCTGTAGGCGTCATTTTATTGGTTATTCGCTGTCTGGAGTAGCTCATGAAAAAGTGTTATGGAGCTTTGTATGCTTTATCCATTTGTTTTGATAGAAACCTTCAAGTGCTCAGGGCTTTGCAATAACACCAGCCTGCTCCTGTGAGGCAATAAGCCTGTTCAACGCTCTATGAATCCTTAATCTTTGCTGTTTTTCCTCTTGTGGTGTTACAGGGTTGAGATCTGGGTCGGGTCAGCGTGTGTGACTGTGGGCCTCCTTGAGTCCTTGTGTCTAATCCAGGAACATTTTGCCATCATTTACTCACACTTTTGTCATCATTTACTCACACTTTTGTCATTCCAAACCTGTATTACTTTGTATCTTCTTGTGAAACACAAAAAAAATTTTTTTGAAGGATGAAAATGACAGCATTTTTGCTCCAAAAATGACAAAAAGCAACATAAAAGTGCCATAAAAATGGTCTATTTAACATGCGCACTGTGTTCCAAGTCTTTTGAAGTCTTTGTGTAAGGAACAGACCGAAATTTAAGTCTAAAGTCATTCGGCTATAAGACACATTAGGACCAAATGATGTTTAGCATCCTAAAACTATAAACCTGGTGCTACACTTCTTCTCACATCATTTTTTTAAAAGCTGTGACGAAAGGAAAGATTTTCAGTGTATAAAATCTACATTTTTAACCTGCTCCTCACAGAAAGCTCTATAATATGGCTTCATAAGACTTAGGAAACACATGGGTTGTATAGATCACTTCTGTAATCTTTTCAATGATACTTTAATGGTCATTTTTTAAACTTAGAAAGCAATCATGACTTTTTTCATGTATTGAAAGTATATACTGTACATTCTGTTAAATGCCAAACTCTTCTTTTGTGTTGCTCCACAGAAGGGTGTAAGGTCACTCTTGAGGTCTTTATCACAATGTAGCACTGACAAAGTATACAAAGTATTTTGGATTCAGCAAGACTGAACATTTAAAACCTAAATATGCTATGCAGTCTGTAAAACCGCCCACAATGTAAATGAAGTTGTGTTCCTGATGCAAATCAAGAACCCTAAAAGTTAAGGTCTATATGATAATGTAGCTTAGTCACCTCATTGTCAGATGGTTCTCGATGACCCATATCTGCTCCTATTCTATAAATCAATGAACTTTGTCAGGATGTGAACATGCAAATAATGCAACAACACCAAGTTGGTCGACACTAGTTCATGTCTGTGATCAAGTCGTTTGGATGTTGCAGTTACTCTAGTTTAATCAGGTTACAAAAGGCGAGTTAGAGGGATAGTTTACCCAAAAATGAAAATTACCCCATGATTTACTCACCCTCAAGTCATCCTAGGTGTATGACATTCTGCTTTCAGACGAATACAATCAGAGTTATATTTAAAAAAAAAAAAAAAGTCCTGGCTCTTCCAAGCATTATATTGGCAGTGAATTTCTTACACTAACCCATCGATTCACTTCAGAAGGCATTTATTAACACAGCCGTGTGGAGCACTTTTATGATGGATAAATGCACATTCACTGCCATTATAAAGCTTGGAAGAGCCAGGACATTTAATAAAACTCTGATTGTATTCATTGGAAGGAAGAATGTCATATACACCTAGGGTGACTTGAGGGTGAGTAAATCATGGGGTAATTTTCATTTTTGGGTGAACTATCCCTTTAATGACAGAAAATAATTTGGGTGAACTATTGTTAGGAATAATAACGGAGGATTCAGTAGTGAGTGTGAAACCGTATTTATTGAATAATTTCAATAAGAGTAGTAGCAGTGGGTCAGATGAGAAGAGGTGCACGGTAGTCCACACTTGGCAGCACAGAGACGCAGATGGGCAACCAGCCTTCCATGAAGACACAAGGAACGGAACAACCATAAAGACAAAACACTGGATCCAGACACAAACACAGAGACAGCCAGGACCAGGACAAAACACCGAGAACTCCAAACAATCTGACAAACACAGGGTGGGTGATGAGACATTATATAGGCAGGTAAATCAGGTGCAGCTGACGGTGATGATCAGATTGACTGCAATCAGTGACCACACCTCCAACACAACCACACATACACAGAGAGAGAATGAGTCAGTGAATTCATGAACCGTGACAACTATTCCTTTAAAGTGCACCTCAATGTGAATATTTTGTCATTATTTATGCCAAGCTTTTAAGGTGTTCTTCAAAATATCAAATTTTATATTTTAAGAGGAAAGAATGGTTTGGACTGACATGTAAATGACAGAACTTACGTTTACGTGAACTGTCTCTTTAAGAAATGTGCAGCCATATGCTAATAAACAGAGGAGACACATTAGTGCTTAAATACCAGAAATTAGATGGATTAGGCAGATGATGAACGGGAAATATGATTACTGATATTATAATAGATCATTAATGAATAACCACATTAGAGTCCATTAGGCTGCAAGAGCATCTCTTTGACAAACACAGATGAATTTATGTTTTTGATAACGACTTGCGTGAATAAGGCTCCTCACGGAAACAGATCGATATCTCTGCCGTCTTTACACTGCTCGTGACCCTCGTCTAAGAAAAAAGGTGCTTTTAAACTTCTTCAAAGTACTATTTCTGCACCTTCATCTCCAAAAAAAAAAAAAAAAACCCAAAGAAACGAAACAAACCAACTTGGTTCTGATCACGGTTTTGGATTTACCTCATTTCTCCTTAAAATAAACAGGAAACCAAGCACCCATTAACAACTTGGGATGCCATTTCAGAAGCCTGTTATGGAAGTGTTGTCGAATGCTGTTTGCGGCAGTTTTAAGAGGTTGTGCGTCCACACGGAAAACAAATTGTCCTAGAGCCAATGTTATGTTTTTTGAGCAGCTCCTTACCACCCTCTCTCACTTCTGCTTTCTGTCCAACTTTTAGACTAGTCTTCTTACTTGCTAGAAGCCGAAAGTGAAGAAGGGAGGAATGTTAATGTTTATAGCCCCATACAACAGTGGTCAAGTTAAATTGCAAAATAAAATGCAACCAAATGCACCCTGCCCTGTTACATAGTTTATGGCAGTGGTTCTCAACCTTTTTGACTTATACCTTTTTTATTGATATATTGAATTAATTAACATGGTTAATTATTTTGTTAACACTTTACAGTAAGGTCCCATTAGTTAATATTAATTATTAACTAACATCAACTAACAATGAGCAATACATTTGTTACAGTATTTATGCTTCTTTGTTTAATGTTCATACAAGTACAACTGTTCATTGTTAGTTCATTGTTAGCTCAGTTCCATTAAATAATATTAACAGATACAACTTTTAATTTAATAATGTATTAGTGAATGTTGAAATTAACATTAAGATTAATACATGCTTTATAAGTATTTTTCATTGTTAGTTCATGTTCACTAATGTAGTGTACTAATGAATGGAACCTTATTGTAAAGTTTTACAACATACATTATTTTAATATATTAAATAAATTTACCACGATTCATTTTGTGATTCAAGAAGTTATGTTTTATATTCTAGAACTGTGCATTACTACAAGTAGAAGTACAAATGGTACTGTTCTTCAATAAAAACATTATTGAGGGAAAATAAAAAGAAACATTTATTTCTGAGATTTCAGTTCAGATTTTATGTGTTTATTTGTAGCATTTTAATTTAGATTAGAAAGATATATATATACACACACCGATCAGGCATAACATTATTCTTAATATTGTGTTATTGTGTTGGTCCCCCTTTTGCTGCCAAAACAACCCTGACCCGTCGAGTTTGAGGTGTTGACTTGGCCTCCAAATTCCCCAGATCTCAATCCAATCGAGTATCTGTGGGATGTGCTGAACAAACAAGTCCGATCCATGGAGGCCCCACCTCGCAACTTACAGGACTTAAAGGATCTCCTGCTAACATCTTGGTGCCAGATACTACAGCACACCTTCAGGGGTCTAGTGGAGTCCATGCCTCGACGGGTCAGGGCTGTTTTGGCAGCAAAAGGGGACCAGTGCAATATTAGGTCATAATGTTATGCCTGATTGGGGTATATGTGTGTGTGTGTGTGTGTGTGTGTGTGTGTGTGTGTGTGTGTGTGTGTGTGTGTGTGTGTGTGTGTGTTTATATCATCCTGTTTATCCATCCTGTGGCTACCTTGGAAGTTTACTGAGGCCCCCTGGTTGAGAACCACTGATAGACACTCTTTTAAATGTTGATTTTTGTTCATTTATTGTAGAAATTAATATGTATCATATGATTTATCAATTTATTTATTTTAAAATATTAATTTATTAATTAATCATGATCAGGCCTCCATGTTTCCCACCGTACGTGCAGAGCGTCGTCAGGGGCCAGGCACAGAGCGAGACGCGTGACGCCACCTTCCTCGTGTGGTTCGGTCTCACATCCCTCTCTCTCCCTTCTCCGCTTGTTTCCCGTCTGAGCCTGAGAGATAAAGCTGTTTAATTACAGCCCTCATTTATGCCCATGATCCCCTGTCAGATTTGTTTGGCTCCCCCAGAGGACACGATCTGAACAGACTGCCACTGGAAGAGCACGGAAAAAGCGCCCCAGCCCTCTGCCCGACTGCAGCCTTTGAGCGCACGTGTGATTAAGAGGGTGCTGGGGAAAGCGAGAGCATTGTCTTGCCCTCTCCAGAGAGACGGTGCTTCCGTGTGTACAGAAGACTCCTGCACGCTGCTGGGATCTGTAATTGATGGGATAGTGCTCGCGCACAGAGACACCCGAATTCCAATTAAAATGAAAATCTGTTTTTGTATAGAGACACACAATGAACCTCAATCTGCTGTGGATGGAGAAATGGAAATGTTATGATTGTATTTATTATGATTTTATCTCCCTATTTTCTCTTTCACTTTTAATTATTTATGAAATTAAAGTTTACTCTAAGCATTTTTTTCCAGTTTTGTTGAATAAGATGCAATGGGAAGAGTTAAGTGACTAGCTCATCCAAAAATGAGAATTCTGTCATTATTTACTCACCCTCATGCCATTCTTTCTTCCGTGGAGCACGAAATGTAAATTGTTGAAAAAAGATATCATGATACTTTTCAGTTTAATGAGCACTGGAACTGTCAAGCTCCAAATGACAAAAAAGCACCATAAAAGTGTTCCATGCAATCCATGTTCAAGCAATATGATAGCTTTGAGTGAGGAACAGACGGAAATTTAAGTTTATATTCAACGAATAACAAACCTTAACATCCTCCTTAGCTCTCTTTTGTGTATTTGTGAGAAAAGTAGTGATGTACATGTACGATCAAATATTTGTTTGAGCTCTTTTCAGTAAATTTGATCGTTAAATTCGGCATGATATTGATATCTTTTCTTTTTTCTTTTCTTTTTTTTTTACATTAATCATTAATTTGTATTAAAATTTGAAATGTCACCTTTTTCTCAAGTCCACCTAATCAAGCACCTCCCTACATTTTTTCTTTTTTTAATAATCTGTTTCATCAAAGTCCCTTTAAGACAAGTCATTTCACTCGGCGGCCATCTTTGAAACGCCTCTCGGGCATGCAAGCACAGCTCCTATCTCTTTGAATGGGGAAACATCAAATTCTCCAAAACTCTTCGCCAAGCTTACGATTAAATTTCATGTTTGAAATCACCAATGAAATCTGACAACAACTGTCTCATAAATTTTGTTTCTAAACGCTTGAATCATGACAAAAAACTGTATATTTCAGCCTGGACAAAGCTAATGCGCATACGCAATCCTAAACGTGCGTCTCAGAACACTGCCTGTTTCTATAGCAACCGGAGCTTCTAACGGCAGTGATGACTTTATTAATCAACGATTGGCTCTTTCATTTAGAAGGCGGGACTTATTCCGCAAAATTGGGCGTTGCACTTTCTCCCATCCATTAGTAATCGGAGTGCACCGTCTTCCTATATATAAAGTCTTTGGTTTCATTCATATGTACATCACAATACGAAAGAAATTATCTGTTGCTACTTCCGTTACATTGCTATACTTTAAGCTGTATAAGGGTAGTGTCAAGCGTTTAACAATACATTTCACAAAGAATGAATTTGCGGCCACTGTGTTTGTCTTGCTCTCTTTTTGTCTTAGTGCCAGAAAAAATATGCAAATCAGGTAACAGCATGAATGTGGCCACAAAATCTGTGATGAGTACAATTCAGACACCTGAATCTGATCTTGTCTGGATGTGTGCCTGGTTATATGTGTGCTTCTTTTCCATCATTTGATCATCGTTTGATGAATGCAGTGATCAATGGAAAATGTACATGAAACTGTGTTTACCGTAGTAGTGCATTGATAACTCTGCCAGTCAAATTGCACTGAGTTTTGCGAATAAGGCACAATCTATAATGAGTCTAATTTAAATAGAAAGGAAGCAAGTTTGTTCTGGAAAGAATGACAATGGCTTCATTTAAATACTCACTGGGCATTAAGAGGCTGTTATAAAGGCTGGAGAGAAGCAGTGAAATTCCGCATGCAAAAGTTTACTCTTACTCCTCATCTTAAGATAGAAGATAATCAAAAGCAGATTGGAGATAATGAAAACAGCAGCGTATGTCCTGTCATCTCTGTTCTCAGGGAGGATGTGTGCTGATGTGGTGTGCAGGCGGTTCAGCTGTCAGACAGGAAGCTTGACAGTCTGTTGTTTGTTTCAGGGCCTCCCACCATCTCCAGCACACAGACGCAGCAGGCGCTGTACGGGGAGAAGGGCCAGATCAAGTGCTTCATCCGCAGCACTCCTCCTCCAGACCGCATTGTGAGTCCTATCTATCCATCTATCAATCAAGCTATGTATTCACTGATCAAATATTTCTGAATCATTTCAATAATTTTAAATCAATGTTTCATGTCCACTTACTTGTAGTATTATAATAATAATATTTTCCATCTATCAATAAATATTTTACAATAATAATATTTTCCATCTATCAGTCATTCTGTGTATTAGGGGTCAAATATTTCTGAATCACGTCAATAATATTCAAATCAATATTTAATGTTGTCAGTATCCAAATAAATATTTAGGGCCCTATCATACACACGGCGCAATGCGACGCCATGCGCAACGCAAGTGTTTTTTGCTAGTTTCAGCCCGACGCAGTTATCATTTTCACGTCCTGCGCCATGTTGTTTAAATAGCAAATGCATTTGCGCCCATTTGTTTGCTTATGGCCGTGCTGGTCTGGAAACGAGGTGTGTTCAGGCGCATTGTTGGCGCGTTGCTATTTTGAGGCAACTGAAAACGAAGAAGAATTAGAATTAGCCTACCTATTTGCAGTAATGACGAGCAAGCAGGCGTCATTGGACGAGCAGATCCGTTTCCTCGCTAGATAGAGAAGTGTTCAGTTTTTCCGCTTTGAAAATTCCGCCATGTAAATAGCAAATCCGCCATGGCGCAAGCGCAACTGGCTTTTAAAGGGAATGGGAGATGAGACTCTGATTGGTTTATTGCACATTATGCTCAAAACACACCCATGACTCATTAAGAGAATAGGGGCAACCCTTTTAGACCATGCGCTGGGCACGACGACCATTTTTCCCATTGTTAAACAAAAGTGGATCTGGACACGCCCTAAGTGCACTTGCGCCGTGCGCTTTAGACCATGCGCTTAGATCGTTAAAATAAGGCCCTTAATGTCACATAATATTTTAATATAATTATATTTTAATATAATTAAAATATGATATAAAAATGTAAATAATAATAATATTTATATACACTACCGTTTAAAAGCTTGGGGTCAGTAAGATTTTTTTTAATAAATTAATACTTTTGTTCTGCAAGGGCACATTAAATTGATCAAAAGTGTCAGTAAAGACAAAAAAAATTATGATGGTTTCTACAAAAAATATTAATCAGCACAGCTATTTTCAATAATAAGAAATGCTACCAAATCAGCATATTAGAATGACTTCTGAAGGATCATGTGACTCTGAAGACTGGAGAAATGATGCTGAAAATTCAGCTTTGCATCACAGAATAAAATGCATTTTAAATATATATTCAACAGAAAACAGTTATCTAAAGAGACTTCTTTCAAAAACCTTTCAAAAATCTTACCAGCCTCAAAGATTTTGAATGCTACTCGAGACTACCATCTGTCTGCCTGTCTATTTAGATGATAAACAGTTAAGAGGTGCAAAATATGACTCCATGAAACAGGTTGATGTTTTTAGACTTTATACTTAAACAGATCTTTTAAAGCATTGAAGATCTATTAAACTGCTTAAGTGTTTATTTCAGTGGTTTGAGTCACTTTGTTTATAAAACTTAAATAATGAAGGAACATGTTTTTTGTTGAATGAAAGATGTCTTGACTGAATTTAAAATGTCAAGTTGCCATGACTTCTGCTGTAATATTAAATTATATAATTATATATAGCAACTCAAAGAAACAGAAAGTTCTATGCAACATTAGGCCTTCCATTACTCTTCAAATTGCGAAATTGAAATTGCGAATTGAAAATATGGCCAATGGAAACACGTCAATTCCGCAAAAACTCCCATATATCGCAAAAAAGTTTTTACGCTCGCATAAGGTGGTTTTTAAGGCAATTCAAAAAAGGAATATTTCGCAAAACTGCAATGGAAATGTTCATTTACAGGTCACCTGGCGTACGTAAAAGTCGATCATTCTTTAAAGAAGACAAGACAGAGTTCTTTATTAAACTCATAAAAGACAAAAGAATTATGGGAATACTGGATTCTAAACAACAAAGAAATGCCAAAATTTATCAAGACCTTGAAGCAGATATGAGGGGGAAACACCCAGAAACACCTCATATGTGGCCACTCTAGTATAAGGGGCTTTCCTTGCCATTAATGCTTGGATAACACGCCTACGTCTCCTTCGATTAAAAATAATGGCTAGTGCGGTGGCTGGGATATACGTAAACCGACCAACATCCGTTGCCATGATTTTTGGAATGACTTATCGCGAGAGGAAAAATCGCATTTTAGTCGCATAACATAAGTTAATGGAAACGCAGTCATTTCAGAATAGTTTTTTATCGACATTTAGAAAATATCACAAAAGCTTTGCACAAATCTGTAATGGAAACGCAGCTATTAAATAGTTCATTTAATTATGTGCTTAAACTAATGTTTTCTAAGTGAATGTAACATGACTAAAGTGCTTGTTGTCTAAAACTGTTGACAACATCACATGACCACTCACAAGGCAAAATAAAAAAAACATTTGTGAAATACCACCACACACAGACCTTCGACACTTGGTGCATGAAACAATCAATCACTTTAAATCGAGGAACAAACTCTTCCTGACATCACAGGACAACGAGTGTAAATCAAATTGGCAAACCATCAAGACAGTGCAACCGTATTAATTATTCATGACTCAATGCATGCTGGGAAGAAGCAGAATGGACTGAACCGCAAAAGCATTTTTTCAGTCTGGGCCTATTTGAACTAAAAAGTGCATTAATCCAACTGACCTGCTGTGCTTGTGGCTCGACTTTATTCATGATAGCAAAACGGCACTGAAATGCTTTACTTGTGTTCCTGAAAGAAAACAATGTTTATTTATTTATTTATTTATTTTGCACTAAAATGCTTTATTTGTGTTCCCCAAAAGAAAACAATCTTTTTTATTATTATTATTTTTTTTATTTTTATTTATTTATTCATTTATTTATTTATTTTGCACTGAAATGCTTTATTTGTGTTTCCCCAAAAGAAAACAATCTTTTTTTTTTCTTTTTTTTCTTTTTTTTTTCTTCTTTATTCATTTATTATTTTTATTTTGCACTGAAATGCTTTACTTGTGTTCCCCAAAAGAAAACAATATTTATTTATTTATTTATTTATTTTGCACTGAAATGCTTTATTTCAGTGCAAAATATCTAGAAAACAATATTACAATATTATCTAGAAAACAATCTTTTTTTTTATTATTATTTTACTATTTTTTTTTTTTTCTTTATTAATTTATTTTTTTTATTTTGCACTGAAATGCTTTACTTGTGTTCCCCAAAAGAAAACAATATTTATTTATTTATTTATTTATTTTGCACTGAAATGCTTTATTTGTGTTCCCCAAAAGAAAACAATCTTTTTTTTATTATTATTTTACTATTTTTTTATTTTTATTTATTCATTTATTTATTTATTTTGCACTGAAATGCTTTATTTGTGTTTCCCAAAAAGAAAACAATCTTTTTTTTTTTTTTTTTTCTTTATTAATTTATTTTTTTTATTTTGCACTGAAATGCTTTACTTGTGTTCCCCAAAAGAAAACAATATTTATTTATTTATTTATTTATTTTGCACTGAAATGCTTTATTTGTGTTCCCCAAAAGAAAACAATCTTTTTTTTTATTTTTATTCTTTTTTTTCTTTATTCATTTATTTTTTTTATTTTGCACTGAAATGCTTTACTTGTGTTCCCCAAAAGAAAACAATCTTTTTTTTATTATTATTTTATTATTTTTTTATTTTTATTTATTCATTTATTTATTTATTTTGCACTGAAATGCTTTATTTGTGTTCCCCAAAAGAAAACAATCTTTCTTTTTTCTTTTTTCTTTTTTTCTTTATTCATTTATTTTTTTATTTTGCACTGAAATGCTTTACTTGTGTTCCCCAAAAGAAAACAATATTTATTTATTTATTTATTTATTTATTTATTTATTTATTTATTTATTTATTTATTTATTTATTTATTTATTTATTTATTTATTTATTTATTTATTTATTTATTTATTTATTTATTTATTTATTTATTTAGCACTGAAATGCTTTACTTGTATTCCCCAAAAGAAAACAATATTTATTTATTTATTTATTTTGCACTAAAATGCTTTACTTGTGTTCCCCCCCAAAAAACAATATTTATTTATTTATTTTTCAGTGTTATTTACTGTATTTTAACTTTTTGTTTGTGTCTATTTTACGCAGGCATGGTCGTGGAAAGAAACCGTGCTGGAATCAGGAACATCAGGCCGTTATACCGTGGAGACCGTAAGCACAGAGGAAGGTGTCATCTCCACCCTCACCATGAGCAACATCGTCCCTGCTGACTTCCAAACCATCTACAACTGCACCGCATGGAACAGTTTCGGCTCCGACACGGAGATCATTCGCCTCAAAGAGCAAGGTAATAATCAAGTTACATGCGTGCGCGTGTGTGTGCCTCAAGTGTGTGTGCGAGTCTGTTTTACTCACGTCTCACAGTGATTAAGTACCCTGACTTGATTTTTCAGAGCATTAGGGCAAAGACTGGATCATAGTCTGTTTATTCAGGTAAATGTCACCTACTTAAATCTGTGGATTTCCTTAATGGAATTCCGACATATTCAGAACTTCCATTTGTGATCTAATTTAAACAGCCCTTAATCCTTTTTACTTGCCTTTATGATTTCTTTGAAATATTTAAATGAAATTAGATGGTATTTTTTATTCAAATACTGGCCCATTTTCCTCTAGTAAAGCTGACTCCCTAGTTGCAGAGCTGAGTTATTCAAAGAGGTCAGCTCATCCCCGTAGGATTTAATCGAAGACTCTTGGAACACGACTTCATTATGTCTCCTCAAGTGACAAACAGGCTCCTGATCTGGACTGTGCAAGTTGCATAGGTTCTACGTTCTGTGACTGGTTGTCTGATGATCCCAGCGGTTCTGTGTTCTCCTTAGGGTCTTTGCGCTTGGCCGTCATCATCGGGGTTGCAGTGGGAGCTTTCCTGGCTCTCATCGTCCTCATTGGGACCCTGGGGGCTTTCTGCTGCGCTCGACTGCAGAGGAGTAAGTGAGCTCATTGTTTCTACAGAGACAAAAACGCAGAGGCTACTCGCCCCGCACGTCCACTGAGACACCCACCGTTTTTAGACTTGTAATGCAGTATTGCACATTGTAGCACAACTTCGTCCAGACACACACAAAAGTGTTGCTAATTAATAGGAGTAATGCTTAACTACATTTTCCTGTAGCATGACGGCAGCTCAGATGTTGTCAAAATTAGTGTTGTTTTCCTATAATAAGTTGTTTTTCCAACAATTAGCAATGTAGCGTGACAAAACACTACATTGCACTTTTTATGTTATATTGTACAAAGCTGAGCAAACTCTCCTGGAAAGTCTGAAATAAATAATTAAAATAAATAATAAAAGGATTTTGCTATTTATTACTGTTTTTACTCAGTAATAATATAAATTATGTAGTCCTTTAGTTTTAATAGTTGCATTTATATTTTATCTGTAAATTTCAATTTAATAATAACACTCTAAACAGTGTATATATATATATATATATATATGTGTGTGTGTGTGTGTGTGTGTGTGCGCGAGATCCGTGCTGACAAAATGAGTCGCAATGAGCAAATTTTCAAAAACAAGTTAATGCACATTCTCTATTAAAAAACCTTCAAAATGATGTATGACGTGTTGCAACCAGACAGAAAATTTATGAGCTACACCTGTTTGAAGTCGATAGAGGTAGCAAAGTCAATTTTGCAAAAAATCGAGTTAAAGTTTTCTGAAGGTTCCAAAACAAAATCACCTAGCAACCATACCTTAAAATCCCTGGTAATAACACCAAATTTGGCACACATCAAGTCAACACCAAATATCTATAGAAAAAATATATATTGAACTTTTTTTTTACTTAATATTATATATTGAACCACAATTGTTTGATTAACGTTAATGAGACAGACAGCATTTATGTTAAGACCTACTGTACCGCACGAATCTAATATAATGTTACACATCAGATGTTTTCCCCCAACAGTTAACCAAACATTCACTTAACACATAACAGATGATGTTTGCATGAATACTTGCCAAGACAGATATTTTAAAAAATACTGTAAGTCTGTGTGTATATCTGGATCGCGTTCTGTCTGCGAGGCGTCTTTGTGCGCACACTACGGATGTCAATCAGCGCGAGCAAGATCGTTCTGTCCATAAGTTTGAAAATCACATTTCATTGGTTCAGACTCATGCCATCAAGAGTTCGCTATGAATATTCACAAAGTTGGAATGCTGCGCTTTAAACAACACTTTCTCATGAAATGCGTATCTATAGCACGAATGATACGCACTGTAAACCCCTTGGGTTGGATTAGTGGTGTGGGTTACGTGCGTATTACACGCCATAAAGTGTGTATCATTTGCACGTGAAAACTGCGTATCATATGCACGTAAAAACTTATTTTAGCATATAAATTGCATAATAAATACAATTTGTGCTATAGATCGGGCTGGCTTTAAAACAATACCAAAGTCGAGAAGCGAGCAGAGAAAAACGGCATTTTACATGGACAAAGGAAAGGTACTCCTCTCAGAAAACATACAAATAAATACTTTTATTTGTTTAATTGCTATTTGGAGCATTGGGATCGCTAGACGAGGGCTTAAAGGGATAGTTCACCCAAAAATGAAAATTTCCCCATGATTTACTCACCCTCACACCATCCTAGGTGTATATGACATTCTTCTTTCAGACGAATACAATCAGAGTTATATTAAAAAATGTCCTGGCTAATCCAAGCTTTATAATGGCAGTGAATCAGAGCCCAAAATTTGAAGTCCAAAAAAGTGCATCCATCCATTATAAAAGTACTCCACACGGCTCCGGGGGGTTAATAAAGGCCTTCTGAAGCGATATGATGGGTTTGTGTAAGAAAAATATCCATATTTAACACGTTATAAAGTAAAATATCTAGCTGCCGCCAGACTGCCTTCCGTATGCAATTTACGAAAAAACTGTAACTGGCACGGTGATGACGTCAGACGTAGCGTAAGCGTTTTGAATTGCGAGGGGCATTACACTTTCTTCTTAAGTTGACTACAGGAGGCGGTCTGGCAGAAGCTAGATATTTTGCTTTATAACGTGTTAAATATGGATATTTTTCTTACATAAACCCATCGATTTACTTCAGAAGGCCTTTATTAACCCCCCAGAGCCGTGTGGATTATGGATGGATTCACTTTTTTGGGCTTCAAATTTTGGGCTCCCATTCATTGCCATTATAATGCTTAGATTAGCCAGGATATTTTTTTATATAACTCCGATAGTATTCGTCTGAAAGAAGAATGTCATATACACCTAGGATGGCTTGAGGGTCAGTAAATTATGGGATAATTTTCATTTTTGTGTGAACTATCCCTTTAATGAACTCATTTTTGTGAAAACCTCAAATTCTACCAAAACTGACATTTTTCACTTGTAGGTCGTAATTAGCCTGTGCACATTCCAACTCATTTTGCCAGCATGGGTCACATGTGATAGTATTAAACTGAAATTGCATGATTAGTTCAGTGTAGTTAGTTACTTTAAGCATAACCTGTAATACAGCTACAACTGTTCAAAAGGGAGGCTTGACAGTAGTTGAACTCCTTTAAGGTTCCAGTAGCTTGTAGCTCTGCAAGCCACATTTTCCGAGTAGCTTCCTCAACACTGTACCACACAATGATAAGAGCACACCCGCACCTTACTCACGTCTTAGTCTATCTGAGGTCTTTATTGTCTTATCTTTCCGTTCGCAAATTGCCTCCATTAGTGGTGAGCTCCAGCTCCTTACCAGCAGCAGCCTGACTTTATCTGGCCAGGACCGTAAAGACCTCATTTTTTAACAAGTGATATTTCTTTCTTTGCATGTTGTGATTGTGCACAGAGGACATGCACCTGGTGATGTCATCACTCCCAGTGTCACTCTCCTCTCGGCAGCGAGAGCTCTCCGGCACGTTAAAAAGCGAAAGTAAGCCCTTCTGTCACCTCTTTCAAATTAGCGGCCAGGCTCTGGGAAAATATACATGCATGTTGTTCACGAGCGAGAGCTGCACATTCACGAGTATGTGAAGGGATACTGAAGGGATGGGCGATATGACCAAAATCTTATATCATGATATGAGTAATTTTATTTCACGATAATGATATATACGATATATGCTGGGTTGTTTTAACCCAATTTTGGGTCAAATATGGACAAACCCAACCATTGGGTTAAAAAAAATAATTTAAAAATTGTCCATATTTGATCCAAATTTGGGTTGAAACAACCCAGCATTTTTTTAGAGTGTATCACGATATAGTTATTTTTTGCTTTAAATAAGGTTTTTATGATATCAACATTTTTGATACCATTGAAATATCATAATTCTTATCACCATTTTTAACATAATTTAAAAAACTAATACTAGTCTAAAACACTTTCAAGCTTACTGAAGACAAGTAAACTGTGATAAAGAACGAGCAAAGAAATACTACATAAAATGTATAGTAATCAAATGTATAAAAAACAATGCATAGTTTTTACTGTGTAAATTAAATATACATTTATTCTTATTATAGTTACAAAAGTGATTCAGTCAAGAGCAGTGAGAGATTTTCTCTCTTTTTTTATTGTTTGATTAGCATTAATAATGACAGAAGGTAAATTTGGATGCTGTCACTTTAAGACCGACTGCACAGATCCAATATACTTGTGTGTTTTCTCTCTCAACTTTTGGGGCCCTGTCATACACCCGGTGCAATGCAATGCCAGGTGCGATGCAAGAGTTTTTTGCTAGTTTCAGCCTGACGCAGTTATCATTTTCACATCCAGCGCAACGTTGTTTAAATAGCAAATGCACTCGCGCCCATCTGTTCGCCCATGGGTGTGCTGGTCTGAAAACGAGGTGTGTTCAGGCGCGTTGCTATTTTGAGGCAACTGAAAATGACTGCATCATTGAAAAACAAAAACCTGGTCTAAAGTCAATAGTGCAGTTTTTTTTGTGTTATTTAAAGGGCGCGTTAGTAATATGCGCCTATAGGCGGGTGCACAACACACGTACACTCTGCTTGTTACACACACAGGGATGCGCAGCAGCACACAAACATTTTTAAATATTAAAAATAAAAGGATTCCTCTCTGGAGAAGCGTTCAGTCTTTCCGCTCGCAAATTCCGCCATTTAAATAGCGAATCCGCCATAGTGCAAGCGCAACTGGCTTTTAAAGGGAATGGGAGATGAGACTCTGATTGGTTTGTTGCACGTTACACCCAAAACACACCCATGACTCATTAAGAGACTAGGCACAACCCTTTAGGACCATGCGCCTGGCGCGCCAACCATTTTTTCCGTCGTTAAACTAGCAAAAGTGGATTCGGACATGCCCTAAGTGCACCTGATCGTTAAAATAGGGCCCTTAATGTCCACCTAAGACATAAATGACTGTTTACTTGCAAATACATGGTCAGTTTGACACACAGGTATGTGTATTTAACCGTTCAAGCCAGTTCTCATGCACTCTATGAGCAGCAGCTTCATATTGTGTGTCACTCAGAGAGCGTGCGCATATATTGAAATGAGTTCTCTTTCGCTGCTAATTGTGCTTCAACGGTTTAAAACCACCTGTTTTTAAACCACAATGTTTAAAAACGCATGCAAACGATAAGCTTTCGTGACCACACCGCACAGCAACGTCACCTGAGCAAGTAACCGCGATAGAGACGAGAGTCCAAAATCTCTACCGGTCTACACATTTCTACCAGTTAATCGTGTCTACCGGTATATCGCCCACCCCTGCTCAGAATCATGTCAAAGCTCAACAGAAGCTGTAGTATATTGTGTGGTTTGCATCACTGTGGCTAATCAGAATGATTTTCGCCAGATCTCAAAGGAGTCGTATCTGCTAAAAATGACATCCGAGTGGAGATTGTCCATAAGGACCATAACGCAGCCAGAGAACCGGAAGAACACAGCAACATGAAGCAAAAGATGGTGAGTTTGCACTCCTAACCCCCCTCTCAACTTCTCTCTGACTTCTTTTACAGTACATCTGGTTAGCGTTCTTCTCAGTTATTCTGATGTTATCGGCGCTCAATGCAGGTGTAAATTGGCTCCTACAGAGCTTAAAAGCCAAGCTAGAAACGTATGCGTACACATACGTATGTTTTGAGTCTGAAAAGTCAAACATTCTTTATCCTAAAGATGCAAAGTGCTGTCGTTAGCCTGTTTTTTTGTTGTTGTAATGTCCCAATATTGCTAGTAGTTTATGTCACTGGATGCCATCACATTATTGGTCTTTTCTTATTATACATTCTGAAGAGGAAAGTGTTTGTATATAAATTATAGCAGTGCATAATACATCATGAACCAGATTAACTATTATCAGTGCATGATAATTTTGACATTGTTTTCCCACACATCGTATTTTATTATGTGCCTGGAAGGATCACGTCTTCACTACCATTGGTAGTCACTGAATTGTTTGCATAAATAATTGCTGCTCATTTGCATAAAGCTATACTTTTCTCAACCTTGTTGAGTCGCTGGACACGACCACATCGCTGTCACAATCGCCGGTTTCTTGTCAAGTTCTCACTTTAAGTCTCTGTCAGTGTAAACACGTTTTTTTCGCCTTCCTTCCCATCTACCCCTGCAGCACTTAAATCACAGCACTGCAGCATCCTTGAACTTTGACCGGGACCTGAGCTTTGAGGGAATTTCTGTTCTTGCTAGATGCTGAAATTCTCCTATACATGCTTACAGGCTGAAATCAATACCAGCCACGGGTGCTTCCGCACACATCTACTGCATCATCTCGCTTTCTCTCTGCTTTTAGATGGAGAGAGCTGAGTTTCAGCAAGAATCAGTGTTAAAACAGTTGGAGGTCCTGCAGGAGGAGGAGAGGGAGCTACAACACATTAAGGTGATGAACAGAGGGATGGAGAGAACTCTGCAGGACTCACATCTGTCACCATTAAAGAACCCCAGAGAGTCATTTCTCCATCACACTCATAAAAAACAGATTTAATACAACAGCCGCGTAATCTCACAGAATCTAATAAAGCAGAGTTGTGGGAACTCTCGCTCTCTGACTTTTTTCAGAATTCTTTGCTATGTTCTTTTTCTTTACTGAGTCATTGAAGAAAAGTCTAAAAATGGACGTGTTGTCATACTGATTGACTGCATGTCAGATCTCCAGAGTTCAAGTTTTCATTATATTCTCTGGTAATTGAGAAGTACTGGGACATTTGGTTGAATGTACATGCTAATTCGTTTAATGAAAGCCGCTTGGCTAGACTTAAGTCTGGAACTTTTGCCGGGAACTTTTCAGCCTTTCAGATCATTTCAAAAGCTCAATATTTCAAGGACTTGTTTAAATCTTTGGAAATTGCAGATTTAAGACGCAGCATCCATCATTAGTCATACGTGCTTAGGCAAGCGTAACTAACAAGAGATGGAAACTTTGACTTGCGACATCCTGTTGAGTGGCATTTACAGAGAGAAAAACATTTATCAAAGATAAAACATAATATACTTTCCTTTAGATAAGTATGCCTTACGAAAAAGACATTATGTTGAAATTATATATTATTCGAAATATTTTAAATTAATTGGCTTGCAACTAAAAATAGGGTTTGTAAAACTAACCTACAGCATAAAAAAATTACCACAGGGATTTTAGGATTTTTGACTCTCTGTTTCCAGCAAGCAATTTTACGTTTAAAAAAGTCTAATAGCCATCCAAACATAGCCCTGACGTCTAGGCTAAAACAAGGCAAAATTTGAGCTGTCAGTGAAAATGTAATAGACGTCTAACCATAGCCCAAGAATAGACTAGTCATCTAGAACAAGAACATGTCAAAGAAATTAAACCAAAATACATTGTAATCACTGTTGACTTTGCTTACATACATATATATCATACATTGCGCAAGTTATTTTGGCAAAAACTACATGTAACCAAATTGAAGGTTATTTTGGCTAGAAGTGGGTTACTCATAGCCGGACTATATCAGGTCTATACAGTAGTTAACCAAGACAGTGAAATGACGGCTATTGCTTGCTGGGTTCCATACCATCAGTATTTAAAGGGATAGTTCACCCAAAAATGAAAATTCTGTCATCATTTACTCACCCTCAAGTTGTTCAAAACCTGTATGAATTTCTTTCTACAGAGGAAGATAGTTGGAAGAATGTTTGTAACCAAGCAGATCTCGGCAGCCATTGACTACCATAGTGGGAAAAAAATACTATGGTAGTCAATGGCTGCCGAGATCTGCTTGGTTACAAACATTCTTCCAAATATCTTCCTTTGTGTTCAGCAGAAGAAAGAAATACAGGTTTGGAACAACTTGAGGGTGAGAACCATCCTTTAACATAATCATGTAACTTGTTTGAAGAACATGAATGGTGAATTGTGAGCTTGCTGTTACATTTGGAGGTGATCAGACTTACGATTTTCGGCTGCCAGACAATAAAACCAGTGAAAAAAATTCTATAGATTTAGGTCCCGAGCCTATGGAGTCCCTAAAAGGGCAAGGTGATGGTTAATTTATATTTTGATGCCTTTGTATTGTCCTGCAAATGTTTTGCGTTACCTTGAGAAACTATGAGTTAGCTCGCAAACCTTCACAAGTTCTTTACGAGTTAACATGGAAAAATATATGAGATGGGAGGAAAAATTATATTTAAATGCTTTTATGTTCTCTCACAAAAGTCTTGCATTCCTTTGAGAAACTTTATCTTTGGGGGAAACACAAAACCTTAAAAGAATACAAAGTTTCTTGGGGGAATGCAAAACTTTTGCGAAGTGAACATAAAGTTCCTTGGGAGAATGTAAAACTTTTCCGAGGAGAACACAATGGCTGCGTCCGTAATCTTAAAAATGCTGCCTTCGGAAGATGCATTCCAAGGTGGGAAGGCATCAAGGCATGTCCGAATCCAACGTTAGCTTCACTTCCTGTCTCCTGAGATACCTTCATCTGATAGATTTTTGAAGGCAGCATAGATGTATTCTTTGCTGCGTTTAATATCCCACAATCCTGTGCGTTCCATTCCATGACAATTAAGCTAAAAAAGAAAGATGCTGGTCAGTTTGTTTGTAAATGTAGATTTTTGACCAACGTTTTCCACTTTTGATGTCATTTCTAGCGAGAATTTACTATTGTTGTAATTGAATATTTGCTTACTTTTCACCAAAGCTCTCTCTATTTTGCTTGTAGATCATTAAACCGTTACACTGCCTCAGAAGTCTGTCCGAAATCAGTTTTGTGAGGTACATTTGTGCACAAACGCTACCTGCAAAATCATTGCCAGCGAGGCAGCAAGTCAGCTGCCTAAGTTTTCAGACACAGCCAACATTTCTCAGGGGAACATTAAACTTTTCCGAAGTGAACAAACTTTCTTGGGAGAATACAAAACTTTTGCGAGAGAACAAAAAAGCATTTAAATATATTTTTCCTCTATTTAAATACAGATTTTTCCTATCATAGAGACTTGAAAGTAAATTTGGACCAGTCATGGTGAGTTTTGCAGGGGCACTACTCTAAAATCAAATCAAAAGTAAAAGTCAAGTTGGTCATCCTGTTTTCTACCAACAACCACGCCTGCCTTAACAATCCCTCTAAAGTAGAATCATCATCATCTGTCAATCTTCCAGTATTCCATTTCATCTAGTATGATTAAGCCAATGGCCCTCATTCAGAGAGGTCGGCCTTGACTCGGACAGCGGTAAAAGTGTACACCACACAATATTTTTTTCCAGGAATCCCTGAGTTATTTCACCTCAGCGCTTCCTCAAGGCCGCAAGGATTAAAAAGAGAGAGCAGATATATGTTATCTATATAGAAATTGGCCAAAAATAAAATGTGAGTGAATTTTATGGAGATTATTTCGCATATTTAATGCCGACATGAATCGTCAAGGCCCATTTAATTAGCTGATAACAGGATTTGACTGTTTATGTTGGAGATGACTGTTTCACACCACTAAACCATGTAATCTTCTTAGCGTGGGACAGTTATCAGTCTGTTCCCTAATTTCCATGTCACGCTGCCTATAATTAGTGTGAGCTGAACTTGACCTTGGCTTTTTACAGCTTACAAATACATGAGAGGAAAATTACAGTTTCCTTTCTCTTTTTCTCTCATTTTGCTTTTAATTCAGAAATCTCCTGAAAGGTAAAGTCCTGTAATATAAATAATTATTTGCTAAAATGAATTGTGCTAACAGACTTTGGATAAACAGATTATTTAGATGACAAGCTTCATGAAAACATCCAGCGAAATGTCCACAAACAAAAAGAAAGAATCATTTGATGTGTTTGATGGTTCATTGACTTCTTTGAGGCGAGAATTCATTGTTTTTAGTGTGGTATTTCAACAAAAAAGCCCTACATATCAGCCACAATTTAACTTCCACTATATGAGCTACCATAGCGCTGCACCATGCATATGTAATTTAAGTCACTGCCATTCTTTTTCCAATGGCTTATTTGCATAGAAAGTGTGGAAATAATTAACTCTTCCCCACCAGCGTTTTTGTAAAAAGTTGCCAGCCACCGGCAGCATTTTTGATCATTTTCACAAAATGTTCATGGCCCCCAAAATATTGTGTTGTATGAATATCTGAACATCCTATATATTAAAAGAAGGAACAGAGCCTCTGCTTTTAAAACAAAAAAAATGGTTTTATTTTAGCTTAATGTATTTTTTTATCAACACTTGAATGTGGGTGTTTCATAAAAAAGCAACACTTTGAGCAAAAACCTAAGAAAATGGCGTTTTTGTCAATGGCTACATCCAGATCAGATTCAGAATGTTGATCAAAACATAGATGGATCAGATCGAGTCCTAAGCTTGCATAGTCCTATAGCTTGCCCTGGGTCGACATTTTATTTGGTAACATTAGGCGTTAGGGGGTTTTGATTTATATGCACTGTAAACCCGAATAATTTGGCAAAACTAAAAAAAATTGAGGTAATCAGTTACATCAACATTTTTAAGTAGAACTGGCAGATTTTTATTTTGTACTCATTCATTTTAATTACTCTTAACTTGAAATAATTGAGTAAGCTAATTCATACATTTAACATGTAATCTCAATTTAAAGGGTTAGTTCACCCAAAAATTAAAATTTCTGTCATTAATTACTCACCCTTATGTCGTTCCAAACCAGCAAGACCTTCGTTCATCGTCGGAACACAAATTATGATATTTTTGATGAAATCCGAGAGCTCTCTGACCCCTCCATAGACATCAATTTAATTAACACTTTCAGGGCCCAGAAAGGTAGTAAAGACATCGTTAAAATAGTCCATGTTACTCCAGTTGTTCAACCTTAATTTTATGACGCGACGAGAAACATTTTTTGTTCGCAAAAAACAAAAACAAAAATAATGACTTTATTCAACAGTTTCTTCTAGTCTGTGTCAGACTCTTACGCTGTTGACACAGTGTAAACAGTGCAGGGCTCAGAGAGCTCTCAGATTTCATCAAAAATATCTAAATTTGTGTTCTGAAGATGAACGAAGGTGTTACAGGTTTGGAACGACATAAGGGTGTGTAATTAATGACATAATTTTCATTTTTGGGTGAACTATCCCTTTACATATTTTTAGTAGTGGAAACTTGGCTAGCTTTTACTAGCTAATTTAGCAAATGCTAACTTGCTGGTAACATAATGCTTTCATAACATTAGCATATAACAATTGCTGAATGAGTATGGCAATATAGAACATTTAACATATATCTGTTCTCAAACCAAGCTCATGCTCCACTCGTCACATGATGGAAACCACCAAAAAACCCAACATAACAGAAACTCTTCTAAATTAGCAGAGCAAAACATTAAACACTACTAAATCTCCCACTTAACATTAATCTTGCACAAAAAAAAAAAACATTATATAACACTTGATTTTAGCATTTACTGTCCCTTTTGGGTGTCATGGCAAAGCATGCTGGGAAATAGAAATCCTAGCCCAGTTTCAGTCAAATTTAAGTTTAAGTCTAAATGAAAAGAGACAAGCTCACAAAACTCAAAACAATGAAACCATTCAGATTACTTAAAATATGTCAGTTTTGTGAACTCAAAAGTTAAATAAAGTTCTAAATACTCATAAAAGTTAATTTGATTGAACTAATTTGTTTAATTTAAGTTTACCCTACTCAAACCAATTAATTATTTTGAGCATTAAGGTTTTCAGTGTGCTGTTTAATGTTGATGATCGTGTTATTTTACATATGCATCTGCTTATATTTGCTTTCGCTTGATTCTGCTTCTTTTTCGCCTGTGTTTTGATCAGGAGATTCAGTACTCTTTCAGAAGATATGTTATAGCGCCCCCTATCGTATAACAGTGAAAACACGGAAAGCCGTAAAATTCTGTCAATGGCGGGGAAAGAGTTAAATGATTGATAAAATAAAATGTATTTATTTATATCTCATAGGATCCAACCAACGGATACTACAGCGTCAACACCTTCAAAGAACAGCCGACCCCGACCCCGATTTCTCTGACGGCCAACCAGAACACCGAGGTCCGAAACCCTGCCACGGCGACCCTCGGAAAACACCGCGTCCCCACCGGCATGTCTTACACCAACATTTACAACACGCTGGGCGCCGGTCCCAACCGCCTATACGACTACAGCCAGCGTTTCGTGCTGGGCATGGGCAGCAGCTCCATTGAGCTGTGCGAACGCGAGTTCCAGAGGGGATCACTGAGCGATTCCAGCTCGTTCCAGGACACTCAGTGCGACAGCAGTGTCAGCAGCTACAGCAAGCAGGATGGATACGTGCAGTTCGACAAAACTAGCAAAGCCTCCGTGTCGTCTTCATCCCACTACTCACAGTCATCGTCCCAAAACTCGGACCAGACCCGACCGCTGCAGAAACGAATGCAGACGCACGTTTAATGTGAGCATCGTATGTGCTTTTGGACGAACACTAAAGGTGAGTCACCTGTGCTTCATGCATAATTCGTGAACAAATTCAAGCATCGCTAGCTTGGAAAGACAATGCCGACATCTCAAGCTCATATTTCTGTATATTTTGAAAAGTAACGTGTTTTTTAGATCTCATGTTCTTTGTGGAAGACTTACGAGTTTGTAAAAGGAAAACCTTGGACGTCGTTTCATAACATGACAATCAGGAGTCCGTCCACACACTCGCCATTGACTCTCACGATGAGCCGTTCTAATCTGTTCCACGCAGCCTGGGATCTCGGCACTCAGATGCAGGAAAAACTCGAGGGTTGTATTCGTTTTTTTAACGAGGAGCCAAACTTGGGCCATTTTGTAGTTCTTCTGCTGTGGCCCAAAGCACAATAGTGTCTGTTCAATGCCAACCGCAATGTTTCTCTGCTTATAAAGAAATCTAAATGAGGATGAATTATTCTCCTGAGGTCGTCGCTGAAAATGATCATTCTGTGCTTTTCTAAAGACTCTGTAAGATAGATTTCACTTGTGTGAACTAAACTGTTTTTTAATTACATCGCTCTCCTTATGTGGTCTCTCGTCTTTACGATTTCATGCTTTGTGTTTTTTTTTCAATGCAATGCGAATGTGTAAAAACACACGGCTAAACTGCATGTGTGGAGAGTTCTTCAGGAGCTTCGCTAACGTGGACAGCGTAGTGTTTACATGCCAGAGACCAGAATGTAAATCCCTTTTTTTTTCTCTTATTTTCTAAACACGTATTAAATGTGAGCTGATCATTTCAACATCTCATGGTTAATAAATGCGTTTACGTATGTACACGTCCTGTGAATTCAAACGCTTTGTTGTTAAAAGCTCTTTTTATACCTTGTTGTTGTTGTTGTTGTTGTTTTTCTATACATAATTGCTCATGAACCCCCCATTCTTGTGGGAGTATGATTGAACTATATTTTTTCTCACTTCTTTATTATGTTCTGTTTATTTTAAGGCTGCCATATGTTTAAGCTCACTGTTTTAAGTAAGCTTCTCTTTCCCGCAGCCCCCGTGAATGTCTGGCGTAAACGTTTACATTGCTTAATTGACGCAGGAAGTGCCTCCCGTCGTCGGATGAGCCTGCAGAACGTTCTGAGTGAAACTTTAACTCGAGCTGTGCATCAGAGCAATTACACTGATCAAATAATCATGATTACAAAATAAGTGTTGAATAAAACAGTGTGTGGGAAAGATGTTCTGTGGTCATTAAAGCTGAGGTGGTGTCTTTTTTTTTTTTTTTCCTTTTTTTTGGTCCATATCATTTTTTTTCATGACTTCCTGTCAAATCCGATTATGTCAGCAGATGATCATTTCAAATGTACCAACTGAAATATGCATGCTGTATGATGAATAGGTTATGAACGTTTTCACTAATGCTTCATTTAAAGGAGACATCAGATTTTCCTTGCTCTTTGGAAAACTCTAACACCGTGTGACAAATACTGCATGATGCAAAACAATCACAGATAGTCAAAACGTATTTGATGTTTAATATAGTAATGTGCAGCTAGATTTAGCTACTCGGTACAATGGCACAGAAATAAAAACACGAGTGACCAAGTTTCATGTTAAAGAAATAACAGTACAGTAGCAAAAACAGCCTAAATTATGAGTATGCAAGAGAAAGTGGACTTAAAAATGTGTTAATATTTGTTTATGCATTGTGTATCAAGAAGTAACAATAATGAACAACCATTTTACAGCATTTAATAATCTTGATTAATGTGCATTTCTAAATATACCAATACATTTTCAATGTATTTTGTATAAACATGAATTACTGATGAACAACTTGCAAACTTTGCAGGAGCTCCGTTCACCGCTGAATCTGTGCCAAGCAGGAGAAATCATATTGTGCATGTGTTGTGAATGTGATTAAAAAAAGACGGTGTACTGTAGAATATTAGCAGGTATAATTGACGCATATGTGTACGCACCTAGTGTAGTCTGATTCGTGAACAAACTAGTCCTATACAGCACGGCCAGAGTAGTCCGATTCCTGAATGAACGGCTCTCATGAACCGGTTCCTTTTAGTGAATTAAAGGGATAGTTCACCCAAAAATGAAAATTATCCCATTTACTCACCCTCAAGCCATCCTAGGTGTATATGACATTCTTCTTTCAGACGAATACAATCTGAGATATATTAAAAAATGTCCTGGCTCTTCCAAGCTTTATAATGGCAGTGAATGGCAGCCCAAAATTTGAAGCCCAAAAAAGTGCATCCATCCATTATAAAAATGCTCCAGGGGGTTAATAAAGACCTTCTGAAGTGAATCGATGGGTTTGTGTAAGAAAAATATCCATATTTAAAACTTTATAAAGTAAAATATCTAGCTTCCGGTGGACCACCTTCCGCATTCAATTTACGAAGAAATTCAAAATGCCTACGCTACGTCCGACGTCATCGTCGCGGCAGTTACGCTTTTTCCGTAAATTGAATATTTGTATTTAAATATTTATATAATACTAAAAAAGTTCATACTATGAATGTGTGTAGTATGAACGTAATCCAGACGTACTGCATTTACCATGTTGTCATTATCATGTGACCTACCAGCGTTAGTTGCGTTGCTTCACTGTCATCCTCTCCAGTGGCCTCATGGGATAGTGAAGTGTCCATCTGCGTACTTCAGAATCTCGCCGGAAATCATAGGTCATCTGGGTACATTTTGCCTACTCTTTTATGAGTACTGTGAATTTGGATAAACTTCTTTTGTCACATACTGTTTTCCTTATGTGATTTTGGATGCAGTCAGTGACTTTCATGAGCCAGTTCTAATCCTAATCAAACTGCCTAATCAAGTCATCCTGAAGACCTTGATAAGCTGGTTCTGATATGTGTTAGAATTGAGTGAGTGAGGTTTACACACACAGTTCTTACTGGCCTACGTCCGTTACACTCACCACCCCTAAACCCGATTCCCATCCGGGTCACGGCACCATATGTAACCAGTTCTACTCAACCCACTCCGAACGGGATTTGAACCGTGGTGTCCGGCGTGGGGGGCAGGCGCTCTAACAAGGAGGCCAAAGACCGCAGTCTCTAGTGTCAGACGCTAGAGCGCCTCTTGAGGTCAGGGGATAATATATATGAGGTCAGGGGCTGTATAATGTTGCTCCTTGTTAGTTCATGATACCTAATGGCTAATGCACTAACTAATGTTAACAAAATTACACACATACAGTGGGGAGAACAAGTATTTGATACACTGCCGATTTTGCAGGTTTGCCCACTTACAAAGCATGTAGAAGTCTGTAATTTTTATCATAGGTACTCTTCAGCTGTGAGTGACGGAATCTAAAACAAAAATCCAGAAAATCACATTGTATGATTTTTAAGTAATTAATTTGCATTTTATTGCATGGCATAAGTATTTGATACATCAGAAAAGCAGAACTTAATATTTGGTACAGAAACCTTTGTTTGCAATTACAGAGATCATACGTTTCCTGTAGTTCTTGACCAGGTTTGCACACACTGCAGCAGGGATTTTGGCCCACTCCTCCATACAGACCTTCTCCAGATCCTTCAGGTTTCGGGGCTGTCGCTGGGCAATACTGACTTTCAGCTCCCTCCAAAGATTTTCTATTGGGTTCAGGTCTGGAGACTGGCTAGGCCACTCCAGGACCTTGAGATGCTTCTTACAGAGCCACTCCTTAGTTGCCCTGGCTGTGTGTTTCGGGTCGTTGTCATGCTGGAAGACCCAGCCACGACCCATCTTCAATGCTCTTACTGAGGGAAGGAGGTTGTTGGCCAAGATCTCGCGATACATGGCCCCATCCATCCTCCCCTCAATACAGTGCAGTCGTCCTGTCCCCTTTGCAGAAAAGCATCCCCAAAGAATGATGTTTCCACCTCCATGCTTCACGGTTGGGATGGTGTTCTTGGGGTTGTACTCATCCTTCTTCTTCCTCCAAACACGGCGAGTGGAGTTTAGACCAAAAAGCTCTATTTTTGTCTCATCAGACCACATGACTTTCTCCCATTCCTCCTCTGGATCATCCAGATGGTCATTGGCAAACTTCAGACGGGCCTGGACATGCGCTGGCTTGAGCAGGGGGACCTTGCGTGCGCTGCAGGATTTTAATCCATGACGGCGTAGTGTGTTACTAATGGTTTTCTTTGAGACTGTGGTCCCAGCTCTCTTCAGGTCATTGACCAGGTCCTGCGGTGTAGTTCTGGGCTGATCCCTCACCTTCCTCATGATCGTTGATGCCCCACGAGGTGAGATCTTGCATGGTGCCCCAGACCGAGGGAGATTGACCGTCATCTTGAACTTCTTCCATTTTCTAATAATTGCGCCAACAGTTGTTGCCTTCTCACCAAGCTGCTTGCCTATTGTCCTGTAGCCCATCCCAGCCTTGTGCAGGTCTACAATTTTATCCCTGATGTCCTTACACATCTCTCTGGTCTTGGCCATTGTGGAGAGGTTGGAGTCTGTTTGATTGAGTGTGTGGACAGGTGTCTTTTATACAGGTAACGAGTTCAAACAGGTGCAGTTAATACAGGTAATGAGTGGAGAACAGGAGGGCTTCTTTAAGAAAATTAACAGGTCTGTGAGAGCCGGAATTCTTACTGGTTGGTAGGTGATCAAATACTTATGTCATGCAATAAAATGCAAATTAATTATTTAAAAATCATACAATGTGATTTTCTAGATTTTTGTTTTAGATTCCGTCTCTCACAGTTGAAGGTGTACCTATGATAAAAATTATAGACTTCTACATGCTTTGTAAGTAGGAAAACCTGCAAAATCGGCAGTGTATCAAATACTTGTTCTCCCCACTGTAGGCATGTTCTCTTTAAAGTCTTTAAATACATACAGTCATAAGATCTAATCTGAATAAGGCCTCCTTGAATAAAGCAGCAGAGGAAATGCAAACCTACCCTGATATAATCTCCCCGCGATAGCATTAGTGATATTTCACAAACCCTCCAAACGTCTTTATACAGATGAGTTCTACTGTGGCTTTAATCTATCATCTTGGCTTTAAAAGGTTGGCCCGACCACGACGGCTCCATCTTGAAACTAAATGGACTTCAAAGGATGATCTTACTCGAGGTACAGAGCCTCGTGTTTGCAGTGGATTCAATTACAGTCCTTGTTGCTTCCGGCTTTGTCATCTTAATCGAAAGTCTAGTCACACACTTCGTAAGTGCAGCTATTTGGAAAAGCCTTCATCAGCACATTCTTCAGTTGCCTGCGCTGTGTGTGTGGAGCCCTGAGTGCTGGAGCTGAATTTACCTATCTGTTGTGACCAGCGCTGAGTAAATTACTTCTGCAGCCACTTTCAGGATGCATCTATTGATTCTGCACACGGCCAGAAGTGATGGCAGCTTAATGCTTCAATTTAGCCCAATCCACACAGCACACAACTTCTGAGCTCGTGCCTTGAACTTTATCAGCGCTGTTGCACACGTGATGTCGTGGACACAGGTGTGCGTGCGGTCAGAGCGACATGTGCTGCTCAAGCGCGTCTGCCCGCGCACTCAAGTTTACAGCAGACACGAGATGTTTATGTAAATTAAGATACAAGTATGCACATTTATATCCCTCCAAACGCTCCGAAACTGATGATCACAGCATGCGGGGAGCCTCAGAAATATGACACATGAAGCCCTAAATAAACGTCGTCATTCGTCATCCTGCGCTGTGCGAAACCTGCAGGAAAAAGATTCAAGCCTCTGAATCTATGATGAAACATTTCTACAAACCCGAGCTTCATACAGGCTCTGCGTGAGACGTATATCTGCACTCCATCCTCCTCAACGACACTGTGCATCTGGGTGGTTAATCATACTGAAAATTCATAACAGACACAGTCTGGGAGGAAGAGGTAAAATACTCAGGAAAACATTTATTGTGTTTCTGCCCCAAGGTTATTATGGGTAACTAAGACTATTAGGTATCACTTTATCATTAGCCAATGCAAAAAACAAATCATTTTACAGTGCTTATTAATGTTAGGTAATGTTAATTCCTACATAGGGATATACTACAATTTTCAAGTTGTATAAATTAACATGAATTATGTCTGTTCATATTTGAACAGATATAAATGAAGAATGCTATATTTATTAATTAACTATTAACTTAATGCTGTAAAGTCATATGTGCTGCTCAACTAGCTGTGTAAATTACTAAATTACTAATAATTCACTAAAAGGTATTTTTATTCAGTTATGACCAGTGTAATGCATTACAAAGTAATTAATTACTGTAGTTTAATTACTTTCCCTTGAAAAAGTAAAGTAATGGATTACTCTTAATTGTTCTGTAATTTAACAGTTACTTCTGATGTAATTGAATTAAATACTGTAAAGACTAAGAATTCTGCATAAAACGTTAGTGGATTTAACATCAAAATGTAATGTCCAATGTTAAAATGTGTGTTTTTAATGTTTGTTTTTTAAATGTTTTTTTATATTATTTGTTTGAAAGAATTAAAAGAGCAGTTTCATGTCTATTCTTGGATTGTTCAACTTGTTGAATTTAGAACGTAATAAGTAACGTAATACTTTTTAGAGAGACTAATTAGTACAGTAATCTAATCACACTGTTATAGATGTAATTAGTGGCTAGTAATTAATTACTTTTTTTTTAACTAACTTACCCATCACTGATTACGAAACGCAACAGAAAAAAAAAATCCACTTCACACTTTTAAAGGGGTCATGAACAAATTTTCCTTGAGCTTTTGACATATAAGAGGTCATCATACTATAAGAATATCCTGTAAGTTTCAGAACTGAAAACTTCCTTGTCAGTCCAAAAACAGCTTTTTTTGTAACCAAGCCCAGATAACGACTCATTGTGGAATGTGCCTATCTATAAGCTTGTTCGACTTCATGCAGCGATGCGCAGACCGACCTGGCTGACTTGAAGCAGTGCATGCCGGTTAGAAATTTTGTCCGACTTGAGGCAGCGCCGACGCCACGTGACTGTGACGTATGTCAACAAAGTACCACGAGAGCGATTCGAGAGCAGCCGGCTGGTGCATTTTGCGCAGCTTCTCCAGAGAGACTGCATGAGCTCTGATGACGACACAGCTGTTCCACGATTGGCCAGATTCACCGCATGACAGCGATCACGTGTGTTTCGTGTTTATTCTAAAACCTTCAGTTCCACTAATGCTCACAAATCAGTTTTTTATAACGGTAAAACCTCTTTTCATGTAGTCGCGATGTTATATTGTGTCATGTTTATCAAAATAAAACTGATAAAAAACGTAGACCCCACTTCATTGACAGTGTAGGTTTATATGTTGAACTTTATTCTTGTACAATCAGATGCTATATTAAGCAGAGCATAAAGTATTGAATGAAAATGTCTCTGAAACATCTGTGTATTTGACAAATATTGCATTTATTTCACTTCAGCTGTGATAAAGTATGCAAACAGCGTGAGCGTCACTACTGGAAGCAGAAAGTGTCCGACTTCACGTCTCCGTTTGCAGCTCCTCCCCGCCTGCACGCGGCTACTCTCGCCGATCGGTTACATCCAGCCGCAGCCGATGTCAAACACACCTTATATCTATAGCCTCTGCTGAAGAAAATCAACGCCTACTTCATCATTGCAACTTTGGCCCCGCCCACTGGCGTGTTAGTGAGATGACGAGGAGAGAAGAGCAATACAGGATCACTGGACTAAAAATAACATTACCTTCCAAAGGATCCTAATGCTAGGAATGTGGTTATTTATTTTCAACAAAGTGAATGTCTCAGTTAAGTATTATTTATTTGTATTCGGTACATTTCACTGTGGACTCTTTGGTAAATCAGTCACAATTTCAGGGCAGGCTTTACAAACAGACTTTTACGATATGGACTCGCCAGTAATGCCACAATATGTAAGTAATCTTGTTAATTCTAATGCCTGATCTGTGACCAGTGATTTCTGATATGTAATGATTCATGTACAGTCAGATGTTTTTTGTCTATGTGCCAGTAAATCAAATCAGTGACTAAACGGTCAACTTCACATTGTTTCTCTTAGTAGGATGAAAATAATCTGTTATTTAAAGCCACAATATGTAATTTTTCACCGCTAGAGGTCGCTTATTCAAAACAAAGGCGTAGCTTGATGACGCCTTGATTTTGCGCCTTTGAAGATGCAGCAGACGAGCGTTTCGGGGTAACGCAGCGCTGTTTTATCATATTACACACATTTGAGAGTGTTGAGTTATGTTATAATGCTACTCTGTGCGTTCGCTCGGCGGCTACTATGAGACACTTGTTACACACTGCAGTGAGCTAGATCGATATTAGGCATGGTAAAATATGGTACTCGTGGTAAATCAAGAAAACCAGATTTAAACAATAAGACTAAACGTGTTGAGCTGTATAACAATGATTAGTTTTCTGTCGATGAATGTATCAAACAGTTGCTCACCTGTCTAATAAAACATATATTAATATATATGTCTTTGGTGTTTCCATGGTTTCTACAAAATAAAACCGGAAATCAAGGGTAACGCGGGTATGATGTCATTGATATGCGTCCTGATTAAAATTGCTTACTTCTCTGGATTTAAACATTCTTGGAGACATTTGGGATAATGTAAGTACACAAGTCAACAAAATATATAACATTGTTCTAGTGGTTGTTGGATATTTTAATCCAAAAATCATACATATTGTGCCTTTAAACTGTGATTAAATTATATACAGAAAGCGATCAAAGAACGCTCCCTTTGCAATCGCTGGAGGTGTCAATCAAACAGTGCGAGTTTATCAGTGAGACTCTCGCCAAAAACAGTTATAATAATAAATAGATCTCTTATTTACATTGTGTTTGCACTGTTACAGAAATTACAGAAAAAAGTGTGCAGAAATCAAGTTGCAATGAGAATGACGAGCTGCATTCATGCGCTCAACATGTCTGTGATCGGGTAATGCTCATCACCGCAACCTTTCATGCCACAATCTGAATATAATGCCATAGATCTAAATATAATGCTATAATCAACACTTTTTTTTTTTTTTTTTTATGATCGGTTAACCTTGAGAGCTGTAATAGTAAAAATGTGCTAAAAGTTTTCGAGAGAATTCCACATGTAATACTAGCTATTTCATATGCAAAGATGTTAGCCAATCACAGCAGTGGGTGTTTACACTGAAGTCTCACAGCAGCCAATCACAGCAGTGAGCGTTTACACTGTCTCACAGCAGCCAATCACAGCAGTGAGCGTTTACACTGTCTCACAGCAGACACGCCCCCTTCAAACAGTGTTCAAATCTAAAATCAGGGTATAGGAAAAATGCCTTTTATTTCTAAATTATGACAATTATTGATGTAAAAATCATACTAACATTATAAGTGCACCACAGGAAACATAAAACAATAAAACACTGCAGTTCGTGACCACTTTAAGAGCTTCCAAAAAAAGAATCAACCACTGGTAAAACTGGTACAATAACGAAATATTTTATTTTTTGTGTCTGTATTTAGTGCCATAGGGTTGAACAAGTTGTGGTGATGTTAGGGATGAAAACTACATTACACTAAAAAGCAAGAACAAGAATTTATTTTCCATCAAAACTTACTCAAATGAAAAATGAAATTTTCAAAACAATAATAGGCCCTGTTTTTGACAGATTGTTATTTTGTTTATACTAGAAAACTTTTGATTTATTTTTGTGTGTGTAATGAACCGATGAAGTGTCATTTAGAATCAACCTGCTGCTCAACAACAGCACAAAGCAATTAGAAGCGCAACACAAAATATTAAAAAAAGAATCAATCCAAAATTGCTCGTCTGCTGGCACTGTGTTGTTTTTTCCACCCACTGCACATATGGCAAGAGGAAGTCACGAAATGGAAAGAAAACACTATGCAACCTTTAGTCAAGATGAGCTCAGGAACAGAGAGCATCACATGACAGCAGAATAAGGTGATTTCTTCAAGATCATCTCTCTGCTAAATTGCTCTGAACAAGGTTAAGGGACCCCGGAGCTGCTGATGGTGTCGAAGCTGTCAAACCAGAATGCTTGACTTTCCTGCTTAACCTTTTTTGAGAGCAGGGCAAATACAAACATTGTGGAGCTCTCAGAGAACAGGGGGGAAAAAGAGACGGATCAGGTGACAGAGGAACTCGGCTCCATTCATTCATCATTTCCTTTCAAAGGAAACTCAAGGATGAACATAAGAGAGGTCTTTTCTGAAGATTCGCACACGGTTAAATTGTGAATCATTTGTTTACAACTATCACTAAATAGAAACGGATGCCTAAAGAAAATGCAGTTTTCAAATCAAACAGTGTTTAAGTTAGCATATACTGCAATTTTTCTGTATGTTTGAAATACCTGGATGACTGTCCCACAGTCAATGTCCTGGAAAACCGGGTAATATTAGGAAATTTCAAAAGTGTTATTTTCACCCCTGGAAAAGTCATGGAAATGTATAAAATGTTAAAAGGTCATGGAAAAGTCAGTGTATTTATGCCTGCAGTCTTCTACTGGAAATTACTCTTTGTGGAGTGTAATCTATCAAATGATTTAAAAAAATTGTTTTTCTTTCTTTTTTCAGAGCTGTGCATTGGCTCTATCATATGCAGTGGTTGTGCTTGTCCTATGTTCTGTCTAACAGATGAATAGAAAAATGTATATTGACAATAAAAAAAAATACCATTACTTTTCCATGACCTTTTAACATTTTATACATTTCCATGACTTTTCCCATATCTAATAAAAAGGCAAAATATCAGTAAAAAATAAATAAATCATTGGTTAGAGAGTGTGGCACAATGCAATGCATTTGATTGTCCATTTCCAGTGTGACAAATGAGTCAGAAATAATTACCGTTGCAATTTTATAATCTATTATTTCAGTATTTATCAGAAGTTACTTTATTTCTAAACAAAAACAGAATGCAAAAAACAATATTTATTTCCAAGATTAGCACTGGACGCCATTTACATTTGATTTGATGAGGTCATGCACAGAGTTAGTATTGTTAAATATCTAGTTCAGTCATGAAACTCTAGAGGGCGCAGGCTGATAGGTCTTCTACCTGCAGTTTGCAAGCAATCACATCATGATTGATGGCACAAGTTGGTCTCTGATGATCCTGCAGCCAATGAGATTGCTTGCTCAACATTTAAATAGCCTGGTTCAGTGTTTGCTGTAAGCTAGTCCTGCTATCAGAGTTCCTCTGAATCCCTCCACCTCCCCCAGCTCCACCTGCCTAGATCTACTGTGGGATTTATGCATGTCTATTTATGTAGCAGCAGCAGCAGATCTTACATACTCACAGCAATGTATCTGTGTATCTATTATCAGTAACAAGTCTATACTTGCTCTGAGAAGCAGCAATAATCAACAGCAGCAGAGTAGCAGATCTAGTCTAGTCTAGACCAAATACACTGCCATATTCAATAACATGTAAAAACTATCCCTAGAGTTTACATGGAAAAAAGTTTCCTTTCTTTTTCCATGTAAAGTTTAAGTAAAATAACTAAAACTAAATAAACCAAAACTTAAAAACTATATAGACAAACTTTATAAAAAAAAAAATAAAAAAAAAAAAAGACAAAATATTATAATACATAAAGTAAATGATACTAAAATAACTAAATACTAAAATGTGACCCTGGACCACAAAACCAGTCATAAATCGCACGGGTATATTTGTGGCAATAGCCAATAATACATTGTATGGGTCAAAATGATCAATTTTTCTTTTATGCCAAAAATCATTAGGATATTAAGAAAAGATCATGTTCCATAAAGATATTTTGTAAATTCCCTACCGTAAATATATCAAAAATGTGTTGTTATTATTAGTAATATGCGTTGCTAAGGACTTCATTTGGACAACTTTAAAGGCCATTTTCTCAATATTTAGATTTTTTGCACCCTCAGATTATAGATTTTCTAATAGTTGTATCACGGCCAAATATTGTCCTATCCTAACAAACCATACATCAATGGAAAGCTTATTTATTCAGATTTCAGATGTGAGCGTGCGTTTGTCCTCTGGATTCACCCCCACAACAGGATTTCAGCGTGTTGGATATTTATGATTTGAAATTGCCTCGACATTCATCCGAGCAGATTCAATCACTCTTAACACACTTCACGTCACAGGAAAATCTGGGAAAATAATCTGTAGAACTATCAAGATAATCAGGACTTTACCTGGGATTGTCAGGTTTCAGATTAAAATCTTATTATATTTTCAAAATGTGAGAGAACACTATAAAAAAAAATCATAGATTTAACGGTTTTGTTCCTATAGTGTGTGGAGTGCCGCGACGTGACCAGGAAAGCACACCACACACTGACAGATTCCATTCACAAACAACCAGAGTCCTACCTGTGAACACGGGAAATCGTGACTTTAGAGCAGTGGTTCTTAACCTATTTGGCCAGCGCCCCCCTACCCATTATCTAAACTGGCAGGTTACACTCTGTCTACTACAGCGGACGCGAATGGATCTAATATAGACGCGCACCAAATCAGCGACAGTAAACGGATGCTATGCGTTCTATTTCTGACGCACTGGATCTGCGTGCTTGCAAAAAAGCATTTGGAACGTTCACTTTGATGTACAGTATATAAGGATGGGCCAACGGAGTTAGAATGATGCAGAGCATTTTCTTTTGCATATAGTTCAGCCTGTAAATCTTTAATGTAAACTCACATTAAACAAACGCCCCCCAAGAACACCTCAATGCCCCCTTTCAAAAATATTGCTTCCAGCGCTCCCTGACGTTCTCCAAACGCCCCCCTTGAGAAACACTACTTTAGAGTAAATAAACATGGCGGACAACGGGTTGGATGAAGTTGTGTTATGCTTCCGTCTTCCATCAGCTTGCTTTCCAATTGGGTATCGTTTTGTTCCACGTGACAATCTACCAGAGTGCGTGTGCGTTTGTCCTCAGGGTTCACCCCCATAACAGGATTTCAACGTGTTGGATATTTACAATTTGATATTGGTGCGGCCTCGACATTCATCCGAGCAGATTCAATCACTCTTAACACACTTCATATGACAGGAAAATCTGGTAAAATAATCTGTAGAACCATCAAGATAATCAGAATTTTACCTGGGATTGTCGGAAGGGGAGAATTGGGTCCAAAATCGGCCCGATTATCTTGTAGTGTGTGTGGATGCCTTTAGGATGATGGACACGTTCAGTCTTTATTGGCATTTTGTAATTAATATCAGAGGCACTTGAGCTGGTCGATGGCAAACTAATTTCTGACATTTTGTCTCAGGTCTCTAAGGGACCCTCACAAATCAATATGCATGGCAATTTTTCTTTTTCAGCTCCCATTGTTCTCTCTGTTGACCATAAAGAATCCCAGCCTTTTAACACAGCTCAAATTGGATTGATCGTTATTCACAGATAATGACCATAATGGTCTACACACAGATGTTTTGGTAAAACTTCAGCTTTAATTGGCTCGTTCTGCTTTAGAACTTAATTGCAATGCCTTTTGAATGAGTTTGTCCTTCTGTGATGTCTTTTTTGGGGAATCAGGAACAGGCTTAACTTCTGTTGTGGACACAAAACCCTTTGCATTAACTGTTGATAAAATATATCTCAGTCTAAGACTGTATTGTTGATGCTTTTTAAGATGGATCTTCTTAGATGTGGTGAAATTGATTGTTAAAATATCTCTCAATAGACTGTATTGTTGATGCTGGTGTAATTATTATTTTTTTTAAGATGGATGTTTAAAGGTTATCTACTCTTTCTGATATGGTGAAATTGATCGTGAAAAAGTTTTATTTAAATTAAACGCCATATGTGCAGAGATTTGCATAAATCTTCTAACCCTATATTTGACTGTATAATTCATATTATGAGATTTAAATTCAGGACAAATCTAGTAATACACTTGCATATAAGTCAAACAGCTATGATAAAGTATTATTAAATAGCAACACAGTAAGTCAACAACAAAAAAACAAAACAACAAAAACAAACTTTACAGAGCTCAAGCAACCAAACACCCACTTTCCCCGATGGACGGCTTCATGCTCGATGAAAGCCGATGAGCTGCAAATCCCCGTCTCGTACTCTTGATGAGGGCTGACATATACCTCACGGCGTGATACCTGCTCGCAAACCAAACGCTGACAATTACCATCTGTAATTAATTGTCATTTGTATTATGCACATGAGGACGGTCCAATAACTGTTCATGATTGCACAATCACAGACTAATTAGGTTGACATTATCAGCATTTTAAAGAAGGAGAATTGGAGAGAGAGAGAGAGAATGAGAGGGTGTTTTTTTCTTCACCTTATGGAAGGAAGTTAGTTAGTTAGTAAGTTAGTTAGTTAGTTAACCTTTATTGTCTCCCTTGAGAGAAATTTGTCTTGGGCAAATGAGAGAGCAGGTCAAATTGACAACGTGCTATGATTGCCAACAAACCTTGGGTCAAGTTATTGGACTCATAATAACAATTGAAAAGCAGCTTACCCAATTAGATTTTTACATTTTTGGAAGCCAACACAATGCTATTGTGTTTTAGCACGTTGCTGTGAGGTTACCAAGGTATTTTACTTTATATATACCGATCAGGCATAACATTATGACAGGTGAAGTGAATAACACTGATTATTTTTTCATCACGGCACCTGTTAGTGGGTGGGATATATTAGACAGCAAGTGAACATTTTGTCCTCAAAGTTGATGTGTTAGAAGCAGGGAAAATGGGCAAGCATAAGGATTTGAGTGAGTTTGACAAGGGTCAAATTGTGATGGCTAGACGACTGAGTCAGAGCATCTCCAAAACTGCAGCTCTTGTGGGGTGTTCCCGGTCTGCAGTGGTCAGTATCTATCAAAAGTGGTCCAAGGAAGGAACAGTGGTGAACCGGCGACAGGGTCATGGGCGGCCAAGGCTCATTGATGCACGTGGGGAGTGAAGGCTGGCCCGTGTGGTCCGGTCAAACAGACGAGCTACTGTCAAATTGCTCAAAAAGTTAATGCTGGTTCTGATAGAAAGGTGTCAGAATACACAGTGCATCGCAGTTTGTTGCATATAGGGCTGCATAGCCGCAGACCAGTCAGGGTGCCCATGCTGGTCTCCTGGTCTGATGAATCACGTTTTCTTTTACATAACGTGGATTGCCGGGTGCGTGTGCGTTGCTTACCGGGGGAACACATTGCACCAGGATGCACTATGGGGCAAGCCGGCGGAGGCAGTGTGATGCTTTGGGCAATGTTCTGCTGGGAAACCTTGGGTCCTGCCATCCATGTGGATGTTACTTTGGCACGTACCACCTACCTAAGCATTGTTGCAGACCATGTACACCCTTTCATGGAAACGGTATTCCCTGGTGGCTGTGGCCTCTTTCAGCAGGATAATGCGCCCTGCCACAAAGCAAAAATGGTTCAGGAATGGTTTGAGGAGCACAACAATGAGTTTGAGGTGTTGACTTGGCTTCCAAATTTGCTGCTAACATCTTGGTGCCAGATACCACAGCACACCTTCAGGGGTCTAGTGGAGTCCATGCCTTGACAGGTCAGGGCTGTTTTGGCAGCAAAAGGGGGACCAACATAATATTGGTTCTTGAGGAAGCCCAAACGTGCTGCGTAATACGAGAATGAACCTCATTGGTTCTTGCAGAAGCTCAAACGTGCTGCGTAACATGAGAATGAACCTCATTGGTTCTTGCGGAAGCTCAAACGTGCTGCGTAACACAAGAATGAACCTCACTGGTTCTTGGTGAAGCTCAAACGTGCTGCGTAACACGAGAATGAACCTCATTGGTTCTTGCTGAAGCTCAAACGTGATGCGTAACACAAGAATGAACCTCATTGGTTCTTGCTGAAGCTCAAACGTGCTGCGTAACACGAGAATGAACCTCATTGGTTCTTGCTGAAGCTCAAACGTGATGCGTAACACGAGAATGAACCTCATTGGTTCTTGCTGAAGCTCAAACGTGCTGCGTAACACGAGAATGAACCTCATTGGTTCTTGAGGAAGCTCAAACGTGATGCGTAACACGAGAATGAACCTCATTGGTTCTTGCTGAAGCTCAAACGTGCTGCGTAACACAAGAATGAACCTCATTGGTTCTTGCTGAAGCTCAAACGTGCTGCGTAACACGAGAATGAACCTCATTGGTTCTTGAGGAAGCTCAAACGTGATGCGTAACACGAGAATGAACCTCATTGGTTCTTGCTGAAGCTCAAACGTGCTGCGTAACACAAGAATGAACCTCATTGGTTCTTGCTGAAGCTCAAACGTGCTGCGTAACACGAGAATGAACCTCATTGGTTCTTGCTGAAGCTCAAACGTGCTGCGTAACACGAGAATGAACCTCATTGGTTCTTGCTGAAGCTCAAACGTGATGCGTAACACGAGAATGAACCTCATTGGTTCTTGCTGAAGCTCAAACGTGCTGCGTAACACAAGAATGAACCTCATTGGTTCTTGCTGAAGCTCAAACGTGCTGCGTAACACGAGAATGAACCTCACTGGTTCTTGCTGAAGCTCAAACGTGCTGCGTAACACGAGAATGAACCTCATTGATTCCCATGCTTAAGCTTCTGTTTACCTTATTTGAATGCTATATTTACTTTTGTATGTTCGCTGACCTTGTGTACCTAGACAATCTTGAATCAAATGGCTTTATGAAATATATTGCACACTGTATGTTCCCTTACTGGAAAAGTGACAACCTAAATGTGCTTCATGTTGTAAAAATTAAATTAATGGTTTATGACTTCTTGGGTACAAACTGAAGGAACGGTTTACAAATCTGAGAGCACAGACTGGTAACTTGTGGGTAGAGTTTATTAATCCATGGGCACAATCTGTTAAACTGAGGGAACAATTTAAGAATCTGTGAGTATGGTTTATAAACTGAGGGGACAAATTGCAAAACCATGGCCATGGATTTGAGGATCTTGTTTTTTTGGCCCTAAAGGTGACTTTTCAGGTTCCGTAAAACAATTGGTCTTTGGCCTTATCCTCAAGCATACTCATATAGTATAAATACATCTGTATTGTCTCAGTTTCATCTATGAAGAAGTCTGAACTTAGTGCACAGTTCCTGGCTAGTGTCTCATTACTTACCGTATACTTATGACAACATTTTCAGAGCTCGCCCACACATTCTGATAAGTATCGCAATTAAGAACTCAGACTCAGACAACTTGAAACTGGAGCATCTCTGATTAACAATACAAAGCTATAAAGAGACTAAAATTGTTAATCTGTAACTCCTTATCTAAGTAGGTCTTAAAGAAAACACTGCACAATTTGTTTTTCAAAGATATAAAAATCAGATCCAGTATCCTCATGTTGTTTTTAACATTTATTCAAAGACAATATATTACATCTCTGAGTAAAGAAATATTTTAAGTCTAAAAGTCTTAATGAAATTTACAAAGTGCAACAATACAAATTACACATTAACAAAACATCTCAAATTTTATGTTTACAAATATCTAAAAACAAACAAATGCATCTTTACATAGTTCCACACAATGTGCAAAATTATGTTCAAGAGTCTGCATTTTTTTTCATGGGCATGCTTACCTCCATATTAGCATTATAGACAAATACTGACGATTCATACAATTTCATGAAAACACACAGGTACAAAGAACCACAATATCAGTGGAATCAACGGTTAAAGATGATTAGCAGGGTTTCTGCAGACCTTTTTAAGACCAAATTAAGGAATAAATTGAAGGGAACATATCATCAATATTTTCTCTAAATGTATATGTCTAGGAAGCACACAATGAGTTGTATTAGCAACACTTCAAAGTTTGAAAATACAAATTCCAACAGATCTCCATTACTTTTTAATTAATTTTAGAAATATAGATCACACTACAAAAAAAGTGATGTTCTTTTTCAGTAGTTTTGTCTTGTTTTCCAGTGCAAATATCTAAAAGATTCTTAAATCAAGATACATTTACTTGGGAAGCAAAATTACATAAGATAAGAAATCTTGTGATCTTGTGAAAGTGATTTTATGCTTAAAACAAGAACAAATATCTGCCAATGGGTTTAAAAAATCTACTTAATTCTAATAAAAAAAGTAATTTTCATACCCAATGACATATGCTTGTTCTTGTTTTAAGCATAAACACCTAATTTTGTTCAATTTCTCAGAAAACAAGACTCAATTTCTTAATTTTGCATGTCAAGTAAATGTATCTTGATTTAAGGATGTTTAGATATTTGTACTGGAAAACACAAATCCTGAGGAAGATTTTTTTTTTTTTTTTTTTTGCAGTGCATGCAATTTAATTTAGGGCCCTATGAAATCCATTTTATATATATTTTTTAGTTTTCGTTTTACTGTGTTTTAATGGTTAAATTAAATTGTATTAGTCAAAAAGCATGTCTAAATTAAAATCATGAAACATATACAATTTAACAGCAATTTATTAAAAGTTTAACAAAAAAAAAAAATGTTTATATATACGTTTTCAAATTTCGTTTTATTTTTACCAAATTCTGTGTTTTCTGTTTTTGGGTGAACTTTTTATTCACATTAGGGTGAGTAAATGATGACAGAATTTCATTTTTGGGTGAACTATCCCTTTAAGTGTACTGACCCTTTCGATTTATTCATCCAAAAATTGACAAATTCCGTGACATTCCGCATTATACAGTAAATTCCATTTTTTATGAATGGATTCTGCGATTCCGTATGTTTTCTGCATCGTGGAAATCGTAGGGCCCTAATTTAATGCCATGATATTGATTTTAAGACTTTCTGCTCCAATTTAAGACATTTTTAAGGCCTTAAATTGCAGAAGGTCAAATTAAGACTTTTTAAGACCCGTTGAAACCCTGATTAGGTAGCAACTTCTGCACCATGGTGTCATTTTACTATAGTCAGTGTACCTGATGTATTGTTCTGAAATACAGTACATACAAACGTGTCATTTATAAATGGACTGAATTTGACCAGCACATGTTTCGAGCACTTTGAAATGGCAAATCAATGATTTAGAATTTTAATGAATAGAAGTTTCACTAGTAACCAGCTAGTAACCGCGTTCATTAGAAGTTTCTAGCAATCAGCCTCTATTGGAAGCAAGCGCAAATGTATATTTTTATGGTTCTGAGGGATGGTCTTTTGTTCCAAAGAGGCAAGTGTGCTGAGTAAAGCCAAAGCATTTCGACCCCCCTGTTTCTGTAATTTTAGGTAGTTCTCATCATGCAGACATATGTTCAATTATCTTTTTTTACAGTCTATGTAAAGACGACTGATCACAGCTGTTGCAGACAGTCAACGCAGATGCAACATGTTACATTTTTGGAGAGGTATATAACGTATGTCCAAAACAACAGGATAAAAATATGATCAAAACATGATCAATAGTTCCAGCTGGCTAAAATGAGAAAATTACAATCAATGCAAATTTGGAGAAATATATAGTAGCTTGTAAAATTCACAGTCCTTATATATGAGGGAGACATCAGTCTCAAAGGTCTCAATTACATCTTTGACACGGCCTCTGATTCTGCTGACCCACAGATCAGCCGTGGTCTGTTTGTGTATTCTACATAAATTATAAGCCATTGAGAAAAGCACACGAGCAGACGCTCCATCAACAGCTGTTATTGACACAGGGCACTTTGCAACTAGACTTAAAGATAAATCACCGTGTGCTTATTGACATTTGGAAAATGCCGGCATGGGTCGACCCGCACGCTGGCGGCATACAAAGCTGTGTTTGTGCAAATCCAGTTCCTCACGAGCGTGTTTTACAGTTTCATTTCAGCTGAGGGATTTACATGGATTCATTTGGAAGTCGTCAGACTGAAACAGAGATGTCAATGACTGTTCAGATAAAAGAGTGGCATTTCCCCCGACATGATGAAAACAGAGCATCAAATCTTGCAAAGATCCTCTATCACTCTGACTTTTAAAAAGTCTCCTAAATAAAAAGGTTCAACCTTTTAAATTCCCCATTGATTTAGGTGCTGTTCTTCTGTGCCTTTGGGTTTTGGGGTTTAAAGTAAAGGGTATGGGGCCTTTTAAAATGAAGGTTTAGCTTTTAAAAGTTTTAAAAGTACCTTTAGAAATGAGTGCTAGAATGGACTGAGGTGAAAGAATTTCCTCATTGTCTGCACAGATGAACACTCGGCTTGAAAGGAAATTCTTCAAAAAAGGAAATTACCTGGGCCACCGGCGTCTAATGCCAAAGATTGCACAGAGGCAAAACTACAGCATTTTTAAAACAGCTTGGAATAGTCATACGTCAGTTTCAAATTGATGTCTAATCAGATATATGAAAGTGCAGAATGAATCAAATTGGTTTCCAAGGCTACAAGCGGATGACTGCAGTTTGAGATAATTGTTAAAAATACCTGGTGCAATAGCTTTTGAAGGTCTGATTCACATTTAGTTAGTTTGTTCGGATGGCTCATTTAACTGATTAACTGAGTCATAACTCCCTACACTCTAAAACATGCTGGGTTGTTTCAACCCATGTTTGGGTCAAATATGGACAGACCCAACCGTTGGGTTTAAACATTTCGGACCCACTTTATATTAGGTGGCCTTAACTATGTACTAACATTTAAATTAATCATTTAATACAATGCACTTATTATGTACATACATGTTTTTACATTGTACTTACATTTTTAAAAATACCTGCATGTAATTACATCTGTAATTAATTTCTGTAATTACATTTATAAATACACTGTTGACACTTCCCTTACACCTAACCCTACCCTTAAACGTACCCATACCACCACACCTGTCCCTAACTTTACCCGTATCCCACCTCAATATCAGCAAAAGTGTTTTGCAATACAATATGAACACAATAAGTATTGTATTTATTTTTTGATGTAAGTACATAGTTGTTAAGGCCACCTAATATAAAGTGGGACCAACATTTCATTTAAAAATAAACCAATGGTTGGGCTTGTCCATATTTGACCCAAACATGAGTTGAAACAACCCAGCATTTTTAAGGCCAATTCACACCGCACAGACAAATGCCAACAAACACATTTGTTGGGTTTTGTCAGATCAGTGTGTTACCCTTGTCAGCATCTGTTGGGGCAGTGTGAACATGACAGTTATTTTTCATAAAATTCTAAATCCAATGGCCAACTTGTTTGTTGGTGTTTGTTGGCATTTGTCTGTGCAGTGTGAATTGGCCTTTAGTCTCCGTGAGATAGAAACTACATTAGAGCCATAGTCAAAGTAGACTTTAAGTTAAAGGAAATTTCTAACACTGCAACGGTCGTCACACTCTTAGGCATCTTTTTTATAAACATAAATTTAACATGTAACAAATAAAAATAAATCCAGAATGTAAAAATATACAATGTACTTCACTTTACTGCAAAAAATGTGTTCTTTTAATTCAGCCAATTGAGGTCGCGGCCGTCGCGCCATGTCTTATCGATCTGTCTTCACGTGACAAGAATTCTCAGGTTAGAGTTCACCAAACTTGAACTATGTGCTGCGTTCATGCCGTGTCGTAGTAACCGTAATTTCGTGATGACAACACGTCACGTTCTAGGAACTCTCAGAAAAATCCCAGGTTACGAGTTACGAGAACGTAAATGCTTTTTACAAGTTGGAATCTCGTAATTACGTGGTGTGAACGGACAGAAATGCAAAACTTCTTCGTATGAGCTTGTGTGTCCGGTCTCTAGCATTTGTATGCGTATGAATAGAAGTCAATGGAATGAAAAATTTAATGTGGCCCCCCTTAACACTGAAGACTTCTCACGAGAAAACGTAAGTATTTTACGAGATGGTGATTTCGTATGAATTCGTACAAAAATGTACGATTTTCAAACAAATCTCATTATGAACGACCACCCCTAACCCTGCCCCTAAACTTATACCCGTCACTGGGGTTTAAACTGATCGTACGAAAAGAGATTGTACGAATTAGCCACCAGCAAAACCTAAAATAGCCGTGAGATTGTGTTGGATTGTCCAAATGCTGCGTTGTGTCTGATTGTATTTGATTCATCAATCTCACAGCTCTCAAAAGTTCTTATAATTAAGTGATTCAAATTGGTCAAAAGAACAAATCATTTGCATAAGCTTTGTCTCGCTGTAACCTGTGCAGGCCACGAGAGTCTGTTTGTTCAGTGGGTCATGTTCTCTCACTGTTGGGTTAAACATGGCTTTAATTGTGCACCAAAGTGGATTATAGGACTACTGGCCAATATGTTCCAGAATGCTGTGGCTAAAGATCAGGGCTGGCAACTGGAAGATTGCTTGTTCAAGCCTCATATGGAGTGAGCCTTTGAGCAAGGCACTTTGTGTAATTCCTATAATTCCTGTGCCATATGAAAAACTGCAAATTAATGTCAATGCTAATAGCTAGCTTTCTCCAGATATTATAAAACTCCTTTTCCAGGGAGATTGTTCGACTAATACATGTACTGTACTATGTGTCAGTTTGGATAAATGTGTACTAAATGGCTGCTTATAGTTTGCAGACCTTAGTTAGTGTTTTGTGCTGATTTGGGAATTTAAATATGCTGAGAGAAATATAGTGTTATTGGTAGCTGAAAGCATGATCAAATTAGACCAAATATTATACACTTTTAAAAATGTAGGTTCTTTATTGGCATATATGGATCCATGAAGCACCCTTTAGCATCCATAGAAACTTACTTAATATTGATAATATTAGGGAGAAAATTATAACTATGCAGCCGTCTACTACAGTATCGCATCAGACAGTGCATTGTAGTGTCCCTGAGGAAAAATTCCATTCATTCGTTGCTATAGTAGAGGAAGAATTGTCAAAACTCATTAAATCATCTAAATCAACAACATGTATGTTAGACCCTTTACCGACAAAGCTACTGAAAGAGATGCTTCCAGACGTCAAAGATTATCTTCTTAATATCATTAATTCATCTTTGTTAGTAGGATATGTCCCGAAAACTTTTAAGCTGGCTATTATTAAACCTCTTATTAAAAAAATGTAACTTGATCCTAGAGAATTAGTCAATTACAGGCCGATCTCAAATCTACCCTTTCTGTCAAAAATACTAGAAAAGGCAGTATCCTCACAACTATGTTCCTTTTTAGCAAGAAATGGTATCTGCGAGGATTTACAGTCAGTATTTAGACTGTATCATAGTACTGAGACTGCTCTCATTAGAGTTACAAATGATTTGCTCTTATCATCCGACCGTGGTTGTATCTCTCTATTAGTGTTACTCGATCTTAGTGCTGCATTTGATACCATCGACCACAACACCCTTTTGAATAGACTCGAAAATTATGTTGGCATTAGTGGAATTGCATTAGCATGGTTTAAATCATACTTATCTGACCGTTATCACTTTGTAGCAGTGAATGAAGAGATGTCATACCGATCACAAGTTCAGAATGGAGTACTGCAAGGCTTTGACCGTTGCTTTTCACCGTGTACATGCTACCACTGGGAGATATCATTAAGAAGAATGGCGTTAGTCTTCATCGTTAGTTAGGAACCTGGGTGTGCTCTTTGATATCAATCTTTCATTTGAAAGCCACGTTTCTAGCATCTGTAAAACTGCATTCTTCCATTTTAAAAATATATCTAAATTAAGGCATATGCTCTCAATGCCAAATGCAGAAAAGTTAGTTCATGCTTTTATGACCTCAAGGCTAGATTATTGTAGTGCTATACTGGGTGGTTGCCCTGCATGCTTAATAAACAAACTCCAGCTGGTCCAAAACGCAGCAGCTAGACTTCTTACTAGAACCAGGAAGTATGACCATATTATCCCGGTTCTGTCAATGCTGCATTGGCTCCCTATTAAACATCGTATAAATTGTAAAATCTTGCTAATTACTTACAAAGCACTAAATGGTTTATCTCCCCAATACTTGAGTGAGCTCTTAACGCATTATAGTCCTTCATGTCAATTGCGGTCTCAAAATTCTGGCCAGTTGACAATCCCCAGAATATCAAAAACAACTGCTGGCGGTCGATCCTTTTCCTGTTTAGCACCTAAACTTTGGAACAGTCTTCCTAGCATTTCTCCGAGAAACAGACATACTCTGTCAGTTTAAATCTAGACTAAAAACACATCTCTTTACTATGGCATACACATAGAACATTATCAATTTATATTATTAAAATCAGTTAAATGATTGTTAGGCTGCATTAACTAGGTCAGCCAGAACCGGGAACACTTCTTATAACACCTGATGTTGAACGGCCGAAGAATGGCATCTACGCTAATATTAGTCTCTCTGTTTATCCCGAGGTTTACTGTAGTCAGCCATATCCGGGCCGTATCCAGATCAGATGGTGGACCTGCGCCTAGACACGACCACAACGCTTCCCTGAAGTGTCAGCAGAGATTGTGTCAACTAGACTCTCCCCCTTGAAGGCCTCATCGACGCGACAACCAGTGGCACTGATCCTCAACAAACCCGTTTCCGGCGTGATGACTCCGATCTTCAACCAGATGGAACTGGATAAATATTCTGAATGTTCCAATCCAATCTGACTTCTGACCTGTAATGCTGCCTGAATCATAATCATACACTGTTCGTCCGCTGGCCAGAGGAGAACTGGCCCCCCGACTGAGCCTGGTTTCTCCCAAGGTTTTTTTCTCCATTCTGTCACTGATGGAGTTTTGGTTCCTTGCCACTGTCGCCTTTGGCTTTTGGCTTGCTTAGCTGGGGACACTTAATATTCAACAATATTATTGATCTGCCTGTATTGACACCATTGTATGGTGAACTGAACTGAGCTGGACGATGAAATCACTGTTTACTCCAGAGCTGCTGTATAGATAAATGAACTAAATTAATAACTTTTTTACAACAGAAATGAACAATCACAGAATTTACTTAAGCTGGACTATGACACTATTTTCTTCTAGATCTGCCCTACAGCCAAAACAAACTTTGTTGCATTATTTTCCTGGTGTCACTGTAAAGCTGCTTTGACACAACCTGTATTGTAAAAAGCGCTATAAATAAAGATGACTTGACTTAACATTGTACAAAGGGTTCTTTATAGTGGATAAGGGTACTGTGGATTGTTAAAATGTTTTTCACAAAAAGAAAAAAGTAGTTATTTTGTTCTCTGAAAGGTTTTTGGACAAAATGGTTCTTCTATGGCATTGCTGTAAAAAAAAAACGTTGGATCCTTCATTTTAATGAGTGTATATAATAATATTGCATAATAAACAAGCATTCTACATTTGTACAATTTTATGAATGTCAAATGTTTCAGTTATGTGGAGTTCTATGCCAAGATTCCTTATTACTGACTTATACATTGTTATTGTTTTCCAAGCTAAAGACAGGTAAAAAAACATTTTATAATTCTTCCCATGAACTCTCTCCAGGTATATGGCTTGTTCTCTAATGGAAAATGTAGAAGATGCTGGAGTACTTGAAGTAAAAGATCAAGTTGTTCAATCATTGGTACCATTGATTTCTACTGGCTTAAACAGTCTAGAATATGATGTTTGGGGTGTTAAGCAATGCTCAAAATGGCCCTATACCATGTTACAGTATGAAATAATCATGAGTCATGTATCGAAGCTGTCTTTAAAGCATCTTCAGTCTGTATTTCTGCAGCGACAGGTTTCACATATTTCACATATCCAATTTATCAGATTGGATTTTCACGTTTCCCAGGAAACCCCAGACACTCACACAGGTGAAGATGAGCAGCATAAACCTGCATCTGCTGTTTTCATGATGATTACACCCACACAGTTGTGAGGAAAACTTTATCTTCAAAAAACATTACAGATGTCTTCATCAATGTCAAATATAATTTTTTAACATGTAAATATAGCAGTGCATGTTTATGTGAGTGTATCTTCTGAGTTAAAGGTAGGGTAGGCTATTTTCAAGAGGCTAGCAACAGCAAGCTAGTTTTGAAAGCATTGGTCCCAGCCTCCCTTCAGAGCGTCTCCAAAGTCACGCCTCCTTCAAAACACATGAACGCGTACAGCAGGGAGCAAACAAAAGCGTCACGAGAGATGGCGTTAAACTACCTCATGTCTCAAAGCACATAACATTACAGTAATAATGAGCATAACTTAAATAGCACTGACTGGACCACCTGACTTCTGCAGATTAATTTCTGCGTTGATAGTGTTGCCATTGAAACACATAAATTCGTGAGTATAACGTCACAGGTTTCTATCTCTTCCAAATTACAGTAGTTGGTGTGAACTCAGCATAAGCTTGTTGTTTTGGTTCAGGAGGAACTAAGATGGTTGCTGGGTGCAGACTGACGCCTGTCTAAAGCCATGTTTCCACCGCAGGAACTTTCCCCAGGAACTAGGGACTTTGGGGTGGTACCCAGTGTGATCTGGGTAAAAATGTCCCCCTCAAAAAGTCCCTGCTCGCGAGGTAGTACTTTTTCAATGTTCAGGAACTTTTGGGGGTGGGACTTGGGCACTGAACATGCTGATTGATTGAGTTCACGCAGCATTTTGATTGGTTGACTCCACGCAGCATTTTATTTCAACCACCATTTTTAAAAATCTGTTGCGGTGTGTGCAGTAAGAGTTGTTTGTATTCAAATCAACAATGGAGTTTCAGTCAAAAAATATGACTGATGGAATGAGGTTCAGGCTTTATAATGCTTATAAGTGGAGGACAAAATCCAGCAGGAATTGAAAAGTCGTGTGCAGTCCTATTTCACCGGACTAATCTTCACGGTACTTTAGACCGCTATGGAAACACAGACAGCAACAGTTCTGGGGGAAAAAAAGTTCCTGGGACAAATTGTTTGTGGTTAATTTCGGTGGAAATGGGGCTTAACTATGCATAGCATGAAACGTGTGATGTCTGCGCGAGCAGGGTGCGTGGAAGTATAAAAATACATACGTTGACAGGCATGTAGGGCATCGTATCATTGCATTCAGACCGCATTAAAAAAAAAATTATGTGATCAATAAGTTATGACAACATATGTTTAAATTGCTTTGACTCGTCAAAATAAGTGAAGCTATTTTCAACTTGTTTTTTTTAAGTCAGTTTAATGTCATTTAAGTTGAAATGAGAAGTTCATTGTATTGAAAAATTTAAGGCAGCAACTTTTTTTACATTAGAACAAATCACCTACCCTACCTTTAAGTGCATTCAATTTCCCCTTCAAGCAATTCTCCTCCAATCAGAAGTGCTCATTTTCATTCAGGTGGCATCTGGCTAAACTAAACAAATAATTCTGCTCTGGTATTCCGGATTTCGCAAGAGGCCCTGCCCTCACCTCAGGGGCACCAATCACAGCAGACGGCCACTGGGTGAGTGATTAGACGCCAGGCATGATTTGACCTTCAGGCTTTGTATTGGCAAGCTTTAAAATACAAAAAAGAGTGTGACATGATCTCTTGATCTCCTTCCCTGTCTCAGCTTGGACAACAACACATTTTTTTGATTGCCTGCACACGCAGGATTCACTCCCTTTGAATAGAAAACAGCTTTTGAATGTTTTTTTTTTCTCTCAGAAAGTTCAAAGTCTATATACATTCAGTACTTAGTTGTGATTGGTTAAATTTGTCAGTCTATGATGAATGCTTGTTAGCAACTGTATTAAATGATAATTAGAGATTATTACATTCAATCAAACAAACACTATTTATAAAGTTTTATACTTTACAGTGGGTGATTCCCCCTAAACTTATGCTTGTCCATAGTATACAGGGTTGTACTCTTTTACACCAAATACGCATATTCTATACTGTCTGATTGTATGTAAGTGCGAACTCATTAAATCACTAAAAGAGACTGTTGTGGAAAAAAGAACCTTAAATGGTTATCATGGTGAAGCTGGAATTGAAAAACACAAGCTAAGTGTCTTTAAAAGCTTTTATTCTTGCCAAGAAGATCAATTCGGATATACAGGTTGTCTGCAGTCAGGAAAGACAAAAACCAAAACCCCTCACTCGTTCTTTTATACTTTCATTTCAATGGGTGAGGGCAAATAACACAAAACACAATAACAAACTCCTTAGTTGGTGTTATCTGCAGCTGTCCCACCTTGTAGTTTCCAAGAACTTGTTCAAGGCTACAGACAACGAACACACTAGTTCTATTAAGAAAAGTATCAAAGGTTATCAAACTAAATTGTGTTTACTACAGAAAACTAGAATTCCCCTTATATTTAACAAAAACATCTTATATAAGTTTAATATAATTAAAAATGCCTTAAATGGTTTGATATAGTTTATGGTCAAAATTTTCCCTACAAGACTAAGTGACTCATAACAGTAATTTGTTCTGGAAGCTGTAAATTTTTTAATTTACTAAAAAGAACCTATTCGTAAGAGTAATTTGTTCGGGAATTGCACCACACTGGTCACGGTGTATGTTTGTTTATACAGCCTGCAAGGACAACTCATTTGAAAGACGCTTCTAGACATTATTTCGCAGTAGACGTCTTATTATTGCATGACATTCAATGCAGACAGCTCAGGTAAAATATGATTTTTAAGCACTGAAGATTCAGCAGGGGGGAGAAAAGCTTGTGAAAAGCAGCGCAAGAAACTTTGGCCCACAGTGTAAACGCAGACATCTTGACAGCCGATCAGAACAATTACATAAAATAATTGTATTACTGCACAGAGAAAACTGTGATTTTAAGGACCAGAGGTGTTAGGGAGGAAAAAGACTGATCGAGAAAGGCTTATTAAAGGGATAGTTCACCCCAAAATTTAAATTCTCATTGCAAACCTGACACAAAAGCACATGTGTTTATTTATTTTCCTTACAAAGAGATATTGTATGACTTACCAGTGCACCAGTCACATTCTGCCAAGCATCTCAGAAAAAAAGAAAGTTATATAGGTTTGGAACAATGTGAGGGTGAGTAAATGAATGAGTTTTTTTTGTTTGTTGTTGAACTATGCCTTTAAGTGTCAGTGAAGAGCTGAACTAGCATTTCCAGCACCATAAAGCGCCTTCCTGCAAAACCCCTTTAAAGATAAAAGATCAACAAATCACCTTAAAAACATTACATGACACATCCGCCCTCCATGTAGCACTCGGCTCTGAATGCGAACGCACCGCAATTACACCTTACAGTAAGGTGCACACAGCCGACACTCTGAAAATCAATCATTTGGGATTGTTTTTTACAGTTTTAATGGGTTCCTGTGACCTTGCACCTTATATTCTTTGGAGCAGAAAGCACTTCAGACTTCATCCTGTCGATTTTCCGATTTTAGAAATACGTTGTGGTCAAATCATCCAGGTCAACAGAGACCCAGCCAAAAAGTTCAGAATCGGAAACTTCAGGCATTTATCCAGAAGGAAAGATATGCTTTTAAAATAAATGTCCTCATCGTTTTGATATATGCAGCGGCTGTTGGTGACAGTGGCAGTTTGTGGGTGAGCTGATCTGTGCTGTGGATGATATCAGACGCCCGGCCTGCATTAGTCTGTCCACTTTATGGCTGCAGCCAGCGCTTTCCTTCCTCTTATCTGGCGAGAGTTCAGAAGTGACGGATGCATTAGGACATGCACTAGTAGCTTTCAAGAGCTTAAATCCATTTGCTGGATTATCACTTTGAGCCCCTGTGTAATGACATGGCTCAACCCCAAACATCTTCCAGGATGTCAGACACGAAGGGTCGTTTTTTAACACGACCCTCGTGGCCCTTTTTAAAATGCCAACGCTGCTAACATTTGCGTTTTTCATCAAGCAAATGTAACCGGTCCTACTCTACCCGCTTGAACCGGCATCTCTGGCATGTGAGGCGCGCACGCTAACAAGGACGCTAAAGACCGCAGTCTCTAACACGCCTCTTGAGGCCAGGGGAGTGACATTTACACGCACAGCTCTAACTAGCTTGCCTCCGTTACACTCACCCCCCTAAACCTCACTCCTATCCGGGTCACGGCACCAAATGTAACCGGTCCTCCTACTCGATCCGCTTTGAGCGGGATTCGCAGCAGGGCGGGTGTGCTAACAAGGACCCTAAAGACTGCAGTCTCTAGCATCAGTCGCTAGTGCTAGGTTTACCCGCACAGCTCTTACTAGCTTCCCTCCGTTACATGTCTGGGTTTAACTAATTCTAAACTAATTTAAACTAACTCTTGTATTAGCTTCAAATTATAAATATAAAGGATAATTATGGGCATCAACGGTTCCATGAAGAACCTTTGACATTCAACCTTTCCATTGCACAAAAGGTTCTTTATAGTGAAAAAAATATATATATTGTACAGTTTTTATGGAAACAAAATAATAATAAACTAATTCACAAATTATGAGTAATATAAACAGAATTGTAACTATTTTTTAAACACTTTTTTATGCAATTACTTTATTTTAAATACGTATTTTAAATTACGCTTAATTATGCATGAACTATTAAAAATATATGCCTTCAACGCAGTGGAATATTTCGGATAAAAGCATCTGCCAAATGCATAAATGTATATAGTTGAGAAGCTTACATAAAAAAAGGTTACACTTTGGTGTCATTGTTACAGTGTAATTATATATTTAAGTACTAATATAATTAACCACATGTACTTACTATAGGGGTTAGGGTAGAATTAGGGTTTGGTTGAGGGTTAGTTGCATGTAATTATGCATAATTTACTGTTATTACTATGGTAAGTACATGTAACATATGTAACAAGGACACTGTAAAATAAAGTGTTACCAAAAAAAGTTTTTATTTTGGGTCTGTGCAGTTGCCTGTAAATAGGCTACAATACATAATGGGGCTAAACCAACCTCACTTGATGGAAGTTTCAAGACAAGAAATTGACTCACAAAATAAGCTCACTAAGTGCGCAAAAACATAGCCTTCTGAGTTTTGTCGGCACAAATATTCACTCCACTTACAAGAGACTCGATAATAGTGCAAACCTCTTAAACATTTATTTGAGATATTCAAAGGGGTGTTTGCTCGTTGAAATGTGAGTGCCTTACTTCCAGAACATTAATGCTCTTCAATTGAATAAAAGACGAAAAAGTCAATATCAAGGGGGTGCTGGGGCTATCTTGCCCTGAACTCAGGTTACCTTATGTTTCATCATTTTTTTTTCCAGTTCGCTTGTTTGAATGTGTGCGTGCGAGTGTGCGTTTGCACAAGACAGAAACTGAGGGAGAGGAATAATGAAGCATGTCTTTCCATCATGAGGCCTTTCCCATGCCGCATTACTCGAGTGCCATCAGACGGCGAGGTTTGCCATCAGCAGCGCTGCATCCATACGGCTCTACTAATTATTCTCCTGCCTTTTTATTAGTATACAACCATCAGAGAGAGAAGGGGAAAGACATCATCATCATCATCTCCAGCCTAATTCTCTCCCTCTATCTATCTATTTCCCGTCAGACTCTGGTCTGAAGGAGGTCGTTGCTTTTATCACACAGATTACTTCACAGGGTGACTCCAAGCCATTAAATTCTTATCTGTGTCAGAGCTGAAATATGATGTTTACGGTCCTGTCTGGCTATTAGTGTTAGAATTGAGATCTCATATCCACGACAGGCTCGGTAGCCACTACAGAATTGATTATGTGGCCATGTCGCTTGATTTGAACGTGAAAGCTGAATTACACCACAAGTGATAGCCTATACATCAAGCATTAAGACGAACATTAAGTATGTAATGCTGCCTTGACGTGCTATCGTAATTGTCGTAAGTACTAGTTTCTAGGTACAAAAAAAAACTCTCAAGTCAACATTTGAATGCGATGAGCTCGTAATCACGACTTCAGAAGTGGGAAGTAGGACATTTCCGATAGCACGTGAAGACAGCATAATTAGGGACTATGTGGCTGTGTGCACTAAATATGAAGCGATATCTTCCCGTTTTTGTCAAAGATAAGCTCGTTAAATACTAAATTAGACCAGTAAACCTAAACTTTTGGACTTTTTGATTTTCAGATATCGAATGATATACTCAACTATATGGGATGAGCCATATTTTTCATATTGTTTTGTGTATTCAGGCCCAGTGATGGTCCATCTGCGCCATCTTATGGCCAAAGTGCGTTACTGCATCTGCATTAATATACTGGTAATAATAATGGATGTTTTGTCCACGTGGAATCAGATACAGATTTAAAAAAAAAAAAAAAAAAAAGATTCATATCATTAGTAAAATGATTTACAACAATAAACCAAAGTTAAGCTTTATTGGCATGATTATTGAAGGTACAGTATGTATAAATTACAAATCATTGTAATGTTTATATAGGCCTACAGTTTATATATGTACCATGTTTAGGTATTTAAATAAATACATATATAAAATACATGTGTATGTTATAATTTTATTTAAAGACCTAAACAAATAAAAAATACTACAATTAATAAAAAATAATGTGTTAACAATATACAGTTATAATTGAAATGTATTAGGCTATGTACTATTATTTTAAATGTACTACAAAATGTATTATAAATGAAAGCGTGTGCACATACGCACAAATTTAAATGCATCAATGGTTCCATGAACAACCTTTGACATTCATGGAACCTTTTCATTGCACAAAAGTTTCTTTATAGTAAAAAAGGTTCTTTAGATTATTAAAATGTTCTTGACACTAAGGAAAATGGTTCTTTTAAGAACTGTTCACACACACACACACACACACACATATATATATAAATAATTTTATTGTATAGTTTTTATGGAGGGTCTAGGTACGTAATTGTATTCAGTACACACAATATTTCTCACACATTACAAAACAATAATAAACAAATTCACAAATTATGAGTAACATAAACAGCATTGTAACTATTTTTTAACATTTTAAAAAACATTTTAAACAAATGAAAGTGTGGAAAAGGACTTTTTGTGCTCTTAACATGGATCATGGGTTCGATTCCCAGGGAAATATTAAAAATATATGCCTTCAACGCAGTGGAATATTCAAACTCGAGATTTATATGATTAGTAAAATGATTTACAACAATACACCAAAGTTATACTTTATTGGCATGATTATTGAAGGTACAGTATGCATAGATTACAAAACATTGTAATGTTTATATACAGTTTATATGTACCATGTTTAGGCATTTAAATAAATACATATATAAAATACATCTTTATGTTATAATTTTATTTAAAGAAATAAAAACTACTACAATTAATAACAATAATGTATGTGTTAACAATATACAGTTATAATTTAAATGTATTAGGCTATGTAGGCCTATTACTTTAAATGTAGGCCTACTACAAATTGTATTATAAATTAAAAGAACACACGCACACACCAAATAATTACATCCGACATCAATTACATCAAGTGCAAAACTATATAAATGCATTTAAATTAACATTGCTGTCCACTAATAAACCAGTATTTGAGCAGAGTTAACCAATGAACTAAAGCGCGTATTCTGTTTCCATGGAGTGTGCTCAATGCCGCTGACCTGCCTGCACTGTTGCGCCGCGCTGGTATTTACGACACTTGCGTTCGGAAGACGTTAGTATGCTGGCACACATGTGGAGTGCGGCATGTGTTTCTGCATTCAGAGTCCTGACTCGAGTCTGCGTGTCATCACAGCGGGCTAAAGCATTCCCACTAGTGTTTACAGACCACAGCCTCTATCTCTCCAGTCCATGTACCTCTGTGCTCACCAAGAGTTTGATGTCAAGACGACCTCACAGCAGAAAGATGTCACAGTCCGTGGCTCAGCGGATGGTCTGGGTGGATCTTGAGGTAAAGAATAACACAATAAACAACACAATACATAATTTTGTCTTTTTAAATTACTTAACTGATTCGCTTTTTAAGTCAAAATCAAGATGTTTTAACGTTACATGACCGTTTATGGTCGAGAATCAGTATTTGACAGCAGAATTTGCATGGGTTTATAGTATGTGAAATAATCATTGCGTCCCTTTTCAAACATGTCATCTGCTTATATAGCAAGTCCAGTACTGTTCATACTTCTTTGGATAAGATTTAAGCTAGTCACTGCAGCTGGTGACCAGCTGACCTGCTTGTTTACAAGCTACTCTGGTTTTGATTCACCCTACGCAGTTTTTTATCCAGGAACTCTTTACAAATAACAGTGATTGTGCAGTTATAGGAATGACTGGTTTTCAGGGTTGCATATCAGAGCTGTGCTTCCTGTTTCAGATGACAGGGCTGGATATCGAGAAGGACAAGATTATTGAGATGGCTTGCATAGTTACGGACTCTGACCTGAACATCATTGCAGAGGTGGGTGATTCTTTTTTGCTTGGAATAAAAGTCTCATGCCGTCAGAACTGGGCCATGTTCAAACTGCCAGCAAAAATCAGATCTTTTTGCATATTAAGATTTTATCCAGATGGGTTTTTGAAAGTCTGGGCAGTAAAAAAAACACATGAAATCTGATATCAAACCATATTTAGAGGTGGTTTGAAATGCGATTCAAATCAGATTTTTACAGATGTGTCTCAGTCTGGACCATAGACTGTACAAAAAGATGGACGACGCCCCTTTATTATCTTCCATTGTAGAAAAGTGAAGCTGCCGATGTCCGAATATGGCGCTGACATCTTGCACTGATTTGGGACCTGTGTCTGCGCAGTATTGACCTTGGGACCCGAGTCTGCGCAGTAGAGAGCAGGAAGTAGAGCCGCGATATCAAGACCCTGCCCACACTCCCGCAGTATCTGTTAGTACAGTTTACTGCAGAACAACTTATGTCGGTGTGAAATAAACGTGTTATTTACAACATGACAATGTGTAGTCGCCGCGCGCTGGACTTCTGCGATGAGGAAACGGCAGAACCGTAGGAGGCTTGCATGAGCGGTTTTATTGCGTGCTGTCGTTTCCGCCAGTTTCCAAACATGTCTCCGTTATATGGTCATTTCCTGCTTGACCGGCACTTTGCAACAACACAACCTTGTTTCTGCAGTGTCTTTCAGCATGTTTCCTATAACAGCGTCTGATGTTTACGTTTTACGTGGCGCAAGAAAGTCACACAAACCATTTGAAATCCGATCAGAGCGGTCAGGCTGAAACGGATTTCCAGAAACCATATATGAATGTAGCTCATTTCATGAAAAATTTATTTGGAGTTCACACTTGCTAAGTCTGATCTGGATTTCAATCGGATATGCACAAAAATCGGATTTGGACTGGTTTAGGCTGTTCAAACGGTCATGACAAAACCAGATCTGAGTCACGTATCAGCAAAAAAATTGGATTTGGGCCACATTTACCTGCAGTCTGTAGCCTTATAGTTGTTATTTAGGCTGTTATTTTAGTTGGTATTTGGGCCCCTTTTTCTCCAGTCATCCTATGACCAATAGAATGGATAATAAAGTACAAATAAACAAACATGAGCATTACCGTCTAATAAAATATTTTATACTACGGGGTTGTTGAATGCTTGAATCTCATTGGCTGACGAACGTTCTAAGGTGTGCAGTTATTTTCAGGGAAACGCATGGCAAAAGTAGTTCAAGGCAGGTCTTGACCGCATTACAGTTCAATATCACTTCGCTAAATAATTTTAGTTATTTCAAATGTCTTTACAGCATACAGCAGCAAAATAACCAAAATACACAGCAACACTGACCAACCAAAGAAATATAGTAAACAATAGGATAAAAACGACAAAATATTTCCATGTTTTTCCCCACAAAATTACGTTTAATTACGTACGAAACGCACATACTCTCTTTCTCCCGCTCTCCCACTCAAACACACATACATACACTGCGGACACACACTCGCACAGAAACATGTCAGCGCTGCTCTGACGATTTTATCAGTAAAATAGTTTAGCAACTTAAAAGCTACATGACATTTCTCACTAGCGAGGTAATAGTAGAGACGCTGCTGCCGAACACTGTTGAAAGAGATGCACAGACTGAGCCTGTGGTAATTCACATCTCTCTCTCTCTCTCTCTCTCTCTCTCTCTCTCTCTCTATAATAACTCACTGCATTAATAACTGCATTAGTCTGCTATCAATGGCTTAAGCCTCTGTTACTAGCTCTAAAATGACGTTCTGGAATTAGCAACGGAGGCTTGGGTTTAGATGCGTAAGAAATTAATCCTGCACACAAGAGCGTTTTAAAGACAAAACCTGACAAATGTCTTGAAATAAATCATCTGAACAATGTTTTGAGGTGTGGTACCCATAGTATAAGCAGAATAATTGACTCCGGGCCGTTGAATTATTCGAAAAATAATGCACACCCGAGGTGGTAATGCGTTCACGACGCAAATAATTGCCCGTCGTCAATTATTCCTTACATAACCCATAACTAGGGCTGAACGATTAATTGCATTTGCGATATGATAAAACACGATTTTTTTTAACGCAAAGGCTGCGATTACACTCTGGTCACGTGACACACGAGAGTAAAGCAGTCTGCAGAAGAAGCATCGACTTTGGCACGTTACGCCTACAGGCCTGGGCGAAAGAACAGGTGGTGTTTAATCGATCTAATATTGTGTTGGTCATACTATACAATAGGGGTGGGAGAAAATATTCTCTCTTTAACGATTCTGAGCTTAGATTTTAACTGCAGGTGAGCAAATGGCGCTGCGTGTGTTTTAGAAACACCCGTATTCTGCTTGCTTCCATTTCCTCTCTCTCTCTCTCACACACACACACACACACCACTCGAATCATAAAATAATATTTCATAACGTTCGGAAAGGTTGAAGCGAATTACAGTGACATTCGCGGCCTTTATTGCACAGGATATGCGCTGTGAGAAACGTGCACTTTGCTTGATGTTACGCTTACAGTGTGTGTTCTCGCCCGCCGGTATTTTCCTTACAAATACTCTACGAAGTCTGCATTTATGTCGTTTGGAATGCAGTGTGATTATATATTTAAAATAGTAAACTCACTGACAGAAGGCTTTCAGTTTCAAATGCTCGCGCCGCGCTTTGTGAAGAGTGCTCGCGCATGCGGCTGTGCGCGTCTCAAAATGCTTTTATGACGCAAAATTAATGTAAACACAGTCAGTAATGTCTCAATGAATTAAACAGACAGCACAAACCACATCTTATATTTTAAGAGATCTGTGCATTAATGTGAATGCAGATCTCCCGCTGTCTATAATGTCATCATTAATAATCAAGCAACAGTAAAGCTGAGAAAGAAAAATCACTCACAGCTTTTGAATGGAAAACGTTCAGATATACTCTTAAATACTGGAAGCACTCTTTGTTTATTGCTTGTAATATGTTTTTTGTTCCTCTTTATTATTTACTAGCTTTTATGTTTTGAAGCTATATTAGTTTATATATTTAAAATTCTTAACATGCAATTGTTTTAATTTAATTTGTGTAATTATTTTAAAAAGTACTTATAATTACATTTAAAAAAAATTATTATTATATAAGATTAATTAATAAGAAAAAAGTTCAAGAATTGTTTTGGAATCGGATCGTGACTCTCAGAATCGGATCGTGAGGTGCCTAAAGATTCCCACCATTACTATATAATGATTTATTGCTCATCTTTGTTGAATAATACAGAAGATAAAGAGTTTAAAAATAATTGCATATTAAATCGCAATCGCAATATTGGTAAAAAAAAAAAAATAGCAATTAGATTATTTTCCAAAATCGTTCAGCCCTACCCATAACCCACTATACATCTCAAACAACAAAAACCCATCGATTCACTTCAGAAGGATTTTATTAACCCCCCGGAGCCGTGTGGATTACTTTTATATTGGATGGATGCACTTTTTGGGCTTCAAATTTTGGGCTGCCATTCACTGCCATTATAAAGCTTGGAAGAGCCAGGATATTTTTTAATATAACTCTGATTGTATTCGTCTGAAAGAAGAATGTCATATACACCTAGGATGGCTTGTGGGTGAGTAAATTATGGGGAAATTTTCATTTTTGGGTGAACTATGCCTTTAAAGAAAATAGAGGAAAATAAAACGCGTCTTCAACCTAGATTTAAATTTAAAAAAATGCTTCCAGGCAAAATTGATTAAAATATTGATGACTCATCCTGCACTACAAATTTGTTCAATCAAATACATTCTAGAAAAGGAATGTCCCTCCTCCAAATTCCATCTGCCTCTAATGTCTCATATGTCTCACCCCTCACCACCAAATGAAAAAATCTTCCAATACAAGACAGAAGTCGATTACACTGGCGCTTTAAAGCTGTAACATTGTTTGTCGTTGTTGTTAGGGGCCAAATCTGATCATCAATCAACCAGATGATCTGCTTGACGGCATGTCAGACTGGTGCAAAGAGCATCATGGGAAGGTGAGTACAGATTGACGCACATGCTGAGTCACTAAAGGTATCAAGCCAAGGCACTCGGGTTTATGAAAAGTATAAAAAGCCTTTATTTCACTGTGGCTTAAGCATTAAAAACAAGTAGAAAACCCACACATCAACGTATTGCAGCTAACAAGCCTTCATCAGGGTGCACATGCTGAGTGTTTCCTGTTTGGCCTGAATGAGCTTGCCTGTGCTTGATGTGTGTTGTGTGATTTGTGTTGCCAGTCAGGGTTGACGCAGGCTGTCAGGGACAGTCACATCACTCTCCAGCAAGCAGAGTATGAATTCCTGTCTTTCGTCCGACAGCACACGCCACCCGGACAGTGTCCTCTCGCAGGTAACCGACGACACGAGCTGCTGTGGTTTCTCTTGCATGTTGCAGGTGTGAAAAAGAGTTTGTGACTCTTCGTCCACAGGGAACTCCGTTCACGCCGATAAGAAGTTTCTGGATAAGTACATGCCACAGTTCATGCGACATCTTCACTATCGCATTATAGACGTGAGCACCATTAAAGAGCTGTCCAGGTATGTTCCCTATTTAGGTTTTATCAGATGACCAAACGACCGCTGTTGCCACATTAATGCATGCAGACGTGCTTTAGCAAGTACAGGAAGTAGGTGATGTCAAAATACTTTTTCCATTCTGTTCCCTAGACGATGGTATCCAGAGGAGTACGGTCTCGCACCACAGAAAAGAGCATCGCACAGGTCTGTGTGCATAACAGGTGTTTCACAGCTGTATTATTGACTGCCACATTTAGCATCGCAAGAGAGCCTTTGATGTACTTCATAAATATTTAAACCTAAAGAAGAGCTGTTTTGTCTAATCTCAGAATAATGTTGTGTCTGTTGGAATTTTCAGAGCGCTGGAAGACATCCAGGAGAGCATAAAGGAACTGAAGTTTTACAGAGCGAATGTTTTCAAAGTGAAGGAGAAGAGAAAAGTAGTCGAAAATGGCGACAAGACGTCTGCGAGCTAATCTCCAAGCCGATCTGGAGTGGTTTTAGGATCTTCCTCACATTTGGATGAAAGCTTGTGCAAATACTTGAGAGTGAGAGAGAGAGAAAGGTCCCCACTGTTTGTTTCCTGTTTTATTTGTTGTCACTTAAAATATCTTAGTTTAAAAAAAGAGAGAATCCAAAAAGTTCAAAATTAATGGAAATAACTGTTTTGAACAAGTTCCTTTTTTATCCTTTGTGTTCCACTTAGGGAATCTGATTTGTTGCTTGTTTACTGGATCATGTCGGTGTGCAGTAATGAAACAAAAGTGTGTTTGAACAGGTTCTTCTGTCTGAGAGTGTTTTCATTGCACTCCTTTTTTGAAATAAAAATCATTTGTTCCATATTTTGGAGGATGTTTAATGTGACTCTGCTAAAATTTTGTTGCTGACCTGTACATGCAGTAACCTGATCCAGACGGCAGATGGCAGTATACAGTCAGGTAATACCTGGAGCACAGTGCACTGGTGATTTGTGGGGTTGTCGACAGTGCTGGGTAGATTACTTACAAATTGTAGTCTACTGATTCCAAATTACATGACAAAAAATGAAGTTAGTAACGTAATCCATTATATTACACATTTAAGGTAATATAATCAGACTACATTTTTGATTACTTTTGACTTGACTCATTTATCACATTGATTTGAATAGAATAATCTTGTGCCACATAAAAATGCAAAGAGAAAGGAAATATATTCCATTGTTTGTTATCAACAACATGAATTAAATATTACATTATGTCAGGCTTTCCCAGACGGGTTTGTGATGGAACTGCAGGGGGTTCAGCTGAAAAAAAAAAAAAATGGTGAATCCCTGCATTGCATGTAAATATGAAATTATGTGAAGTTGTACATTTCTAAAGACAGTAGGTTAATACATGTTTAAATGACTCACTGAGTGATGATTCAAATAGGCCTAATAATTAATGTGGAGGTGATCAATTATGCAATGTTGAGAAAACATCTTAAAATTGAATTAATTTCTGTAATTCCAATGGTCAAATGCTGTGTATATAATTACACAAATCTGGAAGACCTGAACGTACACTACTATATTGCCAAAAGTATTGGACACCCCTCCAAATCATTGAATTCAGTCTATTCGAGAAATCTCCTCACTACTAATTAGCAATTGGGAACAACAACAAAAAGCCACGTAAAATTACAGAGTGGGGTCAGCGCATGCTGAGGTGCGCAGAAGTCGACAACTTTCTGCAGTCAATAGCTACAGACCTCCAAACTTCGTGTGGCTTTCAGATTAGCTCAAGATCAGTGCGTAGAGGGTTTCATGGAATGGGTTTCCATGGCCAAGCAGCTGCATCCAAGCCTTACATCACCAAGTGCAATGCAAAGTGTTGGATGCAGTGGTGTAAAGCACGCCGCCACTGGACTCTAGAGCAGTGGAGACGTGTTCTCTGGAGTGACGAATCACGCTTCTCTGGCAATCCGATGGACGAGTCTGGGTTTGGCAGTTGCCAGGAGAACGGTACTTGCCTGACCGCAAGTACTTGTACACAAATGCGCCTCTAGAAGAATGGTCAAAAATTCCCGTAAACACACTCCTAAGCCTTGTGGAAAGCCTTCCACAAGTTGAAGCTGTTATAGCTGCAAAGGTTGGGCCAACTCCATATTAAACCCTATGGATTAAGAATGGGATGTCATTAAAGTTCATGTGCATGTAAAGGCGGGCATCCCAAAACCTTTGGGTACACCGTATAGTGTACACCGATTAGGCATATAATTATGACTACTGACTGGTGAAGTGAATAACACTGATCATCTCTTCATCACAGCACCTGTTAGTGAGTGGGATATATTAGGCACCAAGTGAACATTTTGTCCTCAAAGTTGATGTGTTAGAAGCAGGGAAAATGGGCAAGCATAAGGATTTGAGCGAGTTTGACAAGGGCCAAATTGTGATGGCTAGACGACTGGGTCAGAGCATCTCCAAAACTGCAGCTCTGTTTCCAGTCTGCAGTGACCACAATCAAAGTATCAATCAAAAGTGGTCCAAGGAAGGAACAGTGGTGAATGGGTGACAGGGTCATGGGCGGCCAAGGCTCATTGATGCACGTTGGGAGAGAAAGGCTGGCCCGTGTGGTCCGATCAAATGGACGAGCTACCGTAGCTCAAATTGCTCAAGAAGTTAATGCTGGTTCTGATAGAAAGCTGTCAGAATATACAGTGCATTGCAGTTTGTTGCATATAGGGCTGCATAGCCCCAGACCAGTCAGGGTGCCCATGCTGACCCCTGTCCACCGCTGAAAGCGCCAACAGTGGGCACGTGAGCATCAGAACTGGACCACGGAGCAATGGAAGAAGGTGGCCTGGTCTGATGAATCACGTTTTCTTTTACATCATGTGGATGGCCGGGTGCATGTGCATCGCTTACCTAGGGAACACATGGCACCAGGATGCACTATGGGAAGAAGGAAAGCCGGCGGAGGTAGTGTGATGCTTTGGGCAATGTTCTGCTGGGAAACCTTGGGTCCTGCCATCCATGTGGATGTTACTTTGACACGTACCACCTACCTAAGCATTGTTGCATACATGTACACCCTTTCATGGAAACGGTATTCCCTGGTGGCTGTGGTTTCTTTCAGCAGGATAACGCGCCCTACCATAAAGCAAAAATCGTTCAGGAAAGGTTTGAGGAGCACAACGAGTTTGAGGTGTTGACTTGGCCTCCAAATTCCCCAGATCTCAATCCAATCGAGCATCTGTGAGATGTGCTGAACAAACAAGTCCGATCCATGGAGGCACCACCTCGCAACTTACAGGACTTAAAGGATCTGCTGCTAACATCTTGGTGCCAGATACTACAGCGCACCTTCAGGGGTCTAGTGGAGTCCATGCCTCAACGGGTCAGGGCTGGTTTGGCAGCAAAAGGGGGACCAACACAATATGCCTGATCGGTGTATATAGGCAGTACCCAGCACTTAAATGGCTTCTTTGACATCTTAAAAACTAGTTTTTTTCTTGTTTGTTAGTTTTTTTTAATTTTTTAAAAGTGCAAGTAACATATATGAAGACTCTTAGTCAGCCTTCCCTATAATTGTTATTATTACAGTGATTTAAAGGAAAGCCTAATGTATTTCATAGCGAAATTGCGTCCGCAAGCCATTTAACTAAGGTTATTCGAAGTTTATCCGCGTGAAAGGATATGCAGCGGGGGAAAAGAGGGAAAGGTTTTAATTGAAAGAACGTTTGCTAAATTCTACTTAGCATACTAGCACTCTTAGTATTTCTGCTACATTTTTATATGGTGGTATGGTATTCCTCTCTCTATGACTGGTGGATGGACGGGAGGGCTTAGTGATGTCACCCGACAGTAAAAGTTGTTTCTAGCAGCACGAGTTACTGCTTTAATGAAAAATGAGAAAGGATAAACTTGTTGTCTTTAGAATAATGTGCAACGGTGAATCTTCTAAAATTCACCCAAAAATGAAAATTCTGTCATCATTTACTCACCAGAAAATTGTTGACCTGTATGAATTTCTCTTTTTCTGCTGAACACAGAAGATATTTTGAAGAACCAAACAGTTGATGGGCCCCATTGACTTCCATATACTATGGAAGTCAATTGGGCTTATCAACTGTTTGGTCACAACAAAGCTTCTCAATGATTGGAATTTTTTGTATTGACTGAGACTTTCTAATATTTTGAACTTGACTTAATCTTTTATTTGCTCTACTACTTAAACAAAAAATGGAATCTAGTTTCAGTGTGATGTAATTTCTTCTAACTTTATGGCAATGTTGGTAAATGTTCCCCTCACACACTCCACTTAGTTTTATGCCGTTTTAAAGTGGCAAGGACTGCTGGGACTTCAAACCCTGTTTGGTTGGAGCAGCCCAAGGTAACACAAGCACTCTGTCTGTCACTGCTGCCACTGGAGGATCACATGTTTGATTCTACAAGGGAAATTTTAAAAAGACAGAGACATAGAGAGGCCAATGCATAAACCATGTAGCTTGTGAAACACTTCACTCATCTCTCTCCTTCAGAATCCTCTCCCAGAGGATAAAGAAGATCCTCATTAGTGGTCAGGACAGTAGTGTTTGCAGTAGTCTGGTCAAACGATTTAGAAACACATTTAGCATCTGGCAGATGCTTTTATCAAAAGAGACTTGCAATTTAAAAGCAATTTCTCATAAGAGCCAACAATATTTGCAGTACACAATGCCAATTTTCAAGTAGTAAATTATAGTATAAGTAGTCTTCGGCTGTTTATTTAAAGTTCTGATGGTCTCAAGAGATCAGATGAAGGTTGATATCTCGTTCCACCTCAAGGTTCTGGAAAGCGACTTTGTACCTTGCAAAGAAGCCATCAAAAATTCTACAGAAAAAATGTTTTATTCTTTAGAAAACCGGTTATTTAGACATCAACAGCCTACAATGCAACATTAAGAACTATTTTAAAGGGATTGTTCACACGAAAATGAAAATTAGTCCATGAATTACTCACCCTCAAGTCATCCTAGGTGTATATGACATTCTTCTTTCAGACGAACACAATCGGAGTTATATTAAAATATGTCCTGGCTCTGTTTCTGTTTTGAAGTCCATAAAAGTGCATCTATCCATCATAAAAGTGCTCCACACGGCTCCGGGGGGTTAATAAAGGCCTTCTGAAGCGAAGCGATGCGTTTGTGTAAGAAAAATATCCATATTTAAAACTTTACAAACTGTAATCTCTAACTTCCGCTAACTGTCATACGTGCATTCACCAGAGACTGTGCATGCCCAAGTTTTGTTTTGCTCTATCCTCTGCACTTCCGCATTCGTCACCGGAACTTATGCTACGCCTGCGTCCTACGTCATACGCTGGAACGCCTAACCCTAACCCTTACCTACGAAAGAGAACCTTTGCTGAACCTAATGTGAAATAGAAAGGCACTGAAAGAAAGGCTTGAAAACTAATTTATGCATTTCTTAATTGCTTACTCTGCTATTTACATTCATTCAAGGGCAGGAAAAAAGAAAGTCTGGAACGTGATGATGGACTAAGAACAGATCGATCCATCATGAATTCAAAACCCTGACCCAACAGGAGCTCACGTAATTACTGACGAAGTCTCATAATTTATCACTTTTATTCTGACAGGCTCCTTACACTCATTAAAGGTTCATTAAATTTGTGCTCTGAAAAATAACTCACATGTACGCTAATTTAATTACTTGCCAATTATCAGCAGTTGAACTGCTGATGGTTTTAGTTAGACCTTAATATCACTGAATTCTCCTTGTGGTGATATGTATAATATAATATCCAAAAATAATACATCTCATGTCTTCAGCTGTAGGGGTGAACTTTTGTGTTATTTTTCATTATTTGCAGTGAGACACGTTTCGTCTTCCAAAGACCTGACATGGGTGAAACACGGATCAGACCGGCATTGATCAGAGCTCTAAATCAAAGGTGAACACTGAAAATGAATCTCAGTGACATTTGTGACACGTGTCAGGTGAGATAAAGTGTGTTTTGATAACTTTCAACCATATGAGTATTAACATTTTACCTGCATATGGAAAAAAAATCCACATTTCAGGACTTGAAATGCTCTAAATCTGAATTTAGTCAAATAAATGACACAAAGAAGAGTTTGTTAGTCACATAGTTTTGAGCTAAAACTTACACACTCACACAGGCTAAATAGCATGCTAACACACTACTTTTATTTATTTTGCAGTATAGTATGCGTACTGTGCTCACTATACTTTTTTAAGTAGGCTATATTAAGATCTGTGGATATGTAAGTTGATAAATAAAGTACCATAAGGATGTGAGTTTATGTGCTTGAAAAATCTGATAATCGTTATAGCAACTTGTTAGCGTAAAGCTAACTATCTCATTGCACTAATGCTCACAGTTTCATATGGTCTTTTTAAAAAGAGTAGGCGGTTTAAAGTGCATACTGCGCAGTATTCTGTAAGTAGAAAGCATTTCCATTCCGTAGAGTTCCATTCCGAATGTAGCCAGACGTAAGTAATCATAATTTGAGCTGTTGTTTGGCAGTATATATGGGATGACATTTAGCTGGAAAATGAGTCTTAAGCACCATGAATTTCTACATCAATCATTTGTCGTTGTAAACCCAATCCAGTGGAAGCATGCTAGCATTAAAGCATTTAGGTCTATTATGCTGTCAGTCAGCGCTGATGTCAGCATTGTTCTCCAGTCCTGCCTGCCAGTCCAGACCTTTATGAGGAGAGTTTATCCAGGGGAGCTGCGCAGTCCAAAGTGACAGATGCCACTCAGATCCCTCCACCCGCAGACCTGCAGCACACACTGACAGAAATGCTCTGCACTTGACAATATAGACACATACTGTAAGTAGAAACAGATACTTTTGTGACAGAAAAAATATTTGTGCATACAGTTTCCCCAACACTAAAGGGGCCGTTTACGTGACTCGTTTACTGCGACGGGTTTCAAAGTGCATGTTTTTGAAAATTATATAATTATAAAATTATCGAATCAGTGTTCAGTCTCTAGGCGCATAGTGTTTCTTTACAAAGTGACATCGCCAACTACTGGCCTGGCAGCGTAATACAGCATTTTTAGTCATTTTCATGGATCTGTGTGAATGGGGATTGTTTTGACAATGTACGCAAAAAATGCGAAGGAAAACCTATTTTAGTTCATCGCTGTTGTGTAAACGTACCCTTAAAGGTGCAGTGTGTAATATTTATGAGGATCTATTGACAGAAATGAAATATAATATACATAAC